>OU893333.1:1549650-2799650 GCA_918026875.4 Diatraea saccharalis
TACGTAACTTAAATAGCGGTTTTATAATTTGCAAATACTTTCGACCTCGATTAGTTTTTATTGGTTTATTTGGATCATAATCTCTTCGATGAGCATTTGTTTCTAACAACAATGCTTTATATACTTGCGAATCTTTTTCCGTAACCAAATTTAATTCAGGAACTCTCTTAAACAAAAGTTCATATAATCCAGGAGTTTTCTTGTATACTCGACCTGCTACGGATATATTCTCCTCGTGAACTTCCACACGTGAGTTACCCATCAATAGTTTACCTCGTTCTCTTCTGACACCAAATGGCACATCCTCAAACACTTCCGAAGATAATGACCAAGACAAAGCATCTCGGTTAGGACTATGGACGGACTCGACTGTTGCAAACGATGTATCGCTTGTATTATTTTTATTTTGACCATCGAAACTGTTTTCATCAATATTGTCATCAGAATCGCTATCATGGGACTCGGATATGGAATCGTTACGTTTAAAATATGAGTCTGTATTCAAATTGTCTTCTTTAGGTACTTCATGGACTTTAGATTTGTTAGATTTTGAAGGATTTGTGTTATGATGAATTATTTGATGAAGTGGTTTAGTGATGGGTTGAAAAACTGTATTTAACATGTTTTCTTGATAAGATTCCCTCATACGCATTTCCTTCAGCTTCTTTTTAACACCTTCTGCAGCTCGAACAACCTCAGCTTTTAATTCCATTTCCATTTTGAAAGAACAGTAGCTTGAGTTATGCAACGTGTTGTATCTTATAGCTTTACTTCTTAAATGAATTGTGTTCTAGATTGAAAGTAACTTTATTTTGTTACTCATCGAAAGTAACGAAGGTGTCGAAGTTCATTCTGTAGCAACCGTCATTCTTTGCACAATCTTTATTAATAACTAAAAAGTTGTATGTATCTTTCCAAATTTTTGAACACATTTCCCGAAATTCTGACCACGACATATCTGTATTCACATGTTCATCATATACATGTCGTAAATTTATATCGTCTTGTTTGAATAATATTATAAGGTTTGCATTGTCTCTTACTAGTTGTTTTGGTATTTTACTATATGTTTGGTTTAAGTAAAAACAATCAATAAATTTATGTCTGCCCATAGCGAAATAATCTCGCATATTAGTTTGATTCTCACAAGCAACATCATCAAAAATTATTACAGAATGGGGCTTAGCATCATGTGGACTGAGAATCAATTCATTATCACTGTATTTTGCAAACGTAACACTAGGTAGCAATTTAAAGACGTTCTCTAAATAAATGTACTTAGTTTGATACAGTGTTTTTGAGTATAAATATACATTCTTAAAATGTAATCCATTTTCATGCAACAGAAGACCTATTATTAAATTTGTTTTTCCACAGTTTGATGGACCGCAAACTAAACACCGAACTGAATTAGGAAGCAAGTTTCCATGTCGAGAAATAACTGTCTCAGTATCTGAACAAATTCTATACAATTGCAACGTTTCAGATTGTTTTATAAATTTCATAGTAGTAAGCAATTCTTTCGGGTGTCCTAGATAAAGTGAGTCAATTTGTACAAATTTGACTATTTATATAAAGTGCGAGTAATCAGAAACATTTTATGGATTTTCGTCAAAAAACCGTCATCAAATGAATGTAATATCTATTTGTAATATTGGGCATACTGTCATTCCATGAGTGAGTGGCGGCAAAACGTCGACACGAACGAGTGGGGGACAGAATGCCCAATATTACCCTACTTTGTCGTCATCAGCAATGTCACTGAAATAACTAATGGGGGCGTGTGTTTGTTTTTAATTTTGCTTTTATGTCGCAACCGAGCGTGCGTGCCTTTTTTATGCTGGAAAATGAAACAATTACTTTTTATCCGGAGTAAAACTTAAATAACTTAATATCCTAAATTGGAATATTATGTTCATATTAAACATGCTTAAAGATCCACAACATTGTAATTATGGAGAATGACAGCCCTATATTGTATTTACTAAATTAATCAGTATAATTTATATAAAAATATAAATATGTAGAGTGAAATTCGTCCTTCCGCTTTCGATGGACTTCTCGTCAGATTTGTTTCGAATAATCATACGTTTATTGGCTTGCAAATGATCTAGCTATAACGTGTAAAAATGTGCAAGTTTAAATTTGATATTAAGTTTAAACCGTTCCAGAGATATTCTATCAGACCTAGGATTTTTCCAATTTAACTCTACACGGAGTTAAAAGCAATTTAAAAGGGGATGCTCTTTTATTTGGCAATAATTACATTTCAGGTGTCCGAATAAAAATGTCGTACCGCTGCTATCTTATAATAAGTTTTAGAGTTTATGTAGGAGTGTACCTACGTGGAAGAATTTGGAGTGATGATGCCGGGTTTGCTACTGGCCGTGCCGCGTTCGCTTATGTTTGATAAAGCTGTGGTTGCAATGAGAGTGGATATCATATACAAATAAATTAACACACAAATTTTAATTTGTGAAACTCAACATAATAGTTAAAGTAGATATAAGCATTGTAAGATAAGGTAACATTAACATTTTTTATTGGCATAGTGTAATTTCTGCTTTTTTTTCAGTCGATAAAGTTTACGTTTTAACCGTGATAACTTTCCTAGAATTATGATATTTTTTTAAAGTTTTAATTACAGGTACAGAAATGGTTAAAAGTTAATATTCTTAAGTTTTTAAAACACAAAAGCGCCGCGCCCATTTGACTAAATTATTTACCAATTAGATTCATATATATATAAATCCTTATTTTATGGTCTCTATTTTTCTCAATTTAACCAGAAACACAAAAAAACCTTTGTTTGTTCCACAAGGCGATATTATTCAAATTTAATGTTGTATATTAATTCTAGGCTATTTAAACAAACGCTTATGGAGCGCGTAAAGCTACGCTAACGTTACCTAATGCAGCCTGAGACCATGCATGTATAAGTGTACATAAAGCAGCTTGAGACCAAGTATATGCAAGAGCCGGCAACAAACTTAACAATGTGTGTGTTATCACATTCGGTCTGCGATGGGGAAGTCAAGTAACTTCCGCAATCGCCAATCAAAGGATGGGTGACCAAACTTTTATATCTTAAACTCGTCCGTGTTTCTGAAGTCTGCAGTCTTTAACATCCATCAGTCCTCATTGGCCCGCGTGGTGGGTCTATTTATCCTATTCGATTCTCTATACTTTATATGCGATGTTATTATTATTATTTCATTTATTTAATTACAGACGGTTTTTACATTTATATAGTATCGTTATTTTTGCTTAGTGTCCTTATTTAACTAAGTTAGCACATAATGGAATTTTAATTTATATGAAACGAGCTGTTTTTTTCAGCGTAAATTATAGCCTATGACACCAGCGTATGATTAAAGTTTCTGTAAGTGAAACAAATTTTAAAATCACTCCATATCAAACAAGCAAATCTCTCGTCTTTATGATATTATTATAAAATATAGATAGTAATTTTGTTTTTAATATTTACAGTGGTAACACATGGAACAATAGCATAATTTACCTGCTTTTTATGCCCGCACCAACTGTAAAATTCACGTGCTATCATATTATCTACATATCTTTTTGCATATGCTTATTTATGTAAAGTTTACGACTTTAGTGGTATGCATGCGTTTCTATTTTTAGAATACCTACTATTATTATTTACCTACTTATTTATTGCGCAGTTATGTATTTTGTTGACGTCTCTCATACAGTGAAATAATGATAGCGTCAAATGAATACATCCTTCAACCTTAACATTTAGTTGAATATTAGTTAGGATACATACGAAATTTAATTTCGCCGCCGAATAGTTTCGAAGTAAACATTTTGAAGTGGCAACTCAGTAGGAACTCCTTAATTAATATTAATCACTCGTATATACCATGCATTATTCATGTATGAAACAACTTACATTATACAATTATTAAGCACTATTTCCAGTTTCAAGTAACTGTTCCGCGTAATTAGTGACGGATCTGATTTTCATACGTTCGCCACTTGGGTGTTTTGAACCGTGTTGTAGTTCTAGGATCTGGGTATTTATGGTATCTTTATTGTTAATATTACTTTATAAACTGTAAGACATATACTACTTGGATATTAACAGGCGCGGCTCATAATGGGGACCGCGCTTGAACACATAAACAAGTGACAAAAAATCCGCTAATATTAGAGCCGCGGCTTATTTGTTACTCGGGTAATAAATCAAAGGGGATATTATGAGAATTTTTGATAACAAAACTGACGAAGCTGCGTCAAATACGTTAGCGGGAAGGGTGAAGATTAAAAACAGCTCATACGCATAGTCACCGCGTCCGGAATTTGCCCGCCCTCAGGGTGACAGGACAGCTATTAAACCTATACGGGAATTAATAACATTGTGCGAGTAAACAATACCTTCAAAGTAACGTTGTCAAATTAGTGGACGCAATATGTATATTCTATGTAAAGATCTCCGTGGTCATATAATGGTTTCAATGTACTCTTATTAATAATAGATCAATTAGAGTTTCATTTGAAGATTGCAAATCGAATAATTACACGACAGAGTGTCAAGTTCAGTTAGTCAATCAATATACAAGTCAACATTAGTTTGGTTGTGATAACTTCAATGCTTCAATTTCTATAAACATACATTTAGGTAGCTTAATAATAAATAAATGTTAAAATACGAAGATATTGTAGCATCTGAGCAATATTATTCATTTATTTGAATGGAAGGTGACTTTTATATTTGAACGTATTTTTAAACGTGACGACTGTGTAGATATTCCCTTGTTGAGCTCTTGTTTGTCGGTAGATAGCGTAGCTTTTGAGCTCTGACTAGTGCTTGCTGACATGGCTGTCAGTCTAGGCAGACTGAATAATTGATAACGGAATTTAAGTGTCATATTTGTAGTCAGTGATACTTTTTAAGTATAATCTAGTTTTTCCATGTATTTGTGAGTTTGGTTTCAGTATAAGGCAAAGATATGGCTGCTTCATATAGTTTTTTACTGTGATAGTAACACTGGATATGACTAGTTCGTGCACATTGTGTTAACGGTGCCAAACTGGCTAAATATTTAAGTAGCTTTTGTAATTAAAAAAAAAATTGAATACTAGCCTACAAGTATCTAGTAAATATAAACTTTGTGACGGGTTTGGTGCTTAGGTTGGTAAACGAAACGGCTGACTAGGCTTGAGAAGTGGGTATAGTCATGGTCTAAATAAAATAAAAAAAAAAACTATAAAAACAAAAAAATATATTTATAAAAACTGTTCGTATATATTTCTAAATTATTATGGTTGGTAGGATGGTTGCACCTAAATAATATAACTTATTTAACACATACTTTATAAGTTTATAAGTTTTTGGTACAACTTTATAAGTTATTCACTTTACACATTATTAATTTAAACAGATTATATAATATTATGTATGGACTGGTAAAATAATTTTTCACGAACTGACATTCAGAAAAAGCATATCGCATTACTCAAAATTTCAAATTACGAAAAAAAACAATAAAAAATAAATTATGCCATAGATCATAGACAAAAAGTTTGGATGTGGGAACTTAAATGAATTATGTTATGGTCGGATTGTAAATAGAGACTTGTTTTGCGCTCATGCATTTACCAATAGCGAATGGTTATGATTCTCGTACACACTATCCTTACAATTGGCTAAATATTTTTCACGAATTCAAAAAAAGCTTTTGCGTAGGTCCATGGGTCGTTTGTAATTTTTAAAGTTAAAATATTTTACATTTAGTGTGCAAATGTAAAATATTTTGCCAATTGTATGTAAGTTTAATTTTGACTGTAGACAAATAACTAGTTTAAAATAATCTTAATATCTTCAATTTATCCGGTACCTAATATGGCGTCTCTAAAATAGCGCAGGAATTTAGCTCGGGACTATAATCCCTCTCATCTGGTAACCCTTTAAGTATAAACACATCAATTTTCATAAGCGTTTACGTCATCAAAATTTGTTCCCGATCTCCGTCAAGATACGATGTCAACATAATTGACGTGTACTGTGCGTTAGAGGGCTGAGTTCAGAAGCTGTCTGATATAAAGCTTGATGTACGTCGATCACGCACACGAAAGCAAATGCGTTTGCGTATTAAAAAAAAAAATCTTGAGAAGCTTATTGCAAAGCGTCTGATTGACAACATTTACAAAAACATGTCTATTTTTTAAATTTAATCAGAATAGAAATTACTCATTATATAATGTTCCAGCCATTTTGTTAAAGTAAACTTATTTAAGATATTAATATCATTCGTGTGATCGTTTACTGCTGAAAGTTCTCCTGAATGAGTGGTGGGAAAAAACTGGATTTCAGAATAGAGTAATCTATCGATATGAAACAATAAGATGTATGTGTGTGTAGAGAGAGACATATGTTACAAACTGCTTAATTTCGGATTTGCGTTTATTCTCAGTGCAGTCTATACATAAGAATGCTTGCAGTGCCACGTGCATTCGAACACGTGACAATAATAAAAGGTGACTTCTATAATACGCAAGGTGACAAACACAAAAAGTCACGATGACAAATAGCACCTGTGTGATCAATAGCAACGTCTACTTAACGTGAAGACCTCTTATAACACATTAAACTATTATGTTTAATTGCAATTATGATAGATAATAATGATTTTGACTATAAAAACATAATTGTGATGTAAAGCTGTAATTTCCAAACACTATGGTTTTCCTTATAGCTGTCTTAATAAACAAAACAACATTACATTATGCATTAGAATCATGACAGTGAATATCCGTCAGAATATAAGACGTTATTTTTTCGCTAACATCGTTAGCGGATTTTATGGAAATGACATTTGGAAAATAGGTGCGCCAATTACCGCTCTGCTTTGAAACAAGCATCTGTTTTATCCAATCAACTCCCGATTTTGGCAGCATATGACGTCATTTATTTATTTATTTTATTTATTTATTTAGTTACATGCTGACTTACAGACTAATACATCCAACACACCAGCAAGTTAAATATAGCAATAAACATAAAAATAAAAATAAAAAAACAATGTCAGTTTAGTTAATTTTAAATTAAATTTAAAAGATGTCAATATCATAATAATAACAAAATTATAGAATAGTACGCAGGTCATGAAAATAATTAACTAAAATAAATGTCATATAAATTAAAATAATTTGTTAAGAAAATAATAATAATAACAGTCACAGATAATCAATTAATAATCAATTACACAGTCAATACTGGTTAAGACATGTCGAACACTTATAGCTAATCGAGTAATACCATCAAAAAATACATCACTTTTTTCATGTTGAGCAAGGATGTCACCAATGAGATTGTCATATTGTCATCTCAATTGTCCAAGACGCGATTTGAATCTCACGGGTTTACTTAAACGACTCATCGTAGCATTAATGACGGCTAACCTAGTATCAATACAAGTAGCAATAGGATAGAAAATCTAATACTTTTGTGTATTATATGTATATCCAGGATTACAATTATATTATGTAAATATCTGCACTGACCGAAATATCCACTGTCCATGCATTCATAACTCTTCATCTACAAAAGGTCACTTAATCTACAACCCGAGCATCTTACATCTACCATCTCCCTCACACTTGTCACGACAGATGGGAACGGAGATAGCAATAGGACAACAATGGGGTTTGTAACGAGTACAAAGCAAATGTTCATGGCAATGGGCACATCCTGTGATCCCTGATGTGTAGTATCTGCGTCATATGTCTTGGGAGATGTGGTGCAATCTAAGAGCAATAAGCGTTTTCTAATATATGCAGTGATGGTTATCCAAATGATTTTCTTTCAGAACCTGACTACGCGGTTTATGAATGAATGAAAACGTGGAACGGAAATCGCACGCCGCTCGCAGTTGTCATCGACTAGTGTAAATACACAGGTTATCGTCACGTAAGATGATGAGACAAAGTGATTTTTAATTTCCATAATCGACCCCTCTAAGAGTAACTCAGGGAACGACGAAAGTGAAAGCGACATTAATTTATATAACTTACATGTCAATCTTGCAACCCAAAGATGGATATGTTACGACATGTGTGTTCCAAATTATAATTCAATCGTTTCAGTAGTTTCCGTGTAAATTAGCAGCTCTGACAGACAGTCGTGCGATCCTGTTAATATTTCCTTTTTAAATTCATGGTACTGAACTCTGTGAAGGTACAATAGTTGATAAACCAGACTTCGGATAACAAACTTCATCAAAATTGGGCGGATAAACTGCAAAGTATTGCAGTATTTAATTGTCGTTACACCTTGTAGTAGCTCGGTGGCGTAGTGGATTAGCGCCGCGGCCCGTGATCGTAGTCGTTGAGCAACTTTTTCGTCACGGGATGGGTGACCAAAAAATTATTATCTCGAGCTACTCCGTGCTTCGGAAGGCACGTTAAGCCGTTGGTCCCGGCTGCATTTGCAGTCGTTAATACCCTCCAATCCGCATTGGGCCAGCGTGGAGGGTCATGGCCCATCCTCCTTAACCATCCATAAGGAAGGCCTGAGCCCCTGCAGTGGGGACGTAAAAGGGCTGATGATGATGATGATGACACCTTTTTTTGTACATTAGATCTGGAAAAAGTATTCATCGCGAAACCGCAGCCATCACAGAATCTACGCGGAGCTGACAAAAGAAATTTTCCTCTTCAAATGAACACAGCCAACGCTGGGAGTTTACGTTTAGATGGTATTATTTTTAAACCAAAAACTTCCCGAATTGCAACCATAAAATAAAATATTATATCCTTCTCTAAAGTCAATGTAATAAACATTGTGCTAAATAAACAGTTTATCGCTTCTTCTTCTAAATACAAATTTCTTATAAGGTTTATTCTGTGTGGATGGCTTATTATATTTTGCATTCACAACGCTCCATTGATATATTATCTTCCTTCAAGAGTGGCAGCGGTACTATCATAAGGTGTCAACTGAATATAAACGTTGCATTTATCAGCAGCACTAGTTGTACTAGTCTATAGGAGATTACACCGGATACTCTTTGTTTTAAAATATCATTATTTTATTGTATACTAAGTGCATAATAATCGTTTTGCTTTTATTTATTTATTTAAACTTCTTTGCACAAATAAAATGTACAAATGGCGGACTTAATGCCAGTAGGCACTCTCTACCAGTCAACCGGAAAGTCATGGAATAGATACATTAATAAGGCGGTGCTATAAAAAAATAATAAAGTCAATATAGACACATATACAATAAAAAAAAACAAAATAATGGAATATACATAACAAACATATTACATATCATAAATGAGTATCATTTCTATTCATATTTCATAGCTTTTATCATTAGCTTTTCTATTCATAATTGACTTAAATTATTGATAAATTACTATATATGGCAGATACTAATCTTAACAAAACATTCAGCTTATGTACCCACAGTACAATAAAATTCGATTTCGTTTGACAGTCGCATATCGGGTTATTTTTTGAGCTTCAATTGTAACACCGACAAGAGTACAATGTAGATTGAATCAAATAATCTCTCCGACTAACGCTATGAATATGGCTTTTACATTTATCTCATGAAAATGACTGACTGCTGGTTCACAGCCTGGATAAACCCATAGAATATTTCATACTACTACACAAGTTCTCTAGCGAAAACAATTTGAAATTCCATTATTGAACATTATTGAAAAAGGCGAATCATGTATTGTAGGTTTCCTTAACTTTGTTCAGAATTTATGCCAATATTTACTAAGTTTTGATATACCTATTTATAGATACGAGTATTATCAATCTATTGTAATTAGGTGAACACCACAATTATCTTCACTGCATTAGCAAAAACAAATTCATTATTAAATCTATATAACCATAAAAAAATATTATCCTGGGAAAAATTTAATTTAAGACTTTCTAAAGACTATATGGTTTTTTTATATGAATTTAAATACTTAATAATGTACGTTGTGAAGCTTGATGTTAATATATTTACGTTATAATTTAGATTTCAAAATGAGAACGGAATGTTCATATTCAATATTGGCTATGAAGCTAGTAAAATGACAGAGAGAATGCAACCGAAATGTTACGATATGATATGGGCGGCCATATTGCTTTTGTAGGGTTGAGATTACTGAAAAACTTTATTATAACCAAATATTACAAATAGAGAGATTTTTGGGTGATCAAATTAGCAATGATATGTTTAAATTTTTATAATAGATTTATAAAGCCTACCGATAATATATAAAATGAAAGTTGAATTTTGCTTGCTAATGTGTTCAAGCATCACAATTTTATAAAATATTAACATCATTTGCTTTTTCATACTTCTTATGATAAATAAAAATCATAAATTCAAACAATTGCTGTAACAACAATCTTTTTTTTTATTCAAGATAGGCAAGCACTTGACCACAGATCACCTGATGGTAAGCAAATCTCAAACAAATACTTTATAACTAATATATAACTGTGTTTCACTTCATCATTAAGAACTGTTTTTTTGTGAATTCATGCAAGAATGTATGGTCGAATATGTATTGCTGGTAGGAAGTCCGTAGCCGAGTGGTACGCACGCTGGTTTCAAGGTGTCGTCATCTCCGAGGTCCCTGGTTCGACTCCCGGTCGGGTGAAAGTAGAAAATGAACTTTCTATATTGTCTCGACTCTGGGTGTTGTGTTGCCTTCGTTGTCTCAGATACTCCATAATACGGGAATTTAGCCACTAATTTTGGAATCTGTACAATGTATGTGATGTTGTTTAATATTTATTTATTTATGTGTTTAGTGACAGCCCTGAGTGCGACATGTGTCGCGACATGATCTATGTGCTCATCAGGCGCGGGATGATTTGAAGCATGCTACAAACGACACCACAGCATCTGTCACATGTAGTGATCATACTTTCATTTCTAGACGCCGATTTAAAAGACCCCGTTTCAACTAATATTTTCTATATTGAAATAAGGACACGGGTTTTTTAAAACTGTGTTCACATATTATTAATTATGTTTTTCTAAACGTGCGTAATGAGAATATTTTAAGTTTAAAAACAATTGAACTTTGAAATATTTCTATTTTATTTCTAGGATTTTCGTAAATTTAATGGTATGAGCAAAATAATTCATAGTCAGTATCACAAAAGTCATAAAATAAACCAATTATTTCACATTATTTGGGATAGTGCCATTATCGATTAATAGAATTTTAACCCCTTTTTTCTTATTTATTGATTTTTTTACTGCAAATGCTATACGTATCAAATAAATATTTTTTATTATTATAAGTTACTAAAACGAAAACAAAATTGAATCATTTTTCACGAATTCCTAAAGAGAGACAGATGCTTTGTCGTCTGAGCGAACAACGGCGGATTCAGAAAAGGTCGCGGTCATGGTCGCTACAAAAACGGTCAAGTGCGAGTCCAACTACGGCCTTTGTTAGGACAATGTTCTTTTTTTTATTTTGCCACTAGTAATTTATTAGTTATTTAATAATCTAGACTATAGCAGAATCAATCACGCTTACTAAGGCGATTTGTACTTTATATTCTGAAGTTTAAGATGCTATCACTATCAACAGAAAATCATATAAAATTTAAAGTGATCGATATAGTGCTTTATTACAATTATATATCTATCTATAAATTCACACCTGATCCATTGCAGAAAATATGATGCCTTGATCAAGATTTTGCACAGCAGCGTATAGTTTCTACGTGGGCAATCGACCTCAATAGAACGTGGAAATATGACGTAATTCTAAGTTGTGGGCATGTCCACCACGTACAAAAGAGTTGATCCACGATGACAACAATGTTTTGAGTATATCTAATTTGCATATATCAAAGCATTACTAAATCCGTTTACTGAACTTGCACCAGCCACCAGGTTAGAAGCATGCAAAAGAATGATTGGGACAGTGAGTTATACACTAAAAACGGAGCAAGTTACTGAAGTGAGTCTCACGCCATGCCGACCGATCCACCATGTCCTCCAGTACCGCGCTCCCCCCACCCTTGTCAGCCCCGCTTGTTATGTCGCCATGCATACATAGCTGCGGACTCGTTTACGCACACATGCACGTGTCTCTTCTTTTGAAGTTGATATTTCTTTGCCTCTGAGTTAATACTTTACACGACCTGATATTTTAATATTTTCTATCACCAATTTAGAGTAGTCGTCACTCTTTCTTTGATCCACATTAAAAAGTAATTACGTTGCGTATAAACCTCGCATAATTTATATTTTGCCCGTGTTTTAATAATCAAAGCACGTTTACGTTTCATATAAACGAGCGAACTATCTTCAAAGCTTATTAAATCCGTCAGGCGGCGCCACCGTCGCGTAGTAATCCTTAAATCTGAGCGTTAAGCTTATTACAACCAAATACGATTTAATACCGCAGTATCAAGTTGACCTAGCATGTATTATGACGACAAAGGGCTTGTGTTGTTGTGTAATTTTAAAAACTACTTGAGCTTATTGTGTAATGGTATTTTTTTACTTTTAAATAGATTAACATGGTACTGCAACATTTACACTTGTTACTCTAGGTTTCATTACATTCTTAGTCCCCCCATCTCAGAGTACCAGGGACAAGGTGGATTTTTTAAAAATATTTTTCAATATTGTTTTTCAGTAATGGAAAATTAAATATAATATTCTTAAAGTTTGCTTACTAGTAAAATAATGTACAATTTAAATTATGATATGTTCTATTTTGAATTTATAATAAAACAAATGTCTCTATTCCTGAAAAGATAGAAAACGGATAACCAATTTCAAATAAATTTAACAAAGTCTAGTTCAGGACTTCAAACGAATTATTTCGAATTAACTTATTACCTTTTATAAGTTAAGAAAATTATTTTAAAAGCTTTATTTATTAGATTATAATATAAAAATATTAGCATTCTTATCATTAACAAGTTAATAAACTCATACTCTTTTTAGTCTTCATTTATCAGCTATCGTAAGTTTAGGTTAGGTTGGTAGGTTAAAAATTTGAACTTCTTTTTACGTAATTGGTATGGGCAAGGAAGTTATCTTTGGCATAGTGGAGACTGCAAATTCTTTTATCTTCTAAAGCTTAAAAAATACATAACTTAAATTAATAAAATAATCATTACATTCAGTACTATGATAAATAATGCACATACTGACGTGGTGGCGTTTTTGTTTATTGAATGTCAATCAATCATTGACAAGTATTTTTTTTATCGTTTATGATCGTTTTCCGATAGTTTGGCAACCACTAGTTATAACTCTTTAATAATAAGATTTAAAGCTGTATATTTCGTGTTTCTTGCACTGCACTTAAGCTCTCTACTACACAACTATGATATAAAGAGAATACCTAATGTTTTCAAGTCCACCATATGTAAAGTACAAACAAATAAAATATGTTAATTGTTAGCAACTGGCTGGTCATCTCACCTTTTTATAAAGCTTTGTTTTATTTTGAATATTATCATTGACGTTTTGTAGTTGACGTTTTGTAGTTGTCTGTCAAAATCTTGTGTGTCTTTATGTCGTGATATCATTTGTTGTATATTTTAAATATTAATTAGTGTTATCCTTGTTTTTACTGTGATTTCCAAATATATAATATTATTTTAATACAGTCCATTTTTCATTAGCTCAACCGTAGTTATCATTAATAATAAAAAAAAAATCGAAGTCGATAAATAATTAATTGACAAAAAATCGCGAAATAAATAACCAATTTGAGAATATCTCTTGAAATTACTTTCGGAACATTCTTAATATTTTCTTGAAAGTCGTGCGAACAGGTAATTTATCAAAGTAACAAATCAGTGCGGACGCCTAGTCCCCCATTTTATTTCGGACAACTTCAATAATAAATGATTCTGGTACTAAACCAATCCTGTGTGCGTCGTTTGGGAATGAAATTCACCTTATTTCGTAGTAATAGCGGTGGTAATGCAATGAATAATAAATTTGCCATCAATTGTTTTCCCTTCGTTTGTGGACTTTGGTACCTATACACTTAGTGAAACGTATGACTCGAAACAATGTTAAATGATACCAAACTTATTTATTTGGAATTAAAACGATTGAATTAACAAATTCATCATCATCATCATCAGCCCTTTATTTCGTCCCCACTGCAGGGGCTCAGGCCTTCCTTATGGATGGTTAAGTAGCGTGGGCCGTGACCCTCCACGGTGGCCCAATGCGGATTGGCGGGTATTAACGACCAAAAATGCAGCCGGTACTAACGGCTTAACGTGCCTTCCGAAGCAGGGAGTAGCTCAAGATAATAATTTTTTGGTCACCCATCCCGTGACCGACCCTTGCGAAAGTAGTAGAACGGCAACGATTGTGTGCCGCGGCACTTACTAACTACGCTATCGAGCTATTCAATAAACAAATTATAACAGAATTAATAAAATTAATACAAGATCAATGAAATACTTGAGACCGTGTCTCATACACAGATACCATATAGCTAGTCCGACGAACGCACCAAAAAGGACATTTCTTTCTTTTTCAGAAAGATACCGACGCCGAGTTTCATTGAGGCCAAAGAACACAGGAATCTCATTTCAGTATTCATTGGTTAGATTCTATAATCAGCAATATAAAGTCATTGTTATTTTCTTGACTTTTTTTTACAACTTGGATCTGCGTATTTTGCAATATAAGCAACTACTCTAACGACTGGTTAGTGTTTTAGTTTTATAATAAAATTTACAGGGTTAAATTTCGGATTTAAATTTTATCCATTCATATTAAAAAACAAAGATATTTGCTGCTGTAGTTTTATAAACGTAATAAATTTAAAAACTTCTACCGAGTGAAATTTAATACGACTTTCACTAATGTACGAAGTAATTTATGAGAAAAGTTATGATATATGATTAGTTAACAGTTTTATAAATTACTTAAAGTAATAACAATCATATTATTGTTGAGGACATCGTTTTAAAAGTTATACGCGTTTAAAACAGCTGATTGCTAGTATACGAAAATCAAAGCAAATCAAATTAATTTATTTAGCACACATATGTAGGATACTTACAGACAATTAATAAAGTATTAAATATGAAAGAAAACATAAAAAAATATTAATAATAATAACATATAGTGTTACCAAAAGTAGTTCAGATCAGCATTATGTCGATCTCTTTCACTTCCTAATAAGTAAAACGTAAATTTTCAATACATTAAAAAAATTAAACTGCAGGTAATTGAAGATTGTGTAACCTGCTGTTACAAAATAAAACAACATCATTGGAAATATTTCTTCATTTTCGATTTGCCAATAATTTTATTGCCACCAATAAGCCATTGATATGACAATGATCTAATTAATTCGTTCCATATATAAATGTTGATAGTTATTTGTTATGGGAACAAGTGCGCGTTAATATTGTCAAGAACGTGTCATTCATTACGTACCGCATCACGTATGAAGATAAGTGTTTGAGACAGGTGTCCTTTATCATTTATTACTAATACGAAATTATTAACCTTGAAGTGAATTCTTGAGGCTTCTTTTAATCATATGAATATTGAACGTACAGCCACGATGGAAAAAATGTGTTACTGTTTGTCTTTTCACAAATTCGTCTCCAGCGGAAGATCAGCGCTGGTCATATGCTGAACTGGAACCGTTTTGGGACAAATTGTTTACCTTCTCCACCGTAGCTATGTTAAAAATGGATTTATTATTATTATTAGGTGATAATCGAATCTGAGGTTCTACTGTAATCATAATACACATTAATCGGTAGATTCTCAACGTCTCAATTTTAAACATTTAAGTAACCATATATTTTATGATAAACTGACAATGCTGTTGTTATACTGCTATTGTTGGTCGATTGAGATCTACATTGTATATGAAAAAAATGATTTTTTTTTAAATATTTAAAATGTCCTCATTCTCGATTTATATATTTTGAGTTTAGGGCATGAAGGAGATCTACGGTGGAACGAGATTGCCCAGAAGGAAACTATTCCCTCGCGTCTTAAATTGGATACACTCGGGAATACCTATAGACTTTAGCCGGGCCGGGCAGTTCCACTCCTTGAGAGTCTTGGCACATTACAAAAATCGTAGGACAGCAAAATCGCGATCGTTAGTTTCCTTTGGAGTGTATTTGTGATTTGGAAGAATGCTTTCAATTGTATTGTTACATAAACAAAACTTCTGACCTTATTTCTAAAATTTTCCATGGTACGCCTTAAGGCCCACAAGCTTTCGAACAAAAAATTGGAAAACCTGTCTATAGTTCGTGATGAAATCGGTACAAATATATAAAACACATATCCGTCGATAATACAACCTCCTTTTTTTTGATTTGATGTCAGAAAAATAGCGCACAATAAATTAGTACAGAAACATTTAACAAAATACCTTAATTCTTTAACGTTTTCCCACCAATTACAAGTAACATTGAGTTGATGTCCTGATCATCCTTCACCTTTTATCTACTGCTTCAGACGTTAGGCATAAATTTATTGATGATAGATTGATTCAGCGTTTTTTCTCAAGCCGAAGCATAAAATTTGGATGGCAGCACTGACGTTATATTTTCCATATACATCATAAAATTTACACGGCATTATATGTACACATTTCAAAACTCGTAATTTTATGTTTTCTTTTTTAATTATATTAAATGAACGATATCTTTCAATAATAATAATAATATTTATTTGCGAAAATATGGTTACCAGGTAGTTTTACAATTTTAGACCAATAAAGTTTCTGATTTTATATGAAAAATAAATGTAAAAAAAATAATTACATAAAATAGCGAATGTCAAATCATAGTCATAAGATACAATAGGTTCATAATATAATAAAGGATATAATAATTAGAAATGAGATTTCTCTTGTAAGAATTCATTAATTGAATAATAATTTTTGTATATATTTAATGGATATGTGTTGTATGTGTTGCAATAACTTATATTATAGTCAGTTAAGTTGTGGTTATAACATTACCTAAAGTTTTATTATTAGCATCGTTTGAATATGAGAATAATATAAAATAAAAATAAAATTGTTTTTTTATTACAATGGTTGTCGTAAGCAACCCGCAAAGCCTGGCAATAAATCAAGCCTTAAGTCTCGAAAGGACACAAAACCTCTCGAGGACAAATTTAAATGAATAGGTTTTTTCTCGTAAGGCATCGCCTGTAAGGTGTAGGCGTTTACGGAATTATAATATGAAAGCTTTGTTAGCATTAGAAAAGTTTATATTTTTCTGTTATCTCTAAGACTATACTGTTTCCCGTAATATGTTAATAGTCGATTATTATACAAGGGACTAAAATGACCCATTATTACTCGATGTTTTTATATTCTCCCTATACGTTTTGATTCGATTCCATCTATAGGGAAGGCCCAAGAAGTGGGGAAATTATTAGGGTGCTCATGATGATTTTATATTTGAATAAATAATTTTGCTGTAAACTCGTTGATGATAGGCACGTAAACTTTTCCATCAGAAGATAAAATGCCATTTAACCGACTTCAAAAAAAGGAGGTTCTCAGTTTGACCCGTGTGTATATATGTTTGACCGCGATTCTCTCGCGTTTGGTAGAACCGATTTTGATGCGATTTTCAGCATAATATTTGTCAGACTTAGATATAAATTAACAGACAAAAAATTGAGGTTCCTATTCAACACGGTCTTGACCTATTACATAAAATATCAATATCACTAATAAATTGAACCAACTTCAAACTAAAAAAATGTGCAAAATAATACTTAGGTACCTCAAAAGCGACTTATTCAAGAAAATGCTATTGAAGTCTAGAATAAATAATATATTCGAAGATTTTCTAATTATTTTTTCATGAGTGAAAAATGTATAATAAGCATGCTAATAAAGCGTGCTATTTACGATAACGGAAATTGTTTCGTACACGTTCTTATTTTATTTTAACATCTTATTTCGTACTGTTTTAGATTTTTTTTATAAAATTGTTCTTCATACTAAGCTAAGTGATAATTACTGTAAAATATACATATTTAAATTAATTTCTGTAATTTATATCATACTCGCAGAAAAGTAAAAAATATTTTATTATGGCGGACGTCATCTCGGAAAAATCCCTTGCTATAAAACTATAAAATCTGTCGCATCGCGCTATAGTACTGGACAACAAGACGAAGTCTACAAGTTGCTTTATGCGTAACGAAAACCGCTGTCCGGCACAAGTTCCTTTGATAACTTAACAGATGGGGTTCTAACATATAAGTCGCTAATATTTTAAGAAATGGCACCTTTCATTAAAAAAATATTAATACAAAATATAGTTTCTTTATTATTTTCTTTTAATTTTTGATTCAAAAAGATTTTTAAGTTAAATAATAACCAGAGGTCGGAATTAGGTAGAGTTATTTATGTACTTGCATCGAAATGTTGATATTAATTTGGACCTCCCGGGATATCTAATGGACAATCCCGTGTGGCCAACAATCTTACAACTAAATAATAATAACAACGTTAGAGATAGACAAATAAAACAAAGATAATTAACATAAAATTTTTATTAGTTTACATTAATTTACAATACAAATTTATAAATTGAGGCATATCCACTTTATTCTTTCGCTGTATGAAATCAGTGTAAGTACATGAATAACTCTACCTAATTCCGACCACTGGTAATAACAGATGTAAAACTATACAACATTAGATCACGATTTACAAGTTACCTTTGCTAATTAGGGATTCATTTCGTGTTACAATTTTATAGCAAAAGCATAACGCTCTCCTCTTGAATATTACACCATAGAGCAGGGAATTACTCGTCTTCACAGTGCCACACCATCGTTAACAATGCCGAATGAAAAACATCCCCTGAGGCGAGAGTCGATTGTTTTCATAACCTATTTTTATAATTATTGAAAATAATTAAATTTTTATTCAAACAACTTCGAAATCTGTCATATCAATTCCAGTTTTATTTATTAAAATTTTATATGAAAGAATTAGAGTTTTTTTTTTAAATGACTGCTTTGTTTTCACAGAGAGGCAAACAAAGTAAGTGGTTAGTATACCTAGAGTTTAAGTTTTAATGGTTTTTTTATGTAATTCCTTTTGCCGTCTGCCCGCAGTCTTGCATTGTAAATATTTTTATTTCCAACCGGGCAATCAATGGCATCCTAATTTTAATGAATTTGAATATTAAACATTAAGGAAAAGTAACCGAACGCCAATATTATCCATGTACAGGTGTATCATTGATATTTTGGCAAGACCAAATATTTTTTTTTGCCGGCTTAAAAATGAGAATGTGCTCAATTCGTATGTATTTTTATGTGTTACCTCAGAACCTTTAATAGGCTGTACCGATGTTCGTGATTTTTTTTATATTCGAAAACTGGTACGTATCGTTTGTTTTCATTTCAGTTCAGACTTGTAGTTTTGTTCTTTTTTTTTTATATCAACAAATTAAAACGTTGACGACATCATCGACATCGACTCGTATATTTAGATATATTTTCCAGTATCTAAATATCATTTTCACGCATTCAATGACTTATGAGATTTAACTAATACTTTCTATACTACTAACTTTTTAAAAATTTTAAGTTTACACATCCTTGGTCATTATATTTGATCGATATTGCACTATGATATACCGAAAAATATTCTTATTGGAAAATCTCAGAGTGCAAAAGTGCGAGTCGGGATAAAGTGGATTTTTAAGCATTATTCATTAAGAATTCATCTTTAGTCATTAATATCTCGAATAAATAAATAAATTGCTATTAAACCAATGCATTTCCACATACTTAGAATGTAATATTTTGATTGTTATTTTTCATTGTCGCTTCATTAGGTTACATTATACTGTTTGCATGCTTATTATAATAGCGAAACGTGAGGATATTGTACAACTTTAACAACTTTATACCTTGTTGAAAGTAAATTAACAATTATTTCAATTTTTTTATTAGTACAACTGACGTAAAAATATCGACAAACAATTTATACAGGCGTTTAGCGAATTCTATAAACGTCAATTGAGAAAATCCTCATCCGAATTTCAATAAAGTTTATTGATTTGTAATTTTTATTTTATTTATTCGAGTTTCACTCTTTTGACTCGTAACATTCATAATAACTGCCTTTAAAAGTGAATAGATTTATTGACAACACGATTGAATTAGAAATTGGTTTGAATTCTCCTCCATCGTGAATATGAGGCGTGAGATTTACCAATTAGTATACTAACGGAGTCGGCTGTCGTAACATTGCCCTACATCTGCAATTGAAGCAACATAAAGCACTTAGCCACTGGAGGGTATGGAGCAATATTGTACAGTGTATATGTACAATTACTTATTAAAGTAACAAAACGGCTTGATTCAAATTTCAGGACCTAATATAATATGAAAAAGGGTATAAAATAGTAATAAATTATATGATGCTTGATGGCATAATGGTTTGCGCATTCTTTTTGCGATTAAGCAAGCAGGATGGGTGACCAATGATTGATTATTTCGAGCTTCACCGAGCTTCGAAAGGTACGTTAAGCTGTTGGTCCCTACATCTGCAGTCTTAATCTTAATGTTCGTTTGTGCAACTGACCGTATATATTTTACGCTTCGCTTATAGTGAGCGCTGACGTTAGAGCAATCGATCGATACACGTCTGCAATGTTTTACGAAACACATTTCCCGACAACTGCTTAAATATAGATCACTAGTTAATAAGCGTGACTCCATTCAGTTACTGCACATCATGAGTTGTATTATGTCTTCATTTACAGAAGATTCGGTTCACTATTATGAATATAGATATTTAAAGATTTTGATACATACAAAATCACTTATTTATATAAAGCAAAGTATACTGTGTTTTTAAAATCACACTTTTTTGATACGCTTAGCACAAATTATCTAATGTAGAATATTGGTATATCCTCAAATTACATCGATTGTCAGCTTATTACGTATACATTACACCAATAGAAAAGGAGTGGAGGTAGCGAGTTAGAACTAAATTAGGTAGGTAGATAGTATAACTACATAGTATAAAACAAAGTCGCTTTCTCTGCCCCTGTATCCTTATGTATGCTTTAATCTTTAAAACTACGCAACGGATTTTGATGCGGTTTTTTTCATAGATAGGGTGATCCAAAAGGAACGTTTTATCTGTAATACAAGATCACGTGGAAAGTTAGTATTGTATGATAAAAAGCTTTTAGAGCTTACATATCTTTGTTAGTAATCACTTAAATATTAGGCAACATCACATTGATTGCTTCCCGATATAATTTAGATGTTCCTTTTTTGATTGGAACAGGCATCGAATTTGGAAGCTCAGATATAGTAAAATAAAAAACTTATCTATACTAATATTATAAAGAGAAAAGATTTGATTATTTGTTTGTATGTTTGGATTGATTAGGCTCCGAAACAAATGGACTGATTTTAAAAATTCACTCGCCTACGAGTAGCTACACCATACGGGGTTGACATAGGCTATAATATACGCATTCGAAGTCGCGGTAAAACAGCTAATACAATTATAAATAAAGACTACTCGATGCAACTTCACTTATAATCCTTTAGTTAAACGATATAGTTAAAGTTATAACTTAATATTAATTTTAACATCTCTTAGCGTAATTAGTTTAACCTTGTTCGGTTAACATTACAAAATTTCGCGGTCTGCTGGTGACGTTAACGATCGCAGAAATTATTAATTTGCGAACGATATAGCGCGAGCTTTTTCACAGAATACTTTACGTCAACAGCTAATTACTTGGAACGGGGCAAAAAAGGTGTATAAACTCACTTTTTTTTTGTTTTCGAAAACAAAATGTTAGATTAATTATTAAGAGCGTCGTCAAAGGTGAGCAAAACGGAGACCAGTTGTTTTCGCTTTAGTTATAAATAGACGTGACCAGTGTTTTTTCCTTAAATTTGTTAATTAAAAATTTTTTTTTCTTGCTCCATAAATGTTTATGAAAATTCTTGTTTAACTTAATTATTATATAAAAAAGGATAAAGTCAAAATTCCTTTTAAAGTTTGTGATTATTTCATGCGAAATAAGACTTCGCGGCTCTTAATAAAATTACAAACATTAATAGTTTATGTCCAAGAATTTATAATTCAACAAGATTTTAACTTAAAAAAAAGTCACATATAACGTCACAAATGGGTAAATCAAAATAAAATCAATTTAATATTATAACAAACTGTAGAGCGAGAACATTGATATATCGATGCTTAGACTGGGGCTTTTCAAATTATTTGAATCGAGCTTTACCCCGGATAATAAAGGTAAGTAAATTATATATAAGAGAAGTGGCAGCCTTTGTTGGAACTTGAACGATGGGTAAAGGAATGAATGAGTGGTTTCACAAGTTTTGTGGGAAAAAATACTTTTTCAACCTCCTTCCATATCCCGTTACGCCTCACAGGTTCACAATCTTTCTTCCACGTTGGTTTCAAATTTTCTGTAAATCATTAAGCTGAACTGAAGTCTGTTTTTTGTTTGTTTATTTATTAATAAAGTAAAAAATACAATATTGTTTGATATTAGTCCAGAAAAACCATAAAAATGTGTAATTTTACACAACATATCATTTTTAATTATTTTTATATACTTTTTCAAACTTGAAATCCCACAGAATGATATAGAACAGACGTACCTTGCATAGGTAATATAAAAATACATAAAAAACTAACTTGGAGCAGAATAATTCGGTTCAATACTTTTTCACTTTGCAGGGTATAAATTAGATTTTATCATTGAAACTTAAAATTCGCAACCGCAATAAAAATTGTTTTAAGTAAATTATATCAGTTACATTATCCACGCTTTGTTATAACAACACCTCAATTGGCAGTTTCGTAACACTTAGCATTATTTGAATCGTAACATTCGATGCCATAATTGGGAAATCGCTAAAGATATTCTACACATACGGGCCACACGCGATCCTCGGAGATTCCGAATCGGTTATTTTTTAATTAAATTTTCATCTACACTTGCATAATCGATATCAAGTAAAAATCTTAGTAAATCAAAAGTGTTGACAATAAGCTTATTTAAAAAGACAATATGTCGATTTTGATACAGTAAGATAAAATTAAACACGAAGAAAACCGCGAAACACAATCATATCATCTAAGAAACATTATTACTTCGTGACTAGTTTTTATGAAATCTGTGCTTATGATTACTAATGAGTTGATCAATTTAATATCAAATCAATTATTAAAAAAAATCACTAATATACGATATATAAAGCTTAATTTTAATGGACTTTTTAAGGACTACATATAAACATAATCAAGCCCACTATGTGTTCTTTATAAGCCATAATATTTTCAGTAACTTCAATAAGTTACCCAATACTTTAAATTTTTTTTGTTATAATACGTAGTATTTTCGTAATGACATGATTTATATAAATGTGATTGCTTATGATAAAGAGCTGGTAAGTTTCCTTCGCTTGTTCTTCTTGTCAGCTAAAAAACGTCCTGAACAAGTGGTAGGGGAAAAAAAATTGGGAATATTCAAAAGTGCTTGGAACAAGATTACTTGAAATACAAAACTGTGCAGGTCTCTTCCACGCTGTTCGCCTATGAGCAATCGGTTGCTCTTTATATCCAATTTTTTTAATAAACATAAAGCATATGGCTAACAAGGTACTAAGGTAGGTTATTTAAAACTCAAATTGGTCGTTGGATTTATTTATTTTTTAAGTAATTTCGAAATAAGTATACATTTTATGCTGAACTTATCATGGGAATATCAAAATAAATGAAGCTTAGACTACTCAAAATTTATTTCATATACGATTTAACAAAATAGAGACCCCGCAACAAGATAATGCCACCAATTCAATTCCTGCTCATCGAACAAAAAATTTTCATACGCAGTATTATTTCCACGAAGGGGAGACTTCGCAGAACCGAAATTATTTTGTGGCAAAGGTCAAAAAGACCACAGACCGCGACCCCGGTTGGACGGAGAAGGGTTATGCCAATACGTAGGTCGTCGCGTTTGCTTTTCAATTTACTGAACTTGGTTTTAGGGTTGACAACTATTCTATAAATACTGGAATAATATATTTTTTTATTCAAATTAGCATAAACGTTGGATATTTATTTGGCGAGAAAAAGAAAAACAAAGGGAACTGTTCAATCTCGAATTTCGGTGAACAAGCTGTTCGGTAATAAATATGTGTACAGTAAAATAATATTAAAAAAATATATATTCTTGTCATGGGAAATTAATCGTCAAACTTAATAAAAGAAAAGTATTTATTATATTACATCAATTTTGCTCCCATAATATATATGTATTACTGAAGTGAGCAATAATCATAAAGATAATGCCGATATTAATTGATTCCGAATTATTTTATAAAACCTGCCAAGTGTGAGTCGGACTCGCGAACGAAGGGTTTCGTACTATTATCCATTAAAAAAATTAAAAAATACATAATCACTTTTGTTGTTTTCGAAATTTTCGAGTTAACTACAATTATTCATAATAATAATTTATTTCTCTTCCTCTTAGATTAGGTTTCAATCTGTCGTCTATTACTTGTAAACTTGTAAAGTCAAATTAAATGTGATAGTTTTCATTTAAATTTCGTTATTTATAGGTACTACTACCGTAACGTTTGAATTTTCACCAACGACCGTTTAGTTGGTAATGGAAATCAGCTCTTTAAAGCTTAATAAGTAACTAACTTTTTTATAAATCGAAAAACGGCCTTCCCAAACCCCTAATGGTTTTGAATAGACCTATCCAACGAAGCCTTACACTATGGGCAAGACGAAAAAAAAAATTTACATTACCGATTTTTCAGCGTAATTAACGGTATACTTGTTTTTTATGCTAAACTGCGGATGGATGTACAGATGTACATGGCAAAACTATTAGGGTTCCTCGTTTACTACAGAATCCCAATAAAGTATTAATTTTATTGCGAATTTATATTGGAGAAAAGTTGTCAACCCTATAACTTCTCAGCAATTTGGATCTTATATGTTCGTAATTAAAGCGATATCGCCATTTCGAGGTACAAATCAAATCATTATGCTCTCAAATAATTAACAGAATAAATATTGTAATAGCTAAATCAAGTCGATGGGTTATTGTAATAATAAACATGCCGGCAATCACAAATGAATAAACCTTATATTTAATCGATCAAGAGAGATATTGAAATTTTAAGGTTTGATTAGAAAATGGCATAAAAATTGACTGAGAATCAATAAATTCTCGATTACTGGAAAAGTGACACATACTAGAACGTGACGTCAAAGTCTAGTAAGCCATAAGCTCCGCGACCAGGACAAAATGTGTTCCTCGTTCAATCCCAGCACATTATTTTAAAAGAAAACAATAATTAAAATTACTTAATTATTATATAAATTTGACAACATCACATGCATTGTTCAGATTCCAATATGAGTAGTTGAATCCTCCGTATAATGCAAATATCTGAGACAACGAAAGCTGATATCTTTCCACAGCATCCAAACTAGAGACAATATAGAAAAGTCCATGTTCTACATTGACCCGGCCGGGAATCGAACCTAGGGCCTCAGAGATGGCAACACCTTGAAGCCGGCGTACGAATGTTGGAGATTTTAAATAAAATTTTCCATTTTAAGTACGATATTTGATATAAGGTGTTCTTATTTAGAAATTATATAATTTATGCGTATACCTTTAGATAGAGTAGAAAATATAGTAATGACCGTATGCCATTGGGGCCTACTAAAGACCTTCAGATGAACTCTGTGGTCAAATGTCGTGTGTGTTTTCGTACTAGTCGATAACTTCACTGACCCTCCGATACCGATAGGTTATCCAAACCTGTCAATATCTTTAATGGATTTGAACTGAACTTTATAATGTTCGCAGTGAATTACAAAATCGATTGGATTCTTAACTGTTTTGTGGTAATATGATGGTCTACAATGTGATCTATATATATATATATATATATATATAACTCGATCTTGATGATCACGACACATCCTGACGTGTAAAGTGTATTAATATACTGTTTGTTTTTAATTAAAAATTGACTTTTTCATACTGTTGATACAGACTGTTTTTAATCTCTCATGAGAATATATCAATTATTGATATTTGTAGCATCGAGTTGAAATCATAATCCTAAACTGATACTTATAGATTTTTTAAAATAAAAATTTATTTACAAGATATATGATGTTCTAAAACAAAGTCGGCAACCCTACGTGCACATAATGCGAGAGGGTCAAAAAGTTACGGAAAAACCTCTCCCCCTTCCTCGCCCCCCTGCTCTAATCGCAGTGTGTCGCCGCTGCCCGTGGTATCGGCGCCCGCATCTGTGTAGGTCGATATCGAAGACGTTATCAGTGACGAATTGATTCTCCGATGAAGAAAAGCAAGCTTGTTCATTTAACTTGTAATATAAGAGCTCGTGACAACATTCGGCAAAAGTTCTGTAACAGCTAATACTTCAGTAAAATACTGTCGTCTAATAAGGCCCATTGTTTTGGTTGCTGGAGTGATAAAAAGCCAAAAGAATACGTCTCAATTAAAGTTTATGGATCAACTGATCGATAAGGATAGAATAATATAATTAAAATCTATTACAGATGAATGTTTTGTACTCCTGCGGTCTAAAACAGTGGGCTTTATTAGGCGACAGTAGAGAAATACTAAGGATGTAAGTATGAAGTGCTGGTGCCGGTGTGAAGGTGAAGTGCTGAAAGACCTGGTGCTGTGATATACGTATAATGTTATTACGTATATCACAGACATTAAAAATGCTTCGTAATTGTAAAAATATATAGAAAGAATACTCAGACCTGCATTTAGTGAAATAAACACATGTTTGGCACCGCCTTTATTAACTTTTATATTATCAACATAGGCTTTTGAAGTAGATGTTATTTGATTGACTTCTATTAGTGCAGCATTGCTGTAGTCGACACTGAATTTTCAACAGAAATCACTACAGGTGTACGAGCTCGAGAGACTCGAGCATAAACTCCGACTCGGAGTCTCTCGAGTTCGTCATGCAACGCTGGCTGGCAGCACCTACGATATATATTTAAAGGGTTAACATCGGATTGCGGTTATATGGACTCATTTTTATGCTTATCTATTTTTGATGTCATTTCACCGGCCAACACGGCTCGTTCGATGTGTTGCCGTTGACAAAAATACGAAAATAGAATTTTATTAGCGTTTTATAAGGTTTTAATCATAAAATTTACACCGTTTTAACGCTTGATTTGTGAAAATATATTTTTGTTCGTTTTTTATATACCTACTCATGCTGTATAAAACACATATGTAGTAGTATTGGAATGCATTAATACTTTGTATTCACTTATCTTTGTGTAGTTTTACACACAAGGACACTTGAACTTATTGATAAAACCCGGTAATCAAGTAAAAAATAAACAATTTTATTTAATATAAACTTTGTAAAGGTTGTTAAATTTTAATGTGTGGGTGAAATAAAAAATTAATATGAAGAACAACGAATTCTCTGGAGAATACAGAATAAGAATTACTATGGTCATCTAGATTGTGAGAAAAACAAGAACGGATCTGTTATCATACTTTTTCTCGCACCCGAGTCGTAAACTCAAGTGGAGTATTTAGTTATAAATTGCTTTGATACAGGCGATATACTGCCTATTGACACTAATCAAACCAATATCATTTATTCAGGTAGGTTATTGCACACATAAAAAATAAACAGAAGACAAAGTATAAGAACAGAACAAATGTCGATCTTATCGTTAGCAGCGATCTCTACAGAAATAAATGTTACAAGCACATTCGGGTGGTTTATGGTGAAAGTCGAAAGAGATGACATAACTTCGCTTATCAAAGGTGGGAGATTTTGTGCTTTATAGAACCGGCAGGACATTCAGAATTCGTGAGTGAAAAAAAGCAATTGAAACAATGTTTTTCTCGTGACTAATGATGAAACTGGTATGGATCAGGGTTTAGAGACCTGAGGTTTAGAAATATATCTACAGAAAAAAAAAAAGATTTCTGTTAGGGTTGATTTCAATGGGTCGATTCTGTACTTCTTTTAAATGGGGCGATTGTTTGTGATTGTTGTGTTCGAATTTATGGAGAAATAATTATTATATGGTATAAAGTGTGGTACATTTCATTAGAAACAGAATTCCATTCACCATAAAACCTTCCTGACTACAAACAGTCCAAAAAGCTTGTCTTAACTGGTTTACTTAACATATGATTGATTTTGTTACATTGATAAAAATATGTCTTGTCTGATTTCGCGAGAACTTTTTTTTATAACGGTATTAATAATATATACGTGATTACATGAATCACAATCAAATAAAAATAATTTGGTGCTATTTCATAATCAAAATAGAAAGGTTATATATTTTTTTTATATCAGCACCAGACATCAAATTGGTGTACAGAAATAGTACGCAAACAAAATAACCTTGTAGAGTTAACCCCGACAAGGTGAAGCACGAGAACACTAAAACTGAAGCCGAGCTGCCGAACAATATAAACCCAGACGAGATACATAACCGTCTGTGTGTCTGTTACGTTTTCACGCCTAAACTAGTGATCGCAGTAGCGTAAATCTTGAGAAAGAACGTAGGATAGTTATTAGTTATTATCGAGAAAAATTGGTTTAGAGAGGGCAATAATTAAAGCCGACTCCACGCGGGTGAAGCCGCGGTTGGAAAGCTAGTAAAATCATTAATGGGAAAGAGTGCTAGCATGTGGTACGAGTTTTATGAGCCAGATAGTTGAGATTTAGTATAGTATTAGTAAAACTCTTAATTATATTCGAAACCTTTGACTATGCGGTTGAAGCAGCGGGTAACATAAATTATTACTTTATAACAGTACATATAAATTAATTTGGGTATTATATATATTTTAATGGTATTCTTAAGATGTAAATAATGAAAAAATAACCATTACCTTGTTTCTTAAATTTCAAATATTATTTATTTACAAACTGAATAAATATGGGTATTTTGTATAGATAGGTAAGAAGTGATAAAAATAAATTTAATCAAAATATAACAGATATATAATCTTAGATTATAAATGTTCTACAGAACTGCAATAAGTATTTTACCAAGTATGTTATTTCATTTAATGATTATTTATTTATATCCATATTGCTATAATTAAAGAACTTCGGGTTGATATTTTTTATATGACCAGACTAAGAATCGAACCCGCGTCCGCAAAGATAACACCACTTTGGAGCCTCTTGGCCATGTAGGTCATATTGAACTTCAGGTAGATAGTACAATGCAAGTAGTTGAGATTCTTTCGAGACGCGATTATCACGTAAACATTAACAGTGCTAATAAAAAACAAGGTTTAGCCTCAGAGTAAATTTATTTAACATAAATTTACTCTGAGGCTAAACCTAGGCTAAAATTGCAATTTTAGTATTAGTCCATATTCATATTATACAGAAAATAAGCAAACCTGATACCTTCTAGGAGTAAATAATATTCCCGTAAAACCTCGTACTAGGTTAACTTTTGCCAAGTCTCAGTTTAATAATATGAATTAGACGAATACTAAATTCAGTCTCAGCGTAAATTTACTCCAACGCTAAACCTTGTTTATTAATAACAATGTAACGGAATTAACCAACTGTTAATGTATCCAACGTTTTTCAAAAGTTCAAAAACGACCTTTGTCAAACAATCAAGACCTTCGCTCATTTAAGTACATGCGTATTAACCGGTCGTTAAAATAAATTTTAATTCAATTTTAATTTGTTCCTTAAAGACTTCCTATTTAGTTTAAAATTAAATTAACGGCGCATCTTTCTCAGTCGTGATGCGTGAAATCGAGGTTATTTTAGCCTTGAACTGACAAATAAATGGTAGGAAGTTGTGAATCTCTCACACATGATCCAATAATGACGTTCCTTCGATGATAATATTATTAATTAATGTCATGTATAATAAAATATTTTGTGTATACAATGTGTGTTCTTGATATCTTCTTATATTAGCAGAATTTAAAACCTTTAACGCATATTTATTCTTTGATAGAGTAGGTATACTTTAAAACAGTCTTCAAAATCGGTTCTGCAGTTTTGTTTTTAAATCGTGTATATACGAGTATATTTGTGTAGGTATATAATAATAATAATAATAATAATAATACTTTATTGTCACACCATTTTACAGTTACAATTTTAATATAAAATTTACAAATAAAATATAACACGATGATGTAGCAATTGGCGGTCTTATCGCTAACAGCGATTTCTACCAGACAACCTTTGGATGGAGAAGAATGAATAGCAGTTATGAAAAACGGAGGTGTAGAGTAAAAGTACGTAAATTCAAGAAAATAAGTAACATTTAGTAAAGATGCATTAATACTTATAAGATACATAAATTTTGAAAATATATACATAAATACAAATAATATATACATACATAAGATATATACTAATAATATACTTTAGTGAAACGAGGAAGGGTTTTAGCAACATAGAATTACAAAGAGAGATAATGATTTTTTACCAGTTCTTTGAAGATAGTGATCGATTGTGCCTGTCTTATGGAAGCCGGAAGAGCATTCCAAAGGCGAACAGCTTGGACGGTAAAGGAGCCATCATAAAAGGTAGTGTTATGGAGAGGAGTTTCAAGTTTCAGGTTTTCCGATGATCTCAAAGAATGTGTAGTGGAACAGTATAGAGGATTAAATCGTTCTTTCAAGTAGCGCGGGAAACGGGGATTAAACAGAATATTATACAGAAGAGATAACATGTGAGCATTCCGGCGAAGCCGAATAGGAAGCCACTTGAGCTGAGTACGAAATTGAGATATATGATCATATTTACGTAATCCAAATATAAATCTAATACAGAAGTTTTGAAGTCGCTCAAGTTTATTTAGTTGGTCTTCCGTAAGATCAAGATAACAGGTATCAGCGTAGTCAAGTAAAGGAAGCAACAGAGATTGTGCTAGAGCAATTTTAGTGGTAGTCGGCAAAAAATTACGTAACCTCCTTAATGATGCAGCAGAAGCATACAGCTTCCGACTAACAGCTTGCAATTGTGATCCCCAGTTCAGACTCCGATCTATGATTATACCCAAGTTTTTAACAGTATCACTAAAAGGTATGTCAGTACCATCGAAATGAATTTTTGGTAAGAGGTGCCAGTCAAGTTTAGCGATTAGCCTAGAACTACCCACTATGATCGTGTTAGTCTTTGTTGGATTTACTTTAAGTCCAAAAGACTTACTCCATGCTACTATACGTTCTAAATCAATATTAGTGGTATGCACTGCCTCATTTAGCCGTGAAGGAGGGGCTTGACTGTAGATTTGTAGGTCGTCTGCATAAAGGTGGTAGGAAGAAGAAAGGTTCTTAGAAATGTTGTTAATGAAAATTGCGAAAAGAAGAGGAGATAGAACGCCACCTTGTGGGACTCCGGCAGTCGTGTCGCACCAAGAGGAAAACTTCTCGTCAATACGTACTCGTTGCCGGCGTCCGTACAGATAACTGTGAAACCACTCAGTTGCGGATGGAGATATGTTAATAGAGCGCAGAAGGGAGAGTAGGATGTCAAAATTTACAGTGTCAAACGCACAACTGAAGTCTAACAAAGTTAGTACGGTTAAAAGACCATTTTCCATCCCAAATCGGATATCATCGGTGATTTTAATCAATGCAGTTGTGGTACTGTGGCCCACACGAAATCCAGATTGAAAAGGGTTTAAGAGTTCATGACGAGAAAGGAAACAATTCAATTGGTTATGGATAAGACGCTCGAGAACTTTGGATAGGAATGGGAGAATAGAGATAGGTCTAAAGTCAGAAAAAGATTTAGGATGAGGTTTTTTAGGAAGAGGAATAATTTGAGCTTCTTTCCAAGCGGAAGGAAAAACTGATTTGGATAAAGAGTAGTTGAAAATAGAGGAAAGGACAGGAAGTATGAAATCAAGTATAGGTACTAACATGTTGCGACTAATTCCATCAGCACCGACTGCGTTGGAATTGATAGATAAAATGCTCTTCTTAACATCACATTCCGTAAACTGAGTAAAAAGAAACGGGGAGTACTCAGGATTTGGTAAAGTAGAAAGTTGTTGAATGGTTCTATTTTTATCCGAGTCGCTAAGATCGGAGGAAGAAGAAAAATGAGAATTGAGAGAATCAATATTAATGTGATGAGGTAAGGAGTCTTGACGTGTTCTACCAATCCCAAGAGATCTGAGGAATCTCCAGACTTTAGCTGGATCATCCTCTTCGACTGAATTATGAATGTGGCGTCGTAAAGCATCCCTACACACCATATTGCAGTGGTTACGAACCTTGTTATATTTCTCTTTGTTGAGATCACTCGGATTACGTTTAAATTTGCTTTTGGCAATGGCTTTTTTATGTATCAGAGATTTTATATCACTATTTAACCATGGTGCCGGAAGGTGCTTAAGTTTGATGAGATGAAAAGGTGCATGGTTATCGTAAAGTTGAGTGACAAGGTTATTAAAAGTAGTTATTTGCTCGTCAACTGAGGAAGCGTTGGTCACAGGAGACCAATCAATATTACGAGCATCGTCCATAAAAGAATCTTGATCTATACCACCAAAATTGCGCTGAAGGATGACTTTGGGCTTTAATTTAGGAGGCCTAATTTTATAGGAAAGAAATATTAAATCATGATATGAGAAAATGTCGGCTGAACATTGGCCGTGTTTAGAAACATACTGAGTTGAAGAAACTATTATCAAATCCAGAAGTGACGGGATCGAGTGAGGAAAACGATGGGTGACTCCAAGTGGAAGAATCTGCAGATTGCTAGATCTAATAAGAGATTGGAGGGAAGTGGCACGGATATCATTTTTTTGAAGGCAGGTATTGAAGTCACCCATAATAATTGAATGGTCATAAGACGGAATAATATCCTCCAGAAGGTTTTCAAAAGAGGAGAAGTAATTAACTCTAACTGAAGGGCTGTAATAGACACCGAGTAAGACTCTGCGATGAGAAAGAGTTACTTCAATAAAGAGGTGCTCACCGGCATTACTTGGCGGTGGTTGACTGGAGACACTAACAATTTTGTATGGAATACTAGATCGTAGATAAATGGCAACTCCACCACCCCCATAGCCAGTACGATCGTTACGTATAAGTTGGAAACCGGGCAGAGTATATGAAGCTGAAGGTAAGCAGGGCTTGAGCCATGACTCGGAGACTAATACAGCATGAAGATTTTTATGATCAAACGCCGCCTGCATATCATAGTAATGGGCCGGAATACTTTGCGCATTGATGTGAACGACATTGAAATTCTTTGGTACATCGGAAAACTGTTTATCAAGTGATTCAGATAATGAAGGAGGTATACTGGCAAAACTTTCGTTACTGCTGCTGACACTGGATGACAGCGATAAAAAGGGGTCGATATCGCTGTGTGAATCAGAACTAGACATACTAATAAAATAAAATAAAAAACAAAATATATAAATTGCAATAGATAAATAATTATTAAAATCTAAACTGCAATCTAATTCCACCTGCCGGTTGAGTGATATATGGATTTATATTTGACATATATTCTACATTAGAAAAAGACGCAAAAATAGATCAAGAAATAAATAAATGCGGATCGACTTACACAATACACATAGCAAAATAACAAAAATAAAACATATGGCTGTATGAATACAGATCCCTATGCTTTTAAGGAAAAAAAAATAGTGCTCTGTCAATCTCGCAAAAAGTCAGATGTCACAATAATGATAATAGGTATCAATTTGAGTTTGACAACAATAATATGAAATGGTGTTCAAAGCAAAACCACAATACAAGTTATCGTGGTAATACGAAATTTAAAGCACTTTGATATAATAAGTGTAGTGTAGCGGGTACATTAAGACAGTCAAAGATATGATGAAAGTACAATATCTATATGTGCCTACCGGTCCGCACTATCAGTAACCTATTAAAACCAAAACAGAAATGAAAGTGATAACAACAAATATTACTTCTTACTGATGCCCGTTCGCTTGCTTCTGGTCGATGATGCAGTTTCCTTACTCATACCCGGCTTAGGCATATCGTCAGACGAGATCTTGTTTAACTCATTAAGTGAAGAGATACGATGTCGCTTCCCATCGCCGGTGATTACAAAAACGAAACCCAATTTGGTGAAGCACTTGTTGACACCATATTTTTCACGTGCAGCCATAAAAGCGTCGTGCCGAGACTTCGTAAGAAATTCGGAAATAGTTACACCTGAACCTTTTAAAACAGTTTTAGAAAACCAAATCTTACTGCGCACCTCTTGATCTCGGAGTTTTAGTAAGACTGGTCGAGGACGATCAGTAGTAGTGGTCTTGCGTCCCATACGATGGCAGCGGCTGATGTATATCATCCATGTAAATGAGTATGGCGTATATAATTTAAGTTGCTCTTTAATAAAATAAAAAAAATACGTTGTCTTAACTAAGCAAATTTTTTTTTAGTCATATTTAAAGGAATCGTACTATCGATCAATTTTGGAACTGTTACGTTCTCTATCTTGCTATTGCGCATTTAATAATGTCACTAAGAAGAACAGGACGGGCTATCCCTTTTGTGTGATTGACGTTATAAAAGACGAAAAAGTAACGACTTGAGGATTTAAAGATGAATATAGAAATAAATGTACCTCAAACTTTACATTTACAAAACCACTTTACACTCATGGCATAATTGAGGGGTATAGGTTCAAAAGTGCCTCTGTCCACTTTTTTCAATTTCGAGATAAAGACCAAAACTGAATACTGTCTACTAAAGATAAAAATATTACAATAAAAATTTGCCATCTAAGAACTGTGTTTGTTTTAAAGTAAATATTACTGCAGCATAAAGCGATACATAGAACGTACTATTAGTTATTGAGATTTGAAAATATGATAGAGGCGGTTTTGGAATTCATCAATGGATATAGGCGCTTTTGTATTTAATTGTCCAGGATAGAGGAGGTATTGCTGTTAATTAATTACCTTGATCAGCACTATGCAAAAATGAGTAAGTAGGTAGGTAGGTACTTAGTAAACATAAATACATTAAAAGAACAGCAAAAACACAAAAGGTTCACTTTATTATTAGTATAGTAATCAATAGTTTTAGTATTAATTGCAATTAATACTATTTCGATTTCTTTTTTCACATGATGAAAGTTATATATTTAGATAGAGGACACTTATACAAACAAAAAATGATATGAACATAATATCGTAAAGCGTCATGTTCCTGAGATATTCAAAGATTAAAATAACAATTTTCACTTTTCGACTTGACTATATTTTGGTCAATAACTCTAAAATCTGACGCTAGGATATATGTTATAAATATTTTTTTTGTTTGTATATCTGTCCTCTATCGTAATATATAACTTTCGCTGTGTGCCATGATTATGAAAAAAAATCAAAATGGCGAAAGATCGTTAGGGATACCCTCCATACAAAAAACTTAATCCGCTTTAAATACTAAGACCTACTTCTTCTAGATGCTCACATGGTTCATCGCTTTGCTCAACATTAACACCACCATCGGAATTTGTTTCTAGTATATTTTTATAAAATGAAAGCTGTTCATTGGACTGCCAGTTGCCACCAAAGTGTTTTGTTAACAACTTTTCAACGTCAGTTATCTTCAATGTACTCATATTCACCTGAAAAGGTGGTATATCTCGAACATCATAATCAGATATACTGGACACATCACGTTTTATTATGCTTTTTGCCACCCCAAGATCTGTTTTATAATTTACTTCACCACGCAACAAGAAACGACCTGGCTTATTTTTAACTCGTGATAAATAGTATCGTTTGCATTCTGCAAACCGAAAGTGATACTGACCTGGTGGTTTCATTGTGTCACTAGCAAAACTTTTCCAATCTTTTACTGGAACGTCTCTACTGAGATGATTAATTATCCCATATTTAGAATAAATTTCATGATACTCTGTTGGGTGAATGATTTGCTCCTTATTTTTAATTTCTTTTTCTATTAGCCCAAAAATTCGGTCTGCAGGCATAAAAGAATGGCCGGGAACAGGAAAAATCAACTCAACTATTTTGATTTCTTTTGGGGCAGAGGTGGTCAGCCAAAATGCACACATTGCTATCATTGTACTATTTTTGTTTTGGGATCCACATCCATCTGCCATAATCCGAATTTTATTTTTCCCTTCCAAATTAGTATTTGATAATAAGTGAAAAACTGCCGATGCTATCTCATTAGATGATTTTCCATAAACATTTTCGGTCCATGTATATATTCTTACATTTTCTTTTGGAAACTTATTTGTTGATGTTCCAATAACAACAGTAAAATTATAGATGTATAACTGCCTGCTATAATAGGCAGCTTGGTCTGCCACTTTTGGCAGAACTTGATTTTTTTGGCAGTCAAAAGAGATAGTGAATGTATTTTTATCATGTTCGCGTAAATATGTATAAAACATTTTAGCTTTTAATTTATGTATACGTAACGTTGTCATGAGCTGAACTTTTGCAGCATCATTCTTTTCAGCTTTCAGTTTTTCCGTTAGCTCTAAACATTTGGAGCACACGTCTGTGCCTGGAGTCTTAAAACCAATATTGTAATGTATTACAAATATATTTCTAAAATAACATTCTTTTACCTTAAGAGATTCATCTTGTTGATTTGTTTGATACATTTTCCACATCTTTTTAATATTCAAATCAGATGGAACATATTTCCTTGTTGCAGTTGCAGATCTACAATAGTGTGATTCGATGCATTTAAATGATTGTATAAATTTCATTACATTTTCTTTTTTATGTGCATTTTTGGTCGATATCCTGTCGCCACCTCGATTTTCGCGAGGAAAGTCCCCATTTAGCAAAAATTTTTTTGAAATATTTCGAAGTCTATGCACGCCGACACCTAAAATACGTGCAAAAGTCTTTTGGCAAACCTGTATGAGTTTGTAAGGTTTCACGTAAGTTCTAATATAAAACTTTGTGTATGATTTTGAGGCAGCTCGTTATCCCACTTTACGTCGTCGCCGCACTGGTGTATGAACTTTAATGTATTTTAATATAAAATTATCTTGGTAAATTTTACAAGGCTTTGAATAAAAGGTTTGGTGAAATTTTCTGATGTCTTGTGGATTCAAAGAACTACACTTTAATTTGCCGCTGTTATGCTTGCACGCTCTAATATCATTTATATTGGGCGGTTTTTTTGATGAATATCTGAAATTAAATTTTAGTAATTTAAATACGAAAGTGCACCTTTTCATGTAAAATGTGATAATAGGTACGCACAGCAGCAAGTAAGGTGTAACAGTTGCAATACAAAAATACCTCTAATTACGTAGGGCATAGAGGCGCGCTCAAGGTCAACATGTTACGTCTGACCTGCTGCTGTATGTACTTCTGCTACGTCTACCGACGAAAGTAATAAAATAGCGTGGTAATTTTCTGCATAATGACACTCACACTAGGCAAAATACAAGGCATTAGATACATACCTTTCACGCCGTTTTACATTGCGTTTCCATTGTGATTTATTGCGGATCTTTTTCCTTGCTGTATTACCTTCTACAGGAACAATATTTATTTCCATTTTTCACTTTTTTTTCAATTAATATTTGATAAAACAACGGCACACTGTTTACAAAACAATACTCAAGACGCCATTACATTCCTAATAAAATGACGAGCTTTGATTGGTTGACTTCAGACAGAGGAGCTTTTGCACCTGAGGTATTGAATAGAGGAGGTTTTGCACCTAAACGATAATTTCAAATTTCATTTTGTATGTGATAGAGGCGATTTTGAATATGTTTGCTTAAATACAACACAAAAATGATAAGTCAGGAATGTTACCAGATATAAATATCATAAAGCATAAAATTTGGACAGAGGCGCTTTTGAATCTAGACCCCTCAATTATACACTGAATAAATGTTTACAAATAAATGATAGGAATTTCTTTACTAATTATTTTGCCCAGAAACGTCTACCAACATTACATGATAACTTAATAATTGTTTGGTAATTAAGGAAAACTTTATCAATAGCGGTGTGGAAGCATCATAGTGATTCTTTCGTTTAGCTTTAACGAGGCTTACAAAACGGGAGCAATAATGGTTTAAAAAAACAGAAGCCTTATTTTGTAGCTGTGCGTTTAAATCTTCCCGTTGGTCCATACAAATGGGACCGCAGATAAATTAGCTAAGCTCGCAAGCCCCTAATAAGTGTAATCATTAAAAGATAGTCTAATAGGTATGCAGAGGATGGTGCCGCTGATATATACTGCAGGGTTCACATTTACGGAAGTTATTTTTTTTTGTGTAACCAGTTAAATAGAGTAGATTTAAAATTATGTTAAAAGTAGACTCAATATGGCTTCAACGAAATAAAAACTTTATTATTATTTTTTTTTGTCAGAATACCAGCGTTGATGTGGCACTCCTTTGTGTCATGCCTACATTAGCTGAGGCAGAGTCCTGATTGATCTCTTAAAGTATATGTTATTTTTTCGTCCCCTGTGTATCTTATGTATTATTTGTTCGTTTTTGTTTTATTTTTATTTTATTTTGTTCTAATGTTGCGATCAATAAATGTTTCTTATTCTTATTCTTTTGAAGTGAGACGTCGATAGATTCGCTTAATTTTTCCCATCGAAACTTCGATTAATAATGTGATTTTTGTGACTACTTTTACGAATATCCAAAGCATAGTTATCGCTATTTCAACTGAAATATTAATTTAAAAGTTGTCGTGTTATTGTTTTGCTACGTTACGTAGTATCATTATAATTTCCATTCCTCTTAGTTTTACTTTACTTTGTCTTTTGTCGTGTTAGAAGACAGCCCTGACACTTAGTAAAGGACGTCATTTAGGTTAACGAGATATGCACTCCGACGTCTCTTTATATAGTATGTATTAAGATGCTAGACTATTGTACTGAAGCCTTTAGAAATTCTGATGCCTTCAGTGTAACATCGAGATAGCAAAGGAAGTACAGAATAATGTTTACTCTCTTGTCAAAATTAATTTCGGTCATTGCTTTAATAAAAACTTGCTTTCTGTCAGCGGCTGCGCTGTCGTGGTATTGTATTATACATATAAACCCTCCTCTTAAATTACTCTGTATATTAATAAAATTAATTGTGGACTGCGAACTTTGTCTTATACTAAGCTAAGTAAGAATTGGTTCTTTTACAAGCAGTTATATTGCTGAAAGAGTAGACAATTGTATCTATTTATTAACAAATAAATTAATAAGTATGCCAAGGTGAAATGTCACGGTCAAGATGTTGGTATAACAACTAGACTTTTTATTTATAAATAAAAAAATCCTCTTTTATAGTGTGATATATATTTTATTTTATGTTAGCGGTCAAAGAATATTTTATGTTTACATTAAAAAAGCAATTTGACTTTTTACACACACTGTGACGATTTACTTCAGTTTAATCCTAATCGTGAATAGATGGCGTTGATCTTGTAATTTTATTCATTTAGTTTTAGCAATGAAAATTATTGATGCTACTAAAAATAATGAAATCACTAACAGATAACTTTATGATTTATATGATCACAAATAAACATTAAGGGTCAATCGCAGTCACCACAAGTGAGTCAGTAGCACAGAGGGCCAATTCTACTAAATAAATTTTGTTTAAATCTACTAAGTGACATACAATACAATTCCAGCTAAAATAGAACTGGAATTGTATAGTATGTAACTTTCGTTCGGTTTTGATCCGTTTTCGATTCGATTTAAACAAAATTTATTTAGTAGAATTGGCCCCCAGGTCGCCCGCCGAACCAATGATAAACGGCTTTAATCACAGTGAGATTTAGGAGACAATGTGAGGGTGAGATGCAGGTGGTACTTATGGTTAAGCATTTCATATGATTGACGATGATAGTGCGCATACAATTATCCATGCCTGCTCAAAATACACGTAATAATAACCCTCTCATAAGCGTTGAGTAGATACAAGTTGAATATCAAATCCCATTTGGGAAATAATCGAATAATAAAATATTACAAGACTATTGAAAGAAATGCTTAATAGAAGAATTTGACGTAAGAATGTTTAAGACATCAAAGAAAAGTTTTTTAATCTCCCCGTCTTTGTGACGTTTAGAAAACAAAAACTAATCGCAAAAACAGTGTCACAAAAATTAACAAAGACATTACCTAATTCGGAAAGTAAATCTGTTACATAAAACCTGCTAAAGTGCAAAATCTGTACAATGTACGCTCTGGCACGTACAAAATTTAAACAGAGTTAAAAAAAGACTATCCGCGGTGCTAATACCTTTGTCATAAAAAAACATGATTTTAACATGATCGGAAAGTAATTATAGAATGTTGAGTCAATCGAAGCCGAAGTAGATTCATTTATTATAAGAACAACAACGGAAGAACCGGCTGTTAATGTTCATGGCAGATAAAACTACTGCAAATACAGCTATAACTAATATATAATATTAAGATTCTATAATAGAAAAAGTTTATTAAAACTATAAACTAAGGAACTAAACTAACTTCGACGATTCGCATCAAAAGATAGTATAAAAAATTAACAAAGTAATAATATGTATGTTGTTTGTGAATATTGCAACTGAGATAACTCACTTTGTATTCATATTGTTATCTTTTACAGAGTTCAACTAAATATTAATATCCATAGAAAGGAAATAAGATATCTCATCTCCAATGTGATGAGTGAGATTTGTACACAAGTAGCAGACGCTAAAACATGTCACCACTCAGAATTCGCACTACTAGAGTACAGGTCTTCCTTATTAATTTTTTTTTTCGGTGATTACGATTGAGATTATATCTCAGCTGGCGGGCACAGTGCTGATTGGTGGCTGTTGACGACTATAGATGCCAGTATCAACGAATTGCTTCCGAAGCACAGAAGAGCTCGAGATAACATTTTTTTGGGCACATATCCTGATATGTGCCCAAAAAATAGGTGACAAGCTCTTGCGAATGTAAGCAAAACTATACGGTATACAAATATTTGATTTTTAATTATTTTTGAGACGGCCATAACTTGAAATGAATCTGAAATTTTATTTAATCGAAATGTGTATTAATAAATTATACGCTATTATTTATTTGATTTACCAGTTATTCCTAAGAATCATTTTACACTAGGAAGATAAAACAAATAGTTTAAATTTTAATTTATCATTACAAGATAAGAATCGCCATCAATCCTTGTACGTCCAAACTGCAGGGGCTCATGGATGGTTAAAGATGTGCCATGACAGCACAGAGCAACTCGAGATAAATATTTTTGGTCACCAATCTCGTGACCGACTCTTGCGAAAGTTGCTTTAGAACAACGACTGAGGGTCGCGGCGCTTATACAATACGCCAATGAGCTACGACGTGGTAATACCAATACTGGTTAGGAATGTACAATAATAATACTGACCGAAAATTTCATAGAAACTGTGCAACTTTTTAATTAAACCACTGGAACTAAAGCTTACTTTTAAATTTAATGACTTTTGCTTTCCCAAAAATACAATTAAAAAAAAGTCTAATGGAAAATATAACTGGTTCAGATACTTTATTAATCTTTGCTTCAGACATGTATCCTTCCAACATTGCTTAGTTGCGATAAAACTACCGAAGAGACAACTATTTATTGTATTTCTTAATTTATTTTACTACAAGCGCTAGGATTTTACATAGAATTGTTAAAAAGGTTATGTTAATTAATTGCTGTTACGTCTTCAAATAAGGGTTAAGAATATCGAGTAGTGAGTACGGTTTTAAAATATTATTGAAAAACTGATTATTTGCACAACTGTGAGTTTTAGCGATGTTTCAGCAAAAACGATGAGTATAAATTCATTTAAAGACAAGGAGTTTGACTGTTTTGTTGTATGCCATTGAAAACTTTTAAATATATAAATGAAGATTTTTCATTAAGATTTTTCTATAGTAATATTTTATTTACGAAATATTCGAGTTTTATCCGAAACTACTAGACCGATTTGGAAAATTATTTCATCTACGGCAAGCTGCATGATGCGCTAGTGGCATAAAGGTGAAAGTGAGTGTCAATTTCCGGTCACCCATCCCGTGACTGGCCATTGCGAAAGTTGCTTAACTTTCTCAATTGCAGACTACGTCAACCACTGCGTTATCTAGCTGTATATACTATCCATTAATATCACATCAATATGTTTACCAAAAAGGTTTCGGTGCGTCTCTTCCCAACTCGCAGCGTGCATAAATAAAACTTGTACGAACCTTGTGTATTAATATGGAAAATGGTGAGGAAGTGGAGGCCTAACTCATTTCCCCTGGGAAGGTAAGTGTATACTAAATAGGGCCATCACTCTTGATAAAAAAATATATCAATTTCCTACTCTCGCTTAATCTGAAATGCATTTATTATAGTGGCTGATTTGGATTATTATCGATTATGATAAACGAGAAAGTAAAAACCTCAAAACTAAACCTTAAAATAAATATGTCACTCAAAAACTTAAGGCTCGTGTGAATTTTGTAAAAAAGTGACCAAAGTTTTAGTTAATAAAAAAAATACAAATTTCTTAAAAACAATTATACAGTTTTGGATCAATATTACAATAGTTTCCTCTGAATACAATTTATGTTATAATAAAAAAATATATAATAATTCAGTAGGCTTATTATAGACCGTTAATATTGCTAAAAGATATTTTATTTCTTTTTAAATTCTGATAAAAAAAAAATTAAAAAAAAGAACATAGACCAGATCCTTATACTATATAAAACCTCCAAGTTCACTGGCATATTAAGCTTAGAACAAAAAATAGAAATGTATAAAAACGCCGTCAAGCAGGTGTAGGCAACAATCACGGTATATTGCTATGAATACACTTAATGAATGATTTCAAGGTAAGTTGCTAAATTTGTATTACAGATACTGTAAGCGACTACAGGTGTAATAGCCCGGTCAAATAAGCATTTTACCCCGGAAAAAGGGGAGCCCGATGGCGCAGTGATTGTTAAGCAACTTTCGTAAAGGTCGGTTATGGGATGGGTGACCAAAAAATAAATATTTAGAGCTCCTCCATGTACTTTTACCATTAGCCGTGACTGAGTCTGCACTTGTTATCACTCACAAATCCACACTGGGCCCGCGTGGCGGGTTATAGCTCATTCTCCCTATGCGATTCGATTACATCCATGGGGAAGGTGACTTACTATTAATTTCCCTAGCAGTGGGGATATTAATAGTAAAAGTAATTATATTTATTTATAGTGATAGTGAGTAGTTTCAATTTGACGAGCTTTGTAAGTTATTCAAGGTCAAAGGTCATAAAAATCAAATTTCGCTATACTCTATTATTCTTTATTAAGAAGTTACAGAGAATTATTACATACAATAAAAATGTAACAAACCTACAGACAGGTAAACGGTACTCATAAAGTTATACTGTAGAGCCACCAAGTTTTACTGGTTACTATCTCGGAAACGTGTAGATTTGGATGGAAATTTTGTCTATTGCTACCTAAATTATTTGTAAATTACTATCAATAGCAGTTTGTTAATATAAAACTATCAAATCATTTTTATTTTAAACCTTCACACGTAGTGTAGAGTTCAAAAAACAAATGTGGAAATTGAACATATTTAGGTTAACTGCAGTGGGTATATTTTTAGAATTTTCATATTATGTACTCTTTTAGGATTAGAGCCAGGGATGACAGATACCGCGAGTGCTAATTCGACGCTAGAGGTCGTTTTTATTATTAATTAAAGACAAAGACAAGTTCACAGAAATGACGCAACCGTTTGTTGCGTTATTGACACATTTGCGGAAGAAAACAAAAACGTAATTTTAATACTGACAGCAGTTTTTGTTGCTTAATACATCAAGAAATCTCCGATTTTATAAATATCGATATAGTATCTATCTTAAACTTCTTAAAAACAGGTTGCTCCGTGACTCAATTAGGAAGTAAACTTGGAACGTCAGTTAAGGCAACACTATATGTTCATATGCATTCGTTTATATCATATAATATATATATAAATACATTTCTCGCAGGCATAGAAGTATTTATTATATATGTTTTTTTCATAATTATTAACAACTTAATTTATTATTATATTTGATATTTTTATAAAGAAATTAATTTAATGATCTAATTTATATTAAAAAATATTTTTATCTAAACCAATTCTATTTTCAAATACCAAAAGCAATCAGGAAATCTGTTCGTGAAGTTTGATTTCAATTGGAAATAACAATGAGCGAATTTATTAAATATCATAAACAAAATATAGTTACAACAATAGAGTATTGAACTGTTTGTCTATGACTACATCCACGAAGGTGTTGCTCAAATGTTTGTAAACCAAACGAAATTTTGCTCCACCGTTTGTTTGTTTATCAATCAACAAAAGCGGTTTCTATCTTTGTCTATTGATCACTCTTTTTCTCATTCATGACGATTTCTCGAGCGGTTGCGCCGTTTGTTCCATTCAATGGAATAAAATTTATGGGAATGACATTTTAAAAACATCTGTTTTTATTGACCGCTCGTGTAAAGCGAAATAAACTTTATTTCAATGGTTTTCAGATTAAAATCTACTTTATGAAAGAAACACACAGTGCTTTGTTCATAATATTATTTAAACACTCTGTCACTTACATTTAAATAACAGAAAAAAATCGAATATAACTTTATACAAAGAAACACCTGTTCTAAGTTAAGATGAATAAGAGCCTAAGCAACGATTGCCCCATCAATAAAAAAACGCGGTCAATGTAATCATGTTTATAGAACAATAAAAAAATAATAGCTGTATATTAAATAGGTGGTTAGCACATTTTACTTTACCAACAGGAAGCGAGTTTCAGGAAAGCCTCAACGTCGATCGAACAATTCATGGTTGAGTAAACAAAATATATATTACAATAAAAACACTACATTGCTATGCATTTGGCTGTTGACAAAAAGTTTGCGATAAAACGGAAAGATATTTATTTTCCTGACAACACACGATTCAAATTTAAATAAAAAATAATTAAATACTTAAGTACTATTTAAGTAATTGTACGTAAGAGACTTAGACAAATTAAAATATCCACCAACCTTTTTGTATCGTAACAAATCCGCGTGCACAGAAACACTACAAATGAAAAAGTAAAATAAAAAAGCACTTTAGAATTCGAAAATCACTCGCGCCGCGAACTCCGAGCGGGAAAATTGGGCGGGAGAAAATGACGTCGAACAGTCCGCGCTGTTCCAAAGACGCGATTCGACTGAACTAGGCGGCGCGAGACCGTGTCGCGTTTTCCATCTATATCGTGTCAGTCGAAAACAATGATCATTTGTTTATACCTATTTTAATTGGTACAAGCTTATATTTACCGCTTGTTGCGGAAAACCGCACTTTATTGGAAAGAGGTAAAGTTGCATAATTATGTACGGTGAACTCTTAAGCTGGCATATCGTTGGAAGATTGTTTGCAGACGTCATAAATGCAACCTCGGCTCAAGGTCGCTGAGGTGAGAACGAGATGATCGCGACCTTTTTTTTATTTTTCTAACTGGTTATTGTCAACCTTAAAGCTGTTTGATATTGTTATGTAAACTTGCACTTGTTATTGTCAAAATCGACAAATCGTTGTTTTTGTTCTTCGATTTGTTTGTAAACTCGTTTAGATGTCGCTTTAATTGTTCTAGTGCTAGAGGCTTCGTGTTTTATTATCGTATAAAGATTCTCATAATAAATCAGATGGGTTAACTTACTGAAGTTCCCATCTAGAGATGTCTGGGATTGTTGATTTTTAAATATTTTCCGGATAAATATTATTTAAGCACCGTGAATGTGAAAATTAAAAGTCACATGTTTTTTCTTGAACATTATACCTATCCCAGTTTTTCCAGCATGATCTGTACGTTGTCTCACGCATTCAAGATTTACCGGCTGCTTAAATATTCGTCAGATCATCTCGCCTTCTGTCTCCCTGGTTTCCTGTTGGATGTTCATGGCTGTTATACAGTTATCTTTTGGCTCCAAAGTCCATTCGAACATCACTTTATATGGCCAGTCTATTGCCACTTCAACTAAGCCACTCGCTATATCCATAACATTCACGCAACAACTTCAGAGTTTCTGACACTATAACGGAGAGACATTCTTTACATAGATCTTTCCATGACTCTTTGAGCCTTCGCATCATGTCATTTGTTGGTGTCCACGATTGGCAACTTTGATTTTTTCTTTTTTTTAGAAATTTTATTTGATCCGCCATCTTGGCTGGTCTGCCGTATTGGAATTAAAATGAAATCAAATTATTCACCGTATTCTTTTTATGAAACAGTTTAATTACGGATTTTACGGATACGGATATTCAATATTACGGAAAGCTTAAAGGTGATCTTGGGTTGTCACTATATTGCCGTTTCAAATGAAGTATTTTCATATTTTGCTTGGCAAACCATTTTATTTGATGCACATAATGATATACAAATAATAACGTGGCCGCCATCTTAAGCCATCCACCATATTATTTAGTCGGTTGGTAAATGGAAAATTGACTACACCTGTAATTTTATTGGCAATATTAGTAATTTATTTACTCGTATGTTACTTGGCATATTTAGTTTCTTTAGCTTAAGACGATATGAATAGGTAGTATAACTAAACATCGATGAAATACCCTCACAATATCGAAAGTAACGAGTACTTTAAAATTCGATAATCTTATTACATTATCTGTTAACTCAATTAAAAAGAGCAGTTGCCCATTTAGAAAATAGGTAACAAGATCGAGTCCAGTTTTGTAATTGAGGTAATTGTCTTTATTTATATTTTAGACTGTTATTTTATTCATAAAAGATTGATTTATATATTTTTTTAATTCGCCCTTTTTGTTAGTTGAAATTTTCACGTACTCTACTCATTACATAAAACTTATAAATGTTTACATCAATTTTATTTAAAAAAATAAAATATTATCTTTTTTCAGTTATTGTGGAAAATTTTTCACTAAAATTTTGGCCGTAATAAAATTATTAAAAGCATCTCAAACAATATTTATTGGACATAATCATAACACTGTTTTATTCATTATGAGAACATTTATTCACACGGTAACATGTCAAGTTTAAAATTTAACAGATCTGAATAACCTGAAATTCCGTTGACTGTACATTAATTAAATTATTATTACAAAATTACCCTTTATTACCTTAACCACGAATCCTAACGAGTCTTGTCTGAGAAAAAAAACATCTGATATAACATACAATACGAACGACAAAGTGATAGCTTTTTTATTAATTTAAACATAAAAACTAACTGTAACTTTACATTTTGCAGTGTGTTATCTTTGTTTTTCCAAATTGGCGTTACTGTTATATTCAGTTGCGCACTCCGCGCTAGTGTCATAAACATAGATCACACTACAAATTCGGCCTTTAAGTTTCCATAACACGCACATCGAGCTGCTTAGTATAACGTAAAATAAGTGCGTATGTAGTTTTATGCAATAACTTTCGTTTTCATTACGTATGACGGACGGACGGATCCACTGCGTGCGTTTTATCTTCGTATAAATCTATTTAACCGGAGACCTACTTTGTAACACGGAATATGATAATTGAATTTTTTTGTTTAAAATTTAAATTATTTGACAGTAAATTAACTTAGTAATGAATTACTAAACTGATACATTGAAAGATATTTCTTGTGCCAAATTTAAAAGTATAAAAAAACACGTCCTCAATTACAAATGTTCCAAGGGTCCCTCGACTACAATGTGAGTTTTGTTCAAGGAAGTGATAACACAACTTGTTTCTTTAGTTTTAGTTCGATTTCGGCAGTCGTGTTTCTGATTTTTTTAATAATAATTTTTTATTTTTTTTCTTTCAGCGAGCAATCAATTATGTGTACTTGTTTTTTATTTGAATATACTCATTAAAATCTTGCATATGATATCCATATTAATACAATTAAAGAAAAAAATGTTTTTCCTTTTTTTTAATGACACCATACATCCGCTGTTGATTTTGATTTTTTTATTTGATGCCATGTTGATTTTTTTATTTATCGAGATGATGGAATGTTTGTAATGATATTTTATATATTAATATCCGTTCAGTCTTTTAAATGCTATCGTGCAACAAAGTAACTCATGTATATCAGTTTCTTTATTCCACAATACAATCAAATTGAAATAAAAAATGCAATATCCAAAAACTATAATTATCAAGTAGGTTTCATTACGAATAGAAAAAACAATATAAACATCGTGTTTCGTAATAGACCCCCTGTTTCGGACGTGATTTTGTTATGCGTGTGGATTACAAATGATTAGATTTTCCGTACTGGCATTATTCTTATGATGAGATAGTAAAATGCGTGTGAAGAGTATGCTGTTATTACAGAGGAAAAGGAAAGAAGAATCAATGAAAGGAATAGAATATAGCACTTCTGAACATAGGATTGGATAGAAACTTCAGGTACACTATGGGACATTTGGCAGAATTTCTGTGTAAAGAAAAGTGTATTTTAAGAGATGAAAAAGGCAATAGTTTTGAAACATGATATATTATTGCCTTCTCTATGTTAATATGAATGAACTAATATGCAATATTATAAAATGTATGTTAACTTTTTTTGCAAGTTGTTTTAGCTCGTGCTAATTACATTTATCGTTTAATAATCACTAAAGGAATTCTAAATTAAATCATATTTAGGAATATCATATTTTGGAGTTCCATTCCGCAATCAAAGTTTAAAAGTTTCACCTTTAATATTTTAAAAATTTTTTGCTCGTCGTCGTAAAGTCTAGCTGTAAAACACTTAATATTATTTTATAGATACATATTTTATTTTTACACGTAAAGAGGTACAGTGTTGCTGAACTGCGTCATTGCTACCGTAAAAACACTTTATTTTGTGAAATGTCGCTAACATCTAAAAAATTAATGACAATGTTATAACTTCAACAAAGTTAAGCTCTATTATTTTTATATGAAAACTCCAGGTTCCTTATGTTATCACGAAATAAAAAAAAAAGCTATTTCTAGTAGTAACTAGATCAAAACATGCTTTTAGGTACATAAAATAAACTTGGAACGGACACCAGACCGAACCTAAGATAGTTGATTTTGAGAATACTTTTTAAAGAAAAAAATAAAGTTTTTGTTTTTTAAATACTAAATAAATAATCAATAATCTCAAACTAAATAGCTCTAGCTCTAGCTAAAGTTTTGGAAATAGGAAACAATTTTTTTTCTACATTTGATTAATTCAGTGTGTGAATTGTAATAGAAGTTAAAAAAATATTAATGTTCGATCCTGCATGAAAACTTTTCAATGGAATATAACCCCTCAGAAATGGCGACACATCGAAACCGGCGTGTATGCAAAACGGTCACGGAGGTAGTATAATATTACAACAATATTATACAACAGTATTATTTCCAAAACTACAATCATAATTCATCACGTAACTTGCTCGCCTGCTATTTGGAATACGCGACAATTTTCACTGAACATTACAGCGGCTGTGAACACCCAGTGTTTCCTTCCGACGCGGCATTGGTGTGGTGAAATCGACACAGCTCGTTCGCCGACTCGGTTCATAGAGCATGGCTGTGCACTCTATGTCAAGGAAATTAGGTGCAAATTGCGAAATGTTAATTCTAATTTAAACGTAGAATAGTGCGACACGGGACTAAGTATATTTTTCTTTGTTTAAAGACAGCAAGGAGTTTTGATACTTTTTTGTTTCCTGGCAACAAAGAATTTTCTATGGCGACATATAAAGTTTAAACAAAAGTTTATTCATAAACCAACCGAGTTTATTGATATCTCAGTTTGACCCTTAAAAATATATACCGTTAGGTATGGCGATTTTACAGAACTAAATTTTGCCTATGTAACCTTCCTCAATTTATAAATATGATATACTAGCTTTGGCTTCACCAATATGGGTATGAAGGGATCATTTAGTGGAATTAAAAAGAGCTATTTATGAATTTAGGCCTAAGCCTAAATTAGTATGTATTACATATCCCAAAATAGTATGAATTTAGGCTTCATAAATAGCACTTTTTAATTCTAACAATCTTTTAAATTCTCTTTTTAATTTTTAATTTTATGTTATGCTAACATTATCCGCATACAAATTTCATCGAAATCCATTCTCTGATTTTTCCTGGAAGAGTCAAATAATGTAACTAAAGTACTTGTATTATGCAAATCTTAAACAATGAAGTTACCAGAATATCCAGATCTGAGAAAATATATAAAAGAATATTTTCTATTACATTGATCCAACCAAAATCACTGACTCCGAGATGGTGAAGTCATTAGGGCACAAAGCTCGCCTCCTTTCCTTTATCTATATTTATCAGACAAGGATTTACTAACTATTGGACTGGACTAAGGTAAACTGAGCGCAATCCACATGACTCATAAATTATTGAGCTATTCAATGTGTTCCGTTAAATAATGTAAAATTCACACAAGAATCAAAACTAATAAAGCGTTTATTCTAGTTACGTTTACGAAGAGCCGGTTTTATCATATTGGTAATTTTATTAATTTATAGCACTGCACTGTTATCTAAACAGTCTAGAACTCTATGACAAACGCAGCGCCGTTATGGTATAGGTGTACCAGAATCTGACAGCACTAAATAAAAATAATAAATAACGATTTTTATAGGACAATATAAATTAATCCTATTAATATTCTATGTTTGGATGTTTGGATATTTGTCGGTCAATCACGCCGAAACTAATGAACGGATTTTGATGAAAGTTGGTATACAGATAAGGCATTAGCTGACTTAGATAACAGGATACTTTTTATCCCACTAAATATTTCCCTAGATACCACGCGGGCGAAGCCGCTGGCGAAAGCTAGTAAATAAATAAGTTGACAACTGTCAAGTAAAAGTGTACATTTTCGTGAATATTTTGCAAAATATTAATGATACTATTAGAAAATCATCGCCATCATTCATTTTACATGTAAAAATTAATTTATTCATTTGACATTGGCAGAATTGTGCGAAATGTGCAGTTAAGCCATTAATTAAAAAAGAAGAAGCTGTTGATGTCTCAGGTGAAAAATATTGTTTTTAATGCTTATAGCAAAGCTGTTTTATTTCGCACAGAGATGTCGAATTGAAAACTATAAAGTCACTTTGCGTAATATACATTAATATACATAACAACAATAATTCACTCGTCGAGCGATTTACATTCCGTGTCAAACAAGCTCGTAGATAATAATTAACTAATTAATATACAATATGCATAATCGGCCTGTTATATTATTGTAATACATATTATGGTAATACATACTATTTTGGGATGATCAATGTAAATATCGTTACTTTTGATAAAGAGCTGGTTTCTTGCCTTTGTTCATCTTATCAGTCAAAGAACGTCCTGAACGAGCAGTAGGGAAAAAGTGTTGCTCAAATTTATATTTGAATAAAGACTTTTTCATTTCCAGTCAAGAGTAAGTAGTCTAGAGCATACTCAATTTATTCTTCAAGGCAGTAGTTACGAGAGGTTACCGATCGCAGACAAAAAATGTGTTTCAAACTCTTCGAACTGGGACAGCGACTTTTTTTATTGTCATGGTTAAATTGTGATTTAGGACGCTAATTTTATTTACAAAGTTTACATCATATATTTAAAAAATCATCTAGAACTGCAAAAATCTTCCCTTTATCAATTATATCCTTAAGATGGTTGAGCAGAAGTTTAACATATCAAAGTTCATAATGAAATAGTAGTTAGCCCACCAAAAACATTATCATGTAAAATGTTGCCAAGACGAGATAACATATCTTACTTCTAACAAATTTTTCTTTTTTAAGCATTATATAAAGTTTGAATATGTATGTTTGTAAATATGTGAATACTCGTACAAACTTCCATCCCCTTATTTAAAGAATTATGTGATTTGCGAAAATGCTGAAATACGTATTTTATAATTTATAACAAGACATTCCTATATCAATTTGCAGACTTCTAGCAACATAATTAAAGTTCCACCCTCTAGATTAAGGAGACGGGGGATGAAAGTTCCAGTTGTAGTTTTTTCTGTAATCAGAGAACTAATACTATTACCACTAAACTAATACAGAGAACTAAATAGAAACATAAGTATGAGAGCTATGGAATTGAAATATTGTATGTCGAAAATATTATGTGTAAAACTGTTTCTATGTGAATAGCCGTACAAATTTCCATCCCTTAATTTAAAGAATGGGGGTGATTTGCGAAATATCCTGAAACAAGGAGTTTCTAAATCAAATGTCAGACCTCTAGCATTATTATTTGCGAAAGCCTCATACAAAGTTCCACCCCCTAGTTTAGGCTGAGACCAAAGGTTGACGTGCCTTCTAAAGCACTTTGGTAAAAAAGCTAAAGCTTCTTTGGTCACCCATCCCACTACCGGCCCTCGCGAAAGTTTCTTAACTTCGCAGACTGATCGCTTTAGTCACTGCGCCATCAAGTAGTTATATTACATAAAAAAATCACATCCACCAGCCGACTTGTCAGTTTACATTTGACGAGGGTCACCCGTGCCCCGTACACCAGCGACTAGAGCTGTCACGATGACATAAGAGCCTCTAACTAGTGGGCGTACATTTTTTGCCTGTTACACAATATCCGTCGGCGGAAAATCAAAATTAGTACCGCTCGGTCTTAGGAGCGACGGATTTTTTAAAATAATTCTGACCTTTCCTTATGAAGTGATCAAAATACTCACATGAGACTTAAATATTATAGAAAGTTGATTAATTAGTTAAATATCTCCCGAAGAGCGAGCTCTAACAACTACTGTAACATTCCTGCAAACTCAAGTAATCCCTAAATTATTTACAACATTTACAATAAAATTATTTATCTTTAAATTTTACCTTTTCTACTTTTCTTCCAAAATAAAAGTTATGGCAAACTTTTGGGGTATTCGAAGTTTATCTAATCTATTTACACAAAACCATAATGAATTATAGATGTAAATCATACTCAATAATTACTTCTCAGCTTAAGCTAGTTTTTGAGTAAATTAACTTGTGTTGTGTTATAGATATTATACTAGATTTTTTTTTCCTCAGGGGACTGCTCCATTTCACCCCCCACCTTACGAGTGGCAGAGTTTGTCAGAAGCTCTCCAGCCGCACGAACTAACTCAAGAGCTGGTTAAAACGCGGCTGGCATATCTAACACGTAGGATATCAATTTGAGTAAAAGCTCAGGATTCGACAAGGACGACTCCAAAGGCAGACTTTAAATGTATTATTTATTATACTAAATAATAAATTCTGGTTTTAAGTTATTGAAATTATTCGTAATTTGAACTAATTTTAGACAGCAAATTATATAGTAAGAAAAAAAAAATTTAATAACTATTAAAAGTACCACTTCGTTATTTTCCTCAATCTATCTTGGGTCGGTGACTCTACATTGAAATGGGTCAAAAAACATTTATGATACTTTAAAAAAATAATTTGATCAATAATGAACTCTTTCCTCTATTATATAAGGAAGCATATTTTTTAATCTATAAATGGTGTTATGATCCAATCGTGTTTTTGTTGGAGTGTTTTTTGTCTGCCAACAGTGTAGGTTACTGGTGCTGTGTGTTGGCTGGTTTTACGTCCAGATGGTATGAATATTGGCAGGTGAATTAGCATTCAGTTAAATATTAACACCAGGCTTTACGTCATACTTCAAATGAATACGTAGTTTCTCAGCGTTTCATTCGAAATTAAACCTTAGGGAACCTTATGGAATTAAAGTTTTAATCTAAGCTTTATGTGTATGAATTGTTTTTGCGTTAAATAATAAACATCCTAATGTATACTTTTTATAATTTACGACATTTGGTCTGACATCAGATGTATTTTAGTTGCTTGTATGTATTGTATTCTAGTTTATATTATAGTGTGTACGCTCAGATTCAAAAGCACTTATATTATGAAGGAATGCGTTACCCAGAACCGAGACAATTTAGAAAAGTTTGTAACTTTTTTAAGACTTTTTTGAGGTTGGATTTAGTTAAAATGTAGTCCATTAAATCTACGAAAATTAACAACAAGGAAAAAATCACGACTAATCAAACTAAAATACAAAAAGCGATTTAACTAATATTCATTAAATATAGTTTTGATTTCAATTAATTGAGAAGGTAACCAGTGACTCGGTGTTTACATATCTCCGTCTGAGAAAACCTTTAGCTGTATAATGTTCATCACAATTGTATAAACTGCGACAAACAATACCTATGTTATAATAGCGGTTGAACACAGGTTCTCAAACTGTTGAGTAATTCTATATGTAGTTTACCTTCGGAATATTCATCAAATGCTTTGTTTTTTTTTTTTTTTACAAATAGAATAATAAATTCCATTATGAAAAAAGATTAGGAAATAATAAATTACACATTAATTCAAGTAAGATGGTGTTGTTACAAGTAAGTGTTCTAGCCATATCTCAAAGTACAGGGTTACACCAGAAAATATAAAGTACATGAATGAAGGTATTATTGCTTAAGACATCTCTTCCAGGCAACGTATAGAGAAGAGTATTATTAAAAATGTTTTATGCATTACTTGATAAGCAAATGAAATTTAGTTGTCGCTTACATTAACTTAAGATCTATTTTTCCTTCCTGTTTTAGCGCACAAACCATTTTTTTAAGTGAAAAGTTTGAGAACCTTTTGCGAGGGGTAACCGCTGATGTCACTTGAGTTGGCACCGCCAGGCACAACTGGTGAGACGTCACTTCTTTTTACAGTATTTTTTTTTGCGCTCGTTGTAATTATCAGTTGTAAAGTAATCTTTTAGACAGGCTCAAATGAGCTACGTCACTTTGTTAATGTACGGTTACCTATACTCGGTTATTATATTTTTAAATTGAAATATTAATTTTCATCTTAACCCTTCATCCTTTTATTTCACGATAGAATGTGACCTATAACATTTTCCAAGGTCAATTCCATGCCTGTACTAAATTTCACTAAAGTTCATTAATTTAGGCGTAAATGCTTAACAGACTGCTTGGATAAGCATACGGCATTAAGTCTGACATTGTTTATTTGTATATAAATATATTAAACTGACGTCATAAATAAAAAATATATTATATCTTCATTAGGAGTACAATGGCGCAATGGTTTCGCGACGTTGATTTTTATTGACAAAAAATCTCATATCATAAGAACCAGAGCAAAAAATAATGGAATCGTGAAGTTCCATACAATAAAAGTTACACTTTATGTGGTTAAAATAAACCTTTGATTATATTAAAAAGTATGAAAATCTTTAACTTGCCGTGCTTCTAAGGTGGTGTGGGTCCAATCCAGTGTGGCCAACCCCAAGAAACTCTCTCACCAAAAGAAAACAGTAGGTTAGGCATTTTTCATACTGTACTCATATAATTAAAAAAAAACCACATTGTTTATTAGTTCTCAGGGTTTAAATACACCGTAATATTGTAACGTTGACCATAAAATAAAAATGAAACGAAATAAAAAATAAATCATTTTCCACTTTCGTCCTCAATTGCCTCATCTTCTGTATTGTCTCACGCAGGGACTTACACACTCTTACGCTTCTTTATTCTGTTCTTTTCTTGCCCATGTCTCCACCCTACTTAAGAATTTTTTTTCCTCTCGCAACTCTTCATTCAGATCACAGTATATTCTGCGGTCTGCCTCAAACCTGAAACTCGATATCCCTCCTCACTCCTCTGACTTCCTATCCTATTCTTTTTCTGTTCAAGCTGTTCGGCTTTGAAACTCGTTACCAGAAAATATTAAGAAGGCTCGCATTTTGCGATCTTCAGCGCAGAAGTAAAATGTTACTTTCTCTCCAACTTTTAACTCTCTCTCTCTCTTTCATGTACATTATCTAATTTTCCCCTTTATGTATTTAATTCCTTTCGCTATTGCACCTACTCCCCGTCATCATTCATTACTATTTATCTACGTTTTCTATGTTACCATTGGTTGCCTGGAAGAGATTGCTGCATAGCAATAAGGCCGCAATGTGTCCTATATTTGTGCAATAAAGAATATTATTGTTATTATAATTTTCCTTTAAATTAAACAACTTTTAAACTGTTTCATCACGTTTGTATTTTGTTTTATAGATATTTTGGACCCCTTACAGGTTCTTATGTGAACACGAAACCTGTAAAGGGTCCGATGAAACGTGGATGAAACCGTTTAAAAGTTGTTTCATTTATGGATAGTGCGCGTGATAATATAAGAAATCAATAATTTTCCTTTTTAATATAATGCTGTAGCTTGGTTGGTGACACTGGTCCAATATTACAAGCTACAATTTACGTGTAATTTTGCATGCATTTATAACTTGGATGACAATGCAACATTCATATGGAATAGAGCTGATCTTATCCATAGAATTGGAAGCTAGCTATGGGACGTTTATAACTAAGGCAAGGTTGTATGAAATTACCACTTTTTAAACCAATTTTATTTTAAGGCTATGCTAATATTTGCCAAATAAAAATTACAAGTACAAGAGAACCTTAAAAGACGCAACCCCATCGAGTTTGGACTCGATTGAATTTAATTGATTTGAGGTGGCCAAGAAAACTTTAATAGTAAAGGACACAATGCCGACAAGTTTCAGCTCGTTTGGTATGCCTTTACAAGATATTCAATCTAAGATAATATGTAAAATGTACCTATATTGTGAATTATTATTTTATCTTCTTGACAATTGTGGTTTCTTTACATTAAAATATTCTTATTAAATAAAAAATGCAGTATGTTATTAGATAAAAAATGGAATTATTTAAATTATTTCTGAAACCGGTTTTATTTAAATGCAAATCTTATAAAATATTTACGGAATAAAAAGAACATGGTTGCTATAAGAGATAATAACTGAAACATTTTTTTTGTCGCACAATTGGCAAGTGTGGTTTTTGTTGGTTATTTTGATGAGACATTGTGTTTGATTTTATGGCGTTTTTTTGTTGGTGGCCATGACAGAACATGGAATATTTGATAAAATGAGCAAAGTTTTAATGATTACATGCTAAGTTTAAGGTTCAATTTGCCCAATAAACTGTTGTAAACGTTGCTAGCTCTAAGAAATAAAAGAGCGTTTTTTTCTATTTACTCTTTTCTTTTATATATATTATGTAATTTTCAATACTTACTTCCACCTTTCAAAAGATTTAGCACAAGCATAGGCGAGAAAGAATAGAGTCCTATAATAGTGCCCAAAATACTACTATCCAACACCGTGTGTTGAACAACACAAGAAAAGTCTCCGAAAATTTACAATTTTATGTGTATTTGTTTCAATAACTCAAGGTAAACAACCAACCGATAGAGAAAAGCACCAATAAATACAATATCTATTAAAACAATGTTGTACAATAGACAATAATTTTATCGGAACTGCAACTCGTCATCTTACATAAGTCGGCTGTACTTGACTTGTAACTTAGTTGATGAACCGGTACCATCAAGCGCACAAGTGGAAGGATTAAAACTTATTTCGCGACTAAACTTAAACACGCTCGAAAAGTTACGTATGTTAATCATTTGAGTGGCTCAAAATCTTCTGTTAAGAGTTGTTTGGAAATTCTGTATTAAACAGATTATAAACGGTTTGGCAGTTAATCCTTTGAAAGGCTCTTTGACTTTCTTGTTGGAACTTTTGAGTGTATTTTTATTGAGGCTGTCAAATTACGATAAACCATTACATGCCTGCGCCGTTTTGTGTTTCGTTTTGGAACAAGAAGAATATTTTTTTTACTCATATCTTTACACTTTAGAATACTAAGGATTGATGTCAGTTTATCTGTGTTTTTACTCGACTGCAAAAGAAAAGGTTATGTTTTTCACGCGTATCTTGTATGTATGTATTATTCTTAATCACGTCATATCTTCAGAACTGCTTAACGGGTTTTATTAGAGAGTTTTATTAGAGAGGAGAGTTAAAAAAATATGCCGGCTTTGCAACGCCATCATATTTAATGATAAATATTTTGTTTTGTTTCAAATACTACAATATGGGTATCAAAGGGCTCAACATGGATTCTAAAAAGGTTGAAAAATATGGACTTTGTCTTTTCACTTTCTGAACCAACCTGGTATTTTGTCGGTAAATGTTCTTTGATATTTTATTTATTCGATGATTAGTATGCAGGTGCCAATTTAGGAATTAACATTTTATTGCATTTGATCGATTGAATACGGTTTACTCTGTAAAATAATTGGCACCAATTGATGTTATTATAATACTAGTTCGTACGTTAAATTGAAAAATTGTAAATAAAACTATTTTTAAACGGGTTTGCCACATGCATTTCCGAAAAATGTATTATGTTTTTCAGATGTTTTGTATTGCGATAAGTATTATAAAAAGGCAGACATTTCAGTATGTATATGACAGTTGACAGTTAGCTTTTGATTCGCTATTATTTCATTGAACCTCTAAGCACTCTTAAAATGATGGAGTATCTGAAACAAAGAAGAAACAATTATGCCCAGAATCGAGACAATAAATAATGTTTTATTTTCTACATTACCTGACTGGAAATAATATCCCAGACATTTTTCAGTATAATGTAAAGCCAATTTTTATACAAATATTTTATTTTTCAATCGCTTTTGTAAGCGTCTGTACTTGTGCGGCGTGATCGCCCGAAGGTCACTCTGAGCTATGCAGCGCAATCACGATCTATTCACAAACGAATAGCGAAACACCTACCGACTCTATTTTCATAGGAAAAGGGTGTATAATTCTACGGCTGTGATATAATTTATTAACTACGATATGAAATTATAATATTCAAATGATATCACACGTTCCTGTATATTATATGTATAAGTAAACTGTAAAATGTATTGGCTTCAGAGTAGAGTCATAGCCCATTCTGACTATTCAATTGGGTTCGATTCAATTCACATCAAAGCCACACATGCGACAGAGGCCCCAGCAGTCTATAAATGTACCCGACATTGATAGGCTCATTATTAATGAAGATGATTTTGTCATAATATATGTTAACTAACGGATTGTGTGGTTTCATGACAGTGTAATATTTGCGGTTTAAAACGTTATCTAAACTCAGTATTAATTGCAATTTAATACCTCGATAATGTATTGGTGGTTATTAACTCTTATCTGGCTGATGCAAATGCGATAATTATTGTGTTTTTTTATGTTACCTGATGACCATGGGCGTAGGAAGTGGGGGGTGTGCCTATCTCAGAATAGGCGGTTTTCATGGCTCGTGGTTCGACTTGTACCACGATATCGAATCAGACGTAGATTAAAATATTGAGGTTTTAGAAATCGTCCTTAAAAAGAGTTAAACTTTATTATTGCGTAAGAAATAGAGTCTAAAATCGAATGAGAATTAAGTAGGTGTTTGGTTACACGCAATGGTGCGTTTTATTAAATATTCTATTGCTATAATTAGATATGCATTGATAAAGGCACATAACAGAGCTGCACAGTTATCGATAGAGTCGATAGGCGACTTGAGAACTAGTAACATTATCGATAATGCTCTTAATGGTACATTTAGATTACACTATCGTTTTTTCCTCTTGTTGTAGCATGTGTGCAAAACCTAACCAGCATGGACACTGACTATTTTGTCAAATAAAAAAAGTGTGCTATTGGTGCTAAAGTGGCTGTTAGACGTACGAGTAAGTGCGCGAACTTGTGGCTCGAAGATCTTTTTCTCTTATGTTACACCTTAAGTACGCATACTTTAAAATTGCCGCGCAAGAACTCTTACTCTTAGCTTGTTTCAGCCACCACTTTGTTACGTCAGTCCGTGGAGGCGCAAAGCTGTGTTTGGTGTTATTTAAGAAATTTTTAATTATTTATTTATTTTTAAATATGGAAATCTTCCTTCTCAACAATTAACTCTCTTACTAAATTTATATGTGATAAACACTCTCTTTTCATAAGCTAGTTCTTTACCCTCACTTTTCGATTTCGTCTTTATTTTATTATATAAGATGTAATATGATATAATTCCTATTTAGGAATTATATCATATTACATCAACACAAAGCTTCTTCTGTCGACGATATTGCAAAACAATGTGAGCCATATTCTCGTGTAATAAAAGTTGCGTACATAAAGTTCTTAGGTATATCAGCCACTTAATAATTCCAAAATACAAGGAGTTCAGCTTTTAGAGACGTATTATGTAATATTTTTTTAATATAATTATGCTCCTGTATCAAACGAATCTCAACGTCTCACCTATTAATGTATCCTACGGTTTATATTAAAAAAATAAACAAAATGTCAAAGTTTTGAAAATCGAAAATAAAGTAATTATTGTATTTCGTGTAAGTGGACGTCGAGGCACTTGTTTATGTTGAGGTTTCCATGGCAACAAAAAAGATTTGTAATCGATTTAGCTAGTCGGGTGACCCAGTGAACTTTATGTGTTAATCTAGATAAGTTAACTTCAACAGTCAGGGTATGAAGATATTGCTATAGAACTAAGTAGATGTATTTTCTAAGCACTAAGGGGATCATACCTCTATGAATACAAATTATTATTACAATGATCACTCTATATAAGGGCTAGATACACTCTACAATTGAACATCAACAAGAAACTCTGTAAGTCTTTACTTTTGTTACGCTCAGTATAACTTAAAAGTAATTAGGGGGGCAACTTATTAAAAATGTAAAGAATATAGTACAGTTAATGATAAGTAAAATAATAACAATATACTCTCTTCTCTTTAAGCGATAAGGCCGCCAATTCTTATCCATATTAATAAGGTTCCATTTATGTTTGTTTCTGTAAATAGTGTATTGTTAACAATAAAGAGTAAGTTATCAATCTGTCTATCTATCTATCTACTCGACATTAGTTAGTAAGTAAAAGTAGATATGTTTGCAATAAAAAAATACTTTATTATCAGAAGTAGGCGATTGTTTAAGGATAAGGTTATGTACCTATTGTTTAACAAAATTCTTATAATCGCGTTTGAAAATGTGTTGTGTAATTGTCAGTCACCGAACATCGGAACTGACAATTATATAATATGCTTTCAACCTCGCACTCTCGACGGAAATTCCGTCGCATACATGCATGCAAATCTATGATTTGCACCCGCCCTTATTTTTTTTTCGTTATTTTTGGCTTTCGTCTCTCATCGCGCTTTACTTTTCTTAATATTGGATTTAACCAAAACGCACTGAACATTCAATACTGTATTGAACTATAAATGAACCTGAATTAACCCAATGTATTAATATTACACACTGTAAATCATTCAACAGAATAATATGTGATTGAACATTGATTGAACTTTAATTGAATTCAATATAAACAAAATCGGAATCGCCCCCTGCTTTTTCTATTAAAAATAAGTTACAACCTTTTGTTCTATCTGCCTTTGCTAATTCTGTCAACACTTAGTATCTATTCTGTTACTTTTTTGTGTGCTGGAAAAAGACAAAAGACGCGAAATCGAAAGTCGAGCACAGCGCTGTCACGGTATAGAGGTTTAATCAAATAAAACCTACCTAAGAAGGTAATAATACCTTGAACTTCTATGCCGTAATAGCGCTCTGCTCGACGAGTGTTGTATAAAAGCACTGATGTTTTTTAACCAACTGCGCGACGCAAAGGAGGGTAATGTGTTTATCGGTCTAGGAATGTAGGTATGTTTGTTTCTATGTGGCGTTCTAGAGACCAAATGCGTAGGCCGATTTTGATGATTCTTACGTCAATCAATTCGTCTTAACCTTGCGAGTGTCACATGATAGTAATCAAAATTCACCACATTGACAACCAGAAGCCATATTGTCAAAATGAAAAAAATTAAAATCGATGTACTAAGTCAAGTGGGGTATCGTTGAATAGGTATTTAAAATCATTTTTAGGTTCCTTTCATCATTTTTATTTTTAAATAATAGTTTAGAATATATAATGATTTAAAGTTGTTTAACAAAACAATCTCTTACTCATAATTTTCTTACTTATTGATTTAAGTTTTTATTTAAAGTATAAACGATATACAAACAAATGGGTGAAAAAGCCCGAAGAACAAATATTTTTGTTAAAAAAAATAACTTTTATTCACAGCCAAGTCGCCGAGTAAAAAAAAGTTTACCACCAAGCTCGATAGATAAACTCGATAAATAACTAAAAAGTATAAAATGAAAAGAAATAATTTAAAGAAAAACAAAAATCCGAATGCGTAAAAACGAATTTAAAAAAATACATGAAAAAATTAACTTTAATAAAAACTAAAAAGAAAGAAACTGACCCAGTAGTTTAGAACTCTGTTAAGTAATACTAAAAAACTATACAAATGAAATAGTTTTATAATCGATACACAAATAAAACTATTTGTTTTATTTTTTTTAATTCGTTTTTACGCAGTCGGGTTTTTGATTTTCTTTAAATTATTTATTTTTTTGAAATCCGGTGGGAATTCAAATCTATTTCTCACGTAAGTTTTATAGTTTACTAATGTTCATATAATATCTTACTTCATTAATATAAAGATAATGAAATTACATAGATATTATGGTTCCAAACTTTATTCCGTCAAAATCTAAATTAGTTTCGTGAATTGAATTCTTTTCCCCAAACTCTTCTAATTTCTTTTGTCGTGTCTTCTCGACTACAGAAACTCGTATGTATAGTCGAGAGAAATGTTTCCTTGAGAAAAAGTTTTTAACCAACAAACGAGAATTAGAATAAAGTAAGAATGAATTTTTTATGAATGAATGAAGTAAGAGTTAATAACGGTATAGAATAAAATTCCATTGACAGTTCTTACTTTATTGAAATTCTTGTTTATTTAGTTAAAAATGTCTTACTTAAGTTATGACATATTCTCGAGTAATTAGTAATCTCTATATCTATAGATGTGAGTTCTAATGCAGATTAATTTTACTCACAACTTCATTGCAAAAAATTAGAGGCAAGTGTATATTAAAAAAAAAAAAAACACCAGGAGCAGCTCACAATCAACTAACGTGCGAAAAAGTAATAGCGAATTACTGCCGATTACTATTTTTGTGGTTGCCACATTTGTCTGTCCGTCTGGTAGTGGAATAATTATGTGATTATACCAGATAAAATGCTAAATTATTGCAAAATTAAAAGCATAAATTTTACACGTTATTTTTAATATATTTTATATGAAATATAAACTTCAATCAGTTTGTAATCTAATCAATGCGTGCTTGTTGGCTAATTGAAAGGATCACCAATGGAATACAGTAATCTAAATACGATAGGTCTCTATGCCCATATACATAAAAAGAAATAGAAAAATCCAATTGAAAATCATGTAGTCTTTAATAATAGCACATTTTTATCCTATAAAATAACAATAAAAAAATTATAGTAATAGCCTAAGAAAGCACAATAGCACTAAATTTGCCAATTTATGAATTCCTTTAATTTATTACGTTTCATTCTACCAGACTATTTAAAAATATCAGTGTTTATTAAAGTGCAATGACACAAATGTTTTTCATTGATAGCATTAATTTCAATTGATATAATTATGAAACATAGTAAGCCAAATGTGAATTCATATAAAAACTTTTTTGGGCGCATAACCTAGGAAACGAAGTAGAGATGATTAATGAAACAATACTCTTAAAAACTCGTTGCTTAGCTATGGAATTTGACAAATTTGGTACTTTAGTAGCATTGCATTGCTTACAAAAACTTATATTAATATTACAGGAATGTATTGGGTTGGCACAAAAGTAATGAGACACACTAGAAAAATCTATATCATTTCCTTTTTAAAATCATTTTTTTCGATAATATTCTAGAATGTTATAGAACATTCTAGTTACTTCTGGTGTAGGGTATATAAAGCCGCGCTCGCGATTTGTTTAGTCAGTTTGAAGAAAAATGGACGAGCAACAAGTTCGAACACTATACTTATACGAGTACTTGTTAGGCCACAGTGCGCGGGCTGCGGCTGACAATATCAACAATGCATTAGGCGCTGGAAGTACAAACCATGCGACGGTGTCCCGATGGTTTGACCGTTTTAAATCAGGAGACAGGAGCCTTGAAAGTCAGCCACGCTCAGGGCGACCACCCGCAGTGAATGATGACGATTTGCGCCGCGAACTGCATTTGAATCCGGATGCTACCACTCGTGAATTAGGGGAAGCACTTAAATGCAGTCACCACGCCGTGGAACACCATCTGCATGAGCTTGGTAATTGAAAAGTTTTGGCTCGGTGGGTACCGCACATCCTTACAGACGCCAGTCGTGCAGTCCGTGTCGCTATCTGTCAGTCACTTTTGCTGCGACCCCGACGTAAAGAGTTTTTGTCAGATCTGGTTACTGGAGATGAATCATGGATTTATTACGAGAACGATACTCGTCGTGTTTTTTGGCTGCCTCGAGAAGAAACGCCACCAACTCAACCGAAACCGAGTCAAAAGAACCGCCGAAAAATTCTGCTTTGCTGTTTCTGGGATGCGCAAGGCATACTGTTTTATGAGCTATTACACAATGAAACTATAAACGCTGACAAATATTCAACCCAGCTTACCAAATTATCTGCCGCTATCAAAAAAAACGACGAAGACGAGTCAATATAGTTTTACTGCACGATAACGTTCGACCTCACGTCGCATCTGTGGTTCGCCGGCAAGTGGGGAACTTGGGCTGGGAGACGATACCCCACCCACCTTATTCCCCAGATCTCGCCCCATCAGACTATCATTTGTTTAGAGCCATGAAACAGCATTTGCGGGGTAAACAATTTAATGATTTCTCTGACGTAGAGGCGGAGTTGAACAACTTTTTCGAGGCACAGCCATCAGAGTTCTGGGCAAAAGGCATCCAAACTTTGCTGGATTGTTGGCAAGAAGTCTTAGATACTAATGGTAATTACATCATTGACTAAACTTTTTTTATTGTAATAATAATAAAAAAGTAAAAACTTAAACCAAGTGTCTCATTAATTTTATTTCCGTGAATTCCGCTTATATCAAATACAAAGCACTACGGTGAATATCATTCCTATAATAAATATAAACAAACCACTAAAGGCTTGCAAACCTTTGACTAGTTCTTTTTTTATTAAAAAAGAAATTACTTACATGAATGTGCTTACACTAGGACGAAAGTTTTATATAAAGACTTTATTAATATTGAACTCAAAACTCATACAAACCATAGTTGGAAATTCGATAAGCAATATCTCATGATTATTTCAAAACATTAACAACTGCCAAATTTTAAGTATAAGTTGTAAATATTTTAAGAAGTTTGGCAGACACGCTGCGCTAGTATTAAGGTGTCGTCATCAAAGCCTCAAGTTTGATTCCAATATGGCTAAATAGATTTGTCTTATATCTGTATTTAGGGTCTGTGTGCTGTGGTACCTTCATTGTTTATATTTATTTTATTATTTATTTAGGAAAACAAACAGTCGTTTCAATTTATATACGATCAAACCTTATTTAACTAATAGACCTGACAGTTCCATTAATCAATACTAATAAAAATTTACTTAGTTACTTACTATTAACAATGGTGATGACATCGAATAAAAACATTAAACAAATAGCTTCCCTACAATAATTCCAAATTTCACTTCGACTATTTAGTTTAAATAGGACATCTCCCACTTTTCGTTTATAATCTTCTTTTTAATTAATGGCGTTGCCCTTGTGTATTTCGCCAGAAATCAGTGATTCGCTCAGTTTATTTCATATTTTAGTATTTTATGAACTCTGCTTTTGAAGTTAGTTTTACCTACATGAAAGGGACTTACAGAACTTAAGTATTACCGATGTTATGACGATTTAGTAATAGCGAAAAATTGTCAACGTCATTCAAATTGACATTGTCAAATCTGTAGGAGCATCTTATGAAAGCATTCCCGACGTGATTTGTGGCAGTAGGCGAACAATGAAAAAAGTTTTATATTTGCAAGGGCCTATGGTGTTTGTTTTTATTAATTTTACGTAGTCCTAAGAGTTCTGAAAATATTACCCATGAAAATAAAGTAATATATTCCGATTTGGATTTAATTACGAATTTCAAAATAATTTATTAGATATTCATTTTGTGCAGGCAAGCGATAGGGCTCTGAAATCGAATTCCTGTCTGCCGTTGCTTCGACCTATATCAATTACAAAACAAATTAATTTCGTTACAGAAACAAATCACGTCTCTTACTCGATACACGCCATGATTGATTAGACAAACTGACTGTTCTATATAACTATATACATAAAAATGAAATTTTATTTACTGATAAGTGCATTGAGATGGCCAAAACGTTTTGGTTATTTTGGTTATCTGATTACAAAAAGGAAAAGTCGACTGTATTTCTTTTTTATTTATTCTTCATTCACTAATATCTCCGTGAACGGCGTATGATTGAATGAATGATTTATTCAAGTACAAACAAGACATAAATCATAAAATAAGAATTTTATTTTAAAGCATACTGATATTATGAGAGGGAAAGTTTTGTTTGTTTTAGTGGACCGATTTTAAAAATTCTTTCACCTTCGGGAAGCTGCATCATGAGCGAGTGACAGACTATAAGTTAAGCGGGTGAAGTCACTGGAAAACAGCTAGTTGTAAATGATATAGATAAACAAAAAAGGTTGAACATGTAAGATGTGAATAAAAAGAACTGTGTTAATTCCTCACGGCTTTTTTTTTATATTGGAACCACATTTTGTGTTCAAACTACGTATTTTAGGTATACCTCTACTCTAACTACAATCAGATACGTTTACAGGCTGTCGCATATACCTATTGGATGCGACCTCCTTCTTATCGGGCTTTTCAATCGATGGACCCGATTGGATTCATACGGGTTCGATACGTATTAAGATTTCCAGTTTCACCACATCAGATTAACGATTTTGGAGCATATATTAATTGCAATGAATACCTTCCTTTTGCAGAAGTAGAATACATTATACACGATTAGTCAGAAGTTATATCTCCAAACTTTTTTTGTTTTGCAAATTACCTTAATCCGTTTTATCTCATAAATCCTTATCTATTCATTAATATCTACAAATCCATAACGGCTCGTTTACACTACTCGATGGGGTACGCGGAATACGGGCGACTTCAGCTCGTTCATCTCATTGGTCAATAAAACAATGACCCACCAATGAAAGCGAGGAACAGAAACCACTGTGAGCGGATGTCATTGACCACTGTAAATACGCCACAAGAGTCCACGTGGTATATTTTTTTTCTTTCCTTGTATTTGTCTATATGTAGGCAAAAGAAGGGAAAGCACCCTTTATTCATGCGAGCTTAGCTTGACTTGAAAGCAATTTTCGAGCCTAATTTTTCATGTAAGGCATGTATTCCCGCTGTGGCAATAAAACGATGATATTGATGTTGGTTAGTACAACAAGAAGAGATATTTCGATAGTTATAATAAATTTGGAATGGATGGAAACATGGTATGGTTTTATTAAAAAAAAACCAGATGTATACTCAGGTAGCAGAGGGTACGTGTAAATCTGACGTATAAAATCCGTGAAGTATCTCATGGATGTATGCGTTATTTATTACGCGCCAGGTCTTCCATCAGTTGGCAAGGTCGAATATCATTTCATATATTTAACATTCATGATCAGCCCTGCGATTCTGTAAAACTTCAAACCCGATTTCGAAATCACTCGGGTGTCCGAATTCACTTCAAAAAGCGGCATCCGCTCAAACTTGAATTGGTAATAATGTTTCGTGAAATAAGTGAAGTGAGTTTCGAAATGATATAGGATTAAAATATCTATGACACGTTTAATCAGTCAATTTTGTTTAGTATTTTTATACAAAAAATGGAATCAATAGGATTTCTTTACTAAATAACTAGAATTCGGACACACGAGTGAATTCGAATTCGGGTCTGGATTGTTACAGAATCGCAGGGCTGTTCTGATGTTCCGCGACCGACAATTACGAAACCAAACTACCGTCAGATATTACCAGACTCATTTACACTCACATACATACACACTCACAGCAAATGTAGAGTCGAGCGCCATCGATTGTATTGTAATGTCATTGCGTAGTTAGTTACTTATTGTCGGCTTAGAGTGATGAAAATATGAACGAATTTACTGCACTCGCTCATAGTCGGCGGCCAGCGGTTTGTTTTCCGTAGCGCTCGCGCACTGCCAGCGGTAGTCGGTGAGCTTGGTTTGAGTGCAACTTAAGTAATTAGCTAAAAATTACTCTTGATTTATGGAAATCCAAATCATCAAAGGTACAATACTATATTAAAACTACCACACAATCATCACATTTCATCTCAAACACCGAGCATCGAAGCCAGGTCCTCATATATAGAGACACCCTGAACGGGTAGAACTGAAAGGGTAAGCGTTCTCCTTTACAAAAGTCAACAAAAATAAACAGAGCAACGTTTAGGGAGGCTGTGAGAATATAGTGAACATTAGCGTGCTTAGAACCACTTGCGGCGTTACGCCCGACGCCATATATCATGTCACTGGGCCCTGCATCGACTTAAGGAACCCTTCTCACATACCTTCTGTCACACAACTGAATTTATAGTTAGGTGACAGAATTCTGTTCATTCTTCGCTCTATGGTTTACAGTTTTCGATTGTATAATAACGAAAAATAACGGTATATTAAAGTCTGTGACAAGCACCTGGTTGTTATTTGAAACAATATGTTAGTGATATTGAATTTCAATGGGCGAATGTAAATTGGGTCGTGGCATTCGAGCATATTACAAAGCACATATTTTTATCGCTTGCAACTTATTGCTATGTTCTAATACCAGGCGCTACCAGCCGTTTGACATCGTGTTTATAATTTGTATATAATCAGCGATGAATAGTATTTATAATCAGATTTTTCATTGTAAAATTATTAACGCTGTGATGGTTGAAAGCGTGGGCAGAGAATCTTCACCCAAATTATAAGTTTTTTGAATTTATTAACTGCTTTTGTAGTTTAGTAGTTAAATACAATGTTACTTAAGCAAAACTTCATCTGAGTCATATAAGCTAAAATAAGGGGCCGTCCATTAATTATATGATGTTCTTTTCAGTATTTCTTTAACTCCCCCCCCCCCCCCCCCCTCTTCGTGATACATGGTACGGTTTGAGACTACTTTAATCCCGTCCACCCAAATGTCGTGTATTTTTTAATGCCTACAATAAATTTTAAATTTTTGTCGCCACTTTTCGCTTTAGTAATCGCACGTTGACCTTTGTGATATTTCGTGATATTTTAGAAACCCCCAACCCCGTTTCGAGCCTCGCGTGATTAATAGACGGCCCCTAAAGTGTTGTTCTCGGCATTAAAAGTATTGAAATTATATAGATTTGATTCCAGTGTTCTAGTGTATAATGACCTCTACCTTACACGATTTGCGTTACGCAAAGGGGATGCTTTTATTTGTCATTTTTTTATCGCGTTCGCTCCGGCGGTTTCCCGTTTGATCCCGGATTTGCCCGGACGTTTAAGACACACGCCCTCTGGCGTTGGTGGACTGTACAAAGGTTTAAGTCGTTTTCGTGTAAAGAATGTTGAATTATGCGCTATTTTCGATCGTGACATCGAAAATTGAGAGTCGTGAGAAAGAATCCCGCATGGATAAAAGACGAATTTTATAAGATACACCTACAATGCTGAATTAGAAGGATATAGAAAGCAGCATACGCAACGCACATCTTCCGCCATCACATTGATTGCGTTTGTTCTGATAAGTATCATTATAGTTAGCGCTCTAAAACAGCGAGCAAGTAATAAAAAAATAATTATGTATGTGAAGAAACCAAAAGAAAATTGCAAATATTTTTACCGTTCAGTGTTCTCCAGTGTATCAAGAAAATAATCTAGATATGAAACTTGTTTAAGGTGGGCAAAGTTAATTCAAAATTTAACTTCGTTAGTTGATAACTGTTACTAGTTAACTCCGTCAATCGTTGAAGCGTTAAATTAACAAAAAAAAAAGCAAGTTAAAAGTTAACAACTAAATAGATAGTATCTAACAATTGAAACGACTTGATTTTGCTATACAAGAAAATCCACTTGTAATTGTATGTATTCATTTTACTTAATGACTCTAAGTTAAATTAAAAGTCAAATCGATATTTAGTAATTATTATTCTATTATTATTTAGGTGCATGTTCCATTTTAAAAAGGGAAATGGAAAACAAAATATATTTTACGCTTAATGAAAAAATGCTTAAAATATTTTCTTTCCTGGCATTCTGAGATGTGATTCGAACCTATGACTTTTCGCAATCCGGGCAACTGCTCTAACCACTGAGCTGCTCAGGAATTAACAAGACTGACAAATTTTTCAAATACCTGTTATTTACGCTACTAGTGGACGTATTAACATCAATGTCCTCTTCAATCTTTTCACATAATTGCATTTCAATAGCACTTAGTCTTAGTTTAATTTGGGTATGTTCGTTTACTGTTGCGTAGCGTCTCTGTTGTCAGTGGTGTGGCACACATATAAAAAAATATAAAGGACTTAACGGGAGTTTTATTTAACGGAAGTTAAGAAAACCGTTCATATATTGCAGCTTAACTTAAACGTTAAATTGTTAAACAACCTATCACGGAATTCGGGGAATTATGGGAGACTAAAGTAAACGGCCATTTAAACGCAACTGTTTATTGGTAACTCCTAGCAACAAAACAAAAGTACAATCTGACACACAACCTCTTTGTTAACTTTGTTAATTAACGAATTAACCATACTCTGCTGAGCTAGATTATTAGTGTATCATGTTCGTCAAAGCGATGGCTGGTTTATGTGTTATACTCTCTTATATATATTATGCGTTATACTCTCTTTTTTTCTGTTCTGTGGTCATGCTCGTGAATGGGTGCTGCCAGTAGGGATGAGTCTAGTCATTTTGTTTATTTTTTGTTATTATGCATATTGTGTATTTGTGTAAATATCAATGAATTTGTATGACACCGCATATTGATTGATTAACGAAAAAAATATAAATAAGGGGTTGAAAGTTTGTATGGGTATTAACATAGAAACTTCATATTATAATGTTAGAACGAACATGATTGATAAGTATAGGTATTTTTTTATTACCAATTATAAACAGTATATGTTACAAAGTTTATAATCCATACTAACTATTACTACTTACTATATTTAATTATATTATTTAATAGCGGTGGCAATTCGTTGGTAAAAACAAACTAGACTCAATTTAATTTTGTTCATCTCAAACTGCGTTTTCAGTTTTGTAAACAACTGCATGCATAACCCACCACACGGAATCAATGTGGATGGGTGGACATTAAAGTCTGCAGATGCACCAACGGCTTAAAGTGCTTTCTGAATCACGAAGGAGTTCGAGATAGGAAATTTTCGGTCACCCATCTTATGACCGGCCCTTGCGATGGTTGATTAACTTCCGCATCGTACACCGAATGCGTTAACCAATGAGCCATCGAGCTCCTCTGTAAAATATGAAACAATTTTATATGTTTAACTTATAAAACAATATTAGTTTTCCTTGTCCGTTCAAACTAGAAACTACCTTCCTTTAGAAATGTCAAACAAGTACACACTCACCGATATCATTATGTAATCACAGACTTATTCATTGTATTATTTTGTTTACATTTTGGTTTATAAATTGTTATCTAAATATATTTCTTTTTAAGTCCTACAATAGTACGAGAAAATATTAAAAAAGGATCGGACCAAAGGCAATATTGAGCAAATGCCACAATAAATAATACCTAGCAGCTCACAAAGTGTATTCACGGAGGCGTGTATGTTTCATTGTATCCCTTACAAAATTAGAAGGTAGCCATTCAAGGGGGTTATTATGGAGAACATGTGGACCGTAAGGATCTCCACAATGCATTCACTGTGGAAAGAAAATCCGCATAAATATCATGAAGACGAGGGCATAGCTCATGTTAAAATATCATCATATCGAGCGTTTAGGCTGACTGCTACTGCTAATATTTATTACATTAGTGATATAATAAAATGGGTATAAATTTATGGATGGCTATGGCTGATTATTAAACCTTGCGAAACCGATGTAGGTACCAAGAAGAAAAAAGAACCTTTATTTCAGCTTACATAGATTCTGATAATTAGGAAAGCATAAAATGCAACAATTAAACATTCCAATTTACAAAGACAACTTGCACATAAAAGTTATTCTGTTATAAATACAGCTCCGAACTCGACGTCGACAATGCTACAATAAAATAAAAACGTGACTTTTAAAGAGTCGTAAACAAATTTTCTTCTCAACCAGCTAGTATAAAGTCTGTAGAACACCTTATATGATACAAAACGTGTAGATAGAACGATGTAGATATAACTTAACACACTACAATTTTATATAAAAAGTTGCTTATGAAAAAGACTCTTCCTGTAACTAAATTACAAACTATGTTATGAGGCCGAGACGACAACTTTCATTTCACTTTCAATTAAATGAAAATAATAATTGATATGTTATTTATGACCTCACACCAAATAAAGAGTATCTTTAACTATTTTAATGTAGACTAATTTGAGTAGTACGTAATTTAATATGATCCTTCGTTGAGCTTTAAATTTTGTCAGTGCAACTATGACCACCTTAACTACTATAGTTGCTCAGATTCTTAAGGTTGGGCGTAAAGACAAAAAAAAACTGTTCGTATATATCTCATTACATGCGGTAATTGGTTATACATATAGGAACAGAGGATGACATATTTCTATTGATGGCAGATTTTTAACCGACTTCAAAAAAGGAGGTTCTCGGTTTGACCTGTAAGTATGTGTGTATATTTGTGCGCGATTATCTCGCGATTGGCTGAACCGATTTTGATGCGGGTTTTCAGCGTAGTATTTTTCAGACGTAGGAGAAGGTTTTTGGTATATTAACCGACCAAAAAAATGGCGGTTCGCACTGTGATACATGTTGTATGTTATTGTCCGCGATCTTGCGTTTGGCTGATCCGATTTTGACGCGGTTTACAGAAAAATATTTTTATTGTTAGCTATTATATAAAAAAAAATATATCAATATCACTAAAAAGCATGAATTATAAACTTTTTTTAAAAATAGAAGCGACTTCAAACTTAAAAAAATGAAAAATAATACTTATTTCAAAAGCGACTTATTCTAGAAAATATGTTACTATTGTAGTCGGGCACCTATCATTTCATTAATAACCTACTGAAAACCTCCGCCAAACTTTAATAGCACATTAGATTGTATACGACGGGTATTAATGCGATAGATTTTGATGGTTATTAAATTTAGTAGTTATCAAATTATCTAATCTAATGCAACGCGAAAGTTTAAAAGTTTAATAGCATATTCTAGAATAATTCGCTTTTGATATAAGTATTATTTCTCAGCTATTTTAGTTAAAAGTCGGTTCTATTTTAAAATCAATGAATAACTCTTAAACCATTATGATTATTATGAAACTGTTACGTCAAGGTGTTTGTTGGACTATAAAGTGAGTCACACACTTATTAATTTTCTCTGTAAAAAAAGAGAAGTCGAAAACACTTTAGGGGGTAACTTTGTAATTTATTTTATTAAAATTAGAAAGGATTATAACTTCACGTTTTGACTATATTAAATCAGGATTCGCAAAAGTCCTATATTTAAATATCTCTTATTTGATATTAATTCGATATATATCGAATATAGATCATGTATATGAACACCTGCGATTTTTGAGTTGCTTGAGGTTTTATTTAATATTTGATCTTTTGTTGTTTATAAAAAGATAGGGATAACAAAGATAATTGTTCTCTGACATTAAATTAAAACTACTTATCTAAACTATTTCTTAAAATAATTACTAAACTAAATTAAAAATGTCTCCCAGATCATTGCCTACAGGTAAGGTACCCAGAAGGCTGCGAGCGTTACCTCTTTGAATAGCTAAACTAATTCTTTGGGCGAGGTACAAACCAGCCTTCTGATCACCTGACCTGTCAAAAAGTTTCTTTTTTAACTCTTGATAATGACAATGGGCTCCAGGGCCCCACGGACCCATCGTTTCGACCCCAAACGGCTCAAATATGTAGGTATTGATTATATGTAATTTTGATCTTTTAAATCAAATATGTTAAGTTAAGATTGAGTTTGATTTTTTTTATATATATTCATAATGAGAAATGTTTAAAAGATCTTTTTTCCTGGCATTTTGAGATGGGATTCGAACTAATGACCTTTCGCAATCCGGGCGACTGCTCTAACCACTGAGCTACCCGGGATTTAACAGGACTGACGAATTTTTCGAACACTTGTTACATTTTCGCTACATCAGAGTGTATTTTCATCAATGTTCAGTCAATCCACCCAAACAAAGATGAAAAATTGTTCTAACTATTATATTTGATCAATTTTGTTCTCACAGTGCTATACTATGTTGCCAACATCACATTGGATTGATTGATTTTCTAGCTGAGACTCAATACTCAATACTTCAACTAACAATCATCATCAGCCCTTTTACGTCCCCACTGCAGGGGCTCAGGCCTTCCTTATGGATGGTTAAGGAGGATGGGCCATGACCCTCCACGTTGGCCCAATGCGGATTGGAGGGTATTAACGACTGCAAATGCAGCCGCGACCAACGGCTTAACGTGCCTTCCGAAGCACGGAGTAGCTCGAGATAATAATTTTTTTGGTCACCCATCCCGTAACCGACCCTTGCGAAAGTTGCTTAACGACTACGAACACGGGCCGCGGCGCTAATCCACTACGCCACCGAGTTACTCTTAAAGCTTTTTTTCTTCATATAATCATAGATTATGTTGGCGTTGTTGGTGTGTTTATACACCAATTAATAATAAATGATTTATACTTTTCTTAAATAGTTTAGCGCTATAACTCCCTATACTGGAAACAATATGAAAAAGTGCATATCCAACCACTGACCCGGTCAGGAACCAAGGTGAACCTCAGATAGAAGTATCGATCTACATTACTAAGCGGCAAGCGGCCCACTCGAAAATTACAATGCGAATACGTTGTGTAATATGGTCACATAAAAAAAATTTACTGTCCAAAATTATGGTAAAATATAGACACTCGAATAATTTGAAATCACCTAAATATAATTCACACGAAATGACGACATCGTGTCATCAATCACACCCGGAATTATTATAATCGCTCTCATAAACTATGGCCTGTATCAGATTTATCATCTGCATATAATGTTTCCCGTAGACGAAAGAATTGTCATGATCTCATCCACATCTGATAAATTTTTCTGAAGATTATTAATTACTCTTAGAAACACAGTTACAAAATTTTTCACTTTATATACTAGCTTATGCCCGCGACTTCGTCCGCGTGGTAAAGTTACCATTATTTATCCAATATATCATCTAAAAACCTGAAATAAACTTTCAACCCCTATTTTATCCTCTCAGGGATGGACTTTATCAAAATCCTTTCTTAGTGGATGCCTACGTCATAGTAACTTTATGCATGCAAAGTCTCAACCCGATCGGTTTAAAATTGACAAAGTTTCATATTAATTTCATCCCCTATTTTATCGCCATGGGGATAGAATTGATCAAAATCTTTTCTTAGCGGATGCCTACGTCATAACATCTACCTGCATGCCAAATTTCAGACCGATCCGTCCAGTGGTTTGAGCTGTGCGTTGATAGATCACTATGTCAGTCAGTCACCTTTGAGTTATATATATTTAGATTGACTCTTTGCTTGCGTTTTGCACTTTAATCTTATTCTTATCTCCTCTGTTTGTAGAGCTTCAGTTCAGTCTCCAAAAGTTAAACAACTTTTGTGACGGCTGGTCATAGGATGGGTGACCTAAATTTATTATACTTTTTCTTTACTCGATTTGATCATATTGTTACGACTTAGGGTTTGAGATAAAAAGTAACGCCAATTAAGTTCACAATCCGTCTTTTTTTAATTAACAAAATCACAAAAATAACTCTAACAACAAAATACACTTTTTAATTCACTACGGTCACTTCAAAACTAGTAGATAGTTCACCACATTAGTTTTCGCTTCTGATCACTTTTGCTTTCAGATCGCTTGTTCATTGAGGAATATCGAGACGATAGGCCACCGCGTATTTATAGGGGCTGATACAACATGTTTTAGAGTTGGCCTCTGTCCTACTGGTGAATTCGAGACATTACTAAAATGTTCTAGAACAATAGAACAACTAGTCCCTTTTCCCCAGTACCTTTCTTGCTTTTTCTTTCGGCTCTCAACTTTAGAGGTTAGCGTAACCATCTTCCCAGCAGGAGAAAGAGGCGGTGAATTCTTCATTGGATACCTCATGTGGCTGTGATGATATGTCAGAGTCCTACTGACTAAACACCGCCTTGGACAGTTGGTTACGTGCCCTGAGGGGGCAACGAACCTTCGACTTTTATGAATTGTGACATCAAGATGTTAGCCGTTAACCCCGGGGGACTCGGCTCATCGGATTCGCAATACAACTGACTCCCTGAAGGGGAACGATCAGCCAGATCGATTGGGGTTTAACCTTGTGACGGGTTCGGTGCTTGGGTCAATTAATAAGGCTGATTAGCTTGAGTATAGATTTATTAATTGTAAAGGTAAATAAGAAACTGTAACAAACAAAAATAAATTAAAAAAAACAGTTCGTAAGTTACTTAACTAATACATACTTATCAAATAAACGAATACATACCCCTTGTCGGGCTTCTAGTTAAACTCTTGGATCGTCCAAAATACAGATTACAATTTAGTTCATATGTTATATAATTTGTATCACAATATCACATTCTTTATCACAATCAATGAATTATTTTAAAATTTTATTACATAATAAAATTTATGCCATTAATATTGTATAATAATTTTCATGTTGTGCATAGAAGAATTTCTTACGAACTGACATCCATAAAGAGTATAATTGATTAGTCAAAATTTTAAATTACGAAAGACGAATAATAAAATGAAATGATGTTGAATTTCAAAAACAAAAAGTTTGCATACTGAAACCTAGGAAAACAAACGGTGGCATGGCACACCGTTACAACCTGACGAGGCGGGGAGGGGAGATATCACATATCACCAAAAGGGTGCTACTACGGAGGGTCGGAGGGGATAGCAACGAGATCCTTGAAAAGCTTGAACGGGGTTGATCAGTAAGAACCGACTTAGGCCTAAGGGCGTACGTAGTTTCAACAGTGTTAGCGCACATAGTCCGCGGCAGAACGTACAAGGGGGTCGGAGTGATCCTCTGCGGCTCTGAAGAAGCGTTCAGATGCCTTGATGCATCACTGTTGAATAGTGGGAAGTTCAATGTCCCTATGTAGATCCGTTGCGGATGTAGAAAGGGGCGTTTGCCGCTCGGCGGCAAAATATATTTTGCACTGTTTGCAAAGTAGTAGAGGCGTACGTCATCACCGGACAGACTTTGTAGAGTGTTCACTTATTTCGGAGAGACATTTTACTATGTCGGCTCAGCATTGGGCTGAGTTAAAAAAGATAACGTCGTGCGGTTTGGATGACTCAATTGACGTGAGGAACAGAGAAGAGCCTTTTATCGAGAGTCACGCCGACATATTTGGAGGATTTCTGGCAGGAAATGGTAGACTTTCCTAGCATTTTGGGGGTAGGGATGGGATATTTGGAGGAGGCGACGTCTTTTAGCATCGAAGCAAACGGCGGATGATTTTTCTGGGTTTACCTCGACACGCCATTTGAGCCATTTCTCGCCAATCCGATGTATATATGACACAGGAAGTTTCAATAGTGTCAGCGCGATTCATTGCCGCATAACGCCATCTAGTAATGCGTAGACGAACAGAGCCGCTGCGCTCTGTAACAATATGCTACTATAAGGCTTGTAGCCATGCAGTGGGCACATTACAAGGCTGGTGATGATGATGCATCGTAGTACTTTTTTATATTTATTGACTTAGTAAATATATCCGAGCATTTCTTGAATAAGGTTTTCTACTCTTAACACAAGTTCGATATGAAAACGACACGTTAATAATGAAATGTCAAATAATCTAATTCTAACATCTAAAACATTAGAAATCCCGCCCCTGAGCCGATCCCAATAAGCCGGTACAACATTAAGCCTTCCCGATTATACGATCCTCTGTAATTTCCTTTCGCCAGAATATTTCATACTTCAATATAATTTAATAAGGAATAATGGCATTATTACTCGGTATCGGCGGGGCTTTATTTCAATCACGTAAAAGAGCCTGAATCGAGGATTATCTATGGCTTTTCTAATTTTGCGATAGGTATGCATTGAAGCATTTTCGTGAATTTCTAATCAAATCTCACGCCTTAGCCACTCATTAAAATAACGTTGAAAATAAAATGTTTAACCTGGAAGCTGGAACACAAAAGCAAAAAAATTGTCATAGAATATGTTTTAAAATAAATAAATCATTAATCATTGATCATATATAACCCACAAAGAACGAAGACAAAACTGCCAGACGACTATGATGTGACGGGTTCGATGCGTAGGCAAATTAATGAAAGGCTTGTGAACTTGCTTTAATAAGGGTATACGAGGGTCAAACTGAAAGTTCGTAGAAAATCAAAAACTGATTACATTAGCCAGTTATTAGTTTTATTATATATTTTCAAAATATTGTCCATTCACGTCAATACACCGCTGCATGCGATGGAACCACTGGGAAAAGCACTTTGCCCACTCGTCCTTAGGGGTCTCTTCAATGGCATCGCGATACGCAGCCACCGCTTCTTCAGCATTCATAAACCGCTTTCCTTTAAGTTTTTCTTTAATTTTTGGAAATAAATAAAAATCACAAGGCGCGAGGTCGGGGCTATACGGCGGGTGACCCAGTAATTCAACGTTTGATGTCGCCAAATAGTCGATCGTTCGCTTGGCGGTGTGCGACGAGGCGTTGTCGTGGTGAAGGAGGATCCTACTGCGAGGTCGTTTCTCTCGAACTTTTTCCAAGACAAGTGGCAAACAATTGGTAGTGTACCATTCTGCAGAAACTGTTTTTTGATCCTCTAACACAATTGTTGCAAAATGACCTATCCTTCCAAAGAACGAGGCCACCATTTTTTTTCCCGCACTTCGATCTCTCTTCACTTTAGTTGGCAACTCCTCGAAAGGAAACACCCACTGAGCAGATTGTCTTTTGGTTTTAGGATCATAACAGTAAATCCAGCTTTCGTCACCTGTTAGTATGTCGAACACAGCATTTGAGTCACCTCCGTTAAATCTTTCAATCATTTTACGACACCAATCCACACGATGGAGTTTTTGAGCCTCAGTCAAATTATGAGGTATCCACCGGGCGCAAAGCTTCCTGACCGCTAAATGTTCGTGGAGGATTTTGTGCACTTGACTCATACCGATGCCTAAGCTTGTCCGAATCTGTTGATAGGTCACTCTTTTGTCAGTCTCTATCATACGCCGCACAACACGGATGTTATCTTCAGTCGTCGCCGTAGAAGGCCGTCCCTCACGTAAATCATCAGTGAGATTAGTGCGACCACGTTTAAACTCATTAAACCAGTTGTAAACAGTCGCACGAGATGGGGCTTCATCGTGAAAGGCCAATCGTAGTCTATCATAACTTTCTTGTTGACTTAAATGACATCGAAAGTCATAAAAAATCATTGCACGAAAATTTTCTCGTGTTAAATTCATGATGACGTGACACAGACAATTTTCAATTTGCCGCCAAATCGTAAAACAAATGACAAATGAATGAAATATATACTCAGTAATATTGGCAAAGAGTTATATTTTCAAATTTTAGAATTATTTTTTTATTATATTGTTTATAAGTGGCCAGTTCTAAGAACTTTCAGTTTGACCCTCGTACAAAAAAAAACAATATATATATATATATATATATATAAAATTTTGCATGGTTACCTAAATAATAATATTAAAATTGAAATAATTACATACCCCTTTTTTTCGGATTTGGTGAGTAATTTAACTTTATTTTATTTGATATACTATACATTAGCAACAGGTAATAATAAATAGATTTTAACCCTTTTTTACCACAAATTGCTATTTATATTATAATATTATATTATATATTATATTATATAATTATGTATAATTTTTCTAACTCGACGAATTTTCACGAACTTACATAAAGAGCATATAGGATTGCCCCAAATTTCAAATTACGCAAACTGAATACTAAAAATAAATGTTGTTGAAGAGCAAAGCTTTGCATGCGGAAACCTGGGACGAAATAAACGGTGGTACGACGCTTCGTTACATTATTATCCAGACCATAATTATCGATCTTTTCTCAATGCCAACATGCTCTTCCCTACGCTTCGCCTGATATGCTACGGCCCTTTCAATAGGAAATTCGGTGATGAATACTTACCTCACTCGAAATTTACTAATACACATCCAATACACTCTAGTGTTGCTACTTGTTACACATACAGAGGTTCCCAAACTTTGAAGATGACGATAGGATCACCAAAATCCAAACCCAAATAAAAAATATTGTAATTTATATCGAAACACGATCTTTTATCTATATCTATACATATATAAAAGGAGATGTCCTGACTTACTGACTGACAGACAACGCACAGCCTAAACCGCTGGTCGTGAAAACTTGAAATTCGGAGGGAACAATCCCCTAAATAGGTAGAGGTGTGCTAAGAACGGAATTTTGGAAATTCCATCCCGAAGGGGGTCAAAAAGGGTGAAAAAGTGTGTATGAAACTTCTTTGTTTATGAGACCTATGTCGATGAAAATTGGCATTTGGGTAGTTTATGACCCTAGGAAGGTAACTAGGTTATGTTTTATCCCGAAAACTAGCACTTACAGGGATAAAAATGGAAAGTGTGAAAGACTTTATGGGGAACCAAAATATGTTACCATAGCAACCATTGTTTACAATCTGATTTGTCATTGAAATAAACTTACCTAATACTATTTACAAAATGTTTTATTGTATGGCGATGAAAATTGGTATTTGAGTATATACATATCACATTTTTGAAATATTAATGGATAAAAATGTTCAAATTCAAGTAATTTTGTTAACGAAAGAAAAAATATTGTTCTATTATATGTATATATATGAACTACACTAGATGGCGTTCAATGAATTCTAAATCGCAGATATTTTTGCCTAGAAAATTTACCTAGAATAAGTTTTCAGCCAGCTGATGGCGAGAATATTCTAAATCGCGCTATTATTTTGATCAAAGAACTTTGCGCAGGCTTTAAATCAAAAACATGAATACGTTGCTTCAAGTTTAGAGTAAAGAAATTGAAATTATTTGTTTTTTTTTCGTTCCATCAGTAATTAATTAATTGAGGATAAGTATTGCTAAGTCATAACCTAAGATTTTCAAGTTGATAATTTTCACAAATCCTAATTTATTACATTTGTTCATTCATATAATGTAATCACCTTATTATAGCTTTGCAAGTATATATGTCGTGGCCAAATCGTAGAATTGACCAATTTATGATGCGGCCAGCCATTCATGAAATATTTGTATTTCATGAAACGGAAAAATCTTGTTGACCACATCATGATATGGCCTGGCCAGATCAATGAATAATTTGCGTTTACCGATACATTATTTTTTTTAATTTTTAGGTTATACAACAAATTAAAGAAAGTAGGGTGACTAAGCAACAGAAAACAATTACTTGATTAAGTTTAGTGAGATAAATTTAGGAATGCAGGGCAAAGGTGCAGCAGCAAAGGCTATTTTTATATTTTTATGGATATGTCCAGAGGATAATAAAAATATATTGAAGGATATAAAAGTTTTTGAGATATGAACTGAACTTAAGATCCTATATGATTCACTATTTTAGGTCACGAGATGAGACTATTTATACCGCGCATACCCCTAATACCGAATGATCTTTCATTTCAATTCAAACCATTGCAGTTCCCTCTAAAGGTTTGTTTTGCAATGACTATCAATAAGTCACAACGACGATCTTTAAAATACGCTGATGTTGATTTGAGGGAAAACTCTTTTTCACATAAGTAATTTTACGTGGCGTGGTTTCGAGTCAGCTCTTCAAGATCTCTAATCATCTTAGCGCCTCTACCGCGAAAAATATAGTCTATAAAGAAGGGTTATGAAAAGATTCCCATCTGTTAGTTCATATCACCGCCATATATAAAAAATGACCTGGCTGACTCTTCTATGCGCATCGGCCTACGAATGAACTTGGATAAAACCAAGGTCATGTTCAACGAACACGTACTACCGGAACCGATTGCAGTATGCGGTGCCGTTCTCGGAATTGTTGTAATATGTATACCTCAGGCAAACATTGCAGTTAGGTAGAAACAACTTCGAGAACGAGGTAAATAGAAGAGTTCAGGTAGGTTGGGCAGCCTTCGGGAAACTATGTCGGGTCTTCACATCATCGATCCCACAATGCCTAAAGACGAAAGTCTTTGATTTGCGCAAGATGGCTGGCAGGAGCTGGATGCGAACAGCCGAGGATCGAACTAGATGGCGTGCAATTGGAGAAGCCTATGTCCAGCAGTGGATGAATACGGGATGATGATGATGATGATGATATAAAAAATAAAAGAAGAGATCCTAATTGACTGATAGAAAACACAGCCTAAAACGCTGGTCATAAAGATTTGAAATTTGGAGGATACATTTTTTCTTATTGCGTAGGTACTAAGAGCGAATTTTAGGAAATTCTACTTTGAAGAGAGTTAAAAGGAGTGAAACGTTTCTATGAAACATTTTTGTTTTTGAATCGATAAAAATGAATTTTAAGGCCCTGAAAACATAATGTTATATTTTATACCGAAAACCACCACTTATAGGTATGAAAACGGGAGTGGAAGTTTTTATGGAGAACTGAAATATTATCATAGCAACCATTGTTTATTTATTTGATTTGTCATTGTAATACATAAATGTATCTAATATTATTTATAAATATTAAATTACAATAGTGATGTAAATTGGTGTTTATGTAATTTATAACAAGACAATATATTTTTAATTTGTTTTTCTTGTAAATGTTCATATGGATGTAATTTCGTTTACGATAGAAAAATTATTTTTATATATTTTAAACTATACTAGATGGCGTTAATCTTGAGCAAAACAGTGCGGTGTAGAATACGCACTGTTTTGCTCGAGATTGAGTTTTAAAATAAAATGTAGTAAAAAATATTAGGATTTGGTATACTAGATGGCGTTTATTCTTAAGTAGTCTGCGCTAACGTTTCTTTCAAACAATTTTGCGTAGATGTTGTTTTCGATTAAGTTTTGTGTAAAGTTCAGAGTGCTCAGTGTAAGTTTTTTTGACGTTTACGTTCACTGTCGATCGTGAGCGCGTTAAGATTTTAGTATGGAATCCGGTACAGCGCCCCTAGCGGTAACTACCAAGAACTACAAATCTCCATACATATTCTTAACGCGCTCACTAGTGAACGCGTTAGCGTAAAACTTACACTTACCACTCTGAACTGTTTTTTCCGTCTGTATTTCAAATTGGATTGGATTAATATCTCTAAAGTTTTCAAAGATAAAGTGCTGAAACATATATGATATTTGTTGTTTTTTTTTGTTGTAGTATCTTTGAACTTAAACATCTAGGTAATTTCATTATCAGCTCGAAAAATAACAGCGATTTTGGAAAATATATGCTGTCCAAAGTAACTTTACCACGCGGACGAAGTCGCGGGCAAAATTTAGTTTGTTATATTTGATTCATTTTCATTCACAATGCTATACTGAAAATATTATTAATAAAAAATGCTTAAAAACCCACTTTGACCATTTTTTAAGCATTTTTCATTGCGATCTATTATTATATAAAAAAACTTTTAAACTTAAAAAAAAAATATATTAAAATAAATTATACAATAATAAAAGTTTTTACAGAACCCTGGTGACTTTAGGAATCGCTATTCCAGTATAAACTTTTTTTAATATTAAAAAATTAAATCCACGATAAGAGGTTGAATATTTAATTCAACCTCTTATCGTGTGATGATGTAATCTACCAACGACTTGTCAAAATGGGACTCGATTTAAAAATCGAATCCGATCTTAGCACAATCTAATTCTCTTTTTAATAACTCAAACTGAATTGAAAATTAACTTCCACGTTCCAATTTCTTTTATTATTAACTTCCCAGATCACAGCAATACTCTGGAGAGATCACGACATTTTATTGAAGAACTTAATTGAATATGAATGACTTTTTTTGCATTAATGCTTTCTTGGTCAAGAGAACCAAATACTGGAAAAAAATATCATGATAGGCAATTGAAAACAAGGTTACGGCTAGAAATATACATTAAGTTTAATCAAACTAATTAAAATTGTACTGTAGTTTATATTTAGGGTTCCGTACCCAAAGAATAAGACGGAAACCCTATTACTAAGGCTTCTCAGTCTGTCTGTAACTTTAAAAAGTTATACAGTTGACAATTTCACAAATACTAAAATAATATTTAAGGGGGCTCCCATACAATAAACATGACTTTTTGCTCGTTTCCGATTACGGAACCTTACATGCGCGAGTCCGACTCGCACTTGACCTGTTTTTTAGACGTTCGTCTCGACCGGTAGCTACATAAAACTGACAAAAATCGCGCGGAATTTTAATTGCAATGCAAACAAGGTGTTATGTCATTGCGAAATAAAATCCGCGCGAATAAAAATCGCGATGTGGACAGTCCCTAAGTGTCTAACGCTTTTCAAGTCTTCTAAGTAGCGGTAATGATCAGATATTATCTATTTGACTTAATAGACTGGACACGGGGGTGCATTTGGAAGTTTAAATGGAGTTAGTAATTAATAGAGACCTCTAGAAACTGAATTCACCCGGCAGTATATCACTTTGTAGGTTGCGGACATATTAGTAAGCGTGATAAAAAGCAAATGCTTTTAATGGAAATTAACAAAGGCATTTGTTAACTACACCATTTTACACATAAAACGAACAAAAATGAGGGTTAACGTGAAATTGGGACAAAATCGTGAGACATTAAAACGAGTGAGTGAAAAAAAAAAACAAAAATGCTTTTAACAATTAGTTATCTCTTAACGGGTCTTGAGTTATGAATTAATGTGGCATCAAGGCAAAGATTACAACGTCTTTTGTAATTTGTGTTGTCTGGTTTTATTATTTTCATTAAATTATATTTTTTTAAATAATAATGAAAATCCTTAAACACTACCCGCGGAAGCATACATTATGTAGTAATTGTAGATCCAGTTTATTTAGCCAATATTAGACAATGGTGTAGCCTTAAGACAAATCGTTTCTTTCCGCTTTATGTTATAAGATGGACACAGCCTTATTTTGATGGCAATATATTGTACCAGAATTCATGATACCAAAAAGCCAAAGTTAATATAACAATATACTCGAGAAACAATTTTGGACAAAGTTATAATACTATCGTATTATTAATTATTGACTTGATAGTTGGGCACCTTTTGAGTACCTAAGATAGTTGAATTTTTAGTATTATTCAATATGTTTTAACTTATTTACTATATTTTAACAATTGTTTTCCGTGTTTGTTTTAGCTTTTCTAAGAGACTTCAAAAAAGGAGCTTATCAATTCGAGGTAATATTCGTATATGTTGGTCTATATAGGCTTTTAAACAAGTGTGAAAAATTTTATGTACGTGTGTATGTGCGTGCGTGCGTGTGTGTGTATGTATGGTTATTTTATTTTTTAATTTATTTTTTTATAATGTTGCAATTCCAATAATATTCCAAAATTAACAATAAACAAATTCTCAAACGATGATGATGATGATGATGATCATGAAATTTTCAAACCATAACCTAAAGAGTTACATATTTATATTAAATTGAATATTTATATTTAATCAATTAAGAATGCACTAGTGTTAGTAGATAACTAAATTGAATATCATTTGAATTTTTATTCACAAATATTGATGAGTATATTCGTAACGCTGAATTCTCATACAAATAGGAGACATATGACTTTTTGTCACAAGTACTAGCTAAAACCAACTATGTTGTTTTTAGGTACCACTCGTTAAACTTAACTTAAATATAGATCGATCAACTGTATCTTATTTTATTCTAACGTCTTATGAAGTTTAAGGAATATAATTGTACTTCTGTAACGTAATATTGTGTCATATTTTTCGTTATGAATGGAAAACGCAGTTTGATTACATTAAAAAAATATTGAGTTTTTACCAACGGAATTACCTTCATTATATTTAATTTACAATAACATATTCGCCCAATTCAATTACGTACTAGACCATTAAAAACCACAATGGAGTTTAATAATACACCATTGTATATTTAACAAATGTCCGGAAATTTATATTAAAGAAAATTATACATTTAATTACGGTTTACTATTCATAAATATGGAGTTCGATGGCGCAGTGATAAGTGCGACTGGTATGCGATGCTGAGATTAAGTAAAGCTAGCGGTTTGGTTATACGATGGTTGAACAAAAGTTTACAAAAAAATCTGCCACCCATCTTATGACCGGGTCGTAAAGTCAAAATATCTTTATTCAAATATTTATTACTTATTTACTAATACTTTTTAAGCGTGGGCTGTTGAATAAACGAACGGATTTTGTAGACTGTTTATTGGGTATAAACTAATAGACTAGTTTACAGTCTACTGATAAACTGGTTTGCGTGAACGTAAGTTACACGCGCTAATTGAACAGTCTAACGCCGCACGAACGGTCTGCGAGACGAGTATGTTTATCTCTGTTCTTCGCGACCGATAGCGTGCTGTCTGTCTCACGCGTCAAAACTGAACCATTGTCTTATCGACGACAGCAAAGTTGTCTAAACAGTTTATTATTAAAATCGTTCCATGAACTATATCGACTAAACTAGTTACTAGATTTTATCAATTTCGCATTCACAATGCTATACTGAAAAATATAATAATTAGAACAAATCCTCATCTTTATCGAAAGTTTCAATATTTGTAATAATATTTCATTCGGCTGTTTTGGTGGATGCCTGAACATTGATGAGAATACGCTCTGTAGTAGCGAAAAAGTAGTTAGTGCTTGAAAGATTCGTCAGTCCTGTTGGGTCCTGGGTAGCTCAGCGATTAGAGCAGTCGCCCGGATTGCAAAAGATTGTGGGTTCGAATCCCATCTCAGGGTGCCAGGGATCAAGTGGATTTTTTAAGCATTTTGTATTAAGTTATAAGTATTAAGTAATAAACTAGTTACTTCGACACAATCTCATGTTCCGTTCTGTCCGTCTACGATATAAATTAGTCGAAAAAAATATCAGTTTTTTAGACTAGTTTACGGTGGATGATAAACAGTCTTGTTTTATTGATCGAAAAGCGTTGATGACCCACGCCTAATACTTTTGAATCGTCCAACAATTGAACTACTAATTTTAACTTTAACAGCCTACATTGAATCAATGATTTTAATTAGATTTGATTTGATCACTCGTTCAGCATGTCTTTTGGCTGATAAGAAGAACGAGCAAGACGCTCACGAGCTCAATTTTAACAATGTAAATTAATTATAAGTATTTCAGTATCAACTAATTTCATTACATTAGTTGAGGTCACTTTCCATTTAAATATTAAGAAAACAATAAAAAAATACTTTGGCCTTTAAATTTTAACATAAGAAACACTACATTACTTTTAAAATATAATTCGAATAAAGGAAATCACCTATCAAAATGGCAGGAACAACTCAAGTCCAAGCATCTTTTTCTGCTATACATATAATCCGTCATTATTATAGTAAGTTTTCTTGAGAAGTAATTAAATATCGAGAACAGATTATTATCTCGAGTTCTTAGCTAAACTAAGCAGGCTGAAAGAATAATTAAAATAATTAATTATTAAGCCATAAAACGATTTACGACATCGCTTTATGGTACTGCTAAAATATGACAAATGAAAAATGATAAGGGTTCCAAGAATTATTCAAAAGGAGGATACGCACCTACAAGCCTTAACACTGTGTTTTCTTTGAATTTCAATTTAGTGTTTTTAAATAGTGTTTTTACAGTAGAAGTAAACAAAAAACACCACCTGATACAGTTTTGAATTCTCTAATTATTAGGTATATCGTTGTTTATTTATTTTTCAGCGACAATGTAGTTCCAAATCTACATTGTCGTTGAAAAAGTCTAACAATGTAGTTCCAAATTTATTGCTTGTCATAATATTTAGCTATGAATAATGCGATCACAAATCGTACTATCGCAAACTACAGAAGAAGCAAGAAATCCACCAGTTACTCGGCGGAAAACTGCGAAACCAATTTCCATTTACTAAAAACCACAACGTTGATGAATAGATGCATAAGATTCAAATTCGCTCGTCTAGCTCTAACTTTAAGTTTGATTCAAAGAAATAGGGACAACTTATCATTTCTTGTAGCCGGCGATAAATCGGCAGTGCCGGGGTGTCGCAGGCCCATCTGTCTCGGTAGTCTTTGTTTAGCACTATTTGTACGGGTATTGATAAATAACCACAGCTAAACTTCGCTCTATTAGTGGTTCGATAAGATCTTTTAACTATTCTGACCTTTTCGACAGCAGAATTCTTATTGTTGACATATCTACAGTATTCTATTGTTATAAAATTGTAAAAATCAATCCCTCTTAACGAATAAACTATTTAAAGAAATGTTAGAAGAGTTTTAAATTATTTACATATTCTATTGTATAATAGTGTTTTATGTTTTTTAAATCTGTAAGTTTTTTTCAGAATTTCTTGATTTCCGATAAACTTTTCTTACTTTACTTTCCCTAAAAATGATATACATCCATTTATTTTAAAGAAAAAAATTGGTGTAATTTTTTACTTTTTTTTTTAAATTAATATTTAGTGACTTAGCGATGTTATTCAAAATTCAAAATTATAATTATAAAGAATGTAATAGTTATTTAAGTATATAAATGTATGTTTTTGTTTAATTTGTGTTTGCAGTATGTACATGTGAAGGGTCGCAACCTTGATAACTGTAAAACATACTTTTAATTTGTATTTTCACCCGGTTGTCACCTGTTTTGTACATGAATTCAAGTGTGTCACTAGAGGCAAGTAAAATAATACCACTAGAAATCTGAAATTATACGAAATCAAATATAAATAAGCAATTTCAATATTTATATTAGGCAAAATTTACAATAATCAATAACAAATGATCAAGTAATATGTTCAATAATTTGATCAAGAAAATGATCAAATCTAAAAGTCGAATACACAATGCGAAACATTCATAAATGTTTTAACAACACTAAACGATATCGTATATTTTCTCTTGAATAAACGATTGTTCTACATAAAATGCATTAAGCAGAGCGTTATTTTAAGCTAGAATGCTCTCAACACAGTCGGTTCGTGCCAACAACGTCTGCGATTGAAACCAACCAACTCATTCTTATTCATGGACTGTGATAGTACACAGGGTGTGTACTAACACGCTTTGAAACTTCCTATTAAACTGTATGGTTCAACATAACATGACTAATAAATAAATGATATCTACTGCTGTGCATATTAAAACTCTTAACCATTTTTTATATATTTATCACCTGCATATTATGTAACAAGTGACTAAAAGGAAGTGATATAATTTTAAAAATCGATCCAGTAGTTTCGAAGCCTAATGAAGCAAACAGATATGCAGACAAACAAACAATGAAATATTAAAATAGATGCTAATTAATATACGTCTCTTTTGCTGTTTTATTTAACCTCCATACATAATTTCATTGCAATGGTCCTAGTAATATACGTACCTAAGCGTGAAAGCGTAGCAGATGGACAAAGTTACTCTCGCATTTATATTGACAAGGAGTATTCGAGAAGGAAATCTTTACGTTCTTTACGATCGCACGATCTTTGATGCGGAGATTAAGCAAAGACCAGTCACAAGATGGGTGACAAAAAATTATTATCATAAGCTCCAATGCTCCATCGTACTTAATGACTGCATCTACAGTTATTAGCACACCCACTAATCACTGGGCTTGCATGCATTATGCATGGCCCGTTCTCCTTGTTCGATTGGATTCCACCCCATCCACAGGGTAAGCCTGTACCCCAGCAGTGGGAATACTAATTGGCAGAAGCTGCTGATGATAAACTTAAGAAATTACTGATTCTCCATACATAGTTCCATTGCTTCTAAATCTTTCCTAGAATCTCATAATTGCTCCATACCAAATTGATCAAAATCAGTTCAGCAGATTTAAGATTTAAAGTGTTTAATTAGTGAAACACCAAGAATAACTTTCACGTTTATACGAATAATATGAATTACAATAGGAATCCATAATATTACGTAATATTCGCTTAGAATTGGTAGTGCTCGAACGCAAAAACTCTTTTCTTTACTTACATATATGTAACAACAAAGTACTTATACAATAATATTAGTAAGGACTTTGATGTTTTTTCCCAAAGTTTACACTTTCTTGCGCACGTGTGATCTTTAATTAAATTAATACTAATGACCGTTTTGTCTAATGTAAGTTGTACTCAAAAGTGTTGTGCATAGCTATAATCGGGAGACAGACTTAATTCTATACTAGGACATTTTGTAATATGATATTGTACAGTTTGTTTTCTGTAGCTTGCCTCTTTATAAATAATAAATAAATATATAATAATAATCATTATTAGTTTTAAATATCGCAACAATATGTCTGAATCAATTGTTCCCTAGAATTTCTGTTATCTTATAATTTATTGTGCTTGGTCCTAGTGGTCCCTGAGGGTGCGATCCCTTCCTCAACTTGGCGTCAAAACAATAAAACTTTGTTCCAAATCTAGGGTTGTCACCGGTTAATTCCGTTTTACTACAGGGTCAGGTAATATATAACAATTCCAGTTCTACTTTTGAAATCTAATTAGATTATCTGATTTCTGGCAATAAGTCGTCACTTATCGGGTGACTAGCACTCTCCTGGAAGATGAAACCCTGGGAACAAAACACTAATTGTGTTATTAATGTTATCCAATTTATAGGTTCTTTTGCCAATCGGATCAACGTAAAAAAAAAAGTAAAAGCTCATTTTTAGTGGACTTTTTAGATAATACACATTTAACAGATTCTACCAGCCCTCTTAAAAACTGTTATTTTGCTGTTATCACTTACAAAATATGCATCCAAAAACAATGAGAACAAGTTGTAGCGTAAATAAATAAAAAATATTTACAAAGACGCATTAATAACAGTTAAGGCTACAATAACCATGTCGCCGTAGGGCTGTAAATTCATAAGAGTGAAAGCGAAAAAGAAATTTATTTGCCTAATAATTCGGAAGAGCAAAATGTTAGGTACAGACGTGGAATTGTTTCCTTAAATAAAAACACACAATTAATAAATAAGAGTAAGTATTTACTTACGCTTGAAATTATATCTTTTTTACTTTCTTTATGTCAATGTGTAATTTACGCATTGTTTAAACACGCATTTTATCTAGAACTTTTCACAGTACAAGTGAAAATTACATTAGCCACAACGCTTTTTGAAATGTTGTGCGCAGATTACCCATCTAAACTTTTTTCATTGGGGACAAAGGAATCAAAGGATCCCAAATTATTTGTAACAAACTATTTCTAATTAATGAATTGAAAACCTCTCAAAACATTACGATTATTGTGAAAGTGTTGCATATAGCCTTCGGCTACTGACTGACACATTTTTCAATTTTCCAACGAACAAGAATAGTATATTTGGGAGAGAAAGACAAAAACAATGTAAATCTTACGGGTTACTTTATTAAATTCACATTTTAGATATGACATTAACCTTAGGTTTGAAGAACTTTATTCTCATAAGAAATTTATATTTCACTTATAATGAGATGAGTATGAATACAATAAAATTATATTATGGAAGGTTTGCACTGCAGTACAATATATGTTGCATAAGTTTATTTTTAAAACAGTTATTACAAATCTTAACGTCATTAGGTAATTGGTTAAACAGATTTGCTCCCTCATAAACTATAGTCGTTTTCCCGTAATTATATAGTTCTAGGCATGATTAATTTAATTTTCTGTCTATTCCGAAGATTATGTGTATTTTTCTTTATTTTAGTTGTATGTCAGATTTGAATGAGTTAGTCGTTATTTTTTTGTCAATACATATGTAATATTTATATAGTTGGGAGAGGTTTTTTGTATAGCTGACATTAAAAATGGATAATGAAAAAACACCTTGATAATTTTGGCTTGAGATCTTTGCAGTGAATTCAAATTAGTTGGTGCAGCGGACCCCCAGATTTCTATTAGGTACTCAAGATGTGACTTTACCAAGGAATTGTATATAATTGCTTTGACTTTTTTTGGTATGCAGTGTGTTATCTTTCGCTGTGCTCCTAGCACAGCTGATAACATTGAATGTATATGGTCAATGTGAGGTTTGCATGTTAGTTTGTCGTCAATTCGTAACTTCAGGTATTTTTCTTCATAAGATCTTTGAATTGGTTTGTTTTTTATTTTGAGAAGTTCAAAATCTGGGATATCTTTATTTTTTTGCAGAAATAATCATGTAAGATGTTTTGGACGTTTTTACTGTCAATAGGTTACACTTAAACCATTCTTTTACGATGTCTAAATCTTTTTGCTCTTCGTGAATTATTTCATGGATAGATTTACCAAAATAAAACAGACTTGTATCATCAGCATATAATGTTAGATGACCAATTAAACCAATTTATATAAATTAGAAATATTATCGGACCGAGGATGGAACCCTGTGGTATGCCGTATGTGACGTCTTTGCTCGAGCTTGCGATTTCAGCAATTTTAACAACCTGACACCTGTTTTGCTACTAAGATTTGAATATATTTAGAGATGTGGGATGAATGTCTATATTTTTTAATTATAAGATTAATTTTTGGTGACTTACGGTATAGAAAGCTTCATCAGATCGAAAATACACCCATAGCAATATAGTTTTTGTCAATATGAGTTTTTATTTTGGTAATTAAATCTATAGTAGCCGTGAGTGTATTCGATTTCGACCGAAAGCCGTATTGTAGGTCAATTAATAGCTTTTTTTCAGATAGAAGTTAAGTTTATACACCTATAACAAGTGTTAGGAGAGGCAATAGATACTTAAACTAACTGAAAATACACTTATCTAAATTAGAAAAGTCTCGTCTGGCCCCCATGCTATGTCCATAAAAAATTATAATCATATACCAAACTATATTAAAAATCTGGAAACAGAAATGTCATTTAATAATCAATTATAATTATTCTTACTAAATAAAGCATATTACAATATAGATGATTTTTTAAATGGAAAACTGACATAAATATTATATTATTATAAATTATTATTAATAAATTATTATTAATAAATTAAAAATTGTTATTGATGAACATCGTAATATTTGAAATGCCTAATTTATATTTAATTTAATTATTGTTAATATATATTGTTATAAGTTTCTTGTCATGTAATTTCTAATATTATTTAATTTTAGGTATTTGTATTTTTGCAATCTTCCATAATTGTATTGTATTGTAACATTGCTATGACCTTACAGGGCGTCACATGTACACGAGCAACAAAATAATTACCATCTTATAATTTTAATGTGACGTGCAATAAATGATTTGATTTGATTTGATAAGTTGATCACACAAAATTCTCTCAAATACTTTTGATATGACGGGCAAGACCGATATTGGCCTATAATTTCTCGGGTCAGTTTTGATTCCAGATTTATATATAGGACTGACTTTGGCTACTTTGAGTGAATCAGGGAAGATTCCAGTTTTCAAGCATTTGTTAATTAAGTTTACTAACTTCTATATAATGTCATTTTTTACACATTTGATTGCTTTAGTGGAAATACTGTCTAAGTCAGTGCTGGTGTTAGTGTATAGGTCAGCTATAATTTTATTTACTTCGTCTATACTACAAGGTATAATAAATTATGTAATTACCCGAATGTTATTTCATGTGAATATTTGTGTTCATACATCAAGATCTTACTGGTATCCGTATGAAAATTTTGAGGTGTTTTATTGGCTAGGTTTACAGTTTACAAACTTCAATACCATCTGTAATCAGTTTAAAGAAAGAATTAAAGTGGTTACAAGCTTCAGTACCATCTGTAATCACTTCGGAGTCAGATATAAGTTTGGAGGGAACAGAGCTATCTTTGGCTTTATTTATTGATTGATTAATGAATTCCTACATTTTATTGGTTGATTATATGTGTCTTGGAACAATTTATTACAGTACTTTTCTTTGGTCATCTTAATAATCTTTCGAACTTTACGTTGTTTTTCTGTGAATTGTTTCAAAATGTCTGCATCCATAGGTTTTCTTTTAGTTTTACTCCATAATCTATTTCTAGAATTTATTGCTTGAATAATATCTTTGTTTATCCAGATATCGTTTTGAGATTAATTAAGTATTTTGGTCTTCTCTTTTTTTGCCTCCCAGTATTTTTCTTAATATATCTTTTAATTTATTGCAATCATCATCGCTATCGTTGTAAAGTGATTCTGTAAAGCTTCTCGTAGTCAATCGCAGTATATTAATTACTTTGCTTAATTTCAGGTACTAACTTGCCAATTTCAAGGTATAGTTGTTTATGATCAGATATGGATGATTCAACAATGATAAGACTGAAGGAATGATTGTTTACATGTGTGCTAACATGATCTATTTTAGTTTTTGTACTGCTTGTGACTCTTGTAGCGTATACTGTGTCGATTTTGTTTATTATTTTATATCCAAAGTCATGTAATTCCTTCTTATATCGCGTAACGTGGTTGTCTCCCGTGAGAAGCTCGGTATTGAAGTCACCAAAGAGTGTGTCAGCTCTCTTTCTTTCCCCTAATTGGAATGACAAAATATCTAGGAAACTTTCTGTTTCAGAGCTCTCATCAGGTTTATTTACAAGTCCAATATTAAGTGATAGATTCTCAACGTATATCCATAAATAGTGGTTTTCATTTTCATTAAGGTCTTCCGTAAAATCTAATTTAATAGTGTTATGTATATATACTTATATATGGAAATTCCACCACCTCTTCCCGTTTTTCTATAATTATATATTTGTATATAATCGGGTATCTGGTATATTTGGGTTTCCTCTTCAGAGACTAACCACGTTTCAGTGAACAATAGACGGAAATAGGAATAAATAAATCATTCTCTTTGTCGCTCAAAACATCATATAATAAGAGGTTATCAGATATTTACCCAAAATATAAATTACAATTGACGACTTTTATACTCACAGCTGTTTTTTTTAAGATTCATTGAAAAGATTTTGTGTGAACGAATTAAAAAACATTGAAATTATTTTATATGTATACGTTGTAAGCAAGTGGATAAAACATCCGTACAATTAGGTGGCTAGCCCCCCTTTTTTAAACCGAAAGAACCTGACCTTAACATTTCATAGACTTGGACGAAGGCCGACTAAACTGGGGCTCTCCGACTGGAAGGGACGGCGGTTCAGTGTAGTTGGCCTACCCGTAACCCTGTAACAAAACAATCCGTATTAGCCTCTCGCGTGGTCTAAGTGGCTAGCCCTATAACGAATAGAGCCATTCAATTGCACGGCTAAACGTCGATCAGCTGATTAATCATCACACCGTCCTTCAACAGTGCGGCTGTAGAAAGATCAGGGAACTGGTTAACCGTCAAGGATCACGATACAAAACAAAATTTATAATTTTATTAATAGTAAAATATCCGCGATGTTAAAATAGAATTATCTTGATGTTCAACTTTGAAGATGCTCCAAATAAAAAGCTTTATTTATTTATGGTACAGCAACAACTGTACTTATGGTATTTATGGTACAGCAACAATTTGTAGGTAATTACTTTTTTTTAAATATGGTAATAATTGTACAGGGCTAAGCCAATAACTGGTTCACATACAATTGTTTAAAATTATGTTAAGATATTTGAAAACAAAAAATACCTACTTTCATATAAATTGAGGCAGAGAAGGAAAATAATATAACATTAATTAGGACACATCGTGGGCCATAAAGGCATAAGCAATGCCCTTACTTTTCAGGTGATATGAAAATAAAACACTTGGTTTACTTGTATGTTTTAAGTTATTTATCGATTATTATTTGAAAAATAGGTTTTGTCAATTAATAAGATTAGAAAAGATCGCGCAGTTTATTTGAAAATAAACGCCATCTAGTATAGCAAAGCCTAAAGTGCTTACTACATGATATTTTAAAACTCATCTAGTATAGCACAAAAACTATCGATACTTATTGTTTTCTTTCGTATATATTTATTTTCGTAAAAAATAATTAAAAGTTTCTATTGTTATGAATTATGTACTCAAATTCCAATTAAAGAAATCTTTATAAACAATATTATATGGATTTATTACAATGACAAATTGAATTATAAACAATATTTTGATTCCCCATAAAAACTTTCACTCCCATTTTCATCCGTTTAAGTGGGTGATTCTTGGGAAATGTGTTCTCCGTGTAATTTCCAGGGCATTTTTTGAAATCGCAAAATTATGGTGAATTATATAAATATTTCGAAAACTTCTGCAAATTTAAACAACATATTAAAATTGGCCACGACTGAGATTTATACTTTTGCTAAAAAATAATGTAGAAAATTGGCGGACCATGGAAATTACAATAAAGGCAATGGAAATTACACAGCAGATAAAATTTTGCTAAACATCATGTCATATATGAAATTAAGCTGTCATATTAGTTAGGGTAGTATTAAGATCTACCTACATTATACTGAAACGATATACGATAGTACTTACTCAAAATTGGAACGAAACGTAAACACGTTCATGTTCTCAAAAAACAAAATTATACAACGTGTTATGGAAATAGCGCAAAACCTCTCAGGTGGTAGCTCAGCCCATAAAACTGAACAACTTTCACTATGAGACCAACATTGAAATTTCAGCATCTGGCAATTTTTTCGAAGTAACGTTACATCGGACAAACAAAAGTCGGGCGTCGAAGTAAGATATGCGATGTATTGAAACTTCGAACAATGAATGCTTCGACGTACTCGTATAGTTGTCGATGTATCAATTATCGAAGAAACGTGTTTCGAAGTGACATAATAGAATCCTTTTTCGAAATGGTTATTTATTTTGTCAATTATCTTATAAAATACGCATCCTACGTCAAATATCAATAATTAATTTATTGTAAATTTAATTGGCTTTCATTAAACACCAATTTGGTACCTGTAGGGCCAATGGTTTTCTCAAAAACGATAGATAGCGAACACCGGTCATAAGTAGATATTAGGAGGTTATTTCAGTCAAGATAACCCCCTTGGCTATCTATCGTTTTTGAGAAAACCATTGGCCCTACAGGTACCAATTTTGTGTTTAATCAATGTAAATTTTTACAATAAATAAATAAATTATATAATATGTTAACTTAATCCGGTGATATTTAAGACGACTTAATTAAAAAAAAATAACCAACATTCAACATTTATGTCTGTATTTGGCGATAGCGTGCATTTCATTAAAAACAAACATTGAACATAACGTTTGTGTTTTTGCAACCAAAAAGAAACAAGGTAATTTCCATGGGTGATACGTAATTTCCATGGTGTTTTATCCATGGAAATTACACCATGAAAATTACCAAAAAACATATATTTTGAAATTACTCTGCATTGAAAAGATATAATCGGCTAGTTTTTTTTGTTTATCTACATTAAAGAGCTAGGTATTTCACCTTAAAACTCATTTTCTAGAAGAAGTTACAATTATATTGAAAAAATGTGACATGGCAAAGCCGAATAACTGAGAACCAAAATTTAAGAAATTGAAGAACTTATTCTCGCAACGAAAGCGCGGGAAACAGCGACGTGGCCACCTCACATGCTAGCTGCGGCGTAAATGACGATTCGCAAAAACCAATCGGGGTTCGTCTACGCCTCTCCAGCTCAGAGCAGTATCTCGCGCAAGAAGCGCCGCGAAAATTTTGCTAAGCGTGTGACACGTATACTTCTGACCATAAAATCAAAAGTTTCCTTCCGATTAATTTGAAATTTGATCAATATGTAAACCGATTTGTCTTTATTAAATGTGTGTAACAAACCGATTAAAAACGTGGGTAATTTCAAAAATATTTGCGATTGCTCAAAAGTCGGCGCGCGTGTGACACGGTAAAAAACGTGCAAAATTGACCGGATTTGAGGTGTTGAGGGTAAGTTACTCCGATCTACGTCGTTTTTTATCCGTGAAATCTATATGACACGATGCTTAATGAAATGAAGAAACGATGTAATAGTAGTTTTTATCATAATAATTTATTTTTATAGGAGATATGGCCCTGTGACACTCAAAAATTGCTTTTTCAAGAAGTACCCAAGTGCTAGTTTTCAGGATAAAATATAACCTATTACCTTCCTAGGATCATAAACTATCCAAATACCAATTTTCATCGACATAGGTTCAAAAACATATTAGTTTCGCATTAACGTTTTCACCCCTTTTGACCACTTCGGGATGGAATTTCCAAAAATCCGTTCTTAGTACATAATAATACGAATGTTAAAATTTCTAGTCTCTACCAACACACAAGTCCATTGCTATTTTCGTCCCAATATCAATTATTTTATTTGTTTCATCATAATCATTTTACCCATTAAATGTCCACTACTGGACAAAGGCCAGCCACAAACTGCGCGTGGTCCTCATCCAATGCTCCCCAGCAATCCTGACCAAGATTGTCGGCCATCTTTATTTGTTCATATCCTGTTAATTGTAAATTCGAGAGATAAAATAGACATTATTATTAGGTAATAAAACACCATTTTGTCGTTTAAATAACGTTAACATCAGTTAGAACTTGTTAACATTCACTCTTACTGGGTCGCTTAGCTATATCATAGGTATAAATTCGATTTCGTTTAGCAATGTGTACTCTTGAAAAATATATCACGGTACATTAGTTTAAAATAATGAGAACAGCTTGGCGGATTACGAACTTGTTAAATGTCAGTTTTACGTTCATTTGTGCACAGTGCTTGGTTTTTTTTTATCTTCAGCGTCATCGTTGTGTCAGTCGTCTGATGTTTGGATATAGGCTGACCTCAAAATTTCTACGACTATCATTGTCACACGATCTCAAACGAAAACCCTAAAATCAAAGTTTTAGACCAAATCTTTGATATACGATGTGGGAGGATTCCATTTTTCAGAATGTGTCACCACTCAAAAACTTAAAACAGTCATATGTACTTGTAATGATAAACTATGAGTTTCCTCGAAGCTTCTCCGAAGCATCCCGAACGCTGCGCCTGCGTCGCGTTGGATTGGCCAATTGACCAATCCGACCGATCTTTCTGGCAGTTGAACCTACCCAGCTGGATGGTCCATCTTAATTAAAAAAGTATATCTATACAATTGGCCAATAGCTTAGAGTGTCCAGCTCCCATGTTTTGCGGGAGTAATACGATACGAGCTTAGACTTGTCAATTTTAAGACTTGGTTGTGGTAATTTAATTTCATATTTTATACATAACTTGGGATTAAATCGATGGAAATATGATGTTATTTATAATAACATACCACCCTACGCAAATTTTAGAAAAATATTATAAAATAAGCTTTGCAGAATAGCACATTGAGTGGAACAATTTTCTACACGATCAAAGCAACGAGGTAACAAGGGAAAGGTGTGGCTGCCTTGTTATGTTTTCGTACCCACCAGCGGTAGTCAAAGTGTTAGATGGTGAATTACTTACTTTGCGTTTTTATGTATATAAATGTATAAAACTTTTTTTTTTGCACACAGCATTTAAACTTTGGAAATAAAATGTAATTATAACAAATAAACATTTTTCTCAATCTAAAATAAACTAATAGTACAGACATTTTCTTTCATGAAAAAAATGTACAAGCAATCATCATTATACATATGTATGTATAAAATAAATCAAAAAAACCTTTCATCTTAGGTCTCGGTATTGAAAAAAGTTCATTTGAAGTCGGCCGGTTAAAAATGTGACCGCGAAATCCTTGAATTTTATTGAATTTGTTAACCGCCTTTGTAGTTTTCAAGACATACTTTCTGTTTTTGTTTCCCTTTTTAAGTTTTCAATTTTGATGCGAATATAGGTATTTCACCGTTATTTTCAATTAAATTTAGTGTAGGTACTATATTTATTTGTTTGGAGTCATATAAAAACTATCTGATAAAGATATTATGTCGAGATCTGCGTATTAAGATTATAATTTTAATTGTAATGATAATTTTAAACTTCGAGATTGATACCCATATTGAAATTCAATAAATACCTTTCCCTTTTTGTATAAAAATATTTTGTTCTCTATTAAAGTCGAATGCAGTATTTCCTAAATACTTAAACATTGGTCTAATTGAGATTATTGACACGAACATCATACATCGGGATACATACTCATTAATTTATACGAGTATTACATTAATCTTCTTCATGATTACAAACATAAGGTGCCCTGCGCTTTTGTAAGGAAAATAATCTTTTTGCACTACTTAAACAGAACACATTACAAAAAAACTATTGAACGGTACATAAGGAGCAAATAAAGTTAAGAACGGTAATATGATACATGGTCATATTTACTAAGGTTAAAAATGAAACGTATACACAAGTTCTGCAGACGCTTCGGCCTATCAAATCAAAAAGTTCCTCAGTCAAATTTATATAGCATACATCAGCATAGTCGATGATAGAAAGCAATAGTGTGTTCTTTTTACCTAATTATATAGGTACCTAACATACCGTCTATCAACGACAGGAAATGGAAACACAGATAATTAAAAAATAATATTAACCTACACAGGTGGTTACTTTTGAAATCGCTCGGAAACATCCGTAAAACTGGACAACCATTCTGAGTGATCGTACTTCCAAAGACATAAGCGATACTGTTGAATTTGTCAATACAGTTGCTTAGTAGCAATGGCGGGGCTTTTCAATCACCTGAGACCGACAAATCCATATAATCAATGATAACACGTGTCAAAACACACGAAAGCATCAAATTCTTCACGACCTATTAATTTTACTCTATTCCACATATCCCTGCTGACAAATCCCCACGGGATACTTGTATTTTTTTTTTTCCAATTGTAGCTACCTGTAGGGAGATATGGAATCTGTTACTCCACATATTGCCACCGATTTGCACTGGTTAGGATACTTTCAGATTGACGTCTCCGTGTGCTTAGTATGAGTCAGTATGAGTCTGTGGTACGAGTCGACCGTAAATAGCAAAAATAGAACCGACTACTTCATTTTTTCAAAGTTAAAGTGGTTCTATTTTTTTTAAAGATTTAATTTCATGCTTTTTAGTGATATTGATATTTTTTTATGTAATAAATAGGTAACAATAAAAATATACCTTGCTGAAAACAGCGTCAAAACCATGTTAAAGTGCGAACCTCCATTTTTTAAGTCGGTTAATATACCTAAAACCTTCTCCTAAGTCTGACAAATACTATGATGAAAAAATCAGTTCAACCAAACTTGCATACTTAACGGTCAAACTGAGCACCTCCTTTTTTGAAGTCGGTTAAAAAGTAGAATTTAAATTCAGTTTCAATGTCAGTAAATTCAATGAATGAACATAGCCGCATACGAAGATTAATTTGAGGGCTAAATTCACTATCTCAGAGGTTCTGAGAGATAGTCCATTCAATTAATCCATAGCATTTCTGTAATCTTATAATTTATCTGTGCGTGTTCCCACAGGGCACCATCCATTCCCGTCTCGTAGTTGCGGCGAGCCAAGCAATAAAAGTTTATTCATCTGTAGGGTTGGCACAATTCCATATCTGGAACCTAGGTCATATCAAGCTTGCAATTGCAAAAATATCATAAGTAGGTACCAATTACAAAAACTGAAACGACGAGGGGTCACAATTGTTCTCATAACATTATCATTAATATATTTCGATTGATACTCAAAAAATTATGAAAAGCTATAGCGTACTCTAATTAAATTTTAGCACCTAAATATTATTGTAACAAATTCTGCGTAAAGATCACATTTCAACTCCATTTATTTTATTTGCATGCTTTCATTGAATTGTCCAGCTCTAGATTCCATACATTAAATTAACGAGGAAGTGCTTTTTACTAAACAAAAATTAATATTATTAAATAATATCCCCGGTTCTACAGGAGCCCCTAACGTGTATGAGCAAAAATTTTTACTCTTCATTTGGGCCCCCAACCAATTTTGATACAAGGCCTTTCCAAGGCGCGCTACGCCAATACCAAAGAAAGTAATTTTCTTTCCCTTTACATTATTAAAATTCGAAAAAATTATTAACATACATAATTAAAATACGATACACTAAGAGCTAAAAATAGGCAATTCCTTATTTACTAGTTTTTGTAACTCTTTTTACTTTTATATAATATCAAAACTCATGTCATAGAATATTTGGCATTATAAATCTTTTACGAGGGTCAAACTGAAAGTTCTTAGAACTGGCCACTTATAAACAATATAATAAAAAAATAATTCTAAAATTTGAAAATATAACTCTTTGCCAATATTACTGAGTATATATTTCATTCATTTGTCATTTGTTTTACGATTTGGCGGCAAATTGAAAATTGTCTGTGTCACGTCATCATGAATTTAACACGAGAAAATTTTCGTGCAATGATTTTTTATGACTTTCGATGTCATTTAAGTCAACAAGAAAGTTATGATAGACTACGATTGGCCTTTCACGATGAAGCCCCATCTCGTGCGACTGTTTACAACTGGTTTAATGAGTTTAAACGTGGTCGCACTAATCTCACTGATGATTTACGTGAGGGACGGCCTTCTATGGCGACGACTGAAGATAACATCTGTGTTGTGCGGCGTATGATAGAGACTGACAAAAGAGTGACCTATCAACAGATTCGGACAAGCTTAGGCATCGGTATGAGTCAAGTGCACAAAATCCTCCACGAACATTTAGCGGTCAGGAAGCTTTGCGCCCGGTGGATACCTCATAATTTGACTGAGGCTCAAAAACTCCATCGTGTGGATTGGTGTCGTAAAATGATTGAAAGATTTAACGGAGGTGACTCAAATGCTGTGTTCGACATACTAACAGGTGACGAAAGCTGGATTTACTGTTATGATCCTAAAACCAAAAGACAATCTGCTCAGTGGGTGTTTCCTTTCGAGGAGTTGCCAACTAAAGTGAAGAGAGATCGAAGTGCGGGAAAAAAAATGGTGGCCTCGTTCTTTGGAAGGATAGGTCATTTTGCAACAATTGTGTTAGAGGATCAAAAAACAGTTTCTGCAGAATGGTACACTACCAATTGTTTGCCACTTGTCTTGGAAAAAGTTCGAGAGAAACGACCTCGCAGTAGGATCCTCCTTCACCACGACAACGCCTCGTCGCACACCGCCAAGCGAACGATCGACTATTTGGCGACATCAAACGTTGAATTACTGGGTCACCCGCCGTATAGCCCCGACCTCGCGCCTTGTGATTTTTATTTATTTCCAAAAATTAAAGAAAAACTTAAAGGAAAGCGGTTTATGAATGCTGAAGAAGCGGTGGCTGCGTATCGCGATGCCATTGAAGAGACCCCTAAGGACGAGTGGGCAAAGTGCTTTTACCAGTGGTTCCATCGCATGCAGCGGTGTATTGACGTGAATGGACAATATTTTGAAAAGATATAATAAAACTAATAACTGGCTAATGTAATCAGTTTTTGATTTTCTAAGAACTTTCAGTTTGACCCTCGTATAATAGGGTGCGATATCTAGTTGGATATCGAAAACTACTCTTTTATATAATTTCTCATTGCATAATTTTTTCATTTTTTCGCGGTGCAATCAATGTTTCGGTTTCGACAGCGTATTATATTCGGCTTCACGCTGCCGGTCTAAAACGCCTTTATATCCTTGAACTTCGCACTCAGCTGTACAATTAAGTTTCAATGTAAACAAGCGAATCAGATTACATTTTTTTATTGTAGGTAACACCACACATTTATAATATAATGACACATTTTTATTCATTAAATAATGATCTAGTGCCGGGAATGTAACAATCAAATTCAATATCATTAAAATAATAAAATACACTCAACAACAAAACTATTATTATGCATGGGTATTTTCGCTCATAATTCATATCTAAATAAAAATTTTAACTGATAATATTGAAAATGTCTAGTCGAGACATTAGAGAGATATTGTTAACGTACTTGTTGTGTCACCGATTCGGTGGGACAAAAACCATGTATTTAATCATTTGTGTTTTAAGAATACCATACACTGGGAGTTTATATATTAATTTGCATATCAAGTACAGTAAATACTTTACAATTGAAATTGCCATTATTTTTTTAATTAAACTAAAATTATTTGATTATTTAATTTTTATTGTATTATTTCTTGATATTTTCTTGATATAGTAAACATATACAAACAAAATCAGTTATCAATCCGGATCCGAGTAAATTTTTTTATATTGTTTTCGTTATGTACGGTCAATTATATTTTCTTTTCATATCGGATAAAAAAAGTTTCTAATAAAACGTTGCTACTTAAGGTATAGGTACTGTATCAAGAGACTGAAGCGACCTTAAAATCGAAAAGGAGGAGGTTATATGTTCAATCTACTATTTTTTTGTTTACTACTATATTCAAATAAACATGATAATGTTGATAAATATTGAAGGAAATGTTTAATTATAAAATTTAATTTATATATGAATTAAAAAATATATTTCTTCTTAATGAAAATATTTAAAAAATCCACTTGGTCCCTGGCATTCTAAGATGGGACTCGAGCCCCATGACCTTTCGCAATCCGAGCGAACCCAGGAGCTAACAGAACTTACTAAGTTTTCAAGCACTAAAGAGCGTATTCTCATCAATGTCCAGGCAATCCACCCAAACAGCCAAAAGAAATATTTTTACAAATATTTAAACTTTCGATAAAAAATTTGTTTTAATTACTATATTTGATCAAATTTGCATTGACAATGATGTATTGAAAACTATTAGTATGTCTCCCGTATGAAGATGCTTCTCGTAGATGAAAGAATTTTTAAAATCGGTCCAGTGGATTCGGAGCCTATTAAAAGGAAACAAACAATTAAAACTTTCCTCTATATAATACTAGCACAGATTATGTTCAATATTTTGTAATTTGTTACAATTTTGTCTCTGAGTGTACATTTGATTACCAAACTGTTTCAATTATGTACCTATAGATGTTTATCTTTTTGCCACAGTATAAACGTGTACCAAAAAAACTATACAAATATTGTATAGAATTTTACTTTGTGCTGTGTATTACCGAGTAGCTCGGTGGCGTAGTGGATAAGCGCCGCGGCCCGCGATCGTTATCGTTAAGCAACTTTCGCAAGGGTCGGTCACGGGATGGGTGACCAAAAAATTATTATCTCGAGCTACTCCGTGCTTCGGAAGGCACGTTAAGCCGTTGGTCCCGGCTGCATTTGCAGTCGTTAATACCCTCCAATCCGCATTGGGCCAGCGTGGAGGGTCATGGCCCATCCTCCTTAATCATCCATAAGGAAGGCCTGAGCCCCTGCAGTGGGGACGCTTATCCACTATGCCACTATGCCACCGAGCTACCCAGAATAAAATAAATGAAACTATTAGTTAGTATATTATTAATTATAATTGGAAAAAAGCAGTGCCTGAAAATTGCTATTTCTACTATGAATGTAAATATTTATTTTATTTGAAAATTGATCTCGTTTATTGCTAACAGAACAAGATAAAATAAATGACATAAAAAAGAATTTCTTGAACTCCACGCCCAGTTCAAGAAATTCTTTTTTTATGTTGTTAATTAACTTGCGTTAAATGTTTCTAGATTGTTTATTGACTGTTGCTAATATATTTAACTTTTCTGGTATAAACACAAATTTAAACTTTGTAATTTAAATAACAAATCAGTTTTTGATTTTAATGCGTATGGTATAGGTCTAGGTAAAATTATACAAGTAGTTTGAATAAATTGCTCAATAAAGGCAAATAACTATATCATTATTTCCAGATTAGTTACTTGTAAATAAAGAATTTTGAACTTAAGCAATAATAAGAACGAAAAAAGTATGAATGAAAGATAATTTTCACAGTCCACAAATTTACCGAACAAAGTTGTCTAAGCAGTTTATTCTGAAAACCATTTCCATGAATTACGTCAACTAAACTACTTCGACACACTTCTTGTTCCGTTCAGTCCGTCTATAACATAAACTAGTCGAAAAAAAAAAAACAGGTTTTATACTTGCTCTTTAGCGATAAGGATGCCGATGGTACAACTAAACTGTATCAATTGTAATTTCTCTATAATTTATGGTGTACAATAAAGAATTTATTCATTCATTCATACTAGTCGTGGAAATCTATGGGGAGGCCTATGCTCAGCAGTGGGCGTCTTACGGCTGATGATGATGATGCTGATACTAGTTTATGGTAAACAGTTTCGTTTTGTTAACCGAAAAAGCGTCGACGACCCACCCCTATCTTGAATACATAAGCAATCATAAAATATAAGTTACTTTAACAATTAATAAAGTTTCCGATGTGTTGTCGAATCGAAAAGAGTATGCCGTGACTGATTCAGGCGACGCTCCGCTGCAGTAAAACATCCTATTAATATTATAAATGTGTAAGTTTCTTTGTTCGGATTTTTGTCCGTCAATCACGCCGGAAATACTGAACGGATTTTGATGAAATTTGGTATACAGATACGGTATTAGCTGACTGCGATAATTCTTTTTATCCCACAAAATAATTCCCTAGGAGCCACGCGGGCGAAGCCGCTGGCGGAAAGCTAGTTAAAAACACAGCAACAAGACAATGATCACAATATATAATTTGATAAAATTATAACATAACACCGAATGAAGCCCGTGTGGTGAGTCGTTTGGGCCGATTCTCCCTATCCTATTTGATTCGATTCCATCCTAGAGAAGTCCTGAACCCTATTAGTGGGTACACCAATAGGCTGGTGATTGTGATGATGATGGTATAATATAATAGCTTCTTTAATATAAATAACGCATTTTGAAATACGATACTTACACGATCTTTTTGAGTTTATTTTCTTTTAATATGAGAATAAACTGTGAGCTAATTTTAAAATCTAACACAATATCTTTAAAGCGAAGCGATTGTGATATCAGTTTATCAAGTTATATTACTTTAAAGTCGTAATAACTTTTTGAATGATTGATCGAATGATCAAGACACTTAACAAAAACTTAGTTAAACCGGTAAGTAAGAATAACGGCTGGTTTCTGAATTGAGAAAAGTACAAAATTTTAACTAAATCACAACTAATTATACTCAATAACTTATGTTTTTTTTTACGTTTCATTTGCCAAAAAGTCTTAGTTTTATCTAATCGCTATCAGCTGATCATTAAACAATTATAAATCAGTAATGAAAACCTGTTTAATTGATGTCTAAAATGACATAAGCACGGTTTGAGACGTACTCATATACAGATTCTCAATTCAGAAACCGGGTGTTAGACATAAGGCTGGTTTCTGAATTGAGAAAGCACAAAATCTCAACTGATTACTCAATAACTTAAGTTTTTTACGTTTTAAATGGCGAAAAAATCTCGTTTTATTAAATTGCTATCAACTGATCATTAAAAAATTAGAAATCAGTAATAAGAACCTGTTTAATTGACGTTTACAATGGCTTGAGTACGGTTTGAGACGTGCTCAACTTCAAATTCTCAATTCAGAAACCGGGTATTAGACAATTTCAAATTACTTCAAATTAACGATCTCTTCCATTCAATATCTTAAAAAAAAAGGTTTGTGATCTCATGATATCACATGTCAAATAGTTGTAACTTAAATTTCGTGGATATCTTTCAAATGTCAAATTGAAAGGGATTGCAATAGATTTGAAAAATTAAACTATTAGGCCACCGATCTTGATAACGCAACAACTATACTCGTATAGTTGTGCGAGAAACAATCTTGACGTAAATTCATGTGCTTAAATGTTTCCCCCTGCGATTTATTAATTGTAAAGGCAAAAAATAATTTTGAAAATATATATTTAATGTCCCATCAAGACATTATATTCTTTTAAAATTAAAAGGCAAATCATTGGAATGTGAGATATTAGCACCATTTGACCAACCGCTGGATCGAATCGTGAATGTGGGGTGACAACAATCCTCATTTTAAAGTGAAATTACTAAAAACCAGGCCCAGTGAATTTCAGTGTGGATTTACTATAATATTATATTGTATTGTATTAACAAACTAAGGTTGTCAACATAATCGATTGCAGAAGTTTGTATGTCAACAGGTCCCACTTTTAAATAAGTAGGTATTGATACATGGAGCCATTTTATACAAGACAAATTAAGGGTCGCCACGAATTAAGTACTTATCATTTGGGTTGGGAGTTACTATTTTCTTTATATATTTACTAGACTCATTGAGTTGTAACCGTTACAACTCAATGAGTCTAGTATATGCAAGAAAGCATCGATTAATTGTTACACATAACATTTCTACATATATGTCGGTCACTATATCACACAAGTGGCCGCCAGATCTTGACGCACGCATATTATCACACTGCCCCCAATAGATTTTTCACTGAAACCATAGCCATATTTTCACTAAAATAATTACATCATAAAAATGGCTACTCATATTACGATTAAAAATGGCGCAATTAGTTCGCAGTCCATGGACATTTTGAAAGTACGAGTATATTTTTAATTTTATGTTAACAATTAATCATTTTCCATTTTGATTATACATTTCATGGTTACACCACAATGACTTTAGTTTCACTTTAATAGGGCTAATTAAATTACACGGAACGATCTCATATAGAATCAATAACATACTGTTACATACTCTTACATACAGAGAAATTCAATGAAATGAAACATATTAATACGTAGTATTAATAAATTAAGATTCTAAATGAACTCCCACATAATAGAAGGGACATATCGACCTAAGTTCCGTCCATATCGCTGTGACGTCAGGTTGGCATACTTGAAGTATTTCATATCGTAAAATGTTACAGCGGGACGTTCCATGCTTATATATTTAATACAAAGCATACATTCTATTATACATCCGTCTTCACGGAACTACATTTCGAAACTTTATTTTTTATTTACAAAAAGATCATGTCAAAAATTTACTATTCTCTAGAATATTGTTCCAACTCTCTGTCACAGTCAAGTTGTTCCAAATCTACTGAATCTATTGACCTTTCTGAAGTTGGCATGACAATCTAGCAGGTAAACAAACTAAGCATTGCATAATAGTCATGAATAACCGTAAACAAAATTTAATCGCGAGCATTAACCGGAAGAACCGTTAGGCGTGCCATCTTCAATGACTGTTCATCGATCAATTAACATGATTGATCGATATTGACAAAAAATCATTCTTTCTAGAAAAATCAATATACTATCGACCTTTATTGTAAATTATAAAATGCGATATTTTATATGATGATTTAATATAGTTGGTAAATATCACTGCATATGCCTTGGCAAACTCGATATAGTTCTAATTTGATCATCGTATGGTTCTAGTATTGATACTTTGTTAGATTCTAGAAGAAAAAAGAAATTAGTCGTCGATCTAGCTTTTCGAGAGTATACTATTTTTGGGAACAAACACTTGTTGTAAAAACGTGTCAATTTGGGTTTTTTGATTATATAACGTCCAGATTCCGTCCGTTCCACACAAAGCGCAGTGATATACAGCGCGATAGTTTAAAAGTGGAAATTTCCGATATATTGATAATCGATATTTATTGCATAGTATATAATTTGATATTTTGGATGATGATTTAACATAGTTGGTAAAAATATCACTACATATGCCTTGACAAACTCGATATAGTTCTAATTTTATAATCGTATGGTTATAGTATAAAGATTCTTTATATAGATTCTAGAATCATATTAAAAGTATTGAATCCAAAACAATATCGAATCAAAAGTATTAATAACTTAATGTAAGACAAATAAGTGTTGGTACGCTTCCAAGCCTAAACAACTGAACTCAATGAAATTAGATACAGAAATAGACTTAACCTTGAGAAAGAACATAGGCTACATTTTATCGCGAAAAAGACGTGGAAATAAGGAATGAAAGTTTGCATGTAAATTTGACAATATCAAAATTTGTTTTTAGGCAATTGATAAATATAAATAAATATTTGATAACAGAAATAATAATAAAGAATAAACAGAAGATTAACAGAAGTAATTTAGTGACACTCGATGTCCTTTTCGTGTTTCTTGTAATAAAATTTGAAAGGACTGTTTGGGTCATAAATAAATAAAAAAGAAGTATTCTTAAAGAAAAATAATTCTGCTCAAAGAAACTATACCACGCGTATAAAATTATACCTATATATTATAAAATACAGTCAACTGATCTTACAATTATTTTAGTTAAATCATGATATTTAAAACTTATAATAGGATGGCTGATTTAAATGCCATCGTAAAGTTCATTTAGCATTAATTCTCCGTTTACACTAATTTCGATTCGTTTACGAAATGGCGCCAACGATTGGTCTCCTTCTGTAATCGCTTAAAGTTGTTTATACAAAACTTCGAAAAAATAGCACGTTTATAAATTTAAACAATAAGTACTAGAACATTATCAGTAATTTTATTCTAATGTCACAGATATTTTTAACTATTGTATGTGAATATTGTTGTTTCTAAATTAATAAGGGTATAAGTTTTTACATTTGATAATAGTTATCCGATAGTAGAAATAAAATGCTTTCGTCTTGCCTCAATTTATTATGGTTTATATAAAATGATCAGGTACCTTACTATGCCTTCGCACGTAGAGTGACAAAGCAAGCAATTACGTAGACTTTCACGTTCCAAAAATCTCATCGTACTTAGCGTAAGTGACGTGTGTTTGAATTCAGTGTACTGCACAAGTGCCCAATCTGTGCATCAGAGGTTGTTTCAGCTCTTTGCTAACATCATAAGTTATAAAGAATGTGTTTCTTTTGAGTCATGTTAGCGTTTCGAAAATAAATGTGATTTCGTTTAAACGCACTTTTCATATCAAGTGTACAGAGACGAGCACAAAACAAAAGAAAGTTTTCAGTGCGAAAAAACCTGAAGGGTGGTCAGGCTCAAGCTCGTCGTATAATCTGATTTCGGCATTTTGTGAAAATAAACTTTAAGTAATTTAAACAAACACGTATTTTTTATTTTGATATGTTCTAATACTAAAAAATAAAGTTATCGCTTATCAAAGATCGAGATTTTAAAACTTAATTTATGGACACCGCGCGCCGTGCGTCAGCTGAGCGCTCGCTCGACGCCGGCCGTAGGCATGTACTCGTAGGTACCTATCTACACGGGTCACTGGCCGCTCATTTTGTTAGATTCGAACTAGATTTTATGCCATGATCTGAGGTGATTTCTAAGAGTAATTCCAATTTTCCCTTCATACTTTTATGGTTAAGGCCATCACAATGCAAAAAAATAAAAGAGAAACAAATTCGTTACCTAGAAAAAAATATTAACGTTATGCCGAAGTTACATAGGTACTTCTGCGTTAAGGCGTATTTAAAAAAATTAGAATCAACTACGTATTTACAATAATGTTGAATCAAAACAAATACCTAACTAATTACTTACCATGTATTTTAATATTTGTTCAAAATGAAGTCCACGTCTGTCCAGACATAAACGTGCACATTTCATTAAATTGTCATTTAATTTGTTTAAAACACTAGTGTCACTTTTCACTTCACTGAAAGCGTTATTATTTTTTATTGTTAGGTCTTCTAGACTTTGTGCCTCCTCAACATCTCGGCGTTTGACTTCTTCCCATAAGAAACAGTCCCTCACGTGTGAACAATGCCTCATCCGTCCACAAGATGTTTGCATCGCGGTGATGTAGAAGCCACTCACATAAGGCTCGACGTGGTACTGGGTCTAGGTCATGGAACTGCTGAACCGGCTGAAAGTGGTACGGATGGAGTCCGGCTGTTTTTAGCAGCTTCAATACCGCAGGCTGGCTCACACCAAAGAGATATGCCGCATCGTGGGTACTGACTCTGGGACTTCGTCTGTTAAAATGGTTCGAAGCATTAGGGACCGCGGGGTTACGGATCCCAAAGGCCCGCATACGAGGTATGCTCTTCGTCGCATACTTTCTCCGAATTGCGCTTATGTAGGTTCTCACCACTCAGAAGATAAACTCGTACATCTCGTAAAACTCACGACGGCGGGCGCGTCGCGTGCGCGGGAACGCGAGGACACGTCACATCGGCGCGTGCGTATGAGTCTCACTGTCGCGCGCGTCGCTCGGTCCCGGCGGGGCGGTGGGGGCTGTGGCGGGGGGCTACCGGGCGCGGCGGGGTTGCACGGTGGCATACGCAAGAGAAGACGTTTTCATTGAAGTTTTATTTTAAAAAATGTGTCCATATTCTACCGTTTCGATAGGGATAAAAATATTTAAAAAAATTTTTTTAACTAATTATGGAAAAGTGCTCTATTACTGATACTGAACCACCAAAAAAATTTTTGCACTGGAAAGAAAAAATTTCCTATTATTCACAAAAGATGAATGAAGGGATAATATAAAAGGTCAATTGATGAAATTAAAATAATGATAAGTTCGTTGTTCACGGAAATTAGTAACTACAACAATTGATTATTTTTTTAATTTTAGATCTCTATCATTTACATTCGTTACACATACATATCTAACAAAAGAATTAATTATGCCACTCTTCAATGCACCTTCGGCATGTACAGTGTATTACAATGCTGTGTTTCGTTTTACGATTAATGTTTATTACATTGATTATATACAGTATGATTCCTTTGCTTCCCATCGGTACTTCGAAAAAGGCAAGTCATTTCTGCACTTATACTTTTTTATTTCCAGGATTTCTGTTTCAAGTAGGCACTTCACTTCGAGATGCGTCTAGGGTTTTGGTGTCCCAATCTACAAAACAATACTCTAACTTTTATTAATAATTTTCATAGTATAGGTATTACACTAATAATTAAATGTTTTCTAATATTTTCTGCTTCACACCACATGACTTCATGCTTCATACACTAAATGAAGTGAAATAAAGGATACTTAAAATAAAATAAAATTGCAAACGCAAATAAATATTGGAACCACGTGAAACGCTTTAGAATTCCTCAAGAAAATCACGCTTTGGTAACACACGGGAAACGCACTTTAAGTGCTCTCTAATCAACCTGCCTCGTGAAGAACAGATTCAAGCGTGGTTAACCAACTTGGTAAAATCCGCCGCAGCATACCCTCGGTGGCGGGAGAAGATCTGAGATTCATCATCATCAGCCGGAAGACGTCCACTGCTGAACATAGGCCTCCCCCTTTGAACGCCACGACGGACGACATTGCGCCAGCTGCATCCAGTGGCCGCCCGCGACTCGGACGATGTCGTCCGTCCATCTAGTCGGGGGTCGACCCACGCTGCGTCTTCCGGTTCGTGATCTCCACTCGAGAACCATTCGTCCCCATTGGTTATCGGTTCGTCGAGCGATGTGGCCTGCCCACTGCCACTTCAGCTTACAAACTTTGCGAGCTATGTCGGTCACTCTAGTTCTTTGGCGAATATCCACGTTTCGGATCCTATCGCGCAAAGAAACCCCTAGCATAGCTCTCTCCATGCCTCGCTGAGCGACTCTGAGCTTCTCTATGAGGCCAGCAGTTAAGGACCACGTTTCAGTGCCATAGGTCATCACATATGTAGATATTTTCTATTTATTTAGGTAAAGTTTAAAAAGTGAAAGCAAGTGTGGCTTTTGGTCTCGACTGCGCACTAGGACAGCGTGGTGAGTAAGGGCCCATTCTCCATATTCAATTCCATCTAAATCCCAATATCTATAGGGTAAGTCTGTAAACCCCACTGCTGGGCCCCACAGTGGAGACGTTAACTAGTGATGATGATGACAGAATAGTCGAGTAACGTCACGAGACTCTCTAGTTATAGTCGCTAATTTTTACATTGGTTTCGTCCGGAGCATACTCAGATGTTTCCTAGTACGGTCTAAAATCTCCTGTGCGGTGCCCACTTGAAAGTTCCAACTGAAGACGGATATATAATAAAATCTATGCTTTATATTAAAGATACGGTACATAAGCACGGAACATCCCGCTATAACTTTTTACGATACGAAATATTTCAAGTATGCCAACCTTACGTCACAGAGATATGGACGGAAGAACCCCTTCTATTATGTGGGACTACATTTAGAAACTTTATTTTTTGTAGACAATAATTTATCTGTAAGTATGAATTGGTTTTAATTAATTAAATTTTTCTGTAAGTTTAGATTGATGAAACGATAAGAGATCAAGTCAAAAGTTAATTATTCTCTAGTTTATTATTCCAACTCTATGTCAGTCAAGTTGTTCCAAATCTACTGAATCTATTGACCTTTCTGAAGTTGGCATGACAATCTAGCAGGAAAACAAACTAAGCATTGCATAATAGTCATGAATTGCCAACTTCAATAACTATTCATTGATTGATGATAGATTAGAAAAATCATTATTTTTAGTTTTTCATAAACTTTTGATTATGTTTGGTTAAGTATTTAATCGTATGAATTAGCAACAAATTCACACGCCTGTTTTTTGATATCTCCGATGGTCATATATTGATTTAAGGTTTTTTAACTTTTTCATTTCTATATGTTTAAAAAAAATACAAAATTTCCGTTATAAAAGTTTATATTTCGTTATATGATTTTCTATCGGTTTTTCTCTCCTCCAGGTTGACTTCTATTTCTTCGAGTACTTGTCAAACGTTTACAAACGAGGCTTCATAGAGATGCATTTCGGAGTCTGCGATCTGATCCACAAAGATAACTTCTTCGGCGCTCCAATGAGACAAGGCAAATTACAGAAACCTTGCCCGTACCCACCGGTGAGGACTCATCATCATCACCATCTGCCTTTTAATATCCCAACTGTTGGAGTACAAGCCTTGCCTATCGATGGAATCAAATCAAATTGAATAGGGCCATGGTATGTGTTAACTCGAAAGGAGCTCGATAGAGCAGTGCTTACCGCGCACGGTTTACGACACGGTTGTTAAGCAAGTTCCACAATTACCAAAAAATATTATCTCGAGCTCCTCCACGCTTCGGAAGGCACGTCAAGCCGTTGGTCCCGTCGGTCCCGCATCTGCACTCGTTAACACCCACGCAAGGATGGGGGCATGGCCCATTCTCTCGATTTGATTCGATTCCATCCATAGGGAAGGCTTGAACCCCAACATTGGGGACATTAATAGACGACTGCGAAAGCACATGCTATCCGAAACAAGATTGAATTCAAGATAGTTAATATTTGATCACCCATCCCCCCACATATCGAACACGCCAAACACTGCATCAGCGAACATCATCAATCTGCTACTGACAAATAGCCATTAACAAGTCCGTATGTTACCGCATAAGTATTAAGTTATAATAAACCATTTCAGGGCTCTTACAACCTATACAATATGTCAATAGACGTGAGAGTCATCCCACCTGGGTTCCCGTTCAAGAAAGGTCGCATTTATGCAAACCTCACACTTCGAAGTATCAACAGACAGATTGCAAACGGTTACATAAACATGGAAGTGAAAGAAATAAACATACGGAATAAACCTTAAAATAGTATTAAATGGTGCTCAAGTCAATGTTGTTTTACTATATTTGATCGATATCGCATTCACAATGCTATACTGCAAATTATTATTAATGATTAAATGCTTAAAAAAACTACCTCGTCCCTGCCTTACCTACTTGTCCCTACTACCTTGTCACTGTCCACTCTGGAATAAGATTCGAACCAACAACCTTTCGCAATCAGGGTGACTGCTCTAACCACTGGGATACCCAGGACCTTTTTTGTATTTCACCCTGCGCTTGATCCACGGGTTATGTGGGACTCACCTCTGCGGACCAACCCCATGGGGACTGGTCAAAAGCAGGGGCATACCCACTGTAGAAGGGTAGGAAGGAGAAGGCGATGCTACATCCGCCTCCTCCCCCAGTAGGAAGGATAGCCAAACCCGGGCACTCGAGTTGCTATGCGGGGGTGGAAGCCGGCGATCCCTCGGGGCAGTCAATCACACACGTGGTTGGCAGCCTGGTGGGGTGGCCGGTGGCCGTATCCTCGCGCCGTCACCCGGTGTCGTTCCCCCTCTCTCTTTAGAGAGAGGCAAGGGAGAGGCACTGGGGAGCGGAGCAGCGACTCAAGAGTGCCTTGCTCTTGGAGCAGGGTTGGACTTCGCGTCGTGGTTGTGGCGCCGCCTGGTAACGCGTCGGTGACTAGGCACCGGTGTCAGCGCGGATCGCATCAGCATGGGGCCGCCCCCTCGATCTCTCGGGGAGATGGCCGCGTAGGGCGCGGCCGGGTGGCGTTACAACCATGATTCCGAAAGAGGGGCGAGGTCTCTCTCCGCCCGGCGGTCCCTAAAAACGGTCATGACAACATGATTGAATGATGGGGCTGTCGGGGGGCGATGGACCTCGAGGCTAGCGGACAGAGGGTCTATGAGGGGGGTCCCGAAGGGCATGCCTGTGGGGTTGCCTAGATAGACCCTCTCCACACAGGAGGTAAGGGGGAGGAATCGCGTATTAGCGCATTCCTCCCCTCTGCTGAGGCCAGCGCGGGGGCTGTCAATCCCCGTGCATTGCACGGCCTCACCCGACTGGGGAGAGTCTCTCCGACCCTTGAGGTGGGGACCAGGGGTGCGTCCTCTCTCACACAGGGAGTGGGAGGCCCGGCGAATACGCTCGGGATCCCGGGCACCACTCCCACCTAAGGTCATGCCCAGGGTTTTTAGTGGGTAGGCCCCCGCCTTCAGCGGGGGAGAGTCCCACACGCACCCTGCCGTCCCGTCAAGACGGCAGGAATAGGGCGTAACGCATTTTTCCTGGGTCCAAAAAAAACGGGGCCTTATTCAGCGCACCTACCCACGCACGACCCACACCTTTTACAGGGCAGGTCCCATCTCGGATTAGGGGAAGGGCTCAGGAACATTCGAGTCCAACCCTCAGACAGGACAAAGGGCGTGCATTCGCCCCATCATGACTTACGCTAGTGTTGGCTTTGCCCATGCACCTCCCTTGTTTTTCATACTACTTCAAACCCTCCAAAATCGCTTTTTACGATGTGTCATGGGCTGTGCGTAGTACGTACGTAACGTAGATCTCCGCTTAGAGTGTAGGAAGCTTCCGGACGCCACTTCGATGTAGGAACTAACCATGCCAACCCGCTTATCACTAAAGCATGCGCTTATTAAACCATCCGCCCGCACCAAGCGCGAAACTTCCGTAAGCCAAAACATGTCCTCGACGATCCCGATGACCCCATCACTCTAGCCTACCCCCCTCAGATTAATACACGTAATACACACACGCCGACGGGCCCGCGACACCGCACTTACCGGTCACGAGTGCGACGACCCGGTCTACTCAGTACACGATTCACCAGGTATAGATATGCACCTGGGCGCTTCTCTCCGCCCTCCACGACACGGAATAGTTAGAGCCGAGGTCCGAGCCTTTAAAGGCACCCCCTAAAGGCACGAGAGTCCAAGGCGACTCTACAACGGAGTGGAGACACCTCCTGGGGGGTTATTGCCCTCCTAATAGATAGCCTCGAGGACAATAATCACCTCGGCTTGAGATCTTTAAAAAAAAAGTAATAATAATGTTCTGCTCTCCGAACGTTCTCCGTGTTCTCTTCGGAGAACAGTAAAACTGTTCGCCACAGTTTTACTCGAAACCCCTCACCCTTCAGAAACAGCTGGCATCCCGCTTTGATCCAATATCGCTCAATCACATCCCTGTGGAATTGTAGCTGCACGTTACAATCGTAAAATAACATACTTCTGCTTCCACCTAATATCTTGAATCATAGATGAGCCAGAAACCTCTAAGTACTTCCTTCTTATTTCTACAGAAAAGACCACTTCATTGAATACTTTTTAAAAGGCCTTTGATTATAAATTTGTTAAATGAAATAGTGCTGTTTCGGTACAAACCAAAGAATTAAGTAGGTATATGTGCAAACTTCTACCTTAAAAATATTTTCTAAAAATCACATACAATATAAAAAAACACAAAAGTAGCTTCTTTAGCGTAGTGGATAAACGCCGCGGCCCGCGGTCGTTGTTGTTAAGCAACTTTCGCAGGGTTCACTTATATAACTTATATTTATATATTTTGAGTCGTTAATAGCCCTCAATCCGCATTGGGTTAGCGTGGAAGATCATGGTCCATCCTTCTTAACCATCCAAATGGAAGGCCTGAGCCCCTGCAATGGAGACGTAAAAGGTCAGATGATGATAATAAAAAACAAAGTGAAAATTTAACAAACAACATTGTCGGCACACCAAGTATTGACAATATGAATCATGTCAAAAAAAACAATTCATTCTCACATCCATGAAGATTATCTGTGCATAAGAGGTAGTTTCAGCTCCTATCTCCCTATCTCGCTAACATTATAAGTTATCAAGAATGGGTTTCTTATAATTAGTAAGTACAGCAATCATCAGTCGATTATATTTTAATTTTAGATCTCTATCTTTTTCATTCGATACACATCATATCTAACAAAGAACTAATTATGCCACTCTTCAATGCACCTTCGGCATGTACAGTGTTTTACAATGTTGTGTTTCGTTTTTCGATTAATGTTTATTACATTGATTATATACAGTATGATTCCTTTGCTTCCCATCGGTACTGCGAAAAAGGCAAGTCAGATCTGCACTTATACTTTTTTTATTTCCAGTATTTCTGTTTCACGTAGGCACTTCACTTCAAGATGCGTCTAGGGTTTTGGTGTCCCAGTCTACAAAACAATACTCTAACTTTTATTAACAGTTTTCAAAGTATGGGTATTACACTACAATTAAAAGTTTTCAAATAATTTCTGCTTCACACTACATGACTTCTTGCTCCACACACTAAATGAAGTAAATAAAGGATACTTTTAAAAAAAAAACATAAAATTGCAAACTCAAATAAATATTGGGACCACGTGAAACGCTTCAGAATTCCTCATGAAACACACGGGAAACGCACCTTAAGGGCTCTCCAACAAACCTGCCTCATGAAGAACAGATTCAAGCGTGGTTAACCTACCTGGTAAAATCCGCTGCAGAATACTCTCGTTGGCGGGAGAGGATATGAGATTATATCTAGATATTCTCTATTTATTTAGGTAAAGCTTAAAAAGTGAAAGCAGGTGTGCCTATTGGTCACGACTGCGCACAAGGACAGCGTGGTGAGTTAAGGCACATTCTCCATATTCAATTCCATCTAAATCCCAATATCTATAGGGTAAGCCTGTAACCCAACAGTGGGGACGTTGACTGGTGATGATGATGACAGATTAGTCGAGTAACGTCACGAGACTGGCTTATGTACTCTAGTTGCACATTGGTTTCGTCCGGAGCATACTCAGAAGATGTTTCCTAGTATGGTCAAACATCTCCTGTGCGGTGCTCACTTGCAACTTCCAACTGAAGACGGATGTATAATAAAATCTATGCTTTATATTAAAGATAAGGTACATAAGCACGGAACATCCTGCTGTAACATTTTACGATACGAAATACTTCAAGTATGGCAACCTGACGTCACAGCGATATGGACGAGAAAACCCTTTCTATTATGTGGGACTACATTTAGAAACTTTATTTGTTATGGACAATAATTTATCTGTAAGTATGAATTGGTTTTAATTAATTAAATTTTTCTGCAAGTTGAGATTGATGAAACGATAAGAGACCAAAGTTAATTATTCTCTTGTTTATTATTCCAACTCTCTGTCAGTCGAGATGTTCAAAATTGATATCTCCGTTGGTCATATATTGATTTTAGTGTTTTATACCTTTTTCATTTTATATATGTTTAAAAAAATACAAAATTTCCGTTATAAAAGTTTATATGTCGTTATATGATTTTCTATAGGTTTTTCTCTCTTCCAGGTTGACTTCTATTTCTACGAGTACTTGTCAAACGTTTACAAACGAGGCTTCATAGAGATGCATTTCGGATTCTGCGATCTGATCCACAAAGATACCTTCTTCGGCGCACCAATGAGACAAGGCAAATTACTGAAACCTTGCCCGTACCCACCGGTGAGGATTCATCATCATCACCATCAGCCTTTTAATATCCCAACTGTTGGAGTACAAGCCTTGCCTATCGATGGAATCAAAACAAATTAAATAGGGAGAGTGGGCCATGGTATGTGTTTACTCGAAAGGAGCTCGATAGCGCAGTGCTTACCGCGCACGGTCTGCGATACGGTTGTTAAGCAAGTTCCACAATTACCAAAAAGTATTATCTCGAGCTCCTCTACGCTTCGGAAGGCACGTTAAGCCGTTGGTCCCGTCGGTCCCGCATCTGCACTCGTTAGCACCCACCAAATCGCACTACGCCCGCATGGTGGGTCATGGCCCATTCTCTCGATTTGATTCGATTCCATCCACAGGGAAGGCTTGAACCCTAGCATTGAGGACATTAATAGACGACTGCGGAAAGCACTTGCTATCCGAAACAAGATCGAATTCAAGATAGTGAATATCTGATCACCCATCCCCCACATGCCGAACGCGGGAAACAGTGCATCAGTGAATACCATCAATCTGCTACTGACAAATAGCCATTAACAAGTCCGCATGTTACCACATAAGGAATAAATTATAATAAACCATTTCAGGGCTCTTACAACCTATACAATATGTCAATAGACGTGAGAGTCATCCCGCCTGGGTTCCCGTTCAAGAAAGGTCGCATTTATGCAAACCTCACACTTCGGAGTATCAAGAGACAGATTGCAAACGGTTACATAAACATGGAAGTGAAAGAAATTAATATAAAAGATAAACCTAATAAGAAATCATAAAACAATAATGTTCACACCCCTTCTTAAATTTTATTTTAATTCGGTTTTACTATATATACTTTTAAAAGTTGTCTGTGGTGTCTTATGCAGCTAATAAAATATTGCTAATATTTTTCAAACCAAGTTTTTTCACTATAAATCAAAATGTAGCATTAAGTACCATCCTAATAATACTACGTACCTAACACATTATCTGCTATCAGTTTTCTCTTATTTAAACTATTTTCACTTCATTCTTATATTCGTTCAACAAATAAGGTGAAAAAAAAAAACCAGAAAGTTCAAAGAAAGTTCGCCATCGATATGTTCATTATATTGTTATTTAAGTTTGTTATAGCTTTATAGCAATTCCTTAACTGGAACACGACATCATGAACCGTTGAAGAGTTTCAAGTATGAGCACTCACGCACGAAATTATTAAAAATGAAAAATGCAAAAAAGAAAGCGTTTCTTGTATGAGATCGCCCTTTTTATCGTATCTTAGTTGTTATTACATAGCTACATAAATATATTTGAGAAAACTTTCTTCTTTCCAACTATCACGACGGAAGCGGAGTTTTAGTATTAGGGCACCATCATACACTTTAACTACGGAACCTTAAAACGACCTGTTCATTGCGGCAAAGCTCCTAGCTAGCGGCAAAGCTAGACTCTCGATGTGTATTTTAGTCAAATTTTATTGTAAATATATATATACAAACCTTAATTTTTTATATTAGCATTGCTATTACTTTGAAATTGTTTATATTTAATGTAAAACTATCGTTAATTTAAACATGGTAGACAGTTGTAATATATTTACGAATACCTCAATTAGCGACCCATAGTAATGTTTACATAATATGCGTTTAGAAGAACATAAATTGCGTTGTCAAAACGTAGCCACTTGCGCCTCTCTCTACGGTAGGGGAATGCTCAATTTGCTACGCCTAAATTACAAGCTGAAGAGTTTTTTTGTAAATCTGTAACAAAAAGAAACATAAAGTTGTAAAAAAACACAACAGAAATTATTAAAAAATGAAGTCAGACTGTCCGCTGGCAGATATCACACTTAATAATAATAATAAAAAAAGGATAAAATCTAAGGTATTTATTTATTATCTAACAGAACAATCATGCAGATATTAGTTTTTAAAAATCACTCCACTTTAATAACGGCCTGTATCTAGTCGTAAGCATTCTTGCAATCTTGTCTACATGTTATCGATAAAACGTTTGCAAAGTTCTGGACTGAGTGTTCCAATCTCGCGGTGAATATTTTCTCGTTGAGGCTATTATTGATGGTGTCTTGTCTTGATATAGCCCGAAAAGGAAAAAATCACAAAGGGACAAATCTAGTGATCTCAGGGCCACGTTATGTCACCAAAACGAAATCAATTTTCCAGGAAAAGTTCTCTTACTTTAGTCATCGAATCTCTAGCAGTGCGTGGTGTAGCCCCATCTTGCTAAAAATGAGTTCTTTTATTTTAGCCCACATGGCGGTGCAACTCCGGTAAAAAAAGTTGTCCAACATCTCGCAGTATCGGTGTCCGTTAACAGTCTGACCTCTGTCGGAAAAATAAGGCCCCATTATTCCAATTCCAGTAATGGTGCACCAAACAGAGGTCTTTGGGCTGTGGAAAGGCTTTTGGTATACAATTCTTGGATTCATCGCACTCCACTAACGCATATTCTGTTTATTAACGTAATTCCCAATGTAAAAATGCGCTTCACCACTAAAAAGATGTTGCATGAACGGGTAGGGGTAGGAAATCGTTCCAGAACAACTCTAGCGTAATTTTGCCTTTTGTAGAGGTAGAAGAATAAAAGTGCGGATCTGTTTGCTGCATACAAAATATTCGCCGGTGGAAAAATTTATTCTTATACAATTCGTTATTTTGTCCTCATTAAACATCGGAGTGACGGTTATCGAGGCAACAACCAAATATTTAAACTTCTAGAAATCTTGAAGTGTAGTGCTGGACAATTTTGTGGGACACCCGCCCTAAATCACATTTTGCTATTATTCATCAGTTCGAACTTACAAACCCTTTTCATTGATGAGATTTTGTACCTTTAAAAGTACTGTTGCGCGACCCAGAGTAACGTCGTGGGCCCCCCTTGGCAAGGTTGTCTTCCTTCAGTTGCTTTTGAAGTTTGAAACTTATAAGGATGATACTTAAATTATTGTTTGATTTTTTTTTCTTTTTGACTCCTGTTGATGCTGCAATATTTCGAATCGATTTACGCGGATTTCACAAGCGTTTTCAGGAGTCGTAACAGAAACTGAAGGTCCAAGCCGAAGCTCATTTCCAACTGATCCAGTCGCTCTTAACTTCTGTCCATAGTAATTGATTGGACGGGCTATCCTTTAATCGTTGGACATCATAGTAAGTACAAAACCGACGTCTCACAACATTATTAGAAGTTTAGTTTGCGAAATACGCCTCAACTGCAAAAGTGCGATGCGCTCCTGTCCACTGAGACATGGCTTCTAAGTAACCCGCAGCACTCCCGCTTTCCCCGCTGTAACGGATGAATTTTTCGCGAACTTACATTCAAAAAGAGCATACCGTTTTACTCAAAATTTCAAATGCCGAAAAATTTAATATCAAAGACAAAAAGTTTAGATGTCGTAGCCGTCTTGCTAGTCGTCTAAAATATAATTTCAAAGTCTTAAATTTGCCAGTGGACACTCTGTATACATTAAAAGTCTAACCTTTATAATTACAAGAAAGTGAGTCAAACACGGAATAGATATGCACAACATAGGAGACGAGGATTGCTCGTTACGAGTGAAATTACTAGCAAGTACCCTAAACTAACAGATTAATACTTGATCTACAACCCGCATTACAGTAGCAAGTAGGATCCCGTTTCAACGCGAGACAGTACATATGTAATAATAAAAAAATGGATTAGTTTATTATATTTGATTACTTCTGCATACATTCACAATGTTAATGACAAATGCTTAAAAAATGCACCTGGCTTTTCATTAAAAAATATATATATTCCTCCGCTCGCCGCTTATATATCACAGAAGGGGATCCCAAGGGTTGACACCCATTCGTCATTGTGACGCGACCCCAAATAAATGAGAATTCCTATCAAGATCTTAAGTTTCCGAGACGATAACGTCATTCGCAAATTTGAAGCACAAGCGGTTCATTTAAATAATGATTACGATATTTACAAACTTTCCGTCAACCAGATGTGGTTACGGGTAAGCAACCCCGGACTGCCCGAGCTACTGCATGCCACTTTCCTACTTCCGTCCGTGGTGGCAGTATCCCACCTGTTTTCCCTATCCTAGATTTCCCTCCTACTTTTTCCAACCATATTCTTCCACCCAAATCCTATTTCGCCCGTAAGGTGACGGGAAAATCACCTACGGATGCATTCCCAAGGAGGGTAGACGTCAGGTAGGCGGCCGGTCGTAAATTTCAGCCAAATCTTACAACAACATGAGTATGTCGGATGATGGAATGCGAGTAAATGCTAGGGCGTACCCCCGAGGCGACGCGCAGACGCAGCACCCGGCGGATGTGAAAAATGGGCGAGGGTCGTTGCATCATGGACGGATGCAACGTAAGACTTGAGTCCGGGGAATGAAAGTGAGAATGGGAAGCTGAAATGTAGGTACGAAGACTGAAAGAGGAAGAGAGTTAGCGGATGTTTTGCAAAGGAGACGAGTGAATATTGCTTTTTTGCAAGAAACGAAGTGGAAGGGGACGAAAGCAAGGGAAATTGGGGCGGGTTACAAATTTTATTATTGTGGAAGTGACGGAAGGAAGAATGGAGTGGGTATTGTACTTGACAGAGAGTTGAAAGAAAGCGTGACGGATGTAAAGAGGATAAATGATAGATTGATTGTAGTGAAACTTTTGTTAGGTGATGCAGTTCTGACTGTTATTAGTGCATATGCACCACAAACAGGCTGTGATCAAAGTATGAAAGAGAAGTTTTGGGAGGATTTGGATGCAGTAATGATTAGTATACCGGACAACGAGGACGTTTATATCGGAGGAGATTTTAACGGCCACGTAGGTAGAATGAACGTTGGGTACGAAAGAGTGCATGGAGGGTGAGGCTATTGTACCAGAAACGTAGAGGGAGACACTTTGCTTCAAACTGCTATTGAATACGACCTTGCAATAGCAAACACCTTTATCCAAAAGAAAGACCAACACCTGATAACGTACAATAGTGGAAACCACAATACCCAAATTGATTACTGGTTATTAAGAAGGAGAAATTTGAAGTATGTCAAAAATGGTAAGGTTATACCTGGCAAACCCCTTGTCTCCCAACATAAACTTCTGATCTTAGAGATTAAACTTTTAGTCAAGTCCACCAAAACCCGAACTAAGCTACCACCCAAGATTAAATGGAGTTTATTAGAGGACAGAGAGCGTACAGAAGAATTTCGAAAGGGAGTGATAGATAAGATTATTGAAATTAGTGATATGGAAGGAAAGACAGTTAACGAATACTGGAATGTAATGTCAGAATGTATCAGAAGTAAAGGTAGAAGAGTGTTTGGGGAAACGAAAAGGAAAGGGAAAATAGTCAGAGTAACTTGGTGGTGGAGCGAGGAAGTACAAAAGAGTGTTAAAGATAAGAAGAATGCGTTTAAGGAATGGAAGGACACTGAAAGCGATGATGAGGGTATGAAAGAAATGAAAAAGAATGTATACAAGAAAACAAAGAAGAACGCGAGGAAGCCTGTTGATGTTACAAGGGCAAAAGTGCAGGATAAACTGTACTCATTCCTAGAAAAACCACAGGGTCAGAAAGCATTGTACAGGATAGCCAGAGAAAAAGAGAAGAATGCAAGGGATATTGGGCATGTGAAGTGTGTGAAAGATGAAGGAGGAAGAGTTTTAACTGAGGATAAGTATATTAGAGAGCGTCGGAAGGGATATTTTGCTAAACTTCTGAATGAGGAGAATGATTGGAGTGGAGTGCTAGAAAACGTGCAAGTGAATAAAGGAATGGTTAAGGAGGTGAGTGTGGAGGAAGTGAAAGCGGCAGTACGAACTATGAAGATTGGAAAGGCACCAGGCTCAGATGCTATACCAGTAAGTTGTTACAAGACGAGGTGATCCCTGACGAGTGGTGCAACAGCTTGCTGGTGCCCATCTACAAAAGAAAGGGTGCTATACAAGACTGTAACAACTATCGAGGAATTAAGCTCATAGCGCACACGATGAAGATTTGGGAGAAAGTAATAGAAAGAAGAATGAGAAATGAGAGCGAGGTGACCCAAAACCAGTTCGGATTTATGCCTGGACGAGGTACGACGGACTGCCATATTTGCACTTCGCCAGCTGTGCGAAAAATACAGACGTGCACATAAAAACTTACACATGGTGTTCGTTGACCTTGAAAAGGCATACGACAGGGTCCCTCGGAGTGTGTTATGGTGGGCTCTGACCGTGAAAGGTATATAAGATTGGTTAAAGCGATGTATGAAAGAGCAAACACTCGCGTCCGTCGGAAGCCGGATTGACCGACCAGTTTGATGTAGGCGTCGGGGTGCACCAAGGGTCGGCTTTAAGCCCTTACTTGTTCCTTCTGGTAATGGATGCTCTGACATCAGACATACAGGAGGAGGCACCTTGGTGCATGCTTTTTGCTGATGATATCGTACTGGTCGGAGAAGATGCACTCGAGGTCCAGATCAGGTTGGGAAAATGGCAAAAGAAACTGGAGGAGTTCGGTCTCAAAATCAGCAGAACCAAAACCGAACATCTGTTCTGCGATTTTGGTGGAACCTCCGGTTTCCAAAACATTGCCTTAAATGGTGTAACCTTACCAATCTGCTCCGACTTCAGGTACCTTGGGTCATTAATACAAAACGAGGGCGATATTGACCGTGACGTGAGGAATAGAATAAATGCGGGATGGATGAAATGGCGAGAGGTCTCAGGAACGATATGCGATCCACGAATGCCCCTTAAACTTAAGGGGAAAATCTATAAAACGATCGTAAGACCTGTCGTACTGTATGGTTCTGAATGTTGGGCTACAAAAGGGACGGATGAAAGGCGAGTACATGTGGCAGAGATGCGAATGTTGAGATGGATGTGTGGAGTGACGCGAATGGACAAGATTAAGAATGAGTACGTAAGAGGAAGCCTGAAAGTTGCACCTGTGACGGAGAAAATGAGGAGTAATCGACTAGCGTGGTATGGGCATGTTATGAGAAGGGACGAAAGTCATGTTACGAAAAGAGTGATGGGTATGCATGTGGATGGATATGTGAGTAGAGGCAGACCGAAGAAAAGATGGATCGACTGTGTGAAAGAGGATATGAATAAGAAAGGTGTGGATGTGAGGCTGACGTCTGACAGAGAAGAATGGAAGAAGAAAACATGTTGTGCCGACCCCACGTAACGTGGGATAATGGGCAGGAGGATGATGATTAAGTATATATCTAGAAATATCTAATTTCTTTAAACGAGAAATACTCGTATATATAATTAGGATCTCGGAAAGGACTCCATAGATTTTCGTGAAATTTAGAATGGAAGAGTATTTACCAAGAAAAATATAGAGCAAAGTACGGTCATCTAGGTAATATATAGTGTAAGCATAAGCAATATGCGTCAGTCATTGAAAAACAGTAACAACAATCTCAAAAATAAAACCATAGAGTAATAAGACTAATAAGTCGAGTATACAAAACTAATACAAATGATAAATATTAAAAAAAAATGCTATAACCCTCACACTGCCTATTAATTATCTACTAGCTCTTTTCCGGCGATTTCGCCCTCATAAATTATAGCCTATGTCACCCGCGTATAATGTAGTTTCTCGTAGGTGAAAGAATTTTTAAAAATATCGAAAGGCGAAGTTCAAATTTTTTCTTTAAAAAAAAGTTATTTACTTAAAATACTAATCTACTATTATTTCAACATATAGGTACAAATCGATATTTTTTCGAAGGACTTTAACCAATCAAACAATAACTCTTATAACATAATATTCACATTTACCATAGCTGACATAATTGGCTCACTTTTGGTTGAACTAAACGTTAGTTATCCTTATATTTTCACCGGGAAAATAGGAAATTGTGGAAATTAAAAATGTTCCATTCGTTCGGTGTAGTGCGAGCTACAGCTAGGGTCGTTTGAAATTGAAAAGCTCTGAACACCGTAACACGCTTCAATCAACTGGCTTTTGCCCTGACCGAATAGTAAAAAAAAACATTCTAGTTTGTTCAGTCGACCTTGTTAACACTTTTAAAAATTACGTCACGGATTAGCAAACTCAAAAGGCCTCAGAATTTGTTTTATACTGAATTCAAAAAACAGCAAAGACTTGGTGAGACTGCGTGCCGAGATAGTCGAGACCTCACGGAAAGTATAAAGTTAGGTAGTTAAAAATAAAAAACGAAAAAAAGAGCAATATTTACAGAAAGAAGATTCTCCATGGAGTACACACGATAGAACCCTAATATATAGTCGAAAGTACTTACCGACATATGAACACTACTAGAACTCAAACCAGCGACTGCCCCACTGTTCACAATTCTATTAATCTTCTGCACTCTTAAATTGTTGATGAAAATATCAGGAAATTGATTGTAATAAATAGGTAGATGAGTGGAACAATACTTTTATCAAGTGATGCAAAAAAAGATAATTGAAGAATGACAATCTGTATTTTCTTCATAATGCCGTCATGGTATTTAGGCAGTTAGCGGTGAGGATGCGAACATATAATAAAGTACTTTGTGATGCGAACATATATGCAACCTTCTTTTGCAGGTTTTTAGTGCCCGTGACGGCGAAACACAACCACAGACTCACGAAATCACATCTATTACACAGCACAGATATTTCTTTGGATTAATCAAAAAATAGAAAAGCATGAAAAGAAATAAAGTGGTTTCATCATTGCTCTTACTGAATTGTCCAATTGAAAAACTAATTAAATAACCATTATTTAAATATTCATCACGCAAATATTTAGGGCGCTTGTGCACTACACTGAATTTTCAGGTCCGGCACTTAAGGTAAGATAAATAAGTGTTGTTACGCTTAGATGCCTCAACAACTGAACCCATCTTAATGGAAATTAATATAGTAAATAGACTTAACTTTAAGAAAGGACATAGGCTACATTTTATCGCGAAAAATAGGGGATGAAAATTTGCCTGGAAATTTGAAATTATCAAAATTGATAAGTATAGATAAATATTGAATAACAGAAGTAATAATGAAGAATAAACAAAAGATTAACAGAAGTAATTATTAAGTGACCCTCAATGTCTTATTCGCATTTAATAAAATTTGAAATGACTGTTTATGTCATAAATAAATTAAAAAAAAGAAGTATTCTAAGGGAAAAATATTTCTGCTCAAAGAAACTACACCACGCGTATAAAATTATGCCTATATATAATACAGTCAACTGATCTTGTAAAGTTCATTTAGCATATTAATTCTATGCTTACACGGCACTAAATTTGTTTACGAATGGCGCCACCGATTAGTCTATCTCTGGGTGCTATTCTTTTTCTACATATGAGTTTTATAGGAAGATATAAAAACAAATAAATAATACATATAATCCATGTTGGGTAAATTCACTTATTACAAAGTGTCTAGCAAAAGTTTAAAGTTAGTTTCACATGGTCTTTTATGAAGTGATGTACGGTTTTCTGTATCGTAGTCGACATCATTTTATATCCCATCTCGGAGAACCTGGCTCTGAAGGAATTTGTAAGAATTTATCTATATTAAAAATAAAGTCTTCAGTCAATATAACAATTGCCATGTCCTATGTTTAGTGTGGAATACTATCTTTTCGCAATTAATAAAACCTGTAAGCTGCTGGAGTTAGATAGCCCTAGTATAATATACCATACATTAGTCGTGCATAGAGTGATACGCATGACACACCAACCACCAATGTGAATACAGCCTTAGTCAGATGTTTATTGCAGGTGGGCAGTTCAAAGCACTTTATCTTCTTTATTTATAGGGAAAGGACGCGAGAACAATTGACTTACATATATATTATTTTTATGCTCTGGGTATGTTATAAATTCTTTTTTCGATCAAACGATTCGTCGTTGAGTATGTGGCAGTAGAATTCCAGCATTGTTGTTAAGGTCGGCATATAGTGATTTAGATTGAATAGACTCCGAAACTAAACAAACAAACAATGGACCGATTTTAAACAAAACATGATGCCAAATAAATTTGTCATAGATAATTATCATTGATAATAACCATACACAATCTGTTAGTACTGGTAAGTACCGTGGACACATTATTTGACGTGCATCGTTTGTGTTAATAATTTAAATTACATACGTTTATATATAGCTTATACTAAATAAGTTCTTTATAAATTTAATCGAACTTTATATTTTACTACCAAAAGAAGAATAGAAAATAACAATGAAAGGACATTGCTCAACGTCCATACATTGGTGGCCCCAGAGCCAAAAAAATATAGGAACATACTTATTTTATTGTGTGTCACTAACTAATTCTCATTATGTATTTAATATACTTCGACCGAGTTTTAGAACTTATTATCACGCAAAATATAATTCATTTTGAGGTTATAATTTGTTTGGAAAACCACCAAGAGATGGCACTCTAAGTACATGATATGATCTTGATGTCTATATTGTCGAAGCAAAAATACTCAACTTTAAGAAAGTCGGTTTTTCATTGTGATTTGTAAAAGTGTCTAAGTCAATCAATAGACAAATAAATCATTCTAATAGTTAAATAATATACCTATTGATAAGCTTAAAATTAAAAAACCTATAGCTTTTTGATGGTTTACATCAAAAGATGGCGCCTTAAATACATAAATGACATGATATTAATATGTTTACGAGAAATATAAAGGTAATGTAATAGAAACAAAGTAGTTTTTAGGATATATCGTATGGATATCAATCTTTCTGAATAAACAAGAGTGAATTATCAACAGTTAATGAATTTAGTTTGTATAATAATCAGTTTTTATGTACTTATGTTTTAGTTGGAAAATCACCAAGAGATGGCGCTTTTAGTAAATTTAAGTTTATTTTCGGTTAATTTAATTTAATGTTTTTGTGTTCAATTATTTAAAGGTTATCTAATAAAAATAAATGATCTTCTTGATCCGACGTGTAAATAACATCCATCTGACTCAATAGAATTTAAGTATATTAAATGTGAATATTTGCGAATAAAAATGTTACTGTTAAAGTACTTTTAAATATTAATTTTGGATCGCAGCTTGTCCGTGTCAAATAAATATTTGATTCCAATTTAATAAATAAATTAGTAATTATTATTGAAGTATTAATATTTAATGGTATTGGGGCCATTTTCGGCGATGTCCTTTCATCTCTCAATCACTCAATAAATCAGCTTGAAATAACAACCGTAAACTATTTACACCTCGCTTCTACAACTTAACTGTTGGATCAGGCTGTAGGTCAAACTTGTAAGCCTCTAATTAGTTTATTAGTTCAGTCGCATTAAATTAATCTTCCTTTCTAGTTTGTAGTTGATTACCCCAAAACATTTTCGATTACTAAATATTGACAATACGAAAAATCTAATAAATTACATTGAAAAATATCAATATGCTGTAAAACTTATATAATGTTAAAATAATGTGCAGTTAACGACTGTCAAAAAAGTATAGATCCTATTGATACAAAGCCAACCCAAGAAGTTGAACAGAAAGATTATGCTACGATAAGACTGGCATGTTTATGAGTCCCTAAATAATAAAAAATAAAAAAATTGTCTATTCTATGAATTATATGGTAACACCATAATAACATAGTATAACCAAATATAATACCCAAAACTTTTAAATATAATATATCATACCCAACCTTTTTGATTGACGATAAATAACATTTTGGTAGTGAATAGGAACTATATTCTTAATGAAAAATATATAAAAAAAAAACCGTTTCCTCCCTGACATTCTGAGTCCAGATGGAACTCGAACCTTTCGCAATCCGGGTAAGCTTTTAGATGGCGTCACTGTGTCAACTAGATGTAGGTCATCTCAATAAGTTGCTATGACTACATTATTTTTCCATTTAAAAAATAAAAAAATTAAATAAAACATATGTAGATAGAATAATAAAATGTTTATTTCAATATCACTAGTGTTATTGCCGATTCTACAATCATATCTTATTATGTCTGTTCCTCTATTAAAGTGTCATAATTTTTCAACGTATTTCCAAAGTTTCTTTTACTTAATCTTTTTCGCAACAAGAAGTACAGGCTTTCTATTTTCGAAATATTTATTATATTTTAACGCTTTTCTATATCTGCGCTTATATCCTGTTATCCAGTACCGTCAAGTGGCATCAAGCGCAAGCGTATCAAGTGTCGTCAACAAAGGGTAAAGTATATCAATTATATAAAAAAATATCTCTTTGGCCGTCATTCAACATTTCTGTATATTGTGGTCACGCCGTAAGCCGCTTGACGATACCATCAAGTCAACGTCGTGAACGGTCAATATTTCAGAATATTTCCTTCAATCACGTAGACTTGTCTAGTGGACTTTTTTTAACCCGTCAAGTCGCATTACGCATATGCGGATCGAGTGCCGTCAATCAAAATTTCCGTCAATTGTGATCAAACCTCGAAACGACTTGATAAGAAGTATCATGTCATCGTGGTATATGATCAACATTTGCTTAAATCACGTAGACTTGACAAGTTGACTTGATCGTCTCCGCGACCCATTAGAAATTGATTTGTACACACATAAATAAATAAAATACACCAACGACCGCTCACACAAAAAAATGAATTTATGCAAGATTTCCGGCAACTTAGCCCGCGTAAATTATAACCAGTACGGTGTAGGTTCCCGTAGGTGAAAGAAATTTCATGATCTGATCTGTATTTCCAAATATGTAATAATCGTTTTTATTAAGCAACCTTCGTAAGGGTCGGTCACGGGATGGGTGTACAAATAATTATTTTTCTCGAGCTACTTCGTGCTTCGGAAGGCACATTGAGCCGCTGGTCCCGGCTGCATTTGCAGTCGTTAATACCCTCCAATCCACATTGCGCCAGCGTGGAGGGTCATAGCCTATCCTCCTTAACCATCCCTAAGGAAGGCCTGAGCTCTCGCGGTGAGGACGTAAAAGAGCTGATGATGAATACATGTAGGGAGTGTATAAAGTTAGAAATTTTGTTTCTCTAATAATTAAATGGTATATCTATTATTCCATTTATGTGACAAATATTACCGAAATACTCGATTTCAGTCCTAATTGAATATTTGAATATTAATAGTTAAAATTTAGGGGATCTATTTTATTACTAAACGATTTGAACTCACCCTTTCCAGTTGGATCTGGATTACAAATTGTATAAAATCCTCTTTGGCATTAAATGATTAGTTTTGGATTTGAAAAGTAGCCTCTCATTTACTTAAGGATGCATTTTAATCCCGATAAATGTTCGCCAACGAGAATTAGAATAGAAATAGAAAATGGCTCGCAGGAAGGGTAGTTGTAAGGGTGGAAATTACAACGAAGATTAGTCATGCCAAAAAAATACTTGGTATATAAAGTGGGAACAGTGATTGAGAAAGATAAAACCTCATTTTTTCTAAGTAAACAGACTTTTAATCTTAATAATCGAACACTGTTTTGGTTTGTCGACTGTGTCAGATGGGAATTGTTGTGTTCTATGAGAGCACTGCAATACTTTATACAGACATCATTTTTCCTGCCACTTATAGAAAAATACTTTTAGAAAGGAGCTCATACAAAATTAGGTGTTATGTATCTCCAGAGTGTTTCAACGGAAATTGAATTTCCGCTTTGATACAGTCCATCATTATTGTTCTTCAAAAATAATTAAAAGTAATTTATATTTAAAAAAAAAAATCGGTGTCATTAGTCTGCTACGATATTGAATTCTATATAAAATTAAAAATTAAAAAAAAAACAGTCAAGTTTTGAAGAATAGTAATAAGGGATGTATTTAAGTTCCACAGAAACACCCTCCAGCTTCTCGTCATTCACGTTTCACCATGTAAATCCTTGTTCCATCGAATCTTCATCATAACTTCATCGAGTACTTACTCACCTTAAAAATACTGTTTTTGTGGATGTTTTATAGAAGTTATAATAATGGTATATATTTGTAGTTTTTTTTAATTTATTTAAAATCTCTCTTAACTTATTTGCAGAATCTGTACTATTCATAGTTAAAAGAACTTATAACCTGATTAACTAAAACATTACATGAACAGTACTATAATTGGGTGATAAGACGACTAAGAGCGCGCAGATAGACTATTTTACATGATCAAATAATACCCAAGAACTAAAAGCCTTCCTTAATAGGGTGATAATCGTATTCCACTCCAATCTCGCCCTATTCAGAGCTATTCGACCTGCTTATCCGTGTTGGAAAGCTATGTTCCTCATTAAAGGCAACAGCAGGTGGGTCATAGCAATAAAAATTTAAAATGGTGCCCCAAACGGTCCACGGGGTGTTGTTATGACCGTCGTTATGATGGCTCGTGAATTCCAACGACCCTCCGTACGTCACTGATTAACGAGCCATAGATAAGGTCTGAACCAATAAACACGATATCACCTCGTAAGGAAGTTCATAGGAAAAACATTGATCGAGGTAAGCATGAATTCTTTTTTAAATATTTTATTTTTGGGGAGAACAGATAATGGGAGCTTATTAAAATTTTAAGAAATACCATTTTTATTAACATTCTGATTTAATTAAGGATATAGCTTAATGTAGTCACAATTTTAAGTCACACAGGTAGTGTCAAAATACCGGATGTTTATATGTTTTGGTGATAATATTTAAAACCTGTGTTTAGAGATATTTCATTTCATATTGTAAATCTGGGTAGGTAGGAAATAAAATTAAAACTTATCATAAATAAAGAATACCTAATAGATAGATATGTGCACAAGGTGTAAGTCATTTACCAACAAAAAACACAAGTCTTTACTGTATTTCAGCATATTAACAATAAATCTGATGTTGGGCTATCGATGTCTTCTTTTCAGCTCGATAACAAATCTGTTAAAGATTACATGTAACTTTTTTCCTCTGAAAGTGTTTTAATTTTGGTTTGGTTATAGTCTTTATACATTCAGCCAAATCACAAATTTTACAAGGTAATTTTATAAGCAAAAGAATTAGACAGCGCGTGCCGTGTCTCGTGATACACGGCCGCATATGCAAGGCGCATATGCCGTGTTTCCTGAAACAGCAAATACAAAGTCACCGAAACCGTTCAAAGTAGTTTAATTTAACATTTTTGAAGCTTAAATATTATTTCGCACGTTGAGAACGATAGTGACACAATGCAAAAAATGCGATTTTGAGTAATGAGCGTTTATAGTTCAAGAAATTGTAATCAGCCACTCTAAACAACGTATCGTCACTAACCACCTAGCAGTTTCTATGCAAGCTACATTCACAGGGATCTTTGCATTTTAAAGTTTATAGGTAACAAAGAAAAATGTTGCCAAAAGTAAAAAAAACCGTCGTTTTTGGTTAGTGACATTGTCATTCTCAACGTGCGATTTTAAAAAAGTAAAGGGCATAAATATGATCATGACTTATTTAATAATGCTCAGACATTAAAACCCGAAAAACTTATTCTTACAGGGGATTATTTAAAATTTAAGCTGCTTTCTCAATTGATATATCATATGAAAAGGCTTAATGGTGACGTATTATTATATTCGATTCCATAACTATAATTTTGTCATGTAATGTAAACCTTCGTGCGTGACTTCGACTCGCTCTCTCCGGTTTTTTCTTCTTATGCAATACATGCATTCTACTAGTTTTATTTGTTTTGATTTATAAAATAATGATAGAGGAGGGTTGTGAGAATATTTATCTTTACCTATTCGGACCAACAACGCGATGGTAAGTAAATAATATCTTACTAAAAGCACTGGTAGTAAACCTAGTCGAGGGTGGGTTTCACACTAAGAAACCAGAGATTAACTAACTGGGAACTACGATAATCTGTGATAAAGACGCGACCCACCCACTGAGTAGAACCTTAGAATATTCACAGAACATTACCTATTATTAGCAAACTTTCCACGAAAGACAAGTTTATAAGCGTAATACAGTTTTAGTGGGAACGGTTTATATTATATTTGAAAATTATTAATTAAAAAACCTAAAATAATTTTTCCATTCGATTCTATACACAGCAAAGGCTTAAGCCCCATCAGTGGGGATATTAATAGACTGGTCACGTTTATGATAATATAGAATAATCGTAAGAAGTAATTTTCTTACGATATGCTTTAAGACTCGAACCTAAGTTTTCAAGTTGTATAAATCACATGTACTCTCACTCCGCATTGCACTTTTATGGCTACAGTAGCGACCAAACTACGAGTGCAGCTGAAAATACCTCTTGGGCTACTGTTTCACACTCTAGTATGGTGGAATGATTCACAAATCATTGTCTGCTGCAAATTTTATTTTTTTGCTGGACATCAAGCATTTTACAATAACTTGTAATGTAGTGATAGTAGTGGTTCAATAAACGTTTTATCTGGCTATCAAGTTCTAGAATTTATTTTTCTAATTATTCATTATAAAAGTTCATGGGCGAATATCGACCAATTTCCGACTATATATTGTCTTTAATTAGTGCTTAGATTGGTTAACTAATAAAACAGAAGAATGTGTTATACATCTGTATTAGTTTTTATATATTTGTTGCAAATTATCATCATTTTCAGATTTGTTTTTAAGTATTTAGATACACGTTAAACTTAATGAAATCAGCGTCCGTTCTTCATACCCGCTCTATTTTTTAAATACTTAAAGCTTGTTGTTCTTAAAAGAGCACAGAAATTATATAAAAAATAAGTATCTTTTAAGTTTGTTATTTGATTTCGAAGAAATAATAAATAAAGGTTCTTTTTGTTGTTAGTTAGAAACTCCATTAGAAGCATTTTTTAAACTCCATATTTTATATTCAACAATCGACGCTCGAAAACAACAAATAAAACTTCTAAAAGTAAAAATATATATTTTTTTTTAATTCTAAAGCATACAAGTTTAGTTAATGATGACCGTTTCCACGACATTGTGGTTGTAAATAAATTAAATAATTTTAACTGTTAATTTGCGCCGGTACAACTGAGTCGGTGGAGCATGGCGTAGACATGGAATAAATCAAGAGTTGTAACGAGTTCCAACTAGAGGGTGAGGTCACGATAACAGCGACGAGACAACGATGGATGGAGGCAAAGGGAATAAACTCGTATGACCTGTTCATCAACACTGGCGAATTAAAACTACTCGATGTCCAAATCAATATTTTTGCACAACCGACAAATAATTTATATCGATATATAAAAAATTACATATTTAATACAACACTGTCTTGTTAACATTAACATATCAGATCATTATAGAATAAGATATACTCGGTGGAACAGAACGACCGACACTCCCGAGGTTCCTGGAGAGTACTATTTGTCTTTAATATGATGTAAAAAAAATTACAAGTCTAGGTGAAATAGTTTCGGAGATATTAAATTAAAAAGTTTTTGGAAAAATAACAGTTTTCAACCCTGAGTTAGCTGTTTTTGGGACATACTAAGGAACAAGTCTAGGTCAAATAGTTTCGGAGATATTAAATTACAAAGTTTGGAAAAAAAAATGTGTTTTCAACCATGAGTCAGCTGTTTTTGGGACGTACTAAGGAACAAGATATCAATCGGTCATTGACTTCTTCATTTCTAAAAACGAAATAAACTAGTTTATTATTTATAAGACCGCTTTCATGCAAATTCTACCAGATAATCACTAAACAAGGCAGTCAAAATGCTTAAATCGATTAACAGACTAAAAGCCGGTTTCTGATTTGAAAAAAATAGAAAATCTCTACTGCTTATTCTCAGTAACCTAATTTTTTTTTAAATTTCACAAGTAAATAGTCTTAATTTTATCAAACTACTATCAACTGATCATCATAACACTAAAATTGCAAACGAAAACTAAGTAATGCTAGTCAATTTTTTTTAAATAATTTTAAACTGACTATCAATAAACAAATCAGTCAAAATGCTGAAATTAATTCATAGACTAACATTTAATAAATCATTGTAAAAAGATTATTCTAATGTTAACTTATTTACATTACGTTACTGCATTATTTCAAATAGTTAGAGTGTCCAAAAATTTATAACTAAATGGATCAAATAACACGATCATTTATTAAAGTAGTTAAACTAATACATCATCCATTAACATAAAGTACATTTGTGATAATAATGAACCATTATCACAAATGTACTTTATGTTAAAACACTAAGTAAGGCTATGGTTACTTATTTAAAATGTATTTAAAAAGAAAATTGAAAATACGAATTCGAAAAATAGATAAACTAAATTCGTCCCTGGTTATCAAAGGCAAAGCAAACCGGGCTCTATTCACTCGCCGTGCGCGCCAGCCAATCACATCACAGATCTAGCCTAGCGGCTTTTTTGTTCCGTCGGCGTCGGCGCCTTTGTTTCAGTCACCGCCGGACATTTGCGCGTGAGGCAGGTTACTGCATTGCTGCCACCGTACCGCCGCGAATCGAATTTTGTCAATTTTTGTTTTGTTCTAGTGCATTTTTAATGACATTTTTGTTGATAAGATACTACAGTGTTCGTCTTGAGTGTTTAGTTTAGTGAAGATTGTGTTTAGTTTTGTGTGAAATATGATGTGTTTTGCGCGTGTATGCACTGGCATGCAAAAGAGCGTGCTTAGCTGTTTTCAGAGAAGAATTGGACATTTTCAGCATCGACTATCATTAAGATATCGGTAAATAATTAAATTAAATTAATGTATTTCGCGGTCCATTGTTATCTGCGCACAATCGATATTGCGCATGGACGTTATAGGGCTCTCAACACTTAGAAATTTAAAATTTTTACTCCATTTTTACACCTCCTCTATTTTGAAATATTTGTCAAATAAAATTAACGTTTGCATATAACCTAACTTGAAACTTTCGGCTGTGTCGGTCATTTTGTTGCCAAAGGGATACGTATTTTAATGTTGAATTTCCTATTGTTTGTTATTGTACGTTAAATCTAATGTTTATTATAATATGTAGTTCACATAACATAAAAATTATTTTTAAGTGTCCTATGTGAATGCGTCGAATAAATTAATTTGAATTAGAGTGCAAAACTCATGAATTCACAGAAAACCGTAATTTTGTGCTGTGCCAAAGATGTGATGCCCTCAGATGCCGCTTATGGATTAATTCGGCTCTTCACACCAATAATGTTAAATTATAAACTTGTGAAAGAAGACCAACAGGTATCTTAATAGCAATTCGAGTTGTTGTTAGACTTCATAATTCATTAAAGAAAATATATTATAGGGTTATGAAACCCCGAAGACTTAAAAATAATCAGTTTCTTGATATCTTATATATTTTATACAATCAGTCTGGATTGTCAAATGATCGAAAAGCTACAGAAATTATTCACAACAATTGTATAGTGATAAAGAAACAGAAAATAGATATTTGATTGATATCTGCTATTATGAATACAGGCATACAAAATACATAAATAGAAATATGCTTCAATAACTTTAATGTTTAGAAAAATCGTCTTCTAAATCGCAGTATTCGCGACCACGTTTCAGTCTTGCCCCTGTTCACGGCTTCGAGGCAATTAGTTATTCTTTTCAGGACGCCATTCATATTTAATAAGTTCTCAGGTATTCTAAGCCGGAGCAATTTAAAAGTATTTTAATTTGCGGCATTTAATCGCGTCGGTTTTAAACTTTGAAAGGTTAATTGTATTTTAGAAATGTTAGCCCAAAAATAAGTCGTTATCCTTTGGTATAAATATGTTGATTAGTAAAATGAAAAAACTTAACCAACACCTAACCTTTAAAAGACAATTTCTTTTAAAGGTTCCAACACTACGACGAAACCAGTAACGGTGCGTTATGCCACCGACCGTTTATTTCGTCCTAAGTTTCCGCATGCAAACTTATTGTCCTCAATTTTCTGAATCATTTTTTTTTATTATTCACCTTTCGTAATTTGAAATTTTGAGTAATCCAATATGCTCTTTATAATTGCCATTTCGTAAAAAATCTTTAACGCATCTTAACACAATTTAAAATATTTATATAATCCGTTAAAATTGAAAATGCGTTAAGTGATTAACTTAAAAGTTTCAATGAATTATATATTTAAAAGGAAACCCAAAAGGGTATTCTTTTTCTTTTTTCTTTTATTACCGTAAATAAATCAAGTTCTCAAGCTTAGTCAGAATTTCATTCATTTGCCTAAGTTATCCAGCTACGGCAAAGCCAAAACGGAGGTTATGATTTCAGCCTGTATGTATGTAGATATAGGTAGACATATTCAACAGTACGCACTTAACCCATTCACTGCCACTCTGACAACATTAAGTGATAACATTATGGCCATGCCGGCTTAGGCGGAAGTGGCATCTTAGTAAAGTATCCTTGCTCGCCGATCGGCGTTTTCGGCATATGACTTTAGATTTCGAAATATACTAGCCTTTTTTTGTAGTTTACGTGTACATTTTACTGTAAAACGACCGTGTGAATAATTTTATCACATACTAGTTTTAAAGTTATGACCATTTTAATATTAATAATAAAAAAAAAATAATGGAAATGTGAAGGTAAGTCGTAAGTGAATCTAGATTCCAGTTGATCGATTTGAAATGAAGCAAAATCATTTAAATCTGCTTAGTAAAGTTATTAAACCTCATCTGAAAGTAAAAACATATATAAAAAAATATCACATTTAAATATCACATATTATAATTTTATAAAATTATGCAACGTATATAGTGTGAAAATTATGGTATTAAATATAATGGTATTGTTGCATTATGGATATACAGCAAGCAATTAAAACCACTCTCCCAATTTGAGTATGTTAATCTTTACGACAAATAATGAAATACGTGTTTTTTCTTTTTATGTCGTTTAGAACAAAAATGTTGAGTTATATCGTCACCAAGTTATTTTCAAAAAACCTACATTTGTGGACGCTCTCGCTGCCCAGTACATGCGCTTTACGCGCTACGTTACACTTACCCCTCCCTCCCTTGCCGCAATTCATTGATAGTAATAATAGCAGCTACCTAAAATGTTTTCGTTTTGTCATGCTTAGGGAAATGATAAATAAAGTTGAAACCTCTTCATACTTTTACGGGCTTAGGACCGTCAAATTGCATAAATCCTATTAGATACCTACTATATCAATAGCTATACTGCTTTAAATAAAGTAAGTAGGTAAGTAAATATCGAGTTACCTAAAATTCTGTTTAGTTAAACCAATTCAAAGTAGGTACTTAACTCGCTATTCTTTTGCAATCAGGCGTATTTAAAAAATCATCAACTTTATGTACATAATCAACTAATCAATTTACCTACCTACTTTAACTATTTACCTACGTATACTTTAATAATTGTTCAAAGTACATACCGTTCCTCTCCAAACAGAGTCTTGCACCTTTTCTGCACATTGTCTTTTAATTTTGCGAGCACTACCGTGTCATTTTTCACTTGGTAAAATGCCGCTCTGATTTGCACTTTTAAGTCCTCGAGGCTTTGTGCTTCCTCAACATACACACGTCTTTTAATTTCGCCCCACAAATAAAAGTCACACTGTGGTAGGTCCGGCGATCGCGCAGGCCCCACGATGGGGCCTCCGCGTCACGTTGATCACCATGTATGTAACACTGCACCATTTCATAATATTCGCGATTGGAATACATTACGACGCGCGAAATGTGGCGCTGCGACGGGCGGTGCGCAACACGGAAACAAAGGCGGAAGCGCATGCGTTCAAAGGGGTTGTGCGCGGGCGACTGACTGATATGCGCCGACAAAATAAAAAACCGAGCAGACATTGTTGTTGGCGCATGCGCGTACATCCCCTGCGCCCGCGCCCTTGCTACCCTGCTGCCTTGTTTTATTCATAACTAATGTGATAATGCGAATGTTATAATTATCTTGTAATTGCAACAAGTTAACATTTCATTTTGAAAATTTTACATACCTTTTTTTTTCATATATGTGATCTATTAACGATACCTAATGCCAAGAAAAAATTTGGAGAGTCATTTTAAATGCAGCCGGTATTAATGAAATACTGATTGTCTTTTTACTGTATTAGTTGCAAGAAAAAACTGCCCAAGTGCGAGTTGGACTTGCGCATCAAGGGTTCCGTACAAACTAATTAAAAATATTTTATTATATGATATGACAAAAAATTCATGGTCTTTGCAATTTTTCCATTTTCTGTGCTATAAGACATTGCACCGTACCAAATTTCAAAATTCTGAGTTCACGGGAAATACCCTGTGAGTTTTGATTCCCTAGCGAGTTTCGAAAATTTGCGACCTAAACGGCTGTATCTTTTGATTGCGTTGGCTTAGAGATTTAATTTTCTCACAGTTCCAAGGGACAGACCTGAGTATTTGATTCAGGTTACAAACGAAATGATCCTATAAGTGTCCCGTATTTCTTTTCGAGGTACAGAACCCTAAAAACTTACAGATAATACAAAAGACAATAATTATTATGTTTACATTATATTACTAATTGACCTGTCCGAGATCGACAGTAAGAGTAAATAAAACAATTTCAATTATACAATTCCTTTTGTTTTTAGCTGTACTTCTATTTTGCGTAACTTGTTCAGTTTCGTTAGTAATGTGTTATATATGTCTTGTTCTTGAAATAATTAGAACATTTGTTACCTGTTAAGTTATATATGTAGAACGAAAAATTCATTGTTTGCTTTACTATCTTATCTGTAATGTAATGGACTAGTGACTTCTTGTATCAGTAGATACAGATTGAATTTTTTCATGATACAATATTAGATATAGATTGATTGAAAGCCTTTCATGATACAATCCTCATTCATAACTGTGACTAAAGTTTGCAGATCGGATAGATTTTTTGAAAGGTCGATGGCGTCATCTGCATACAGCAATCAACTAACTGTCACATCAGCCATTTGCAAACCCACATTCATAGATCATATTCTCTGGAGCAAACTGTCTGCATAAACAGCCTTGGCACCAAAATTGACGCCAAATGGGGTGACATGTAGCCAAATACCCAGCCAAATACACGTGTGTTTGTATTTGGCTATTAAAAAAGTGGATTTGTGCAATCTACTTTTGTACAGCACGTGCTGTACAAAAGTGGATTGCACAGCACATAGCTGTTTCAGTTCTGATTCCTACCTGGGCCTCCTTACACTGCATTTAATTTCATCATCATTCTCTATGTAATTATTTTTCATGCACTTTGCTATAAAGCTAATCAAAGTGATATTTCTATACTTGTCCCAAACCATATATGAGTCCTTAGCTTAGTACAAGGGCACAATACCAGCGTGTCTCCTGCAAAGATTACATAGGAACCAGAAAGCGTCCAGTATGTAGGTATCACCTAATTTGATCTTCTCAGCAGACACCACGTCAAAACCTGCTGCTTTTCCTCTTATTTTTTTTTTGCTTTTTCAAAAATCTCATATATCCGCAGGCCATTATACACAAAAAATTAATTCTACACAAAATCTTATAATTTTCTTATGACATTTAGCCCGTTTGAAGTTTAAAGTCTTAACCGCCCTTCGGCGGTTCGGGCCAGCCAATATATACACTATGACCACAAAGAGCGGGCAAGGCAGTGAATGGGTTCTTATATTTGAGTAAATTTCGATTACGGAGAAATTGCTCCATAGAGTATGTGTCTATAAGGGAAAATATTTTTAGCTACAGCCCTAAACCAGAAAAGGTTCCGAATTATTAAAGTGCTTTTTTAATGACACAGATGTTAGCGCTTTCGATCTTTTGGCCGGTCATAATATGGGGGGGTCAAAAATTTTGTATCATGACCTTCTTCGTACCTTAGAAAGCATATTAAGCCGTTCATCAGTGTAAGTCGTTAACAAATACGCAATGGGCCCGCAAGGTGCCTAGAAATTTAGAGATTAATGGCTAATTCTCCTTATTAATCCGTATGATTCCATCCATATAGAAAGCCTATGTTCCAGTAGTGGGGAGATTAATAGGCTTATGATAATTTTCATCGAATGTGAAATTGATATAACGTTTTATTGATTGCGTTACTTTTTAGGGGATCCTTGATTTGATAAGGTCCATAAACACATGAAAAAACTTTCCTTATTATAATAGAAATTAAAATGAAAGGAAAAATAAATACAACATGACACTTTATTGGCATGCAAAAGACACTTATTAAAGATGTTAGCGATACAAGGAGAGGAATTTTAAAATGAAACTGTATAGATAAAAAATTACACAACCATAGAACTTTTTTGAGGTACAAATTTATCGAAAATTTATCTTATGCTAGCTTTCCGCCACCGGCGGCTTCGACCGAGTGGTCCTGTGTTATATATTTATGCCTTCTATTTTAATCATATATTTATTATATTATAATCACTCTATTTATTATATTTGACATACTTGCTATACTGAAAAATTCTTAAAAAATCCAATTGGTCCCTCGCACCGTGAGATGGGATTCGAACCCATGACCTTTTTCGTTATTACATAGCGTATTCTCACCAATGTTCAGGCAATCCACCCAAACAGCCGAAAGAAATATTTTTACAAACATTTAAACTTTCGATAAAGAGAAAATTTGTTCCAATTAATATATTTGATCAATTTCGCATACACAATGCTATACTGAAAATATGCTTAATGAAAAATGCTTATATTATACTCTATATTAATAAAAACCACATTAATCCTTTGTGTAGCTTAAAAGACTTTGGTATACTGACAGCAGGAAGTGACTTTATTTTATATTGTGTACAAAACTAATATAACTGTCCAGTTATATAAACGTTAACTTATATTAATCTCTAAATTTTAATATTTAAAAGCCGAACATTACGTTTGAGTCATATTTATTATATCTGCTAGACAGGACTCAAGATACACTTACAGACAATTTGTAGCGCACATGAAGTATCTAATCCAACTAACAATTTATCTATGGTAGTATTTCGTAATACCGTATTCAGTGCACGCTACGAAACTGAGACTGTATTTCAGGCAGCCGTCCGAAAGACGAGCGGGCACACGTCCTGGTGCGATAGAATTGTACGTGTCCATACAAATATTTATGGTCCCGAGATCTAGTTCAATCCAATCGAACCAATACACTCATGAACCTACGTGATATAAAATGTTTAGAAGTGTTACCAAACTCTGATAAATTTTATAGACAGCACAATACAGTGAGACACAACTGATGTTGCTCATTACAAAAGGCTAAATTTCGAAGCCCAATACTATATCCAATCCAATCAGAACTATCAAGTATCACGCCATCAGACGACCCACACATATCCGCATGCTTTACCCCCACAGAGTGAGAGTGAGATGGACACAAAATGTCATATTTTACACAAGATTCATTGTAAATTCTTATCGCACATAATATTTGTAAGCTAAGATTCTCCATACACCATAATATTATTTCTAACGTGCTGTACATATGTATTGAACCGAAAGTAACAAACCGCGAGCAAAGAAGTAAAATACCGCGAGCGTACATTGCTTAAAGAGCATATTAGAGGTAGTCAATTAATATAATCACAGGATAGAAGCAATATACTATCTGGAAGATATATGATAAGGACCATTTAGATGTATGAAAATGCATTTAACAACAGGAAGAACTCAGAAAGATGAATAGACTGTGTAAATTATATGTACATTATTTTTGATTGTCACTTCTATCATTAAGCTACATCTATGATTAACAAAATGTATGTGATTGTTGAAAAGAAATACGCCACCGGTGGCGAGTTACAGACCATCTTTCAGGCTTTCAATTAAATTGGATTCGTCGGTGTCCAACTGAATAGTAATGTCAATGCATTATTTAAAATTTGTAACTGTAAAAAACGACGAAGTATCCGAATTTGTGCATTTAATGATTTCATCTCATTAGGTACAATCCGTAAAATACTTTTTGAATTGATTAATTTTCATTTCTTAGAAAGAAGTGAAATAAAAGCAATATAATAGCTAGTCAAAGAATAATAAAAAAATCGACAGCGTTAGATACCTAAGACGAGACTCGAACACGTAATATTTTGAAATCCCGAGCGACTATTGTAACGTATTAAATTACTAAGTAGTACATATCCGAGACCGCTTTTTGACGATGAGAAATGCACTATTCATATCCTCTTCCCTAATGCGGGCCAACGAGATTTTGTGAGACTCCTCTATGGACCTGTTAAGATGGATTTACCACCCCAAAGAGGTGGCCGGCAATGGCTGGATGAAAACGGATCGTGTTCTGTGGCGCACTCTGGGTGTGGCCTATGTCCAGCAGCAGTGGACTTATTAGATAACAATAATGAAGTAGAATTCGCAAGATTTCTTTGTCGTATATTTGCATTTGTCTTATCTTGTTAAACATTAAAGGAAACAATTACCTTTGTAGGCAGAATCAAATTGAGCCCGACATTTTTTTTTACTTTAGCAAATAAAAAATATACTCCTATCCACTTATAAGAGACAGACTGAGTGATGCTTAGAAGAGTGATGTCAGAGACAGAAATGTTTAATCTCATGCGTAAACGTTATGTACCTACCTACTTAAGTTGTTACGTATTCTGAGATATCACAAAGCAATATTGTTTTAACAGACATCCCTTCTTTTGCCTTATCCGCCTATGAAACTCGTTAGATTGGTTGTCCTTGCCCATTCTGATTTGACCTAAGTATACGTACCTCGGTACTTGTTCTATAGTCGTTTGGTTGACAGTTCAGCTTAGCTCCAGACAGCTCCTGTATCATAATTTGTAATTCTTCTGGATTGTCTGTGAGAAGAACTATATCCGCGAACCTTAGGTTACTCAATCTATGTATGTAGTTACTTATATGTAGTTACTTCTATATTTAGACCACGTTTATCCCATGAAAGTTTCTTTAAGACATCTTCCAGAATAAGTGTGAATAGCTTCGGAGAAAGTTTACCTTCTTGTCTAACACCCCTTTTGATTGCTATTGGTTTAATAGATTCCATTAGAGTTACTTTCAAATCTACATTATTGTAGAGGTTTTTTACCATACATAATACTTTCGCATAACCCTTTTATTATAATTGTTTTTAGCAGACAAAGTTTTTGCCTGACCAATGAAGAAGGTTTTACGATCTACTATAAACTACCTAATTTAATGTTTGTTTTGGTATAAAATTAAAACACATAAAATATTAATTTCCTAAGTAGAAAAACCCATGATTTGCATAGAGTGTGTAATGAAAATAAGTATTTAGGATGCTACTCCAGTTTTATACGTGGCCATTTTATCCGAGGCTTCTATTTTACAACCGGTTTTATTTAAATCCATAATTTAAATGCAGATGAGAACGCTCCTTCACGACTGGCATTAGGCTAATATTTGCATAAGCGGTCTGAGGTTTTAATTTGTGGAAGCTGTCTCTTCTTGAATTGTTAAGATGCACATAACAATCAACAGAAGTATTTATTAAATTAGATTATAAAACAAATAAGCGGATATTTTAGTTCAAACCGATTTGGAAATTTAATAAAAGGAGAACATCTAATTTGTATTACTGAGTAGATTTTACTTCGTCCCCAAAGCTACTAAAAGATGGAGATGAAAATAGTGACAAACTATCCAACTTCCATAGTAAATAATATTTTACAGCATAATAATATACACATTATAATATTTTTCTACGATAAATAAATGATAAAAAAAATGTTTAAAAATTCCTGCCCTACTTACTTATTTATAACGCAGTTAAAGAATTCGATCTAGTAAGAAGCGAATTGGTAGAATCTCATCAAAGGCTCGGCTAATATCCTGCTAGCTCGCAGCGATTCAGACTCAAACGTTCCAGTAATGGTCCTACTGCGGATATTGTAGTGGAAAAATACAGTTTGAGAAACCAAATCAAGTTTTGTTTAAGTATTTGATTGATCACTTTATAAATGATAAAAACAAACTTTTCTTTTACTATTCAACAACACATCAAGATATCTAAAATATTAAATATCTCCAATCGATCACAAGTATTTCATGAAGACATTAAAAAAATTAAGTTAGTTTTTGGTTTAGTTCAGGTACTGTAACGTCCGTGCACATTACTAAAGGTAGCTTTACTTTCTGCATAATTTATGGTCAATGTTGGCCGCTAATATTTTGAATTAATACTTTTTTCGTATTCGAATTCGCGTGTCCGTGTTTTGTTGATGGATTGTCTTTCTTTTCTAATCGAGACCGGCATAGAGTCAATATCTTAGAATTTAGTTATAAGTGATTTTGAAATCAAGAAGTTAAAGAATTATACCAGGATTTCGTTGCGTCATCCAGAGCTACTGTTAATCCCACCATTAGAGTACCTACTACAAAATTCACACTTGGTTAATTAATTTAATTGATTAGATTTACCCCTAATGACTTATTTACGTCGGTCGACAGAATGTGGACTGTGGGTAATTTCTGTAGGCTTATTTCATTTGACATATATAATTCAACTAGCTGTAACCCGCGGCTTCGCCACATGGTCGGAGGGTACTGTGCACACTGACCTGCGATACTGGAGTCTTAAGCTAATCTTAACTAAAAATCCAGTGAGCATCCACTTTTATATCATCATAATTAGCTCATCAACGTCCCCACCGGGGGGAGCATATACCCGCCCAATAGATGGAACCAATTATGTATAAAATTTCCGGTGTTTCTGTGGATAACGCGCATGTCTTCATAGAATAATCTAGTTGCTCTTCTTTCCATTTTAGGGCTCAGTAGAATCGACACGCCTTGCCAAAAATACAAACAAATGTTTTATTTGAAAAAAAAATGTCCTTTTATTGAAATCTTTTAATAATTACGCCGTCGTTTTAGTTGGATATTTGACTACTGTGCTTATTCTTCATTATAGCTATTGCTTAAAGGCTTTCATTTTAAGGGCTTAAAACAGCTTGATGTTTTGCTTGTGCATGATTCTACTACTGATCCTCATAGCAATTTGACGGTCAGCTTGTTCTTGCTTTCTCAATTCAGCATTTTCAGAGATTTTAGTGCGTGGCCGACAAATTAAATTTTATCTAATCTAGTTTAGTCCACTCAGTATTTTTCTCGCCCAATTTATTATTGAACTGATTCTTTGTATTTGAATTGCTATTTTAGATAAACTTATTAATACTACATTTCAACTATTTTATAATTTTTAGTCATTCATAATCTATCGGCAGTTTAGTACATTTTACATTTAACACAACCTGCCTGAGATGCATACTACAATACTTCGGCAACGTTGCTCGACGAGATACCGATAACCTGGAATGCTTGATGACCATGGGGAAAATAGAGGGGAAAAGACCCAAGGGCAGGAGCCCTAAACGTTGGTCGGACCAAGTCTCGGAGGTACTTGAGATCCCGGTCAGTGCTGCACTCCACCAAGCAGCTTAGCGAAACCGATGGAGACGGATGGTTGGCGAGATGACACGGAGTCACGATCCTCAGCAGTGAGGCAACGATAGAGAAGAGAAGAGAAAGTACATTTATCGCAAACAAAATTTAACGCCGCTTGGGTAAGTATACCTTATATTTATTATTTTGTCATCTGATAATAATCCTCCATTAGAATATATTATTTAAAAAAAAACGGGCAAGCGCAAATAGGACTCGTGCACGAACGATCCCGTATCAATATAAAAACGTAAAAAGAATAATAATAATAATACTTTAATATCACACCATTTTAACAGTTAAAGTTTGAAACATGAAATTTGCAAATTAAATATAACACAAGAGTATAGCAATTGGCGGTCTTATCTACCAGACAACCTTTGGATGGGAAGAATGAATAGCACTTATGAAGCGGAGGTGTAGAGTAAGAGTACATAAATTCAAGATAAATAAGTAACATTTCCTAAAGATACATTAATACTTGTAAGATACATAAATATATATAATATATACATAAATATATACATACATAAGATATATACTAATAATAAACTTTAGTGAAACGAGGAAGAGTTTTAGCAACATAGAATTACAAAGACAAATAATGTTTTTTACCAGTTCTTTGAAGATGGTGATTGATTGTGCCCGTCTTATGGAAGCCGGAAGAGCATTCCAAATTACGTTTGTTGTTCTAAAAGTTGTTCGAAATTTTCGAGTTAAATACATTTGGTCGACTATTACCTACTCGTAAACTTGTAAAGCTAACCTAAGTGTTATAGTTATCCTATTAAATTAGTTATATAATACTACTGTCATGACAGTTCCCAAGTAGCACAAAACACTATTATATCAAACTTATAATAGCACGAGTCCAAGCGTTAAGCATTATAATAAAATCGTATATCAACCGTATTTCTTTTAAACGACTCTTATACGTAAAATTTGGGCCCCCCCTTTGTACGACTTTAAGCTTTATAAAAGCTGTGCAATAGCACTACAACTTTTGTATAATAGCATTAATAAAGTCGGGTAAAAGCATTCTAATAGCCACAAAAAGTTCAATTAGCACCTTATAGTGTTAATTGAACTTTTTGTGACTATATTACAATTGATATGCGTAAATCAAATTATAATACGTTAATTTAATGTTATAAAAATGCTTACTGTTTTATTTCCTTTGTAAAAAAAGTATATTTAATAGATTTTAAAAATATATAATCGGTTTAAGTTATTGTTTTGTGTAAGTGTCATGGCATGTTCTTTTGGCTGGTCTTTTAAGTATTTTTTAATATTGATTTAAACAGCTCGTTATGTGTGAAATAAGCTGCAAACATCAGTTTGTGGAGTAAAATATACAAGTTTATGGTGTAAAATACACGCGCCTTCGCAAACTTGCTTTAATATAATAAAAATAATAGAAAATTTAACCTAGTAGCAAAAATTTTTGTTGAATTTTAGGCTTTTTAGCATTGTTTTAACAACATAATTGCTTTTATAGGCATCTGTGCACAAAATAAATGATTATTTACCCCTTTTCATCTGACACAGTTGACTTTAAATATTTTGTAAGAATTGGAAAAAGAAAGCAAATGGCGACTCGTAAAATTAAAGCATTAGGTATTCAAATATAGTGTAGTAGAGCTGTTAATAGTATTATGGTTAGACACAAAACTAAGAGCTCGTAATTCACCGTATAACACACTCCCATTTTAGGTACAGCCGTATTTTAACACTTCAGAAGTATCTTATAGTGCTTATAATCATCAAACGATTATTTCATTTTTATTTTGATTTTTAAAAGCTTCAATTAAATTAGAATACTCTTTTTCAGTTTTCTTTTATATCCACCTGTTTTCTTTGTTTTTCCCAATGTTTTTTGTCCATAGCGCCAGCGATGCGTATAAAATGCCACCATTACAATACAATACATAAAATAATTTTACATTTTAATTTCACATAAAAAATAATTACTATCTATTTATTACTTGTATCTCTATAAATAACTTAATATTGATCAAAATATAGCCTAATGTTTTATAAAAGCATAGATTAAGAAGATAAAGGAGCTTGAGCTTGATTAAAGAATACTTTAAGAACAAATCGGTGCTAAAGTTTTACTAGTTCTTTATTCAATGTTTATATAGGATAAGCATTAAATCGATACAATCATAGACCATTAGAAAACCTTTGTTTCTAGAAAATGACTAAATACAACTAAGTGCACTAAATAATATTACGTTAATGCTTATATAATATATAATGTTTTTCATATCACCGAAATACGATAACAGCTTTATATTAATATTACCCAATACTTAAATAGGAGTTTTGACATTGGTATACTTTTTTTATTAACCATAATATGGCATTAAGCATTATTAGATAAAATAAATGCCTTTAAACAGATTCGAAACTTGACCAGTGCTGATTAAAAATGTTAGTATGACTTTAGGACATAAATCGGTACTTATTTTAGTTAATATATTATTTATGTGCTACTTGGGTTTCTACCAACAACCGTTCAGTGGGAAGAGCGGGAGATGAAAATTCAATTAGCACTTTGAAACTTAATAAGTTACGAATGGTTAATTAAATCGAAAAAAGGTCTTCCCACACCCACAATATTTTTGAAAGATGTATCCAACGATACTCCATATACGATATAACATCCTGCACTGTACATGGAGAAAAAAAAATGTTTCTTCGTGATTTAATTTTACCACTTCTCAGCGTGATTAACGTGTATACTCATGCTAAATTACACTTTTCTAATCGTTTGGTATTACCAATCGCTTTGTCATAAACTGCGGACCGACGGACAGACAGACGGACAAGACGAAACTATAAGGTTGACTACGGAACCCTAACAACCGCAAAATTGAAATAGTTTTAAAAGTATAGTAGCGTCATCTATTGATCACTAGCGTCAGCTAAATATAACATTTCGTTTTTCCCGATTAATAAGTCCCCATTAAATTTTGTTATAAGAAAAAATCGCAAATTTGGAAGCGAAAGCTACTTTCTCTGATAAAAATTGGAAAAAATAAAAACTACAAAAATAAAACAAACCCAAATCCCGTTTTAGACGCACAGTAGCGTCATCTAGTGATCAGTAGCGTCAGCTAAATGTAACATTTTCGTGTGCCTACTTAACCAACATAACATATACATTTGATATTAATTAGCCACTACAATTGTACCGATTTCAATTATTCAAAAGAATATTTAATCCTGTGTAAATAGCCTAAACCATTTAGTTACATGGATTTGGAAAAGGATGACATGGAATGTAATTACAATGACAAAATGATTGTAAACAATGGTTGCTATGGGGTATGTTCCGATATACACTGCGAGCACTGCGCAGTGGTCTTACTGCTGAAAAATCCGTTCCGTTATGGACTGCCAGTACACTGCTACAGTACCCTAGGGAAATTCATGACGTCATGAATTGCCGCCATATTTGTACTGTGAGCACTGGAGATTTCGAGGTAAGGTGCTCGCAGTGCTTTTGATCACGTGATCAGTCGAAACAGAATCAGAAAATGATAAGTTTCTAAATAAACAAAAAAAAAATACTTACGTTTATTGTAAGATGGATTTAATTGATAAATAATTTTTTTATACACAATTTTATAATATTTTCTTTTGAAAAGAGGGAATCTTTATTTATATTCACCTTGCATTAACAAATTTGAAAATGGCGCCAAAAAATAGGATTAACAGTATACTGGACTGCGTTCCGTTTTAAAAAGTCACCAGTATAACTAGCTATTAAGGAACGGGCTTCCAGTATACTAAATTGACGTCATACTGTTCAGTGGTTGCAGTGTATATCGGAACATACCCATGGTAACGATTAAATGCCCTCATCTTCTCATTTGACACTTATAAAAAGGCAGTCAGAGTTCGGTATACATACATAGTGATTTCTTGCTATGATTAAGTTCTTATATTACCACTCAAAGTCAAGCTGTAGCATTAAAGGATTACACTTCAGGATTCCTAGATGTATATTCTGGCTTACCGCAGGGCTCGCACTTAGATCCTTTCTTATTCGCAATACCTAAATGTAAATGACTATGGTGCCTTCTTTCACGATTCGCGTCACCTGCTTTATGCAGATGATACTTAAAATTTCAGAGTTATTTCTAGTTACAATGACTGCTTTAAGCTGCAAACAGATTTATAAAACTTCGAAATTTATTGTGAGAATAGACAACTGTTCTTGAAGTCGGAAAGAATGTTACACTATGACTCTTACTCGTAAACATAATCCATTAAAATATGATTATATCTTTCAAGACTTAAGGTCGAGCGCGTGAATGAAATAAACACTTTAATCTACAAATAGACAACATTATTTCTAGAACATATACGCAGTTTGGCATCATATTACAATACACATGACCGTTTAAGGAAATATTTATAATTAAATAATTGTGTTACTCCGTAATCCATTCGAATACGCAATCGTTATTTGGAACCCTCAATGTGCTATTCACATTGCTGGAATTCAAAAAATACAAAAAAAAGAAATTCTTTACATTATCCATTTTAAAGAATAAAATATTGATTTCTTATTATATATATTGATTTTAAACGTGTTTATCTGGATGAGGTTTTCCCTTACAAAATAATAAACGGCTATGTGGACTCACCTTCGTTATTACAAATAGTAAATTTTATAATCCCTAGTCTCCTCACGTTCTAAAAACATTTTTCATTTTTCACTTACTTATTGAAACAAATTATGCCGTGAATACTTTTATAAGAAAGTCCTGTAAATTTTACAAAGTGAAATTTATAATTATTGTAGTAAAGCTATTTGTTTAATGTGTAGGTTAAGTTTATTAGATGTCATCGCCATTATTAATAGATAGCAACAAAATAATTTTTATTAGTATTAGTAATGGAACTGGTTAAATCAGGTATATTAGTTAAATAAAGAGAAAAAGGTAAAGATTGTATAAACTGTTCGAATTTTAATCATATTGTGGCACATCTGTTTTATAATCTTTGTCGACCACTCTGTGGCAACGTAATCTATGATATTTTGTCACAAAATTGTGAAATAAAATCTAATTGTCTCAATCGTCTAGGTGAATCTGATGGTGAGACTTTTTTTGTTAGTGCGTATGTTAATGGTTTATGATCGGTTAGTACGTTTAGTTCTCTACCTTCTACCATATATCTAAAATGTTTTATTGATAAATAAATAGCTAATAATTCTCTGTCATATGTGCTATATCTAGTTTGAGTGTCCGTCAATTTTTTTGAGTAAAATCCTAAGGGTTCTAATTTATCGTTTTTTTTCTGATGCAAAGCTGCGCCTACGCAATTCTCCGAAGCATCCTGTCATTAAGATAAGTGGTGCGGAACTATCGGGGTGAGATAACATAACAGCGTTATTTAAACTTTCTTTACATTGGTTGAATGCTTTTATCGCGTTTTCAGACCAAGTAATTTTAGTTTTGTCGCGTTTTTGAATTATGTAAGTACGCGTTTAATGGTGATTGAATTTCTGCTGCCTTTGGGATATTTTTTCTATAAAAATTTACCATATCTAAGAATCGACGTAGCTCTTCAATATTATTAGGTTGAGGATAATTTAAAATAGTTTGTATTTTTTTTAAACTAGGTTTGATTCCTTCTTTATTAATATGATAACCTAGACATTCTAATTGGAATTTTGCAAATTCGCATTTTGGTAGATTTATAGTGAGACCGTAGTTGTTTAATCGTTCGAGAACTAGTTCTAGGTGTTTTAAGTGAGATTCCTTACTTTGTGATCCTATTATAATGTCATCTATATAAGGAAATGCGAAATCTAAGCCTTTTAGAGCGATTGCGGAAGGCGACCTATCCATAACAATTTTATTGTGTCGTCTGGAATACGGTTTTTGCCTAATTCGTGCATTCGTCGAAGTAATTGTGATGGCCTTTGGTCGCCGAGTTCAATTTCATTCAATAATTGATTTAATTGCCTTGTTTCAGACTCTTCATAAACGGATATGAGTCTATTGCGAAGTGTTTCGTATTTGTTACATGACGGCATGTTTTCTAATAAGTCACTAACGTCCCTTAATTCGTCTCGACCCAGCTTAGCAATTAATAACTGTGATTTGTACAGGTCACTTGCCTTTTTGGGTCCACGATAGCGTTGAATTGATGGAACCATAGTCTTGGCTGTTGACGCCAAAACTCTGGTATTCTGGAGGAGATGGTGTTCGTGATCTTTTTTTGACTTTTGTCATTTCTGAAATAAAAAGAAATTCAAGAAGTTTTTATTAATTTTTTCTTACGTACATTGGGGGCCCCAGTGGCCCGGGGCCCCCGTATAATTGATACGGCATATACGGCGGTAGTTACGCCTCTGGATTATATATAAATCATAAACTTACTGTTTGTATTCCTCAATAAATAAAATAAAATCTATAATTCAACAGAAGTATAACATGAAAAGCGACGAAAGACCTTATTTACGCTTTAAGTTCCGACTATAATACAAGAAATACAATAGCAGCAAGTACGAATTATGTACTTATAAATAAATAAAGATTATACAAAAAGTAACATAAGATGGCTGTATTTAAACTTAAACTTTGCCTTTTCAAGTTTCAAGATATTGACAGTTCGCTGTCAGTTAATTCCATTAGGGAGGTATTTTATATATTTTTATCGTGACTCAAATTGGATATCTATTCGATACTAAAATGAAAATATGTAGTTGAATAACTCAAAACGTTTGTAAATAGTAGATTCAATTTCTTCTTTATAATACTAAATTAAAATAATTTTACCAAGTTTTAATAAATAACGTAACGATCGGTCGTCTATTTATGCTTGCTTCAAAAAATTCTGATGTAGAGAAACAAAAGTACTTTTTGCCTGAGTATTTTGATGATGATCATCATTTGTTAGCAAAAATATACCATATTTTATGTAATAATAACATTTATATTATTAATGTCTCAATTTTTTTTCATATAATTCACAATATAATATTTTCTTAATTTTAAATATTAATGAATTAATAATAAATTTCGGCGTAAAAATATCTTGAAAAATGTAATAGTAATAGTGTTAATAGTTTTAATAGTGTAGTTTAATATTAAGACCCCTAATCTTTAGTTTGAATGAACTTAATATATTTGCACGACATCAGTTTCATTACATTAAATTTTCTAGCAGTTGCATGTTCAATTTCTCAATACATCATTAGTTTCACGCAGTGGTGGGATAACCTCATCGGAGGCCCGGAGCCGCAACAGGCCCGGATCTACAACTTTTTCCAACCAGGGCAATTTTGATATTGCGTTAACCATACGGCATGACATTTCGTACCACGTAATATGATATTAAAGCATTACTCAGTACTCTAAATATAACCTAAGATGAAGTGCTATCGGGCAGCCAGACCGATAAACATTCAGTTCAATCACGTACCTGTTATTGTACTGAATAGTTTAATTCCTATTTCATAGCCTATCAACTATATAGTGTATATTATATAGTGATTATTTTTTTACATACGAATTGTTTTTATATTCAATGATATACAGCAAGCAATTAAAACCACTCTCCAAATTAGAGTATGTTAATCTTTACGACAAATAATGAAATACGTGTTTTTTCTTTTTATGTCGTTTAGAACAAAAATGTTGAGTTACATCGTCACCAAGTTATTTTCAAAAAACCTACATTTGTGGACGCTCTCGCTGCCCAGTACATGCGCTTTACGCGCTACGTTACACTTACCCCTCCCTCCCTTGCCGCAATTCATTGATAGTAATAATAGCAGCTACCTAAAATGTTTTCGTTTTGTCATGCTTGGGGAAATGATAAATAAAGTTGAAACCTCTTCATACTTTTACGGGCTTAGGACCGTCAAATTGCATAAATCCTATTAGATACCTACTATTACAATAGCTATACTGCTTTAAATTTATAAAGTAAGTAGGTAAGTAAATATCGAGTTACCTAAAATTCTGTTTAGTTAAACCAATTCAAAGTAGGTACTTAACTCGCTATTCTTTTGCAATCAGGCGTATTTAAAAAATCATCAACTTTATGTACATAATCAACTAATCAATTTACCTACCTACTTTAACTATTTACCTACGTATACTTTAATAATTGTTCAAAGTACATACTGTTCCTCTCCAAACAGAGTCTTGCACCTTTTCTGCACATTGTCTTTTAATTTTGCGAGCACTACCGTGTCATTTTTCACTTGGTAAAATGCCGCTCTGATTTGCACTTTTAAGTCCTCGAGACTTTGTGCTTCCTCAACATACACACGTCTTTTAATTTCGCCCCACAAATAAAAGTCACACTGTGGTAGGTCCGGCGATCGCACAGGCCCCACGATGGGGCCTCCGCGTCACGTTGATCACCGTGTATGTAACACTGCACCATTTCATAATATTCGCGATTGGAATACATTACGACGCGCGAAATGTGGCGCTGCGACGGGCGGTGCGCAACACGGAAGCAAAGGCGGAAGCGCATGCGTTCAAAGGGGTTGTGCGCGGGCGACTGACTGATGTGCGCCGACAAAATAAAAAACCGAGCAGACATTGTTGTTGGCGCATGCGCGTACATCCCCTGCGCCCGCGCCCTTGCTACCCCTGCTGCCTTGTTTTATTCATAACTAATGTGACAATGCGAATGTTATAATTATCTTGTAATTGCAACAAGTTTACATTTCATTTTGAAAATTTTACATACCATTTTTTTTTCATATATGTGATCTATTAACGATACCTAATGCTTAGAAAAAATTTGGAGAGTCATTTTAAATGCAGCCGGTATATATATATAACATTTTTAATAAACACTAATTTGACTTTTTTATTAAAGTCGAAAATGACAGTTCGCCTTGCCGCGACAGGAGCGGTGGATAGTATTATCCGTGGTATTACACTACAATATGTCGATGTCATGTTTGTTGCCATGCCATATTTAGTGTCATGTGCCATGTTTAATTTTTACCCGTTTAATTTGTACTGTTACATTACGCGATCATTTCATATTACGCATTATGCATTATTTATAGTACTTACATATCTTTAATAATAATGATTTTGGCGCGGCCCGGGGCAAACTGCCCCCTCCACCCTCTTAGTTCACCACTAGTTTCGCGACACTTAAGTAGTTTCATGCGATGCCCATTTTTTGACTACTTTAAACTAAAAATGTGAAAGAATCTATACGATTATTATTACTAGAGTAATAAATCAAATTGTGTTAATCGAGTACATTTTGTATCGATATAACATAGAGGCTGACCGACCGATACTGGTCATCCCTAATTCACTTTTTGCGTTATCTTTTTCACAGGTGTTTTTTGAGTTAGGTACTTATTTAATTATAATGGGAAACGCAAATGCAAAAGCTGTTGATGTGAAAGTGCCTGAGCCACCAGCACCGGCTAACGCTGAAAAACCGAAATTAAAACCATGTTGTGCATGCCCGGAAACTAAAAAAGCAAGAGACTCTTGGTATGTAAGGTTATGGATATTTTTTCTAATAAATTAAGATTCTTGCGTCATCCTTTCATATTATTTTGATAAATCTTTAACACTATTTTTCATGATTAACTTTTATTATGCAAGTAAGATTTCTATTGTGCAATAGATAAATCAGCAACTTGATATTTCAATGTCAAGAACTTGATATTGTTGTTTTACTAACAGCACAAAATGCTGTAATAATTACGACTAAATAAATTATTTTGATATTATTTTATACAAAAACTCATCAATTGGATTCAATATACTCTGTAATTGGTATTTAGTCAAACTTGTATCATTTAATAAAACTAATGTTCTTCTGAAACAAATGTTTTTAATTTAATTTACTATGTGTAAAATAACATATGTACCTTTTGAAGCACAGGCGGATTTTCTTTTCTTTTCTCAATACTGAAACTTGCTAACAATATATTCATAGCATCTATTATATAAACATATTTCAAATAAATTAAAGTCATAGTCTTTCCCACACAAATAAACAGTTTTACCTGTCAGTTCACTTGCAGTAATGATTCTAATATTGCTGTCTATATTTTTTACAGTATCATAGAGAGAGGTGAAGAAAATTGCGGTCCACTTATAGAAGAACACAAAGCCTGCATGAGGAAAATGGGCTTCAACATATAATTATAAGTTTGTTGAGAATTAGTTGCCATGGCAAAACTAGAAAGGTTGTTATATTTAGATATAAAGTTATCAATCTCGGAAATGGATTGTAGAACTAGTCATATTCGCATACTAATATGACTCGAAGGATATAATGTGATTGCCATAATGCTATAGAAAACAAAAATTACAAATATTGGAAAAGCTATTTATAAAATAAAGTGCTTTTTATGTTGATACCTATTATAATCATCAAAAATGATTATTCATGTAATGTGCATTTGTCTGCAATTCACCAAATAGTATTTTAACATTAGATAATAACAGCTTATTTTAAAGATAAAGTAATTACTTTGTGTTTAGAGATAGAAAAGCTTGGACGTTGTCTGTTCTTGTCTTGTCTTTAATATGTATACAAACATATTAAAAAGTATTTAATATTATGAGAGCTGATGAATAATTTATATTTTTTTGAGGTATTCGAAATTAATAAAAATACCCTTTAACTTTCTAAAATTATACCAAATAATTGGCTTTACAATTGTCAATAACTTCAACAAAATGAACTAAAATATCAAGATAATTTTCAAAAGTAATTCTTTTAACTAAGTTGGTAATATTTTAGATCTGTGCAAGATGTTGTTTAATTTATTCTAAATATTAGCTTAACTTAATTGTAAATAAATAATTGTTTGTTAAATACTGTTTTATTTAACTGCCAATAATAATTTTACATAGAAAAGTAAATCTCCAAACTTTATGAAAAAGTGTCACAAATAGTATACGATATGAAAGTGAGACATCGCTGCACTAATTTTGGTTGTCAGTACATTTGAAATACGTATGTGAGTTGCAGTGTATTATCAAATATAAAGCCGCTATTATATCTAACCTGTGAAGCAAGTCACCATTCGTGTCTTCGTTAAGTTCGCCCCACATCTTGTGATATACATATGAAGTCCATTCAAACTTCCAGAAAAGATATGAAACCGACTACCAAGAGGATATTCAAGTATTCAATAAATAAATAAGTATCACGTATCGCAATTTTGGAGGAGTCTTGTAAAACGTTACGATGAGTTCCAAATAGACTTGTGTAATTATCTACTGAATCGACTCAATGAGTCGGTTCAGCAAAATAATACTTCGACCCCAATCTCAAAGTTTGCTCCGAATGGAACAGGTTAGCTCACTGACACAAATGAACGAAATAATGAACTGAGCAAACATATGAGAAAGGTTAGCAACATCGGTTTTTTTAATAGGTAGAATACAAAATAGGGTATTTAGGTCTCCCTGACTTGGCAAAGAACATTATTATCCATAAAAGAGAGAGATTTGCATTACCAGCTGTTCCTGGCCTATAAAAACTGGTCACTGGGTATTAAGTACCGTTTATGAAGAGGGGGGAGGTCAGGATAATGTTACGGCGCTCTACATGGGGGGAAGGAGGGTCAAAAAATGTGTTACGTCCGCTCGTTAGATATATCTAATCAAACTTCAAAGATGTACTTTTTTTATGGGATAGGGGGCAGACGAACTGACGGATCACCTGATGGTAAGTGATTACCGTCGCCCATGGACACCCAACACCAGAGGGGCTACAAGCGCTCTGCCGGCCGGGTAATTTAACTTATTTGTTCTGGTTAAATTCGTTTATTTTTACTTATCAGTCTCTAGGGACAATAAAAATCTATCATTATCCCCTATATCGCACGGTGACGTTGGCGCTTACCATCCATAATCATTGACCCCCAATTTTATATAAACAAAAAATGATTAAATTGCCTATTCTCCAAATAAATCATTAATACATCAGTAAGTGCTCGCGCGCGCACGTGGTCAGTTGCGTGAATTCAAAAGGTTATCAATAAAAATATGCGTTTTATTAAAAATAACGCAAGACGGTGTGAGGACGACGAATCAGCGCCAAGTTCTGTACATTCGGTTGATAGCAATTACGAGTAAGTTGCATATTTCTAAACATGCCTACTCTTTAATCCTTCTTAGCCTCATGGTGATTTATGGGGTCTGAAAATGGGGTATTTTCTATATCACGGACGTGGTGAGTCCACGTCCACGTGTTCAAAGAACAAAACCAATTTTATGTCCTACGGAATCCTATTGTGGGGAAATGCTGCCAACATACAAACGATTTTTGTGCTTCAGAAAAGAGCAATTAGATCAATTTATAACCTTATAACAATTTCCGATTGGAGTCGATCCTATGGGCTTATGGTTAACTCTGTAAATTCATAAGTTATAATTATTGGTGGATCGAAACAGATTGCAAGACTCAATCACATTGTTGTTCCTCCTCTTACTCTGAATGGTCTTACTTTGACTTTCAGTAGTGTGGTTAAAAACTTAGCCGTCCTTTAAGATTCTTCCCTCTCCTGATCTTCGCATATCCCGAAGTTAGTCGCTGTTGGTAGTCAGCAAGAAAGGCACGATATTCGACCTCCGTAGATCATCGCTAATACCATAGTGTAGCTTTGAATTGAAACGTCTGTCGATTTGTGGTGTCATTAAATTAAAATATTAATACATATACTTATATAATAAAACGTTATTGTTTCATAGAAACCGCTGTTTAATCTCCCTCTAACAAGTGGTAGCAGAGCGTGGTTATCGTTTACGGGAGTACTGTAAATAAAATTGCAGAAATGGCAACAGCTACAAACAATCGAATTTCTATAGAAGCATTAACGAAATCCAATTACGACACCTGGTGCCTTCAAGCACAAGCTGTTCTCATAAAAAATGAACTGTGGGATATAGTAAGCGGTGCGAAAATACTACAGCCGAATGCTGACGCTATAGCCAGGGCGGCATTCAACAAAGAAGACCTCAAAGCCAAAGCAGAGATCATTTTGTTGCTATCCCCGTCAGAATTAAAACAAATTAAAAGCTGCACAACGTCAAAGTCGGTATGGGATAAGCTAAAGGCAACTTATCAAAGCACCGGGCCAGCTAGAATGGCCACCCTACTAAAGCAGCTAGTACTTAAGAGAATGAGCACTAACGAAGACATCCGCGACCATTTAAATAACTTTATGGACATAGTAGATAAACTCGAGGACATGGACATCAAAATCCCAAAGGAACTGCTCAGTGTCATGATTTTATACAGCTTGTCGACTTCTTACGAGAATTTCCGCATCGCAATAGAATCAAGAGATACACTGCCTAATCCTGAAGATTTAAAAGTTAAAATCTTTGAAGAATCACAGGCGAGGAGCAATGCAGAGAAACCAGAGTCCGAAGATAAAACTGAAGCTTTAATTTCCAAAAGGAAGAGGTTCTGTACATTCTGTAAGAAAAACACGCATAGTACGGAATCATGTTGGTCCAACAAGAAACAAGGCAAAACTTTTATGAAAGTTTCAAAGGGCAAAGACAACAAACAACAGAAAAGTTTCAATACTTGTCTAAATTTAAATAATGTAAATATGTCAAAAATGTCATGGTGTTTAGACAGTGGATGCACGTCACATATGACGAATAATAAACAAATATTTTTAAATATTTCCGAAGACAATGGCTCGGTAAAATTAGCTTCAAATGACCACTCGACACCCGTCAGAGGAAAAGGCACGGTACAAGTAAGTCTGAACGAATACTCATGCAAATTACATGAAACTCTTTATGTGCCAAATCTCTCGACAAACTTACTTTCAATTGGGAAGATCACGGACAGAGACAATAAAGTTGTGTTCGAGAAAGATAAAGCTTATGTTGTTGAACCTAACGGTGACATATCACTAAAAGCAAAGAGAAAGGATGGCTTATACTACATATGTCGTGAATCCGAAGATATAGCAAAGTCAGTAACTGTCGAATCAGAGATGATGACGTGGCATAAGAAGCTAGGCCACATTAATGAGAGAGACCTAAAACAAATGGCTAAAGATAAGAAGTTAAGAGGACTTATTTTTAAGGAAGATAAACTCGATACCTGCGAATCATGCATCAAAGGTAAAATGACACGATTACCATTTCCCAAAAATGATTCTATAAATAGCAATCAACCATTAGAAATCATTCATACTGATGTCTGTGGCCCATTCGAAATAGAAACTTTGGCCGGGTCAAAGTATTACGTCTCATTCATCGACGATTATACAAGATACAGCTACGTCTACTTTATGAAGAACAAAAATGAAGTGTTCAAACTATTCAAAGAATTTAAAGAAGAAGTGGAGAATTTTCACAAACTTAAAATACAGAATCTACAATCTGACAACGGCACTGAATACAGAAACAAAGAGTTCGATCAGTATTTAAGGGAGAACGGGATAAAGCGACGACTTACCGCACCTTACACACCCCAACAAAACGGTGTTGCTGAACGCAAGAACAGGTCTTTATTAGACAAAGCTCGTTGTTTGATGATAGATTCAAACGCGCCCAAGATTCTTTGGGCCGAAGCTGTAAATACTGTAAATTACCTTGTAAATAGAAGTCCAACCAAACTACTAAAAGGTAGTATACCATATGAGATGTGGGTAGGCAGACCAGCATCGGGGAATCATCTCCATGTATTTGGAAGCAAAGCTTTTGTCCTCAAAAAGACACGCCGTGGAAAGCTAACTCCTAAATCTATCAAAGGTGTATTTATGGGCTATGCGTCAAATGCAAAAAGTTATCGGATATTCATACCAGAGAAAAATGATATAATGATAAGCAGAGACGTGAAGGTAATAAATGAAATGTATTACGAAAGCAAAAATGATACTAATGAAAGTCTTATTGAAAATGAAAATAAAGAAAAAGATAGCAAAGCAGAAGTCACAAATATACAATTCGAAACAAGAATGAATGATGACTTAACTGTACAGCAACTTGATATTACAGATGTTGTAAATAACCCTAATCCAGATGTAAATACAGATGAAAATGAGATACATCCGGTTGTACGACCTCAAAGAGAACGAAGACCGCCAATACGGTTGAATGACTATGTACAAATTAATGATAATGATTGTGAAATTGATGAATATTATGACACAAACATAGCAAAACAATCACACAAATGTGAAGATGGTGATGACGAAGATTACCATGATGCTATAAAATCTGAAATCAGAGCGCATATCAAAAATGGTACATGGCGGATAGTTCTTAAAGAGAAAGATACGAGACTAATCGGATACAAAATTATTTTAAAAAAGAAAATTGGCCCACACAATGAAATTAAAAAGGCCAGACTAGTCGCACAAGGCTTTACCCAAAAACCTGGGATAGACTATAATGAAACTTTTGCACCAGTTGTAAAATTGAGTTCCATAAGAACAGTTGTAGGAATGGCATTAGAAGAAGACTTACATTTATGTCAAATGGATGTAACTACAGCATATTTAAATGGTGACCTAGATGAAAGAATTACAATGAAAGTTCCAGAATATCTAGAAGAATATGTATCAGAGGTGATGATAGATGAAATAGATAAAGAAGATCTGACTGTATATAATAAAGCTAGAAAAATGCTCGAAGATCTGAAAGGTATAAAAGGTGACAAAGCCTGTTTACTAGAAAGAGCGCTATATGGATTAAAGCAGTCAGGACGTCAGTGGTTTAAAAGACTAGACACTGAACTTAGAAAGATTGGCTTCGAAACTTCATCTGCTGATCCATGTCTGTACATATCAATTAAAGGAGGAGATAAAACAGTCATTACAATCTACGTAGATGACATTTTGATGGCTTACTCAAATCCTGAGACCGCTAAACATATAAAAAGGTTGTTGTCAAAACAGTTTGAGTTAAAAGATATGGGCAAACCCAAAAGACTCCTCGGAATTGATTTCATATACAATGACGAAGGTATCAAACTATGCCAAGAGGCATATATTGAGAAAACACTCAAAATATTTGGCATGGCTGAATGCAAAGCATCAAAGACGCCAATAGAACCTGGTATCTGTCTCATAAAGAATCCCAAGAAAGAGGGGGATAACCTACCGTATAAAAATCTAATCGGTAAACTTATGTATCTTGCAATTGCTACAAGACCAGATATAATGTTTGCGGTCAGTTATCTATCGCAATACAATGATTGTTACGGAGAGGAGCATTTTAAATGTGCCAAAAAAGTACTAAGGTACTTAAAAGGGACTAAGAGCATGGGACTGCAATACCAAAAGACGAATATAGATTTGTTCGGAATGGCCGACGCCGATTGGGCTGCCTGCAAAGAAGATAGGAAATCCTTTTCAGGATATATTTTTAAATACGCGGGAGCAGCAATCAGCTGGGCATCTCGAAAACAGCGTGCAGTAGCACTATCTACGGCTGAAGCCGAATATGTCTCATTAACGGAAGCTGCTAAAGAGGCAATTCACTTGTGTTTAATTCACAAAAGCTTGCATTTACGGCAAGAGAAGCCCATAACAATACATTGCGATAATCAAGCAGCCATAAAACTTGGAACAAATCCAATGGTAAGCTCGAAATCGAAGCACATTGATATGAAGGTTCATTTTATAAGAGACTGTGTTTCCGAGAAGAAGATTGAGCTTAAATTCATAAGGACTGAAGAAAACGAAGCTGACCCTTTAACCAAAGGTTTACCAGGGCCGAGAATTTTCCGTCTGAGAGCGATGATTGGGCTCAGTGAATAAAAGCCATAGGAGGAGAAACTATCCTCTATCCTGCTTTCTGAGGAGGAGTGTTGGTAGTCAGCAAGAAAGGCACGATATTCGACCTCCGTAGATCATCGCTAATACCATAGTGTAGCTTTGAATTGAAACGTCTGTCGATTTGTGGTGTCATTAAATTAAAATATTAATACATATACTTATATAATAAAACGTTATTGTTTCATAGAAACCGCTGTTTAATCTCCCTCTAACAGTCGCAAAATGTATGCTGCTACGGGTTCATTAAGAAGATGGAAAAAGCTGCTCCCATTAAAAACAAAGCTTGAGCGACTTCAAAATGTTTGCATTAGATTTATATTTGGATTACGCAAATATGATCACATTTCTGAATTTCGTGGAAAACTGAAGTGGTTGCCTATTCGACTTCGCCGGAATGCACATATTCTAACGATGTTATTTAACATACTTTTCAATCCCGTTACCCCTTCTTATTTAAAGGATCGCTTCAAATTTACCAAAGATTCTCATGCTCGCCTCTTGAGATCATCAGAAAATTTGCAATTGGATATGCCGATGCACTGTACAATCTTCTACGATAAGTCTTACAGTCCAAGCCGTGCGCTTGTGGAATGCGTTACCTGTATCGATTAGGAAAGCTAAATCCATTAATAACTCGTTAAACAACATTATTTGTCCATGTAAGCATGCAGTTCATATGTATGTATATGAGTACGTATGGTATGTAGTATGTATGTATGTATATGTGTGTGTATGTATGTATGTGTGTATACTTGTATTGTTTTTCTTCCTACACAGTATATATGTACACCGTCCACTACCCCATTATTATTAGCTCATTGTTGATTTAACTCCATCCCAAGGTTACCTGGAAGAGATCACTTTTAGTGGTAAGGCCGCCATTTGTACGTCTCCTTTTAAAATTTGAAATTGTAAGTGTTATGTGTGTGTACAATAAAGTATTTTCTATTCTATTCTATTCTATTCTAAATTGAGTTGGCACAGAGTTTGCTTCTGCCGATTTTGGACTACGCCGATGTATGCCTTACTGATCTTAGTGAAGAGTTGCTCAATAAACTTGAACGCTTATAGAATCTATGTATAAGATTTGTTTACGGCTTATGGAAGTACGACCACGTATCCGAATTTAGGTGTAAATTTGAGCGGCTTCCTATTAAATTACATCGCGAAGTACATATACTTACTCTCCTTTACAAGGTTTTTTTATGATCCATCTATACCCTCCTATTTAAAGGAGAAATCATGTACAATCTGAGTTCGATAATGTGTTGGAGATTCCTCTTACCAGATCGGGGTACTACCATGAGTCGTTTACTGTTAGAGCTGCCCGGCTATGGAATTCACTGCCATCTGAAATCCGTAAGGCGAAATCTGTGGCCATTTTCAAAGCGAGATTGTATAAATTTTTCCTGGCAAAATCTTAGTACCTACTTAGTTTTTTTGTGTTTAATGTATGTATCGTTATGAATTTATATATATATATATATTCGTATTTATATAATTACCCTCGGCACACTACCTCCGCTCTCTTTACATAGGCTTGTGTCGTGCAAGTGAAAATACTGGTTTTTGTTATATCTTCGAAAAATATGAACCATTTTAACTTATAAATGTTTAACAAAACAAATTTTAAGTCAAGGATTTGGAAAATATTACGCTTTGAAAACTGGAAAAAGTAGGGAAAATCTACTACAAAAATTTGCTTAAATACATAAGGCATTAAATTAGATATAAAAAAATGTTACAACTTTCATAATAACAGCTTTAATCATAAACGCACAAATAACAAAGATATTACAAAAAATGTCCAGACGCCCATACATTTTTCGCTACTGTAGCACCGTGTGACGTCACTGAGTGCCTTGAATTTGTAGGGAGCGTTTTCGGCCAACTAGCGGCAGTTCTACAAACACAGCACCGTATCTCCGAAACTATTAATCGCAGACATGTTGTTACTTCGACATTATTTCTCAGATGTTAATGGACTATTTATTTATAAAATAAAAAAAAAGTTGTCAGCTAGCCTGGGTGTCTGGAAGTGATTTTAGTGATCGCTTTTAGCGATAAGACCGCCTTTGCTCACTTAAAACCATAAATTCTATGTAAATTGTTATTACAATGTGTGCAATAAAGTGTAAAATAAAAATAATAATAGGGACTCTTTAAGGGAGAAATTTAAGGAAATAGACATAATGACTGTTGCTTCTCAATACATATACGAGAACTTAATATACGTTCGTAAAAATATTAGTTTGTTTTCTATAAAAAGTGATGTACACAATTTTAATACAAGAAATAAAAATAAATTAACGGTGCCCGTCACTAGACTGCAAAAAGTTAATAACTCATTCAGGGGTCTTTTGTGTGCGCTTCTACAATAAGGTTCCAAGCAAAATACAACAATTAGATATCATGCAGTTAAAATCTACAATTAAAAAATACTTATTATATGGTATTCGATTATACAATAGATAAGAATGCTTGGATTTAAGATGATCCAGCAACTGAATAGGTGATAACTTCTAAACTCTTTATTGTATCAAAATTTAATCTCGTTTCCATTATTATTAAATGATTATGTTATCATTATAAAACCATAGTTTTTTTTCTCTCTGTTTATAATGTATTGATCTGGTAATGACATGGTTTTTGTAAATGTCATTACTCCTATTAGAGCTGGTGAGTTTCTTGCTCGTTCTTCTTATCAGCCAGAAGACGTCCTGTACAAGTGATAGCGAAATAATGTTGGACGATTCAAAAGTAGATACTTTTAAGAAGTCTATTTGAATAAAGATTATTTTGGCTTTGACTTTGACTTTGGAAATTTCATTGCATTATATTAATTTCGAATCTCCGAGATCGAGAGAGATAGAGATAGAAAAGTATTAAGCAGATTATTTTTTTACTTAAATAATAGGTCGGTACCTACCCATATAGCCAATTTTGGTCGCAAATTAAAATGGCTACATCTAATAAACGTGTAAGAGCTGTTACACTTTTTTTTTTGCATAATTCTATGTAAAATGTTTTCGCATTTGCATCACCTTCATTTTTTTTATTGTTCCTTTTACTCAAATATTTTCATGGTCCAAGTTTAATGGCTTCAACAAAAAGTACACGATATAGCGCCCTTAAAAAATCGGTTGTTTCAAAAAAATCCAAAGCTCTTCATTTCATATTTTTGCGTAAAAAGATGTCATGACGTTATATGACTTATCTAAGTATTTATTGTCTGAGGCTAGTCTCACTTGGGATATCATCTACGATATATTTTATCCGATATACCAAATTATGGTAGAAAATTAAACTATTTTAGCTAATAAAACAAAACGAGAATGATGCCGTGTTACAGAGGTATTATAATGTACACCTAGTAAATTACGACACGTTGTCAATAAATATCTTGTCTTATTACTAACATGGTAATTATTTATGTTAAAACAATGAACAGATTTTTGGTATTCGCATTTGTAAATAATGCAATAATTGATAAAAAGTGATTTTAAAAATCCTGGGACCTTGAGATGCTAGGGTATATCCACGTTAATCTAGCATCCCGTGAAATAGCACTACCTACCCCGACCACTAGTCATGACATTAACCTGATGTCACCACACTCACATTGAAACAACATCGGTATCACGACACTCAAGTTGACGTCAAATCAGTGTGACGATATTCGCTTTGATGTCACACCGATATCATGAAACGTCAATTCGATGTCACGACATTTATATATGACATTACATCGGTGTCACGACACTCACATAATCGTTCGTCAGTGTCACCACATCGATCTCAAGACCCTCACATTGATACCACATTGGCGACACGATACACACATTGACATCGCTTCGGTGTCACGACACTCACTTTGATAGGTTTTTTGTATCACGAAACTCATTTTGACTTAAAACCGATGTCACGACACTAACGTTAGTTACACCGTTGTCATGACACTCAAATTGACGTCACATCAGTGTCAAGACACTCAAATTGACATGGTGGGATGACAGCCACATAATCGTCTCGTCAGTGTCACGACACTCATTGCTATCACATCAATCTCAAGACACTCATGTTGATGCCACATCGATGTCACTACACTCACTTTGACGCCTCTGCAATGTCACGACACTCACATTAACGTCATATCAGCGTCACGACACACACAATGACACAGAGGTGACGTTAATGTGAGTGTCGTTACATTAATATGGGTGTCGTGACACTGAAGTTATATCTACGTGAGTGTCGCGACACCTACGTTACATCAATTTGAGTGTCATGACATTGATGTGATGGCAATGTGAATGTCGTGACATAGAGTTGAGTGTCGAGTAAAATTAGTATTTGCTTTCTAAAACACAAGTGCTTTCGCCTCTTGAGATACGCCCCGGTTGGGAACTCCTGCGCTACATAGCGTACCTATTTACTTAAAACGAATGATGAAATATTTTGTTACGGTTTCATCAGAATGACCTATGTCAATAGCACGATAAAAGTCTAATGTTTGTTTCACGGAAACTATTTGTTATAATGATAATAAAATGTAACTCAGAGGTGTGTCAACTCAATAGTAAAGTTTCTTAACCTATTCGGTACCTACTTACAAATACAGTTATACCCACGGCAATTCCCCAAAACCACGCTTAATAAAGTGCTCTATATCAAACGTTTAATGTGTTTGCTAATTTGTCAATAAGCTGAATAGGGACTAATGTTAATATCACCAGTGATCGGATAGTCGAAGGCTGACAAGAGATGCAAATATGTATTGTTTTTTGTTTCCTCTTACACTCTTATTACTCATTACATAAAAAATCCCGATTTGCTATTCAAAACGCGGGATTTATATTTTAAAAACGTGTAGGTATTAGAAACCACTTTCATAATTTCCGAGACAAGAAAACAAATTTGAACTAAAATGTCCGATCACTGATTTTAAAAATGATACAATAGAAAAAGGAAATCTGCTGTTTTACGTGAGATAAAAATCCATATTTAAAATTATTTTTGTAAATTATTGCCAGCAGGACGAAATAGTACGCACAACTTAACATAGAGTTTTCTCATTATCTTTGCTGTATTTAAATATAACTCATAACGATAGCAAACTCAAAATAACTGTCCTCGTAGTGTACTATCTGTAGGATCAAGGAAGATCGCCACTGCACCCTTGAAAATTGTTATTTTATAAATATAAATTAAATGCTGCTCTTTTATTAAGGTATATACGGGTTGGTTATTTTTTGGTATCATCTGGCTCTTGTGTGTCTATGAAGTTTTGTTACAAAACTTTTTAAAAGAAAAATGTTTCTCACCAGCGACTTTCAATTTACACGCAGGAATCATCATATTTCAATGATCACCAAAAATTTTAAAACATTACATGTATGTTTTTTTATTTTCTATACAAACTTTGAACCCCTATTTCAGTCCTTAGGAGTAAAATTTTATATTTCAAACTTGAAAAAAGACGGGCTTCCACAGTTATTTTCCAAACTTTCATTAGTTATTTATCCCCTTAGCTTCCTTCCCTAATGAATGTCTACTCCACATAAAATCTCTATCGACAAAAGGTCATGGGTCCAAATTTAAAAGTTTACGCTCGCCGATGAAGCGAATCGGGGTTATCTTTTTTTATACAAGTAAGTACAGGTAATTAAAAATTAAAGATTTGGTGTTTATTCTATAACTTACTTACATATAATATTTATTTAATTTTCATAGATTTTGTATTCACAATATGGATAGTTGATATTATCATCATATATTTAGAAAAAAAATGGTATAGCTCGAATCTCTCTATCAATTGGCAGAGACTATCACCTGAAACGGTTGAAATATGGAAATAAAAATATTTGACCTGCAGAAGACCTGCACAACCAGCCCCGTGGACGGCTGGAGACCCAAGTTAATAATGAAGAATTGAAGGTTTTGTGGAAGCGGATTCATCGCAAACCACGTCCTAGTTTGCTGCAGACTGCGGTGTTATTGATAAAACTGTTTTAATCCACTTATATATAAAAGTGTTTTATTAGAAGAGCCTCAATTGGAATATCTAAGACATCCACCGTACTCCCCGGATCTTGCTGCAGATTCAGATTACCATTTTTTCCAAATTTGGATAACTTCTTGCAAGGGAAAAAAATCAACTCCGATGGGGCAGAATCGCCTTCAAAGATTTTATTGATTCCCGTCCGATTGGTTTTTTTAGGAAGGGGATCAATGAACTACCTATGAGATGGCAAAGTGCGTAGATAACAATGGTTTATACTTTGATTAAATAAATATATTATATTAAAAAATATTCGACTTTTTGTTCCTCCCATACCAAACACCAATTCCATATGTAAGGACCTAATATTATTATTTTTTATATTTTATACTTTGTGGGCAAGTGGATTTTTTAACCATTTTTCATTAACAATTACAATTTTATTATGTTATGGAGGGGTTTATTAATTAGTTAAGGTGCTCGCAGTCATCTGGAATCTTAAACAGGGAATAAATATCGTAGATAAGTAATAAATCTTGAAGTTTGAGAATCCTTGGTTTATATCATAGCAAACGTGTGAATTAAGAGAACTGGAACATGTCACATTTATAGTTTCGACGTTCCGCCGTTGCATTAGAGTTGCAATTTAATTGTTGTAATTTTTTCTTGTTCATTTATAAATAATAGGTATTATAATATTAATACGCTATCAACGGTAAACAGCCTCACTTTACGTTGATAATCGGCAGAGGAAGTGTGTATTGGAGATGAGACCGCTAGAAATTGTGCTATTTAATTAATCAGAAGTGTTTTTTTTTCTTTCAATAGAATATTCGGCAGTGCGTGTTCCGATCTATCCGAATGTGAAGGAGTAGAAAATAACAAATTCAGGATCAGTAGAGGGTAAGTCATAATTTTTTTCCCAACTACGCCGAAGCGAAAAAGAGGGTTATAATTTTGGCCGGTATGTTTGTTTGTAAGAATGTTCGTTTGTTCCCTTATAATTTCGAAATTACTCATCGTAACTGGATAAATAAGGTGTCATTAGAAGCATCTTAGAGTATAAAGTAAGAAACTAAAAAATATATATATTATTCAATCATTCCGTGTAGGTTATCTAAATAAAGGTTTAATTAGCACTTTTGTTTGCGATTTTGCTTAAATACACCCAAAAATTAATTAAATAAATAAAAAAACAAAAACCTAACTACAGCTAAAAGACGTTTTAAAAATTTTGAAACTGCCACTGACTTAAATATAATTAAAAAGACAATCAACACCTTAGTCTTAAGAGAACACGGAACCAGTGAAAGGTCCAAAATGTAAATAAAAGAAAATACAGAAGAAACCATAGAAAAGTTGTTTCATTTATGGCTAGTGCGCGTGAAAATATAAGAAATCAATACATATGATAATACTATGTCCATCTTTTTTTACAATTTATTCAAGATATTAAAAACTAAACCTTTACTTGATATAGTTTTTCCCCAAATCACCGGCGAGGTGCTCAGAAGGATGAGAACATAATATGAAAGCGTTTCCTCGTTGAATAGCCAGACTACTTGTTTGGCCGTTGTAGAAACCAGTCATCCAATAAAGAAACGCTTTTACGTACGTTTTCTACTCAACTGTGACGTAGCGAGCCCCCACTCCTCAACTTTAATGGCTGTTATCTAAGCTATTACTTGTTAAATTGAAGTAAAAAAAATACGTATCTAATATTTTTCTATTATCTGACTGACGGACTAAATAGAATTGCATTTTTTTTACCCAGTCATCATCCCTATTATGTTTTATATTTAAATCTGTAATGCAAATAAAATAAGTTCTTGTAATATAAACGTAATAACTGAACGTGAAATAGTAAACAATAATTTTTGGAACGCAAATAAGTACCTTCTACCGATATTTGTACGGATTTGTGTGGACGAAGGAGTGCCTACACAATTGGCACGATTTAGAATTATCATTTAATTATAATTCGTGAGGCTCGATTTAATTTATATTTAATCAACGAATAATAATAATTAGTGATTAAATAAAATGATTTTGATTTGATATGTAAAGTGTGCAACCCTCACTTGTTGTTATTTGGTCTTAACTAATTCACCAATGTCACTCACATTTAATCGAATTCAATTCTGCCCTTTTTAGTTTTCAGTATTTTAAACAAAATATACGTACGTTTGTACATAAGCTGAAGGCAAAAAAACTCGGTTTATTTTAAAATTAAGTTCTTAATTTTCAATCGCCAGGCCCACTCTCCACTTTTTCTGTTTTTTTTATCGTCGAGGAAATGCTTTTGGCGATTTGTTTTAATATCATATAATACCTAATCAAAGAAATGTAATTACTCCGGTATGCTCGGGTTTACTATAAAATAGTTGTCACCAGTCTTTCATATTTCAATTTTGTTACCAAAATCCTTATATGTAACTTGCAAACACAGTTCTATTCAGTTATTACGATAATAAATTAATTTAACATATTAAACTTTTTAGGTGTTATAAATGCTTATTTTCATGATATTAGGAAACCTAGCCCGGGATCTTCGTTAGGAAGTATCCAGAGCTTCAAGAGTGTCATGGAACGGACGGAGTCAGCTCCACTGCTGGGCACAGCGGTGCCACCTACTTACAAGTCTCTAGATAAAGGAGATCCTACGGTTAGTTTATTTGAATCTAGACACTTTTCAAAATGGCGTAGTTAGTTAAGCTCATATATTTTTTGAAACTTCGAGCGAGGATGCAACGATGAAACATATACCTACAAAAACCTGTTGTTTAATTAGTAAAATAGTATTATTATACCTATACAATTGTAAATTTATAAGATTAAATACTTATTTGTTTTTTTGTAGGAGAGTAATCTTCAGAAATACTGGTCCGAACATGAAAATTCTTTGAGCTATGGAAGCTACGTGACATACCCCCGGTTTGTGAATTGTTAATTTAAAGTTAAGCACATCTCAAACTGTTACTTAAACAGGTTTTCGTGTTTCATATTAGTTTTTTTTTAATGATCTGTTTACAGCAGTTTGATAAAACTAGGACTTTTGCGCTATGAAACATAAAAAAGTTAGTTAAGTTATTGAGAATAATTCGTTGAGATTTTGTACTTTTCTCAATGAGGAAGCATTTAAAAAAAAATAGTTCCCGAAATCAATCTAGATGTCGCTACGGTACGTTCTTCATGACAACCTTTCCGGTTTTCTTTCATGTTTAAAAGTAAATTAGTTTTCAAAACTCAAAAATCAACTCATATTCTATTTGTACTTTATCGTATTTGTATTAATATCTAAATTGCGAACTTTTCAAATTTAATTTTTTTATATATTTTTTTCTTTTTTGGTCCATTCGTTTCCTGCAAAAATCAACTTTTGCTAGAGTCGCCATCTAGTGGAGGTGCTTTTTAGTGCTTTCGTTTTTTTTTTAATTCTTCCTCATTCAGGAAACGGATAATAAGCTATAATGAGCCTAATAACTTAAATATAAAAATAGAAGATTTTTAAAGATTACGGTTGAATGTAATGTAAAACAAAGCGGAAATATGTAGGAAGATATACTTTTATCCAGCTTTAAAGAGGTCACTTATCACCCAGACTTTTTACTCAACTGGCGTCAAACGCGACCGATAGTAAATTTCGACATCCTCGTTTCATAATACCTAACTTTTAAAATCTCTAAAATGTAACGACGAAAAATTTATTAAAATATAAAGTGAGCTCTATGACTGAGTAGTCCCCGCGCAAGTTCCAAGGTGTCGGTGGTGAAGATATCTATGTATATGTCTCGGGTTCAATTCTTGGGATTTGTTTCTTGAAATATACAATTGTCTTGCTCTCTGTTGATAAACATGATTAATACATTAATAAATTGCAATTATTTGAGAATGTATAAACATTTATAGTGGGTAGTATCACTTTCATGGGTTGTATTATCCATGAAGGTTAACATTTTAAAGTAAACATTTTAAATACTTTAAGTGACTGATTGAATCTCCCAATAAAAGTGCAATGCGTCTATTTGTTACCATTTTATATTATTTATCGATTTGTGTATCGAGATTCGTATTCAGTAGAGTCACATCACTATTAATAAAACTAATCAATCAATTTCCATTAATATGCTAACTACGATTAGAATACGCGTATATTTAGTAAGATACAGATAATTAGCAAAGACATTGACCTTACAGTATGTAGAGCATGAAGCTTTAAAACGGTCTCATAATGAACAAATCTAAGCCCGATAACAGCGTAGAGACAAACAATGTCTCAGATAATAATATAGAGATACTTGTTGCTTATGTCCAGAATAACTTTAAAACTTTTATTAAGTATCTAAGTTAATATTTTTACGAGTTGTTTTCGGTAATAATTACCTGGACGACCGAGTGTTGCTTGTTATTTTTTTTATGAAACCTAACTAGGTTGATTTATTGCCCCTAAAACTTCCTGCATGCTAAATTTCATGAAAATCGTTGAACTTGTTTCCGAGATTATCTGAATCTCATAGATATATGAAAGAATTCCACGTTTATAGGTATTAGATAGAGATAGAAGTACTAATGTCTTTATAGTCTTTATAATGTTGGTACATACCTGCTATTGTAATTAATAAGCATGGAAGATATAATATGAATCATAGTCATGTCAAGAGATATCTCTTCTTGCTCATGTATCCAAAAAAGCAGGCTGAAGTTTTTGTTGGTTTTTCTCGATACAAGATCTCTCTCGTAAATTTGCAAAATGATGCAATAAATTATATTGAGTAATCTTTTTAAAAATATCTAAAAACCATTTTATCGCATTTTATAGTATCTACATTTCTTAACAAACACTACAAAACATTTTAACGGACATTTGAATTTAAAAAAAAAAACCAACAACAACAAAAATGAAAGATGGAATTCTTTACACACATATTATGTGATCGTTGAAAATAAGCGATACTATCGTCACCCTTAGCATTTTGTATCGTTTCCGCAGAAAGTACAAATGACCCCATTTTGACCATTTTAAGAATTACAAGGAACGGAACTTTGACACAAAACAGGCATCGACGGTATTAGTTTTACGGTAATTCAACATTATAAAGTAATATATTTGCCAATGCTATAGTTACACAACGTGTTGAAGTGCCAAAAAATCATAAAGGTGCGAATCCGAGTTGCAAAAACCAGATCATCCGCCCTACTGCGTGTTGTTGTTCGAGACGCGAATAAATCGCTAACTCCATCCAATACAACAATAGTCAATACGAAATGATGCCGATTTCTATGGATAACGATACATATCGCTTATTTTCAACGTTTATATAATACTTGGTCATTGTCCGTCTTTTCACTGTAAGAATAGACTATAGGTATATGTAGTGAGGAAAGTATTTAAAAAAAAACATTAGTTCCCGAAATCAAACTAGATGTCGCTATAGTACTTTCTTGATTTTTCCATGATAACCCTTCCGGTTTTCTTTCATGTATAAAAGTAAATTAATGTTCTAAACCACAATAAACAACTAATATTCTATTTGTACTTTTTCGTATTTGTATTGATATTTAAGTTTCTAACTTTGCAAATTTCAGTTTTTTGATATGTTAGTTAAAAGGAACGGAAATGAATATCTTTGACCCATTCTTTCCTACAAAAATCAACTTTTGCTAGAGTTGGCAACTCTAGTGAGGTGTTTTTAGTGCTTTCTTTTTTTTCTTAAAATACTTTTTCATTCTAAAAGTATCTTGTGGATAACGTTCTTTACCTCAAATAATTATTTCCGACCTTGTGTGAAACGCAAATTGTATACATAACTTAATTTTATCTTTATTGCTCTTAATTAGCGATGTCGACGTTATTTTGACGTAAACGTTATTTAAACCTATACACTCAACTTGAGAACATACGATATTATCTTGTACGATATTAAATTATTACGGAAAGTTGTTAATAAGTAACTACTTTGGTATATGTAGATGATACGTTCGACAATTATCTTCATAATCATATCGAAGGCCAAGAATTTAATTTTTAAAACAAAAGCTCGAATTCGTCTGAACTAACGTCAGTCTTTAATCTGAATGTTTGATTTCATCACTTCGTTCTTTCGATCATCATCATATTTGGTGAAAAGATATCATATTTTAAAAATAAACGTTGGACTGGTTAAAATTCTACTGAATAACCAAAATTATAAGTGTACCACAAGGAACGATATTAGTGCCTATACTATTTATACTCAAAGTATTACACCAATGATCTGACTTTATTTTGAAAATGTACAGATATTAAGTTTGCTATTATTACAGCTAATTATTTCACAATGCACAATAACATTCTCGTATATAATTCTATAGTTAATAATTTTAAGTTATATTGTATAAGTAATATGAAATGTAAAAGTTCTGGATCACTTACGAAACTTTAATATCTTAAATATTGTACATAGTGTATTAAAATAAAAATAACAATTTATTTATCTCACTGTGTGACAAACTCTCTAAACTAGTCTATGATTAACCTCTTAAAGAAATACAATAAAGAGATTATCGTCGATAGCTGTAGGTATAAGTATAAACTGAGAATAAATTATAAGAAAAACAGAAAAAATGGTCTTTGCGACTTTAAGATCTAGTAAATTAAAAGCGCTTAGTTCTTAACTAAGGTAGTGTTTTACATTCTTCTGTGAGTTAGCAATGAATAAGACTCTTTGAAGTCCACCGGACTAAAGGAGTGTAACTCTGGCGGCGAGTCACAATAGATCTTTAAGGTCGCTGTGACTACAGTCTCTCAGGGAACTGCATAGCCCCTTAAAACAATAAATAATAATAATATTATTACAGGATCCCGCAGAGTTATCGGCGAGTAGAATAATCACCTCGTATAAACTATTTGAGAAACCAACTAAGCCCGAGAGAAAAAAACAAAGTTCATTAGTCACTATGTAAGTTTGTCTATATTATTTAACTAAGTAATTATAAATCTTATAAACATATATCTTCAGCGAGTCTTTAGGTAGTCTGATAATTTAATAAACTATTAAACACCAAAGGTACTGTGCAATATTTTTCATTATTTAATTTCTAAATAATTTCTAAAAAAAATATTTCGTAATAAATTTCAATTTCTAAATAATAAAAAAATAATCCACATATCTACTACATGTCTTCTACCTTAAAGAAATCCATTGGAACTTGTGCGCCTATAAAAGTGGGATCAAGTCGGCACCATCAGTTCTCATATAAACGGTGGCTTGTCGTCATTCCACCCTTCCCTTTGTTCGCATTTACCGATGTAATTTTTAGATTTTCAGTATGGAACACCATCATGGGGTCTTCACTGTTAACAATGGCGTGGGGCGTGGAGGCCGCTGGTTTGCCGGTCGCGTTAATCCTAGTAGCACTGATGGCCGCCCTCTGTCTGTACACAGCCTACGTACTACTGCGTGTTAACTCATACCATGGTTAGTTTTAAACGCAACTTGTTGTTTTCTCTGGTCCTCAATAACAGTAGACGCCGAGTGCTGAGCATAGGCCTTCCCTATAAATCTCCACGAGGACGGGCCTGCGCTGCCTGCATTTCATATTTATTTAGTATCAGACTATACACTAGTCAAATGCTCATACAGTGTTAGATGGAAAGAATTCAGGTATAGGCTCTCGTTGTACCCGAGCCTCTCCTTCCGTTAGTCCCCTAAAGGTCCCAAAAGAGGGGTGAGCGTCCTGGCGACTCGGTCACGACTTACCGGGTCTCATCCCCAGGGGAGAGTACACCGTAGAAGTTTTTGTGGGTAGGCCTTCGGGAGCCCATCGCGCAGCTAGCCACGGGGTGGGTTCACGTAGGAGAGTCCCACACACCCTCCTGTCGCTTGCCAGACGGCAGGGGTTGTGCCTAATGCCTGCCTCTAATGCCCTGTTGCCCTAATGCCTGTGTGCCTCTACGTAAAAAAAGGTTTATCGCTGGTATAACAAAGAAAGTTTAATCAACATTCACATCGATTCCTTCTATTTTCAGAATCATAAAGAGAAGCAAACTCATATCTATCAAAGCACGCTAATTTATTTATTTATGCATTTTTAGGTAGCGATAGTTGCGAAGTGCCGGCGCTGTGCCACGCGCTGCTGGGCCGGTGGGCGGCGGTGGTGGCGCACACGTTCAGTCTGCTGGTGCTGCTCGGAGCCAACGTCGTGTACTGGATACTTATCACCAACTTCTTATACTTCACTGTTAACTACTTTACAGGTAAACAGTACGTCTCATTATTAAGATATCAGTGGGCCACCAATGAATCACACTATATAACAGCTATTAAAGTTTTAAACGTTATATATTATCTAAGGTTTAAACATTTATTTCTGTTTAAACCTGCTATACTTATATTTATTCATCTGAAATTAAACTATAATAATAATAATATATTTGTATATTTATATCTCTGTATTTTGGATATTATTGAGTGCTACTTATATGTGTAAGTATATATTATCTTCCTAATTATATAAGTGTATGTCTATTTATCAAATATCTTATTCTGCCTTTACTTTAAACTTAATTTTGTAATACAAACCAAGCATATGGGATTCCTTTTCCAGACTTGAACTCTTCGAATGGAACGGAATACAATTCGACTCTGCTCTGTCCAAAAATGGACGGACTGAACGGTTCTCTGTTGATTCCGGTGGATATGAACCCGTCACCGTACTGGGGACTCCACACTACTGTGCCGGTGTACGTAGCCTTCATAGTGTTCCCGCTGCTCAACTTCAAAAATGTGTCCTTCTTCACTAAGTTTAACTCTTTAGGTAAGTAATTTATCTACTTAAACTCGAGGATATTGGCAATCTGCTATCTTTAGGCGATAAAATCTTACACTTGATTTCCATTGCTATCCATTCGCTGTTAGATGGAATATTGATCACTCCCCAAATGCAGAAAACTGTCATTTGATTTGAATGTGCTATTAAAGTCCTTACTGTTGGAGCTATGAACATATCTATCGATATAAGAACTGCAACCGCAACTAAGACCAACAATTCCAAAGCCAGCGGACGAGCTGCACTCGTGTTAACAAGTTTCTGGGTCACCTATCAAACCGAATATAACTTAATCTCCGCTATGCAGACCGAATGCTCCAACTACTGCGCCGTCGCACTCCTCAAATATTAGAACACTGTCATAACTGATTATTACGGTGCTACCGAACATACTCGTAAGATAGTATTTACTGCATTCTACAAACTAACACAATCCAGATTCTCCAACGCCGGCAGTTGCGTGCCCTATGGAAATACGATGTAAAAAATTGATGTACAGGTACTCTGTCCGTGTTGTACCTGGTGATCTTCGTGGTCGTGAAGGGTTGGTCGTGGGGCCCGCACTGGGAGGCCGCGGGGGCGGCGCGGGCGGGTGCGGGCGCGGGGGGGAACGCGGCGGTGCTCAGCGGCATGCTCGCGCTCTCATTCTACATACATAACATAATTATAACGATCATGGCCAACAACGACAGGCAGGACAGGAACGTGAGTGCGATATAACTGCACACAGCCAATTGTTATTCTTGTCTAAGACTGGGTTGGTCATTTGAGTAGATATGGTTTAAAATGACCAGATGCTTGGCCCAGTTTTATAATCATTCTAGCTTTGAAGTATGGGGTTGTAAAATTTGGATTATAAATAAGCAACAGTAAATGAGGGTAGTAGACCGATCTATGACTAGTACTCCGGTGTTGTAATTATCACCCGGTTTATGAATTGAGTATTTAAAGTTAAACACCTCTCAAACCGTACTTAAACGTCATTTGAACAAGTTTTCGTTGCAGATTTTAGTTTATTTATGTTTTAAAGAAAAGTAAAAAACTTAAATTATTGAGAATAATCAGTTGAGATTGTGCTTTTTTCAATTCAGGAATCGGCCGCAAATTGCCTTTAAAGACCTTTGTAAAGGCCTTTGACGCAACATACATTGGTACCGATGCAATTTTGATTCGTTTATCTTTACGATACCTTGAGAGATTTCCGTAAACACTAAAACTCAAATGAAAATATAGTTACGGATTGAAACTGATAACATGAGGTCTTCCATCGGGTTTTCCATCGAAATTAAATTATTCACCATCGCCAGAACTCAAGAAGCTCAAGAATAGGAATGAAATACTGCTATACCCAATCTCGACAGCTCATGTGCTGATATTTCTTCAGAAGAAGAAAGAAAGTAGGTAATTTTATTTTATTTTTCTTTCCCAGGGGCGAGATTTGACAATAGCATTTGTATTGGTGACGCTGACATATATGTTGGTGGGAGCTGGTTTCTATATATGTTTTCCTTTAGCCAAGGCATGCATTGAAGACGTAAGTGACACATTTATAATTCATAGTAATTTATAATTCACAGACGTAAGTGACACATTAATACCGAACAGGCTCTGCCAGAATGTCAGCGTTGATATGGCACTTCTTCGTCTCGAATCAACACCAGCCGAGAAAGAGTTCTGGTTGATCTCACTTTATTTCTTTTTATAGATATGTCATTATGTACCTTATTGTTTCTTTTTTTGTATCTTTTGTGTCTTTATGTGTTTCTAATAATGTACTGTGCTTGTTTGTGCCTTTGTGAGATCAATAAATATTTTTTCTTCTTCTTCTTCATAGTATATTATCCAATATAGGGTATTGTTATGCTTAGGTGTCTTTCCTTTGTTACAGAATATTTTAAACAACTTCGAAATGCATGATGTGATGACAGCTGTAGCAAGAATACTATTACTGTTTCAAGTGAGTTATACATTTTTATATCTAAAAGTGCACATTTTTGAATGTCTTATGAAATAGCAAAAAACTGGCTCAAGACCCCGGATTAGTAATAATACCGCTTAAAATGTTTCTAGATATTCCATTATTTACATCTTTGCATAGGTAGAAGTCATTTATTACTTAATAAACTTGTAAAGTCAACTTAAATGTGTCAGTTTTCTTTTAACTTTTTTATTTATAGGTGCTACTGCCGTAACGTTTGAATTTTTAGCAACGACTTGACTGTAACGAAAATTAACTTTTTAAAGCTTTATAAGTCACAAACGGTTTACTAAATCAAAAAAAGGCCTAACCGCACCCCCAATGGTTTTGAAACACCTATCCTGCGATGCCTCACACTATGGGAAGATGAAAAATAATCATCCCCACTTTAAATGTAGAGGAGATTCATAACCTATTTTTTTTTTTTTCAAAATTGATCTTTACCTCTTTGTCGGCGTAATTAACTCATGCCAAATTACAACTTGCTAGTACCAATAGTTTCTGAGCAAAACCTCGGACAGACAGACCGACATACGAAACTAGTTTAGTACGGATCCCTAAACATATAGGTATGCTATTAAGATAAAATTTACAAACGAAATAGTAAGCTTCTAGAAGAAATCTCAAACCAAGTTTTAACTCGCACAAATAAAATAATTAACTAGTTATTCACGCTCTCACTGATCATCACAGGTTGTAACTGTATATCCGCTGGTAGCGTTTATGTTGCGGTCAGAGGCTGTGTTATTACTGGACATCGGTTCTTCGCGCGCTCTCACTATAATCATCAACCTAGCAATAGTGACAGTCTGCATACTGTTCGCCTGCTTCTGTCCCAGCATAGGGACCATCATAAGGTACATTTTCAACTATTATTTTATAGAAAATATTTCTAATGTACTTAATAACGTCAGAAACAGTAGAATCGAGTCCTTATATATACTTGTACGATCAGTTGCAATCAAACACAAACTAGTCATTAAATGAGTTAATTACAAACGATCATAGACTAATGTAGTCACCTGCCAACTTCTTTGATTATACCTAGATAGTCTATAATCTATGAAAGTCTGCAAATATAGAAAAGTAGCTTGATTGTCTTGATCTCGTTAAGTAATATTGCAATTTCACATAATAATAACAATCACGTATAATATTACTATTCAATAACAATACTCATTTCCGCATCAATTCGTAAACTGCGTACTACCACACGTCTTCATCTTCCTTCGATTTTAGGTATTGAATTTTGAACTTTATCCCCAGGTACACAGGGGCGGTGAGCGGGTTGGTACACATTTTCGCGCTACCATCTCTCCTACAAATGCGTTCGTTACAACTGCGCGGGCGCCTCACGTGGTTTCAGGGGATATTTCATACTCTCATAGTGATATTCGGCGCGGTCAATTTATTGATGCAATTCTTCATAAAAGAATAATAACATCGCATTGACAGAATCCAGAATGGACGGTATAATTAAATAATGAAATATATCATGAAATAACTTGAGGGTTTCGGAAGATCAGAAGGCTTGCAAGTCGAAATAAAATTATCGGTGGTCCTTCAAATGAATGAAAACTCATTCTGATGGCAGTTGAAACATATCATAAATACAGGTATAAAACTCCACAACATATCCCTAATGTGGAGTGTGGAGGGGGCAGCCACAATAAAGGAACGCTATAGACGCGTGACCGCCTCACCTTAGTAGCTAGTTGCGAACTACCAAAATCCCACTTGAGCCCGATTTAAACCTGCGAATGTTTTCGGAGCTAAGATACATCATTAGAAGCAAATGTGAGCAAGAAGCAATTATAATAAAATACTGCAACTCCAATTTGTGTTTTTAACACAACAGTTTTGCTGGTCCTTCGAGCCGGATAACGATAATTACACATCTAGTCATAGATAGTTTATAATTATGTATACACGGAGGTAATTATATGTTTAGAATTAAGTAAAACAAAATGTAACTAATTATAATTTTATTTTGTAAATAAAAAAAAATAACAATAATAACCAAAAATAAATTCTGTGAAAAATCTCAAATATCAAAACCACAAACTTTATCAACATAGCGGAAATACTTAAGTATATATTTTATTAGCTGCAAGAGCGTTGTGTTATTACAACTTAAATCGAATGTTAGTAGCTTACATTACAAAAGTGCATATACAAATAAAATTATTTAAATATAACAAGTTTTTCATTTCCAGTTTAACAATGATAATATTTATAATGAACACAAAGTAACATATCAGATACTACCTAATATCTAAACTACAAACACTTTGGAACTTAAAGATCAAAAGATCGAACCTGTACTGACAGCATCCAGTTAAGACAAAATACCAATTGATTTTAAACTGTACTGTACTGTTAATAAGGTTTAAAACAATATTATTTACACTGAAGTTTAATTGTTACATATACACAATCCAGTTTTGGTTTCTATTACATTTAAAATAAGGTTGTATTTATTTTTAACATTCGAACACTTACAATTATCGTAAGACTTGAAAGTCATTATGTATAACATGTTTTCTGTGTTGTTACTCATAATTATGTGATAACAGTGGGAGCGTCACGGCCGGTATATTTTTGTAGCTGTGATATTTGTAAGGCCACCTCTATAAGCGGTCTCAACATTACTTGAGCGTCGCCTTGTACATCGGTCGCTTCATACGAATCTATATACAACCTGTAGAAACATTAACGGATTACATATGAATAAAAATAAACGATCAAGTGCGATTCGGACTCGCGGATCAACGTTATTGTACTATAAAAACACTAAAAAAAATTGTTGTACAGGAGGCGTCCTTAAACATTTATTTTATTTTAGTATTTGTTATGATAGCATAAAATTTCCCAAATAAATCACCAGACTTTCTTCTAAAATGAACACTATTTAAATAGTCTATAGTTTTCCCATAAGTAAACTTACGTTTTAGTATATATTATTGTATTTTTATATGTATATTTAGTATTTTAATGTTAAGTGTGTCTTTATATCTTTAAATGTCATGTATGTTTATTATTAATTTGTAGGTATAAATATTTCCTTTTCTTTTTCTTTTCGAACTTTTGCATTCTTTAATCGCCGTACATTTTTTTTTTTGCTTCTACGTCCTGTCTGTTAAGCTGGTAGTGAATGCCCTTAGCATTCAGTCCACCTTTTGCTCTTGCAATAAAGTTTTAAATAATGTATAAATAAAATGCTTGTTTTTCATTTGGTTATGGTCTTTAAAGATACAGCCAACCCTCATACTCTTAGTTACTCTATACCAAAATAATGACGCTTATACTCCCCAAGTTGACGAGCGTCTGACGCGAGACATAACGCACAATAGGAGAATATGATAAGTTCATGTTCGAAACTCACCTGACTGTAGCTCCGGAACTGCCGGTACCACTCAAACGTAACACTATGCGGGAACCGTCTTCGAATATAATGCGGAGTCCCTACAATACAATACAACGTCACATATTAAATTAACCAACGCCCATTCAAAACAAAACCTACGTTATCTAATAGGAGAATATCGGTCAGTATTTTCAGCGAGAGCAGCCCTGCGATTTTGTGATTTTTATACAATGGAATCAATAGAATTTCTTCACTAAATGACGCGACTTCGGAATAGGATTTTTGCAAAATCGCAGCGCAGATTTGATTTATTGAAATGTGACGTCACTGTTCAAAATGTCACGTGGCTGATTGGTTTCGCGGGACAATTTAAATTATTGAATAAAAAACAAGGTTTTCCTTTATTTTTTTATTATTATTAGTTTGATTCAATTAAGTATTATTAAATAAGAACATTTATTTAATATGATCATTAAAATTGTATCAATTCATTTAACAATATTTTAGCAGTTAAGGTTGTTATTATGTATTATTATAGTGACCGTCTCACCTGTTTCATGGAGACGCTCTGGTCGATGGGGTCCATGTATGAGAAGTTATCAGCGAGCTTCACCACGTAAGTTTTCCCGGCGGCGGAGTGCGATGACCCCACGAAGCCCGCCTCCGTGATCCTGCGCTCCAGGACTTGCATCATCTCGTTACACGGGTCGCTTGCACACTCCTCGTAATCGTACCTGTGAAGATACCAAGCAGGTTATGATACAATTGAAATTTCACTAAAAACATTAATTGAAAACATCAAAAAATGATTTTTTGGAACAAATCATTGTTTTTAAAAAAATAATAAAAAAAAATATTGTCACTTTTTAACTGTTTTAACTGTCAAGTTTATTTCCTAATTTAGTTTGTCATTATTATAAAATCCAACTCTATCAAATATACAAAAATCTAATCTGGCTAGATTCGTTAAATCCCTTATTTTAATATAACAGTTGGGACGAAACACTAACCTGGTAAAATAGTTCCTTCCAAACTTGGCCCAGTGGTCCATCAATATTTGTTCTACTGACTGAGCAGTGTTCGCAATTACTGAGAGCCAAGCGAGAGCGGCCCACATGCCGTCCTTCTCCCTCACGTGATCTGATCCAGTGCCGAAACTTTCCTCGCCACACAAAGACAGCCGTCCGGCGTCCATCAAATTACCGAAATATTTCCAACCTGTGCAGTGAAATAGAAGATTTGATGATTGCATGTTGTGAAAATCGACACTTAACTATCATTCACTTATGTTGTAATAAAAAACTCTCGCAAAAAATTCATAAAGTAGGAAACGCGATGGGCCTAATATTGATCCATGGGGCACACTCAACCCGACGCGGTAGGTGTTCCTGTAGACTTTGCTTCACCAATGACAACTTTTCGAACCTTGACAGACTTGGTGTACTATTGATAAAATCATAGTGCTCAAAATATTTTACAGTTTTTTTTATAGCTAACGTAGTCGAATGCCTTTGATAAATCATAAAAATCGGATAGTATCCTCACTACTTAAAAATAAATGTTTACGAAACAATTGATTTATTGAAATATTTATATTGATCAAAAGATATTTTGATAGTGACTTTGGTTTTTGATACTAGTAATAACTCACCAGTAGGCACTTCGAAGATTTCTTTTCCTACGGCAGCGGCGACTCTGTCTACGGCGGCGGCGGTGGGCATGCTACGGGCGAATCCTCTCACTCCCGTACTCTTGAAGTATGGGATGCAGTCCAGATGGTTGGCCAACACCGCCAGGGAGTCCGACGGAGTCACGAAGAATGCGCCGCGACCGATTATCATGTTGCGATCACCTAAATGGTCATCCACACTATACACAACCACATTCAATATACAGTATAAAATTTAAATTGGTGCACAATGTTTTGCAACGGTTTAGTATCGCATATCAATTTAAAAAAAATGCATATTCATATATACACAAACACTAACATTTATATTTATTAAGATTTTAATATGTAGTAAACCAATTGTGACCATAACAATAATCATTAATATCCAGGTTGTGTAGGATACACATAAGAAACAATATATATTACATATATAAAAATTGTTTCTTTTCTTCACCAATATTTCTCGTATGTGTGACACATACAAGCGTTTATGTCTAATGTTTCACTATTGTTATACTCTCCGTTATTCTCGGTAAATGTCAGAACACACAATAGAACGTTGCATTATACAAAACTGACAAATTTCTCTCTTGGTCTTAGATAGATAGATAGATAATTAATTTATTCTAAATGCAACACACAACCACATTATACAGAGAATAAAAATAAATAAAGACATTATAGAAAAGGTATTAACTACGAATAAGTCATGTACCTGTGTGTAGCAGAGAGAAAGGGTCTAGGCTCAGTGCATTGAAATCACCGAAATGTCGGTGAAGCTCTGATTTACAGCCATCACCCCAGCTGAGACGTGTCTTCTCACTCATTTTTAAATCTTAATACATTGTGGGTAGATTTCAAAATCTATTGAGGAAATTTTACATGTGGTGACCTGATGTTCAGCAGTGTGTACATCGTGTTTAGACTTTCACAACCTGACACTTCAAGTGTTCATTCTGACGTTTAAAGCTTCGTTCCCAGTATTCTGATTTTCAAAATCTTTTCAATGTCGTCGACTTCACTTACCGTCACCATCGAACGCGGCACCAAAGTCATAGTCCCCATTCTTGACAGCTTCAACGAGATCAGCCGCATACGTCAGGTTTGGGTCGGGATGCGCCCCACCGAAGTCCTCGAGGGGCACTACACGCCTCACGTTCTTCTCTGACGCGCCCAGTTCATCGACGAAAACGCGTTTCACATATGGACCGGTGACTGAAAGAAAACATAATAAAAATTCAAGTACATATGTTTGAAAATATAATAAATGATTCATGAGAGGTTGTTTGTCAAGTCTTAAACGTCAACTGAAGGATTCAGTAATAAATTATATGATTCAATCTAATAGATCTTACTATACAAATAAATATATACAGTGTTATTAATAAACAAGGTTTAGCGTTGGAGTAAAATTCGTATTATTAAACAGAAACTTAGCAAAGGTTAACCAAGGAAGAGGTTCTACGTAAGTATTATTTACTCCTAAAAGGTAGTAAGCAGGTTTGCTTATTCTCTGTATAGTATGAATTTGGACTAATACTAAAATTGCAATTTTAGCGTTAATTTACTCTGACGCTAAGCCTTGTTTATTAATAGCACTGATGGGATGATGAATCATTTTTGACTGCCTATCCATCAGGTAGGCTATTGTCTTCGATAATTTATTAATCACGGAAAAAAAATTTCTACGTAGTTGTGACAGCGAGCCCCCACTCCTCAACTTCAATGTCTATTATTTAAACCATTTCTTGTTAAATTGAACATAAAATATATGCATCTCATATTTTTCTATTATTAGTTTTTTTATCCTGGCTTCACCCTATTCTAGTATTTTATCTTTTTAGTCGCTCAAAAACTGACGTTGTGTAATGCCCTTAGCATAAAAATAGAACATTGTATCAATTACACCATAAGAGTACCACAGTAGATCAACTTTGTACGCTTGGTTTTACAGCAAAAAACACAAGATTGTCGGGATAACTTGCTTAAACAAAAAAACATTTATCGTTAAATATAAAACACTAGTATAAAATTACTGACGCGTCGTGCGAGGCAGCGTTTATTCAAACCTGGATATTTGCCTATCACTTAATATAAATCAATTGAATACAGTTGAAGATCACATGTGAGTTTATTGATTTGACGAACTCTGCAACCGAGTAGCTCACGCGCCGTTTTCAAGGTGTAGCCATCACTGGTCCAGGGTCCGAACCCCCGGTCGAGTCAGTGTAGAATGTCTCAGATCCAAGAGTTGCGGTATCTTCGTTGTTTCAGTTTGCTATACTACGAGTGCTTTAGCTCTTTATTTTGAGATCAGAGAAATATATGTGATTTTGTCCAACATTTATTTATTTATTATTCTGCCATTGTATTATTAACTACCATCTTTATATTGCATAATCACCTCCATTCATCGAATCAATAAGCACATTAAATGGTTTTCCTTGTGCACTGCCCTGAAGGAGAGATTTGATCTTGGGAAAATCGAAGATTTCCTTCATGTAGTCCACATAATCTTGCACAGAGTCGATGACCTCTACAGTGAATTGACGGTCTTCTACCTAATAAAAAAAAAATTGCAAACTGTTATCACTCAGATTGGTTACAACAAAATTAACATAATCATGTGTCATTAACAAATCGATGTCAATATTATGGAAGAATGGAAAAAAATAATAGCATTTGGTTGGTGTTAACACAAAACAAAGCAATACATTTGTTTAATAGCCATTAAGCAAATGCATTGTTTCTTAAAAATAGCAATCCTCTTCATAATAGACTTTACTGAGATTAGATAATAGATAATAGATGTTATTGAGATAACTTTGTAATTTATTTACAAAGAGATCACTTCACAATGCTATACTAGAAAATATTCTTAGTGAAAAATACTTAAAAAATCCACTTTGTCCCTGGCACTCTGAGACGGGATCCCATCTCAGAGTACCAATACTATAGAGTATGTAGACTGCAATACCATGTGAACTAAATTAATATACTGTGCTACTCTTATGTTCTTATTGACACAATGTTCAATTACTACTTTGTGATTTTCAAGAGGACAGAACATAATTTTTTGAGCAACTAAAAAAGATAAAAAAGGGTGAAGCCAGGGTAAAAACGTATTTAGTCTGTCAGTCAGATAATAGAAAAATATTAGATGCATATATTTTATGCTTCAGTTTAATAGGCATTGAAGTTGAGGAGTGGGAGCTCGCTACATGACAACTTCAGTTGATAAATACAGAAGAATATTTAATAATACAGAAGTTTTATATAAATTTTACTCTTCAATCACTCTGTATATTGATAAAAATATAGGAAGCAACTTTTTACTATGTATAGAAAAACAGATAAAAAATTATGTAGGACACTTACATTGAAAGTATGAACACCGATCTTGTCTATGGGGCAGGTTATATTATTGGCGATCTTGTACTGCTTAATGGTGGTAGTAAGTTTGTAAATGTCATTTGTAGTCGCATCTGGGGCAGGGCCACCATTACTGCAATTGAACTTAATGCCAAAGTCGTTGTCAATACCGCCCGGGTTATGAGATGCGGTCAACACTATGCCACCTGGTAAATAAATTTATTTATTTATTTATTATAAAATAATTACATGGGATGAATCTCAATTACATAATTATGAGTTAATTCAAACGGCTTTTGGTTTATCTACAAATACGTCCAAATGTGGGAGGTGAAATTAAGGGTATGTAGTGTTAAAATAGTAATATTAATATAAATAATAAAATCAACTATGAGTAACTAAGAGTACTATTACAATGGAACATTGGCCATCTTATTATAAAACATAGACATTAGTAACATTATCTGACACAATAAGTCAATAATGTTTCAATCTGATGTTTTGTCTTCAGTCATTGTCAATATGCTTTATGGAAATTAAATAATGACACAGGTCTGCGATGAAAAAGTTTTTTGAGAATTTTAAAGATAACTTGTACGTGTTGACGTACATAATGCAAATATAAACTTTTTTTATTGTAATGCATCACATTTTTTTTTATCAGTATATTATATTTATAATAAATTTTTCATGCACAGTCTAATTAATAACTTTTTTACGTCATTTGCAATATTTAACAAGTTATTCCTTGTCTTCAATTTTATTTTATTACAAAACCGATTACTCATGGACCTGAAATACCTATACCAATTCCTTCTAACAACAAGAGTTTCGATATACCCATATTTCAGAATTCAGAACATAGTCTTCTTTCTATCAGTAATGAGATTTTTAACCCTACAAATGATCCTCAACCATTCAGAGATCAAGAACTTAATGATTTGGTATAGGATCTTGGATTACCAAACAAATGCTGTTTTATATTATTTCTAACATAATTATAACAAATATGAACAGCTTATAATAAAATCTTTTCAAAAAAATAATATCGCAGACCTGTGTAATCAAACAATAGTTTAGTATTAACTTTTATGATTAATGTTTTAAATATTAATGTATACTTATAAATGTTAGTCTCAAAATGATTACAAGAAGTATATCAAAGGATATCAAATTCCATTTATTTACCTAAAGTTTTATATTTTCTGATGATACATGATACAGCAGGGGTGGAAAGAATCCCATTTTGTCCAACCAGCAACTTGGCAACCTACAGAAAGTAATTTATAATAATATATATTTGATGATGCATTTGAATTTGAAAACTTAAGAAATCCATTGAATACTCAACAATACCTAATTCATAAATTGTTTCTCAGTCAACATAAGTTTTATATAAACAACGATTAGATATTTATTTATTGTAGAAACCATTATACATTAGTTTTTTTTTGGAAAGGTATTGCCAGACTAGACTTTTATGACCTTCAGCTGTGACCAAATAAAACAGAATATAATTAACTGTATTTTAATGTACTAAAGATTTATACTCACTCCATTACCCGCAGATATTTTGATGATTTTATCAACGACCTCCTTCAGCAGATAGCGCCCGTCTCCGCCAACAACAAGTGTTGAGCCCACAATAGCATCTTTATTAGCATCTAATATACTTTGAATAAAGTTTTCCGTATAGTTTTCTTGAAGAAAAACTTTAACTTTTTTTCGCAAACCGCTTGTACCCGGCTTTTGACCCTCGTACGGAGTAGTGTTAACAATAACTACTCCGGACATTTTTATGAATGGACTTTAACTGCTTATTTTAATCAGAGAGCACCTTCCAGATTCTTATTTAACGAATAACGTGTATTATCTTAGATCAAAAGGTCACAACATTAATTTTATATTTTTATCAACTGTCAAACTACACGATACGAAGAGAAACGTCAGACCAATGTCATTCAAGGTCACAGTAAACGTTGCGTTCAGAATAATAAATCATTAGAACAGCTATACATAAGTCCGTGACAATGTTTGGTGTAGATTCCTACATAGAAAATATTCATATTTTACTATGATAGATTATCGATGAACTAGTATAGCGATGAACAAACAATATTTTTTATGGTTAATTTTTTATATATAGGATAGCTACATTTCAATACTTCAACACCTACAGGGAAAAACATCGTAACTCATTTATTTATTTATTAAGTTAGGACACAATACAGGCTATGTTCCGATATACACTGCGACCACTGAACAGTATGACGTCAATTTAGTATACTGGAAGCCCATTCCTTCATAGCTTGTTATACTGGTGACTTTTTAAAACGGAACGCAGTCCAGTATACTGTTAATCCTATTTTTTGGCGCCATTTTCAAATTTTTTGATGCAAGGTGAATATAAATATAAAGATTCCCCCTTTTCAAAAGAAAATTGGAAAATTGTATAAAAAAAAATATTTATCAATTAAATCAATCTTATAAATAAACGTAAGTATATATTTTTTTGTTTATTCAGTAACTTATCATTTTCTGATTCTGTTTCGACTGATCACGTGATCAAAAGCACTGCGAGCACCTTACCTCGAAATCTCCAGTGCTCACAGTACAAATATGGCGGCAATTTATGACGTCATAAATTTCCCTAGGGTACTGTAGCAGTGTACTGGCAGTCCATAACGGAACGGATTTTTCAGCAGTAAGACCACTGCGCAGTGCTCGCAGTGTATATCGGAACATACCCACAGTTCACAACGTTATGTATATGTCACAGCAGTGGCGTAACTACAGGGTGACAAGTCGGCAAAATGCCACGGGCCCCCAGCTGGAAGGGGCACCCTGACTCTGACATTTATTATTACGCAATTAGTAAAAAAAATATCCGATAAATTTGCTACGGGCCTCAAACGGTCACTGTGTCGCAGCCAACTGGTTAAAACAGCCGTTCAATTGGGCGGCTAGCCATTCAATATTCAAATTTTCTAATTTAGTCATCATTATACACTTGGACGTTAAACAAGACGGCTGATTTAAAAGGCGCCAAATCAAATTTTGGAAATTAAATGTATTTCAATGTCAAAGTTATTTAAAATATTGAAAATAGGATACCGCAATGACTTTCTCAATTTTACAAGTCAAGTAGATAGTGTAACGTCTCCAACAGGTCTATTCTCAAACTCAACCGACAACCTAAAGTCGTAATCACCTTAAAAAGTGAGCAAACCCAACGTGTCAAAGGGTATGTTCCGATATACACTGCGAGCACTGCGCAGTGGTCTTACTGCTGAAAAGTCCGTTCCGTTATGGACTGCCAGTACACTGCTACAGTACCCTAGGGAAATTTATGTCGTCATAAATTGCCGCCATATTTGTACTGTGAGAACTGGAGATTTTGAGGTAAGGTGCTCGCAGTGCTTTTGATCACGTGATCAGTCGAAACAGAATCAGAAAATGATAAGTTACTGAATAAACAAAAAAATATACACTTACGTTTATTTATAAGATTGATTTAATTGATAAATATTTTTTTTTAAACAATTTTTCAATTTTCTTTTGAAAAGATGGAATCTTTATATTTATATTCACCTTGCATCAAAAAATTTGAAAATGGCGCCAAAAAATAGGATTAACAGTATACTGGACTGCGTTCCGTTTTAAAAAGTCACCAGTATAACTAGCTATAAAGGAACGGGCTTCCAGTATACTAAATTGACGTCATACTATTCAGTGGTCGCAGTGTATATCGGAACATACCCAAAATCACAGTCTAATTCTATGAATTCTATCAATAGTCCGCAATTTGAAATGACAATATCGGCGATCTGCATAAATATCGGCGATCGATAAACTGTAATTTCGTATTCTATAAGTCGTTAGTGAAAATGAAAGCTCTTTGATCGAAATGCGTAGCTACAGATTTGGCCAGAGATAGAGTCGATTCGGTGCATTTCATAGCAAATGTAGATGTAGTGCCAAATATTGAGAATGCATTCGGCTCAACCGGCCGTCTTTACCCGGTGGTGCAAGGCGTGCGGTGCAACCGGACGCCTGTCGAGCGCTGAATAGTTAAATATTTCATGTAACTTAACGTCTTTACACCAGGCCCGTCTTTACCTATGGTGCAGGGGGCACCGATGACAGTCTAGTCTTGTAGTACCTACTAATCGATGACGTCGGTAATGCGCCCCAAAGTTGTAATTTTATTTCAATAATTTTTATATTTTCAACCGCTGACGCTGAATAACGAGTCTTAAAATATCTATTAATTTTTGTATTTTTAATATAAATATGTGTAAAAAAAATTTCAAAACCTTTTCCTTGTAATGGGGCGGGGGGCTGAGCAATTGCATCCGGACGCCTATTGTATTTAAGACGGATCATCTAATACCTACGCTAGACTTACTATAACACCTGACCCGCTTTCCATTCTTTAAAATCAATATCATTTATTTATTTAATTTAGGCTATTACAAGCACTTTTGAATATCAAAAGCTACTCCAACATCTCCCAAATCTACGACGGAAGACCTTTTAATGAGAAGAACCGGCAATAATCTCAACAAAGGCAACTTTTTGTCCCTATTTTATTCCATACAGAGAAGTCCAACTGGGAATTGACTTCGTTGGACTATGAAATCACTTTCATAGTCTTAAACGACCGTAAACGAAACTCTTTGTACCTAACCGAATTTGTTGTTGAAAACTCTTCTGATCGAAGTGAAAACTGCATTTTAAATTTCCGTTATGTAGATAGTTTAAAAGATCCCAGTGTACTTTGTACAGCGTACAGATTTGTTTTATGCTATGTGTAAAGGTGTATATGTTGAAGAAGTAATAAATACTAACAGAAGAGTTCGCGAACTATTTTGTAAAATAAAAAAAAAGACAGTCAACAGCTCATTATAATTTTATAAAGAAAATGCCAAACAATAAAATGCTACATTAATAACAATAAAAAAAGTATTTTCATACAATGAAAAAATAATAAACAATTTTTGATGATGATTCATTGTTAAGGAAAATACCGGAAACGCATAATGATATTTTCAATCGAGTGACAACAACAAGACAATGACAAAAAGCTTACAAACATAGAAATATATTTCGAGTACTTTCCAGTATGTATAACACTAGATTAAGCTAGATTCTTAATCACAAACAATTAAAAAGAAGACCGTCATCAAATCTGATGGGCAGAGATTATGTGTAAATAGATTGTTAAAATAAATCGCATAGTTTTTTCATATAGAAATAGAAAATTGTTGATCCAGTTTTGATTGCGTAGGCTACATCTCTACACTTTCAATTAAACTAACTTGAAAAATCCGTTTCCCATCCAGAGTTTATAGGTATGTCAAGACTTAGAATAATAGTTTAACATTTTATTTTACTTTACACGCCATAACAGCGCCTCCAAACTCCTTCTCGAGATATTTAGCGACTGTCAGACAAACAGCATCATTGTGTGGCGCTGCAAGTACCTGAATCCCTACTGGTATATTCTTGCTGTTCACACCTATGGGCACCTGAGAAAATATTTTTTTAATCAATGCCACATTATCAAAGTTTGTACCAGGGCACAACAGTTAAGCCTCAGAACTAACGCTTAAAAGTGGTAAATAATATCAACAGATTGTTACTGAGACATTTCGTATTGTAGGAAATTGGTAATCCTTACAAAAGGATTCTTATGTTAAAAAAGCTACATTAAGAAACGGTAAATTTATATTTTCACACTTTTCAAAGTATTTTTTAAACTCTCATGTCTCTCTTCATTTGGGGTGCGTTCATCTAAACTCTGATGTCTCTCTTTCTTTTGGGGTACTACCGCATAACTTTCTATTCAAAACCAGCCATAGGATACGACACCATAGCGATGTTATGGCGATATTTCCTTTAATTTTGTTTTGATTAAGTTTTATGCTCTCATTGTTTATCATATTTTCGTTATTAAAGTACACGTCGAAGTAGTAAAATGTCATAATATTCGCTAACATGTCGTATTATAAGGCAAGTGTTAAACGGTCGCACCCCTGGTTATAAATCACCTCTACAATTGAAGCTTTGATGTTAAGTTCAAATTATATTCTACGATACTGTAAAAATCCAAACCCGAATTCGAATTCACTTCAAAATGCGGCATCCGCTCAACCTCGAATTTGTAATAACGTTTCGTAGGCATAAGTGATGTGAGTTTCGAAATGACATAGGAATAGAATATCTGAGACAGGTATATTTAATCAATTTTATTTTGTAAAAAATGGTATCAATAGAATTTTCTACACTATATGACGTGAATGACTGAATTCGGATTCGTATTTTTACAGCAGCTGCAGCTGCTTTAAACTAACCTGAACCGCTGGACATTTGAGTACATTGCTCACAGCGAATGCGCCGAAATTGTAGGGATTGATGTACGTGTAGTAGTGGTACGGACAGGGCAGGGGGCTGCTGGGCAACAGCAACACGCCGTTGTCGCCCAGTTTAGACTGAACATGACATAACTCAACGTAAGATTATATGTATGCATTTACAAATACTTAAAAAAAATATAGAACTGACTTTAAACTTTAAAAAAGTGATAAATAATACTTATATCAAAAGCAACACATTCAAAAAAGAGAACTTCGCCCTTCTGTAGCTTTATTAATTAAACGATAGGTGCCCTCAATAGCATTTTCTTTTATAAGTCGCTTTTGAGATAAGTGTTATTTATCACTTTTTTAAAGTTTGAAATCAGTTCTATTTTTTCAAAAAGTTTTTATTTCATGCTTTTTAGTGATATAAAATTTTTATATAACAAGTAACACAAAAAATATTAAAAACTAGCTTTCCACCAGCTGCTTCGCCCGCGTAGTCCCCAGGGAGCTGTTTATTTGCATATCGACTTATATCATGACACAATGACACGGATATAATTACAATGATAAATTGCATAGTAAATAATGGTTAATAGAAACGTTTTCATTCCCTATACAATTTTCCACTCCAATTTTCATCCCTTTATTTGCTGTTTTTCGGAATAAAATATAGCCAATGTTCACCGCATATAATGTAGCTTCCTGTAGCTGAAAGAATTTTTAACCCTTTACCGCATATGGGCCCATATATGGTATTGAAGTTTTAATTAATTTTTATTTCCAAACTAAGTATTATAAAACAATTCAAACTATTTTAATTCATTAAATATATATTTAGCAATAATAAAACGCAAAAATATTGTCTATGGTTTGATGACATTTCGAAATAACCTCACTTTTAAGCAAGTGGGCGAAAAAGCAGAATCGAAGTGCGAGTTGTTCATTTTCAAAAAACTATAACAGAGTAATACGTAAGTACTTTTTGATAAAAAAAATATTTTCATGGAGTCGATATATGTATCTTTCTCGACGAATGATAATCTTTCCGATTTTCAATTGTTTTTTATACTTTACAGCTAGTTTTTTTTCGATTCCATATTTGGTCTCGTATGCACTAAGAAATTTTTTTTCTAGGACAAATATGGAATCGCATGCGCTCAAGCAAATTAGCATTTAAAGTTTTATTTATTTATAACAGCTAAAATTTTATACATATTACACATTTTTATACATTTTATTTATTTATTATGCTTTGCTTGCTTCAAAAATTTGCCTTTTCTCTTGCTTGCAGAATGGACCCAGCGCGTTTTTACGGATAAAACCTTCATACTAATTTCATTCCTGGTGATGGCATGCTAAGTGATGATGATGATTTAGATTCCGAAAGCGATGTTCCCTCAATGCCTGTCCCATTCAGATCAAATCTTGGAACACCTATATCTAAATAGACAAGAAAAATCCCAGAAAAACATCAAGAGCTTCCCTAAACTCTGTAAGGACGGACAGTATAGGTCATTGGCCTGAATGGCAGAAGAATCGTCAGCATTGTCAAGTATGCTCAATGAAAACTTATACTAAATGCTCCAAGTGTAAAGTTTTTTTATGCTATAATGAAAAAGGAAACTGTTTCTTTCAATTTTTAATATAATTAATATAATTATATTGTTATTATTTTTTCTATATTCTATAAATTATTTGTTTTGCTGCATACAATACCATATGTGTCTGTAATGGTTTTTGTCTCAATGCATACGAGCCCATATATGGTTCCGTAAAAAAAATCCAAAATATAAAACTTTTTCAAAATTTCTTTCTCAATATGTCTTATTGATGATTAAATAAAGCTATTTCCACAATGAAATATTTTTTTTTTCAACGCTATAATAAATCATGCAGTAAAGGGTTAAAATCGGTCCGGTAGTTTCGGAGCCTACTTATACGTTGCAAACAAACAACCAAAGCTACTATTTTGTACATTGCAAAATCTAAAATATGTAGTGACATCATCGATAAAGAAATGTATTTATACTCACAAATAAGTCATCTTTTAGAGATTGTGTAAGTGTTTCTGCCCACTCGGCGTTGACGGCGGGCAAGAGCTGATCACCGCATAGGCGCATAACGAGATACAGACTGTGTTTACTGAACCCGAGGAACTGATAACAGAAGCATAACAAAAATACAGTATTTTAGGTTTCAACAATTCCAAGGAGGTCTCTCCTCAGATAACCGATATTTATGATGCGAGGAGAGCGTATGGCAATCCGTCTAAAGCACAGATAAATCTACATACTAAAGCTATAGATAAATGTATATACTACTACGGAATTTTTTTTAGCATTTCGATATTTCCAGTTATTTCTGGGCGAACCTTCTTGTTTTTGATTTTAAAGGTATAAATTAAGTTACTGTATAAAAGGAATTGTGAAGAAATCCATTCAATATATTTACGGTTATAGTAATTGATTGTGCAAAGTCTGTCCGTGGTCACGACTCTCTACGTCATCGAGAAGATTCATCAAGACGCAAACCATTGACGCACGGAGAAAAAAAATACCATAACTACGGTATTTTTTAATGCCAAGATCAAATAAAATATTACTTTACTCCTAACAGATTGAAATCAAATGTCAATCAATGCAACGCAGCATACAATACAATTTTAAACTCTAAAAGGATTTAAACTTAAAAGAAAGTTGTTCGTTAAATTATATGTCTTCTTACTTTTTTCACCATTTCCCATAACATGTTCGGTTTGCCCTTCCCATCAGTGTACATGTTGAAGTAGTCCTCGGGTTCTTTGCTCATCCAATGCTTCCATACATTGATGATGTTGTCAAAGCACTTGTGGTAGTAAGGCAGTGGTTTATTTTCACTGGGTAAAATCTGTCCCAATTTCAGAATAACCCTGTAAAGTACGAGTAATTTGGATATATTTTATACTATAATATGAGAATAGCTTCTAATCCCATCCGCATTGGGCCAGCGTGAAGCTCCATTAACCATCCATAAGGAAGGCCTTATCCCCTACAGTGGAGACGTAAAAGGGCTGATTTTGATGTGTTTATGAGAATTGAATTCTATGATAATATTGAAATTGTCTTTATTTCATTCAGTTTCAAATGGTGCTATTTCTAGACGCGTAAGTTTACAGTACAGTTAGCATATATCTTCACATCTTTATCACTGTTTTTGACATGAAACACAACCTTGATTGTTCAAATTCCCACAGAAATATGACAATTCACAATTATATCACGAAGTCTAACTTAAGTAGAGTACCTGCAAAAGTGTTACCACTACTTCAAATAAAATTGCACCCACCTATTCATGACGTCTTTTAGTTCCGCATTCGGTGAACTCATCCATATATCGTTGATCGAGGACGTGAAGAACACTTTTATATCCTAAAACGAAAAGTCGAAGTTGTGACTAACGAAGGTTACCAAGGTTCTAGACTGTAGCGTAACGTGACTCAAATCCTGAACGTGGGCGAACTCGCATCAGCGAAACCTCTTTCATTTCAAATCTGCTCCAGAAAATTTTACAATGAAGTCTGTTTTAACCTAGGTATACACATTGTAATTATGTGCTATTATGATCACATTGTTTCTATATATTTATCGTATATCGTCGATCGCACAGCAGTGGCCTTTGAAGGTAATTGAGGTCACGCGATACCACTTTTAGTGCGAGGATGCGATTGACCGTATCCTCCACTGAGATACAGCTGCGTCGCTAATTAGAGAACAGCTTATTATTTTGCCATCAAATTAATATTCAGTCTGAAGTTATTAAGACTAAAGTAAAGTGGATGAAAGTGGAAATACTGGGATACCAACCTTTATATCTACTTCTCGATCGAGTCGTAACAAATGAGCCTTGTCGCCGGCGATGACCTTCATTAGTGGCGCCTGATCCTCCATATGCTTCGAAATGAAGCCGAAACAAAGCATACTGGAGGGCTCCTGTCCGTTTCGTGAGAAAATTCCTGGAATCAAAGCAATTATAAAATTGCTTACTTAATAAAATTACTTAACAATGCATTCAAAGATATAATTTGTTTATCGCTTAAAATATTTGTGTATTGTGTAAACTAACCTTTCAAATTAACGACGTCAGCTGTGGGATTGTAACCGAACATCCCGCAGTAGAATGACGGTATTCTAGTAGAACCGGCAATATCTGAACCTGTTATAAATGGAAATAATTCTAGGTATAACATTTATTTGAATTTTTTTGCAAACGTAAACAAGACTAAATGTAATTTAAAAAAATGCGTTTTTTGAAATATCTACGTTGACGAAGAAACATCGACCGCGAATTGAAATCATATACCATTTGGTGATCTTACTGAGTCCAATAACTGTGCTATAAGTGGCCATGAGAGCGGCCTCAGCCCCGCTGGACCCTCCAGCTGTCCTGCCAGTGTGGTGAGGATTTTTCGTCGCACCATGAACTGGATTCCTAGCCTCAGACCTAGAGCATAATTTATTTTAGCACCTCAAACGAGCCCGTTACACAAGTCTATACTAACTGTAACAAGAATTCTAACACTGTAATGATTTTATTAGCATAGCCAACAATGCCTCCTACTTCAAAAATTAACATGATACTTGAAGGCCTATTCTATTTCAGCGAAAACGAAATTTTGTCTATTTTTGAAATGCTACTATGACTCCAAAGAAACGAATTATTCGATAAATTTATAATGCAACGGCGGTAGGACCTGACACTTTCTCTGATGCACAGAAAATGTTCACGGATAAAAGATAAAGATAGTTATAAAAACGAACTGAAAATAGAATAGGCCTCAGGTGTAATTTTAATTCGCGCGTGTTATAGTAGCAATAATTAAAAACAAATTAGTAAATAATAAAACGGATAATAACTCATGATCTTTATCCACTTAAATGATTTTACATAGTAATTTTATCAAATTTATTACAAAAGATTATGAATGGTTACCAATCATCCACCATTAATGTTTTATCAAGAATCCCACTGCGATGATCAAATCTAATCGCAATGGGGTTCTTGATGACACAATGATAGTTATCATTAATGTGTTATCTAGAATACCCCAGGGATCGATTATGGGGCCATTATTATTACTCGTACTTGATCTGTTGTTGATAAGCACTGTTTCTTTAAATCACATTTTCAAACTTATGCAGGTGACTTAAAAATATTTATAGATTAACCAAACACATATGTCAATTGCATGTACCATGTCGCAACCAAGAAGTTCTGAATAGACTTTTAATATATTAGTTTGACAGCAAACAAACTACATTATTTATATCTATATTAATCCATATAAATAATCCAATAACAAAAAAATGCGCTTGTATAAAGAATATTCATTCTATTTACTTCTCCGTAATCAGTAGAACCATATTAGACAATAAGTTAGTATAGCTAAATACACTTTTGTGTAATTTTTTATTAGCGTTTGTCCACTTCTATAAAAATGTCGATACAGCTGTTGTCGATTTTTAAATTTATAAATTTGCCATGGTGTCTAATAGAACAACGGTTGTTTTGTTATGGACTAACAATTCGTATTATTTTTACCATATTAGCAATTCAGGGAGGTTGGTGACGGCGAGAGGTATTGCCCCCGCATTCCTTAGTCTGGCCACCGCCTCACAGTCTTCCTCGGCTCGCTTGTTCTTCCATAACCAGAGACCATACGTTACAGACAATCCTTTCACGGGCTGCGACTCTTTCGTGGTGAATGGAACACCTGAAAATCCAATATTAGTGTGTAAAATGAATTAGTTGTATATTGTTCTTGAGAATTAAGATAATCATATTTTAATAACATCCTTATACCTATCATCATCATGGTTTAATGGCCCAAGTATTGGTTCACATAGACCTTTCATTAAACAGAACTATATCAAAAAGAAACGCTCACATCATAACCAAACAGTGGACCCAGTGCGATTTTATGGATTTTAATAGCGGTGAAGCAGCATGGATGGTCTCGGTAGTAATTTTCTGGTCCAATTCTCGAAAGTTGCTCAGTTTAAAATCAAACATCTACTACACCACTCTTTCCTTGACTTGTCATATTTAATATACCAAATTAATCAACCTTCATAAATGTTAAATAATCTACTGACCCAAAAATGGTTTCGTTTTCTCGAGATCGGTGACCCCGGTAGCTAGAAGGCTGTCTACTGCTCTTGCTTCAGCTAGTGCTTGCTCGTACCTGTTGTCGACCACAGCATTGATAATGGGATTCACCTGCAATAGAGACACAAAAACCTTCACATCTGCCCTACTACGGATACGGCTTGAGCTACGCATACATCTGGAAGCCGTTATCTCTTTCTCCGTCGCCCTACCCTTTTTTGACGCTCAGAACCGCCTTATGCTAGAGCGAGAAAAACAGCACTCAGCGAAATCCTCTAGATTTTTTCAGAAACACGAAAAAGCATTTCAAGATTAAGTAATTGTTAATGTTCCTTTACTGCGACTGATCTTTAGCGGACTTCAAAATGGAAAATGTATCTTCGACGGCGATGTATATGTTTTTGTAAGTATATTCACCGATATTTTCGTGAATTGTTTACCGATTTTCAAAATTCTTTTTTTATTCGACATCTTGATTAATCGAAGTGATCCCATTTAAATTTTATTGAAATCCTTTCATAATAAAACAAAATACGCCGTCCATCATGTTATGACATGGCCCATTTCAACTAAAAAACAAAAGATTCCTTATTAATAATTTATTCAAAATCTGAAAGAAAGACTTTCTAAGGTCAACGAGTATGTATACTTTACTGTTTTCCCGTAGATGAAAGACTTTTATAAATCAGTCCAAGAGTTTCGAGGCCTACCCAACTAACAATTTAGCGTTTAGACAAGCTTTAGTAGACCTGTATTTTAGTTCTGGTTAGACATTAAAGAGTTAGCGTATATCTTATAAGAGAGTTATACGAGTGTAATAACACCTTTATAACCTGGATTTTGGCCCAAAATTATACAGGTAAAGACTGTATAAACCCCTTATAGTGGGTTCTACATAACTCTTAGTAGAAGTGTATTAGTGGTGTTATAAGATCATTATTTTCCGTCTAATTTTTTTTTTCATCTGTATAATAGAGTTTACTGAGATCTCAAGTTTTATAAGGTACTTATATCGGTGTCAAACAGAACTTAAACCGTTATTCAGATACCTTATAACTCATTTGTAGCGATTTTTGTGTCAAAGTTTAGCTAGTTAGCATTAAATTCATCGAGTGTTAAAGTTATCATAATATGACAAGTGCTTCAGTACCACAATATAACAAGACTATATTTCATCACGAAATGTAAGCCTTAAATAAAGCCTTAATTTTTTTTTTTAACCGTGTGCTAAGTGTTCCTAAAGCTAATTTAAAATATGTGAATGTGTATGGTGTTACTCATCTCAATTTTGCCACGCCCGCAAAAATATATGATTTTAAGTAAAAAATCAAGAAAACAATTAAAAGTTCTAATAACCTAAAATAGTTTTTAGACTGTAATTTTCAAAGGTTGATCAGTTTTAGTCTTTGTATACATTAATAAAGTCATAATCAAGTCAATAATCGGGTAAATTTTGGTACTTAGATTTTAAATAAGTGAATTTGCATTAATTAACATTTGAGGTTATCTTGACAGAAAGTGATCAAAAGTGGTGTCTTTTTCTTAAAGGTCTTCGTTCAAGTATAATACTACACTCGAATAACGACAACGGCAGTATTCAAGAGTGTTGTAAGGTCTTTGGTGATTTATGCACTATGCACTTAGCAAAGTCATTTACCTACTGTGGAGGGTAAAATAACGCTTTCAGATTTACCTTTAAACATCGAGATTGGGGTTCTATAGGAAGTTATTGAAATTAATAGTAAAATTTCATCAAATTCAGCCAGAGTGGAGATGAACGTTGTCGTGTCCCGCCCCTTTGCGCCCGTTACACCTCAGCTCCGGCGCACGAGAGGACGACGCTGTGCTACTACTATATATTTGTAGTTTATATCGTAATAAAGTAATTTTTGAATAAAAAATACTGAATTAATAATAAATATTCTTATTACCTAATCTTCCTATACTGTTTATGGAGTGACAGAAAATACAATTTAGTAAATATTATTGTGGGTTACATTAACTAATTTGCAATTAATTTCACTTGTAACGAATAAGAGAGTTATTCAATTTTATACATATTTAAATAAGACGATTTAATGGGAGTTTCAAATATAACATCTTTATTGATTTATTTTTATAATGGCGTCAACAAAATGGTGCATCCGTGACAGAGAAATTGTGCTATCAAAACTTTCATTTAAAATTAAGGCACACAGGGAAAGATAATAGACCATTTTTTTAAGTTTTTCCCTTAGTATAATATTTTTTGTTAATAAATCAGAATTATCATTTTCTTCGTCCGAGCTACTATCAGAATAAAAATACCAAAATCGAAAAATCTTTATCAAAGTCTTCTTCATCAAAATTTTGTACGGAACCGTTCTTATATTCTACTAACGTGAAATTCACACAATTATATACACATAGTGTTAGAGATATATCACTTAAGTTGACAGCCTTTTGATTTATAAGGGTCGCCAATATAGAATATTTACACAAAAAGAGATACAGTGAGTTCATGAAGATCTTTAAAATGCTTTTTCACGTTGCAGGCCGTAACAAGCTTTAACGTCATAAGTATATAAGCAGCCACCGCTACTGCAATAACTGTATATAAATTGTAATTGCGTTATTTACGAAGGTTATATTATAAGTAAACTGCACCACCTCTAGTGACAACCGAATCCATTATAAATCAATAGTATTACTCTAAGCTTTAGAAGAACCAGCAACCAGCGAGCGCCTAATTGTTTGTTGGGTATCCAATGCAAACAAACAAAGCAATCAAATCTTTTCTTTTTAATATATGAATATAGATTATTGGAAGAAAATATTTACGAGTACGAGTATACAAAATCTTCTGTTCTAAGACTTTCATTATGTTAAACGTTTCTATTTAGTGTTGCCTGAAATAAAAACTTTTTACGAAAAATGAGACGATTTCAAACTTTAAAAAAGTGATAAATAATACTTATCTCAAAAGCGACTTATACAAGAAAAAAATCCGACTGCGTAAAAACGAATTTTAAAAAATACATGAAAAAATTAACTTAAATAAAAATTAAAAAGAAAGAAACAAGCCCAGTAGTTTAGAATTCTTTTCAATAATACTAAATAACTACACAATTGAAATAGTTTTATAATCGATACACACATAAAACAAATCATAAATTCTGATGCAGAACAGAACGGCTCACAGTCGGGGCCCCTTGGGAAGTGGTACAATTTGAATGAAAATAGTTTTTTTTAATTTTGACATTATGGCGTCTGGTTGTCGGTGTGGTGAATTTTGATTACTGTCATGTCTTTAGTGACACTCGCAAGGTTAAGACGAATCGATTGACGTAAGAATCATCAAAATCGGCCTACGCATTTGGTCTCTAGAACGCCACATAGATACAAACATACATACATAGACTGATAAACACATTACCCTTCTTTGCGTCGCGCAGTCGGTTAAAAATGCTATGAGTCGGGCGGTTTTATAGGCGTCCGACTTCAACAGCATTTTCTTGAATAAGTCGCTTTTGAGTATTATTTGATTATATTTGATCCATTGTTTTCTCGGTCGCGGTCGCCCAGATTTCGAAAGGTCCTGGGTTCGAGTCCTATCTCAGACTGCCAGATACAAAGTAGATTTTTTAAGCATTTTTCATTAAGAATATCTTTCTTTAAAGCATTGTGAATGCGAAACTGATCAAATGTAACAATAAGAACGAATTTTCATCTTTATCGAAAGTTTAAATATTTGTAAAGATATTTCTTTCGGCTGTTTGGGTGAATGCCTAAACATCGATAGAAATACGCTCTGTAGTAGCGAAAAGTAACAAGTGCTTGAAAAATTCGTCAGTCCTGTTGGGTCCTGGGTAGCTCAGCGGTTAAAGTATTGCGAAAGGTCATGGGGTTCGAGTTTTTAAAGTTTGAAGTCGGTTCTAACTGTTATAAAAAAATGTATTAATAAACTTTGTTTTGTACAATAATGTGAAGCGCCTGATATGAAAAGTCAAGGCTTATTTCTTTTTTGTTGAGAATTAGGTCCACCTACATGCGAATAAAAACCTTCAGATAATAGCAAATATTTATTTATTTCGTTTTTTCGTTATAATGAAAAACTATAGGACACGCATTTTGTCGTGTTATAATTATAATTGCAATTTAAAAATAGATTTAAATTTTATTTCGAACACCCTTCTCAAAAGTGTTTGTATTTCTTCCATTTCCCTAACACCGTCTGATAAACCAACAGCTACACAATTTTTGTTTTACCTTCGTTAGGGCGCTTGTGCACTACACTGAATTTTCATGTCCGGCGGTCCGATTTTTTCAGGTCCGATATGTCAGGCCATATGTAGGTAATGCGCGCTTGTGCACTGTCAGGAATTTTACCGTCCGGAATTTTACTTTTCTCTATTCCGGACCGGTTTTTTCAGGTCCGTGATGGCGGCAATGAAAAACGTGTTTACGCTTGTGCACTGCTGCGTCCGACCTCCGGAAAATTCATAAGGAATAGGCTTGGGAAAAAATAATCGATTTGAATCGATATTTATTTCGGCAATATTGTTAATTTCCAATAAACTTATAATCGATATTTATTGTTGATTATAAAATGCTATATTTTATATGATGATTTAATATAGTTGGTATATATCACTGCATATGCTTTGGCATATGCTCGGTATAGTTCTAATTTGATCAGCGTATGGTTCTAGTATCGATACTTAGCTAGATTTTAGAATCGTATTAAAAGTATCGATAGCTTAAGGTAAGATAAATAAGTGTTGTTACGCTTAGACGCCTAAACAACTGAACTCATCTAAATGGAAATTAATATAGTAAATAGACTTAACTTTAAGAAAGGACATAGGCTACATTTTATCGCGAAAAATAGGGGATGAAAGTTTGCCTGGAAATTTGTCATTATCAGTTTTTTTAGACAATTGATAAATATAGATAAATATTTGACAACAGAAGTAATAATAAAGAATAAACAGAAGATTAACAAAAGTAATTAAGTGACACTCAATGTCTTCTTCGCATTTAATAAAATTTTAAATGTATGTTTGTGTCATTAATGAATTTAATAAAATAAGTATTCCAAGGGAATAATATTTCTACTCAAAGAAACTACACTACGCGTATAAAATTATGCCTGTATATAATATAGTCAACTGATCTCTTAAAGTTCATTTAGCATAATAATTCTCCGCTAACACGGCACTAATTTCGATTTGTTTACGAAATGGCGCCACCGATTGGTCAATATCTGTAATCGCTGAAAGTTGTTTTTACAAAACTTCGAAAAAAAAATAGCACGTTTAAAAATTTAAATATCAAGTACTAGACCATTATCAGTAATTTTATTCTAATGTCACATATATTTTTAACTATTGTATGTGAATAATGCTGTTCCTAAATTAGTAAAGGTATAAGTTTTTACATCTGATAGTAGTAGAAGAGAAAAATGGGTCATTCGTCTTGCCATAATTTATTATGATTTATGTAAAACGATCAGATCATTATTTAGGTACCTTTCTACGTCTTCGAACCGAATTACCGACATACCAAAAATCTCATCGTACATAGCGTAAGTGACGTGTAGCTTCAAAGAGAGCTGCCCTACACTGCGCCGCTCCGATCAGGAAAAAAACGGACAAGTGCACAAGCTACTCATCCGAGTTTTTCATGTCATTCCGGACCGGAAAAAATCGGACCGCCGGACCTGAAAATTCAGTGTAGTGCACAAGCGCCCTTACTATCCAGTTAACACGCTCCATTCTAATTTATACATTTTGTACTTTTTGATTTTACGAAAATCCGCATTATTTTACGCAAAAAAATAAAACTTTCTTTACCTGCTTTATCCTTTCAATAACGGCTTGCACCAATTCTTCAGACTTTAGTTCTCTGTTCCTAATCTTCTTGGCCAGTGTCACAGCACTTTCAGAAAGGAAGGCGTGCTTTGCCTCTAGGTCGGGGATCATCTCTTTCTTACGCTCCCAATAAAGCGAGAAGAGAAAATCGAATACCACCTCATAAATAGATCTTATAAATCTCACTATTGATGATAACACGTTGCACATTTTTACTTTGATAATGTCCGTAAGTCAAAGAATATACACACCTGTGTGGTAATGGAAATTGGAGATTGTTTCAAGTTAAAGTAATTTACTCAATGCGTTGCAGCCCAAAATACACGATTTAATTCTAGAAACCGTTTAAATGTTTAAAAAACATAGATAAAAAGAATCGCGTAGAGTAAGAGTACTTAATGTATTTACTTTATTGTCATAACTTCATCCATTTATTAAAGTTCGATACCCTTCCCATGCGTACTCGTATAATTACATATTTAATAATACTGAGTAGATCAACATAAAAAAGCCTATGGCAAAGCCTGGTTACGGCATTACCATACCTATCTTACTAATGTCATGAGAATGTATGTATGTTTGTTATTCTTACACGCAAAAATTACTACGGATAATTCTAAGCCTGAATTATAGGTATAAATTTATTGTCAAGTCATCGCGAAGGCACTAGCGAAGAGCTAGCTAGGTACTATTTAAATTTTACTGGAGCCGAATGAAGCATCAGATACCTAGTCCGCTATTATATGCAAATTGGTAGGTATTTCTTAAGTCCTCGTAATTACTGTAAAATTCAATGTAATAGTGCATTGGTGCAAGATGTCCTTCGACACTTTTGGGTCCAATAACCACCACTTATTGCCAATTCATACGCTCTGTGGTGCATGACAGGTTCGTGCCTCAAATGCGTCAAGTCGTAATGTTAATATGATGGGGCGCTGACCTCTTTAGCTCATTTTAGTTGGTAATTGGTATATTATAAAGGCAACTCGTGTTAGGTAACCGTTGAATTAAGAACGAATATTAAGGTAACAGGAATGTCATGTGTTTTTTTATTCCTCTTTAATTTTGACAGTATGAGAAAACTAGTAGTAGGAAAAAGATTATAAATATTATCGTCACCGTCGAATTGTAAGTGGAGAACTTATACCTCTAATGTTACTGTGAAACCCGAAGTTCGGTGAATCTTAATATTTTCCTGTAAGCGTAAGATTTACCAATGTATAATAAATAGTAAATGTTCAAACTGTTCTGTGATTGTTATTTATTTTACCACCATGCTCATACTCGGTAAATATTATGTTTCACCTCAGGGACATGGTAAATGTTGATAGATAAATCCAAACATACAACAAGGAGATGCGTTTTTCTGTGCAATAAATAATTAAGCCGGTTAGGTTAGTGTGGTGTTTTTGATAAATATAACCACAGAAATAAATCTTTCTGTGAATATAACCCATTAGCTATTTTCCCGCGGCTATTATAGCCTATATCAACCTCGTAAGATGTAGCTACCCTAAGCCTGAGCCTATTTAAGCCTATTTAATGCAAACAATCAAATATTTCCTTTTTATAATAATAATACCTATAGATATTAAAAATAATTACAAAAAATATCAACATAATGATAAAAAGTTGTACGTGAGACATTGAGTGATAGCAAATTGAAATTTAAAATTATTTAATAAAGAATAAGAAATAGTTATTGTTTTTTGTTTTCAATACTAACTTTATCAAGTGTTGGTTGAACTTCGGCTATTTTTAAACGATAAAAGTCTCTTGTTTTCATATTTTTATTTACATTTACCGTGTTGGTAAATCCCAAGGTTTATTAGTAAAACTTAGAATTTACCAATATACCTACGGGCTTTTACAGTTACATATACCTAAAAGGTCTCCAAGTAGTTGTTCTTAACCCATGTTTTGAATTCGTCTCCGTCTTTGAAGTACTGTAATTTTGTGGTTTTGCCTACATACCAGCGATTGTCTGCGACGATTTCGACATGGTGAGTGAGGGCTGGTAAGGGTCGAATCTCTTTCTGTATTCTGTGATTTTATACAATCTATATCTCTAAGCTTTACTTGACACTTTCTAGTAATTTAAGAGGAATATACCAAATTACTGGCTTAAATAAATTATATCTCTAGCGCAGTAAAATAAGTGGCTGTTGCAAACCATCATTAATATACATAGCTATTTTGCTTTCCTATGATTTTAACATCAAATTTGTCCTCTCTTGAAATATATATATATTTTGTTTCGATAAATATAAATAGTTAGGGCGATCAATATTAATAACCTACGTAAAACCTTTAATAAAAGTGTTGAATTAATATACTACTAAAAAAATATTGAAATTTTATCTAAGTTACCTAATTAGATACAGTATAATTATAAGATTGTAACGTAATTAATCCGTGATGACTGGTGGATGACACACACACAAAGAAGCATTTGGTCAAGTAAAATTTACATTTGTGACATTGAAGTTTAGGTGTGAGTCCGTCCGTGCCGGCTTATTATTTTATCCACAGAACAGTTTTACCTAAGACTTTTTTTTCTAGTATGCAACTTCACAAAAAACGGCAACCTGTTATAAGTAAACTATACAAGGACAAAAATCATAAATTAGACTGCACGCGTGAAATAATCAAAAACAATCATATTCAATGTAATATTTTTAGATATGTAAATATTTTGGTGATATCACAAAGATCCGGTAAAATTACAAAATATACGCAAACTAACAAAACCTGATATAGCGCGTAGTCGGACGCGCTCACCGAAAGCCACTGACTATTTGTTTACGAGTCCGTGGATATGATGTGAGCGGCGAGCATATAAACCGGCTTACAAAATCTGGTACAGGTTTATTTTACTATACAGTTCATTCGCACTTGGACGCCTAATGTAAATTCCGCAGTCTGATTTCCATTAAAAATTATTAATAATTATTATTATTTCTCTTCCACAAATGTTTAAAAAGTTACGGTAACAAGTACTAAAGTTAGCCGTCGTCGTGTGGGAGAAAATAAGGCTTGATGATTTCTAGTCACTAGGCTTCTTTTCCGATATTGCAATTTTTAAAAATTTCGCTCTTTACTATGTTCAACTTAACAAGTACTATTAACTAATTATTAGCTTCTGCCAGAAATTTCACATGTAAAAATCTTTACCACTTGACGCTAGATAGACCTAAAATATCTTATCTACATGATATGATTTTTCTTAAATAGTCAACATCAAATACATTTCTCAATTTTAAAATTAAGGACCTAACTTTTCTTCGAAAAAATACGCCTGAAACTTGACGAGCGACATTGTGTATGTGGGACTCTCCTATGTGAAAGTCTAGCAGTTGATGGAGTCTAGCTACTAGGCCTAGACTTAATACTCCTACTGTGTACCTTCTTCTGTTGGTGAGCCTGGGAAACAATGGCTGAGTCACCAGGACACTCAAAGCTCAACCCTAAGTCCCTAGCTAATACTTATGCTTAATGGAAATGAAAACGAAACGAAAGTAGTTTGTAATTAAGTAGTGTAAATTTCTTTCGTTTTAGACAACAACTTAATAATTCCATATCACTCTAAATTGCAGACTCGGGGCAATTTAGAAAAGTACAATACAGCATTGACCCAAGCCAGAATCGAACCCGTGACGTTAGCGGTCGGCGACATCATGAACCACTCGTCAAATTACCTAGACATTTTTTTCTTTATTAGGTGATAAAATAAATGTAATAAACTTTATGCAATAGCGGACTTAAGACCAAAAACCTTCGATACCAGTCAACCAGGGCCTGTGTTTTTTTAATCAACGACTCTAGTCCACCGCATACGATTGGTCTAGTCTAGGATTGGACAGACCGATAAAACGTTTGATGTAATGTGGTATAATTTTTATGGTTAGCGTTCAAATTACTTTAGTTTCGCGACGATAGAGCCGCTGCGGGTATAATTTTTTTAAAGTATTTTTATGTAGAATAAACATCAACATAATAATCGTAAATACAATAATTAAAATTCATTAAACAAAATATAGGTTTCAGACCGGCCCTGCTTATGTTTATGAATTCGTCATCGAGTCTTTTTAACCGATTTCAAAATCCAAAATGAGAACGTCAGGTATATGTTCGACGGCGATGTATGTTTTTTATTCACCGATATTTCCATCAATTGTTGATAAATTTTCAATCTTTTTCTTATTCGATATTAATGGATCGAGATTTAAATTTTATCGAAATCCAATCGGTAGTTTTCCTTTTTAGCAAAACAAAATATATTTTTCACAAAAAATCACCAGACCTCGAACAAATGATTTTTTATTTTGAATTCATTTGAAATTCCCAAGGAGGATTTTCTATGTTCAAGGAGATTGTATATTTCTTTATAAAAGTAGGTACGAGTATTTCTATCAAATTAGCTGTTTCCCCGTGACTGGGAAAATTACAGCCGACGTTCAACGTTTACAACGTGGCTTCCGGTAGTGAAAGACTTTTATAAATCAACTGAATAGCAAACAAACAAGAAATCAAATATTTCTTCTTTATATTAAGACTAAAGAATTATTTGGAAAAATTATTTCAAGCAAATAAACAAAATCCAATTTTTAAGACAATATTTCATATTTATGGAGTTTCCTATTTTTTTTTATATGTCATTATGTACCTTATTGTTTCTTTTGTATCTTTACTGTGCTTTATGTGTTTCTAATAATGTACTATCTTGTTTGTGCCTTTGTGAGTTCAATAAATGTTTCTTCTTCTTCTTCCTCTATTATAGGTTGGGGAAAAACTCAACCAGGGTTTCGCCATAGTCTGTGCCGAAGCCAAAGCCTGACCGACCTTTGACCATGACTTTTTTCGCACGTTCTTGTCAAACGTGATCCACCGTTATCAGCAGTAATCAGCTTCTTAAAAAATGGTTCGGTTACATAACACCGTAATAAAGAATCACAAATGAGTACACGGTTCATTAGGTTTCTTTCAGTGAGCTCGTGAGGTAGCCAAACATCCAGCATTTTATGGTCGCAGCTTATTCCAAATGCATCAAAATTGGTCTGTGGTCAATCCCAAGTTCTCAGCTACGTCGTAATTTCCAATAAGTCGATCTAACTCCAGTTTTTCAAAACTGAAAACACTTAACCATGTAATGTGCTACTCTCACAGAAACTACACTCTATAAAAGTCGCAATTTTTTTCGCAGATTGCGTTGCATTTTTACCTATTATGTAATGAAATTTTAAAATGTATCGAAATTCTTCACCAGTAAGAGAAAAAATTGAAAATCATCTTTTACTAATTTGAATTCGGAGTTATCTTCTTTAAATTTAAACTTTTTAATGATACCGAAACCTGCCAGATACAAATGGTATAGCCATAAAGATTTTATTACAAGTCTATGCATAATATATGCGAAAAGACTTCCTTAACATAATATTTTATCAAATAGACAACAATTTGACTGAAGTAAGAACTGTTCAATAGAATACTATTATTATTAGCTATTAACAGTTCTTACTTCATTCAAATTCTCGTCTATTGGTTAAAAACATTTGCATAAGCTATGATGACATTTTCTCGAGCACCTACTTACATCTCCCGGCTATAGTTACAAGTGCAAGTGTATACTTAGCTTTACGATATTTACTTTACGATGCTGACTTACTGAAGAAAATATATAAGTCTTCGTAGCCAAATATAAAAAAAGAACGTAAACTTATAGCTTCTTCGGTCTGTCTGTCCGTCCGTATAATGTATTTAGAATCACTTTATTCCGAAACTATTAAGACTATGCTAATTTTGTCTAACTTTCACGGTTCATGAGATAGTGTTCAGGCTATTTGTATTAATTAGAGGAAGAAATGTTGACAGTTGACATCTATCAAAAATTGTATTGTGAAAGAAAACCCATGGAAAATAAATTGTATGAAATTAAAAGGAATTTCATTATTTGACACAGACAATAAAAAATATAATATCTTAACATGTACATCCACTATATGTCGTCTCCGATTAAAACACTTAAACACTCCCGGTTTCTTAGCATAAATTAGGATCAAAGACTACTCACTTTGTGAATGCTGGTTGGACTTAAGATTATCCAATTCCTTGTATGACGTCATTCCCTCATATATTCCCAAACCCACAAATTTTAAAATCGTCTTAAGATATGTTAACTCCTCTTTAAAATCGTCTTAAGATATGTTAAATCATTCTATATCATTATATTTAGAGTAATAACATATGGCTTTGGTTTGTCTGTTAAAGAATTGTGTAACATCGGTGATACTTAAGTTGTGTAAGTACCTTTCATGTAGGTAAAATTTATATTCAACAAAATTCAAAATTTAACTTGGGCTTTATTAGGGGTTAAATGAAATTGCCGTTTTATTGTAATAGTTTCCTTGAATTGACATAGAATCTTCATGGTGTGAGATTTTCGAAAGAAACTTTTTTCATATGGTTTCTATGATGTTCTTCTTTTAAAAAATGTGAAACATTTGAATATCAACTTTCAATTGTTTTTGTTATTCAACGAGACAAGAAAGATGGAGAATGGATGAAGTACCGACGCGGAAGAAACGCGGCAGAAACAACCCGCAATATCAATGTTGCGTTTGGAGGGGCGAGGGGGTCTGATAATGAACGCACCGTGCGATTTTAGTTACAACGCTTTCGTGATGTAAACTTCGACTTGAAGAACAAGCCACGAGGAAGACCGCCCACACATATGAATAACGATGAATTAAGAGATATAGTGGAAGCCAATCCTAGTCAAACTACCCAGGAATTAGCGGCATGGTTTAACGTTACCTTACCCATAACATTGACTCATTTGCGACCAATCAATAAAATAAAAATATACGAAAAATGGGTGCCTCATGATTTGACTGATCTGCAAAAAGAAACGCGTGTTGACACTTGTGGTGACTTGTTGAATCAGTAGAGAATGAAAGAATATTGGATCGAATTGGGACGTGTGATGAAAAGTAGATTCTTTATGATAACCGTAAAAGAAAAATGCAATGGTCAATCGCCACAACAGTGTCCTTAAGCAAAACTTAAATGTTTGGTGGTCTCAGGATGGTGTTTTTCAGTGCGAATTTTATTAAACCGAAAACGTTTTGCCACATTTTTGTTTTCCATATTTTCATTTCACCGAAAAAACAATTGACATATAGCTGTAATCCGATTTTCAAATATGCATATTTTTTAAATCAATACGTTTTTAAATCTTACTCAACCTTTGATAAATATACATATTTTAGACGACTTAGTTTCCAGAAAATTGTTTTTAAAATGGATGATAATGTTTATTTTCACTTAGCTTTCTGCCTCCAGATGAAATACCTTTTTATTTCTATAAACAACTGGACGCTTTTACAGGTAATAATCTTCAAATTGTTATTATTATAAGTATATTTATTATAATCTTCAATAACTTGATAAGTGATATGGTTGGTTGTGGTAGTGAGATTCAAGCAGGCGTTAATCATGCAAGCAGGAATGCAGCAACCAGGCAGACATACAGCATGCAAGCAAGCATACAAGCAATCATGCAAGCAAGCAGGCATGCAACCAGTCATGCAAGCATTCAAGCATACGACATGCATTGTTTCTGTCACGGCTCCGGCGGTCCCACGCGAGTTTATCGTGGCAGATGATTTTCGAGCGTAAACCACCTGCTCCTCAACTCGCGGGCCGCCTCGCCCCTCTGCGCCTACGCGGGCTTAAATTGCACTCTAGAGGTAGGGCAGACAAGACTACGTGAAGTCGGTTTTGCAGCGATTCACTTCTGTCAATACATTTTGTTGCAGAAAATTAAGCACTGAATAAACCTATGTCTTAAACCTTAATTCGAATTCGAATTTATTTTTTCTATAAAAATAAATCAGACGATACATAATTTACCGATTATTATATTGGGTCACCACTTTACCGAAATGTTTTGTGTTTTATTGATTAGTATATAGGTTGATATTTAACTTATTGGTAAGTTTACTATCTGACTCTATTTATACAGACTATTTGATGTTGAAGTGCCACTTACAAAATACAAAATATCATAGATTACGTTGCCACAGAGTGGTCGACAAAGATTATAAAACAGATGTGCCACAATAAAAACTTGTTTTTTTTTGTCAATAAATAATGTTGAAAAATAAATAAATGCGTTAGTAAAAATAGGATTACTTCGATATTTCATACATCTAGAATAAAAAAATTTTGAAAGTAATACATCTGTAAAAAGAAAAAAACAGCTTTTGAAAATCGTCTTTTAATTTTTCTGGAAAATGAAACATGTTAAAATTGATTCATTACATAGAATATTATGTCAAAAAACATATCTGTTTTCGTTAAAAGTTTCGACATTAAAATAGGTTTCCTGTTATTCTTCCTAACTAAAGACCTGCCTAACTATTTTGACTAAATAAATTTGTTAAAAAATAAACAATTCTGATTTTCAGTACAAATCGGAAATTTCATACTTTAACCCCTATTATGAAGTAAACTGAGCGGAACACTGGATTCAACGAACACAAGGGCAACGCTATTAATGAAGAATTTAAAAAAAAATTGTTCTTGAAATCAAACAAGATGTCGCTACGATACGTTCTTGATTTCTCCATGACAACTTTTCCGGTTTTCTTTCAAATTTAAAAGTAAATTAGTTTTTAAAACTCAATAAACAACTCGTATTCTATTTGTACTTTTTCGTATTTATATTGATATCTTATTGTTAGTTTCGAACTTACCAAATTTCAGCTTTTAAAAAGTTACTTAATGGAAATAACTATCTTTGATCCATTCGTTTCCTGCAAAAAATAACTTTTGCTAGAGTCGCCATCTAGTGGAGGTACTTTTGTTGTGCTTTCGTTTTTTTTAAATACTTTCTCATTCTTCTTCTTTATTAATGGCTTATCTGCGCATTTCGCACAATTCTGCCAATATCAAATGAATAAATAAATTTCTACATGTAAATGAAAATGAAAAAAAATCTACTTCTTCTTCTTCTTCTTTTTTAATTAATGGCTTATCTGCGCATTTCGCACAATTCAACCAATGTCAAGTAAAAAAATAATTTTTACATGTGAAATGAAAATGAAATGAATAAAAAATGACTTTTCTCATTAAAAAGTAGAAGACAATGACAAGACAATATCAAAATGTCAAAGTAACAGTAGGGATGGGCAAATCTTTCATTGTTTCAACGTATCGCAGCGACAAATTATTTACTTGACATTGGCAGAATTGTGCGAAATGCGCAGATAAGCCATTAATAAAAGAAGAAGAAACATATTATTTTGACATTATAAATATTTTTGCCCAAGCCTATACTCCATTCATTATAACATTAGAAAAAAGAGGGTCATAGAAGCAGCGGTGTAGAACATTTTAATTTAAAGATAAATTAAAAAATATATATATTATAGTTTTATTTAAACTTTCAACGTTAAGTAGTTTGAAAGAGCTGGGCAATTTTCAATTTTTCACAATACCTCGAGGTTGAGATGAGGTCAACATTTTCTAAATTCATCTTTTACTCCCAAACCAACATGGAACTAAAACTATCTGTTTGTTACTTGGATAAATTCTAATTGTAATTAGAATAGAATTTAGTTATGTCTATGCCCAGGAAAGAATGGGAAACAAAATGATTTTTTTATTATTACTTTTATAACATTTATTCAGACATTAGACTATTGATGAAGACATTTGTAAAACTTTTTGAAAACCTACGTATGGAGGCTTAGAGCATAATTATAGTAGGTCACGCGGGCCTCCACCGGCATCGTCCATATTTAACAAAACTTAACAACAAAAACAAAACTACAACAAAACAAAAATAAAACAACCAACTTAATCACGCAAAACGGCAAAACAACAAGAAAGACAGTAGCATTCACAATCCCAGATTACGTATTTTGAAAATTATGAATACATCATAATCTCACAAAATTAAAAAGCTGTACTACCGAAACGTTTGAAGGGATTAGGCAACGTTTTAAATTTGATAGAATTATAGTGACATTAGAATCGTGCCGAAACTATCCAACCCTGCTTCTTTAGGTTCTTTAATATGTACACTTTTGATTGTAATAGTTATTTAATCATTTAAGTTAGTCAAATACTCATAAAGAACAATGGCCATGCTTTTTTTTGTACATGCTTGGACTAGTAAAATCGAATAAAACGTAACTTGATGAAACATATGTCATTTTGTTTGCCTATGCAACTAGAACAAAGAAAGACATTAAATATATTTTTAAAAGCTGGGAGTATCGAGTAATTGTGTAATATGTTTTTGAGGTTATGTCGTATTGTTTAAACTGTAGCATTTTGAGTTAGAGGTATTACAGATGAAATATGTAAAGCACACGTCAGATAATGCCTAATCGTAGTCCTAGAAGTGCATATTATCACATAATACTTCAAACTTGCTCCATATTTGATAAATTATTTTTATTGACTGTAAGAAATAAAATCATTTTTTGTGAACCAATGAACATCAAAAAAAATAGAATTTTTATGATTGCTCTCAATAACTCTACTTTTCTATCTGACACTATAACTTATATAAAGTAGTAGTGAAAATACTAATTTCAAAAGGATATAGCAAAACAAAATGTTGATTATTCTTTTCTTTATTTGAATGTGTCATTATTCTTTAAAATGTACATATAATATTGTTTCCTCCCAATGTCTCGACTTAATTCTACTCGATATAATTAGAACTTTATTCATATTTAAGTCTAATTCTAATAAATCCAGAAAATCCGGTATTTCTCTCCAGACCTCAATTCTACCTGCCCATGGATTCTAGTCCCCATAATACAGAAGATAATACAAAATCACCTCCAAAGTTACAAAACGGTCTGCGTAGAAACACGTCTACACATACTTTTCTAAATAAGGGAGGTCGCAATCGATTGAATACTGTAATATCGATTCTTATGAAAAATCATTTGTTTTTAATTTCATTATAAATAAACTATTTTCCTCTAAGTAACATATAATTATATTAGTAATCTAATCTTAGTTTTTAATTTTTACGGATTTATATTGTTAGTAAATAATATAAGATTTGTATCAAATTCGATTAATCAGAAATAAAATCGATCTTGTTCTTTGAAAAGAGAGGTACTTCTCTAGGAATGACATATTAATAAGATGCGTTCAAATATAACATTTTTTTTTTATAAAATGGAGGGCAAATGACTGTGCTCCACCTGATGGTAAGCGGAGGCGTAGTCCAAACGCGAGGACAGCTAGTGAAAACAGTACGTAGGTACTGCACTAGCCAACCTTACCTTGCCGACCTGCAAGGTGCTTCTTCACGCCCCGCTTGAAGGACCCCATGTCATAGGAAGGAGGGAATACATGGGCCGGGAGACAATTCCATTTTTTGGAAGTACGACAAAGAAATGAGTCGCCAAATTTCTTTGTACGCGAAGGAATCGTTGCCACAGTTAGTTTAAACTGCGTTCTAAAAAATGAAAACTTATTTTAGAGAGGATTATCTTTCTTTTCCCAGATTTTAAAAAGGTAGGTATATAATAATTACATTCAACTTATACTACATTATGGTGATAGTTCCATCTTGGTACAAGAACTTTTTTTTTCGTAGTCCATTTTGACCATTGTTCTTTGTTTATGAGATAGCTTAAATGACAACAGTTAATAGTAGGGGAGCCCACGATGCTAAATCGGGATTTACTCGAGCGTCATAGAGACCTATTGGGTTGCGAAGATTAGATGATAACAAAAAAAAAATCATATAAAATATATACCTTTTCATCGGTGGGGAAAGCGGCTAAAGATTTTTAAAAATGTAAAAACAAAACTGATGTATGGACATACTAGAGCGCGTCAGATATTAATATCATCCATGTCCTACGCATTTTTAAAAACTGTCGTATGTTAATCTGATCTTTTCCATGATTCCAACCCTTACGTATAACCACCCCGGTTATACGTAAGGGTTGAAATTGAAAAAAAAAATTTAATCGAGCGCGTCAGATTTTTTGAGGGGATGTCAAGTAAACCTAAAAAAAAGCTCTCATATAATAATCTGACGATTTGGATGTGACGCAAACGCGTGATCATTATTAGAATGTGCAAAAAAAATCGCCATTTTGAAATACTCAAGCGCGTCAGATTAAGATATATATGGTTCATCTTTATGCCCCAGACGTGATATCTCATAATCTGACGATTATCTGAAGGGATTTACTTAAACTGACACTCAAAATTTTTTTTAAATTTTTCAAATCATTGAGCTTAATTAAATAGAAAATCACTGGAGTTAGCATGCAAATAAAAAAGTGTATGTTTTTTTTTATGTAAAATACTTATATTTATAAAAAAATTATTATATGAAAATTTAATTTTTACAGTCATCATCATCATCAGCCGGAAGACGTCCACTGCTGAACATAGGCCGGGAGGACGACGGGCGACATTGCGCCAGCTGCATCCAGTGGCCGCCCGCGACTCGGACGATGTCGTCCGTCCATCTAATAGTCGGGGGTCGACCCACGCTGCGTCTTCCGGTTCGTGGTCTCCACTCGAGAACCTTTCGTCACCATCGGTTATCGGTTCGTCGAGCGATGTGGCCTGCCCACTGCCACTTCAGCTTACAAACTTTGCGAGCTATGTCGGTCACTCTAGTTCTTTGGCGAATATCCACGTTTCGGATCCTATCGCGCAAAGAAACCCCTAACATAGCTCTCTCCATGCCTCGCTGAGCGACTCTGAGCTTCTCTAAGAGGCCAGCAGTTAAGGACCACGTTTCAGTGCCATAAGTCATCACTGGCAACACACACTGGTCATACACCTTCGTCTTTAGGCACTGTGGTAATTGGGACGTGAAGATATCGCGTAGCTTCCCGAACGCTGCCCAGCCGAGTTGGATTCTTCGAGCGACCTCTTTGTCGAAATTGGATCTACCTAACTGGATTGTCTGTCCAAGGTACACGTAGTGATCGACAACTTCGAGAGTATCAGTTCCAATGACCACCGGTACGGGTGCAACATGGACATTCGACATGATTTTCGTCTTGTTCATGTTCATTTTAAGACCCACCTGTTTGGAAACGATACTCAGGTCGCTGAGCATTGTACTGATATGCTCCATCGATCTTGCCAAGATGACTATATCATCGGCGAAACGAAGGTGAGTGATGTATTCGCCATTGATGTTGATGCCGTATTCGTCCCATTCCAAGAGCTTGAAGACGTCCTCCAATGCATTCGTGAACAGTTTCGGAGAAATGACATCTTCCTGTTTCACGCCTCTGCGCAATTGGATTGGTTTCGTGCTCTCTTCCTGGTAGCGAATCGACATTGTAGCGTTGCTATACAAACGCTTCAACACTTCGACGTACCTGTAGTCGATTTGGCATCACTGGAGGGGCTGCAGTACTGCCCAGGTTTCGATTGAATCGAAGGCTTTCTCATAGTCCACAAACGCAAAGTGGCAGATTATACTCCTCGGTCTTCTGTATAATCTGCCGCAGCGTATGTATGTGGTCTATGGTGCTAAAGCCTTTTCGGAAACCGGCTTGTTCGGGAGGCTGGAAGTCATTAAACCGGTGTTCGAGACGATTCGTAATGACCCTCGAAATCAGCTTATAAACGTGCCTCAGAAGCGGGATTGGTCTATAATTCTTCAACAAGGTCTTGTCACCTTTTTTGAAGAAGAGCACAACCACGCTTCTGTGCCACGCTTCTGGCGTCGTACCCTCGAGAATGACGGAATTGAAAAATTTCTGGAGGACTAAGAGTACCGGTTTTCCACCCGCTCGCAAAAGTTCAGTAGTGATTCCGTCATCCCCCGGTGCCTTGTTGTTCTTGAGCTGTTTGAGTGCCATTCTAATCTCGTACAGGCTGATGTCTGGGATATCCTCGGTGTGATGTCGGGTCAGCTTTGCTCTGGTGTCCTGAGCATTGCTTTCAACGGGTTGTTGTGATTTTTACAGTATTTTTAATTAATTATCATCTTCATCGCTAGAATCATCTTCCTCTTCTTCTCTTAGTACATATGTAAAAAGTTTAATTCACAAAATTTACATTAAAATAACAAAATAAGCAAAAACGTTGGAAATACGATGTAAACAATATCACGCCACGAATGAGTCTGTGTCATCAGCTGTCATGGCGTCATGGCAACCGAAACCAGAGTGGGGACGGAGTGAGAGAGTAATAGATAGAAAAAGAGAGAGAAATAGTGATGCGGAGAAGGAAATATAGGTATCACGTAGCTTAAACGCATTAGATCTTATCGATGAATTTTTATTACTTCGGCTTGTGACAATCGTCAGATTATATATTTTTCGTAATCCTTGAATGATTCCCTTCAAAATAAAAAAAAAATAGCCACGCTCGAGAATGTCAAGGTGACGTTTTTTTTTACAACTTTGTAGCCTTCCCCCTTCTTTACGTCACTCTCAAATTGTCAGATTGCTCACAGTACAAATATGGCGGCAATTTATGACGTCATAAATTTCCCTAGGGTACTGTAGCAGTGTACTGGCAGTCCATAACGGAACGGATTTTTCAGCAGTAAGAACACTGCGCAGTGCTCGCAGTGTATATCGGAACATACCCTGAGTTAGCAATGGGTCGTAATCCATTTTTTAAATCACGTAACGAAACCGCTATCTAACGCCAATCACCGATATCAAACTATCTAGTTATTTCATTAACACTATAAATTCAAAGCGAATTTTGCTCTTACGAAAACGCGATAAAGCTAAATTTTTTTGTTAGTTAATCACTCCCATACCCGAACTACGCGGAACGTGGGAGAGCCACGCTTCGGCATAAATGGGCCGGCTCGACCGGAGTGATACCTCGGCCTCACAGAAAACCGATGTGAAGCAACGCTTGCGTTGTGTTTCGTCGTGTGAGTGAGGGTACCGGAGGCCCAAACCCTCCCTATTCTCTTCCCTCTACCCCTCAACCCTTCCCTCCAAGGCCGGCAGCGCACTTGTAGCCCCTCTGGTGTTGCAGATGTCCATGGGCGACGGTAATCACTTACCATCAGGTGATCAAAAAAACATATACCTATTTCATTCACACGTATTCTGACATCCTGTTTCATTCACACATGACAAGTTGCATTGTTTGTGATCTCGGATATTGTAAGAAGCGAGTAGCCCAAATATCAACCTTAAATTATGAATTTAAGAGGAAAATAGATAGTCACGAGTGATAGCGGTTCACGCTAATCACTAGTTAAATAACTGTCTATCGCGAATAGCGTCCATCGCTACTCTATCTAAGTAGTTTTAGTCTGTCCTCCAGGTCATTGAACTTGCATTGAACTTTATAGTGAAACTTTTTTAATTTTTATTAAAGTTCGTTTCTTTTGCAAAACATCCAGCAAAAATAATAAAATAAACCCGCAATGTGCAAATCAAACACATCGACAGACAACATACAGGTAGTACAAAAGTTTCAACTTGACACGTATTACATTTGATATTAAAATTAAAAATAGATCGTAATAAACTTTAATTTATGTTAATTAATTAATAATTCAGCCGGTCGACTATTGTATAGAACTTTGTTCGAAAATATTCAAAGGTTTATAGCCGTCTAAAAACTTATCAACCTATCCTTTTAAATTAAAATAAACAAATATCAAACATTAATTTTACAGAACCGAAACAATAAAACATCGAAAATATTCTGTGGAATGGCTACCAACTTACTGAAATATATATTTCTTCTGTTCCGGTCATATCTTGACATGCTGATTGATGTAATATTCGGCTTCTTTTTTGATGGGAAAAGACAACCTATTCCTAATTTAGAGAAGAGGCATTCCATGTTAGCACAGAGTGCTGTGACTCTTGCAACCAAAATCAGAAACAAGGAATTGACTTCTGAAGAATTAGTGAAAGCTTGTATTGAAAGAATCCAACAGGTAAGTTCTTTTTTTAAATTACTATAACACGTGTTAACTACAGTAACTTCCAACTACTGTGATTCTGCATTTGCACTGAGCAGATCTACTAATTTTGTTGAAAACCGAACCATTTTAAATAAGCAAGTTTGTTTCAATAACTATTAGGTGTAAAATATAAGATGATTTTGATATAAAACATTCTAATTATATTGCAAAAAAGTTATTGATATTGTAAGAACATCAGTATTTTATAATAGTTGTTAGTATTTATTAAAAATTGTGAAGATTCTTTTATCTGTTCTTCAAGCCTAAAAAAGAGGGAATCAAAATTGAACTACTTATTCAAATTGCATTATTACTTGAAATATGAATAAAAATATTTTTACTTTGTATATACTTATCTATATATTTTTTTCTAGGTGAACCCAATACTGAATGCTGTAATTGATGAGAGATTCACAGAGGCATTGAATGATGCAAGAGTAATTGATGAAAAAATTGCCAAGGGACTCCCTGAAGAATATTTCAAGGAAAAACCATTTTTAGGTAGACAATATAAGATGCTTGAGGTGTTACAATTGTTTTATGTATCTACAAATTATGAAACATTTGTTTTAAAATTAGAAATCTAAAAACAGTGCAAGTAGAATTGTAGAAAAAAAAAATTCATCAGACTGACATTTAATCTTGCAAAAATTATATCTATCCAAAGTTAACCAAAAAATTAATTAAGACAAATAGAAAAGTTTATGTGCTGAAAAAAAATTATAATATACATAATAATCAACATTTTTACTGACAATTTAGTATTATCAACTCATTAAAACAACTTAATTTCAATGAGTGCGAGTCTTATGGCCAGCAAAGAAAAATGACATTTAAGGTTACACAAATCTTTTCCCTAACACAATAAGTAATCAAAATCTTATAAAAAATGAAGGAAGGAAAGAAAGTAGGAATCATTTAAATTTTTTTTTCTTTTTAAGGAACAGAGTGAGTATATATCTGTCTTTATCTAATTAAGATTTGAAATGTTCTTTTCAAATGTAAATTTCCCTCTAGAACATTTAACTTGATACTTCAGGTTTTGTTTCTTAGAACTCCCAAACATTATATCTGTATGAAAAGGAAATCAGTTGACATCTTTATTCTAGAGAACGGTTCGATAGAGATTTCACTAGATTGAGAAGAAAAACAAAATAGTGACAGTGTAACAGCACATTTATGGGTACACAATGAGGTGCAGGTAGACACAGTGTGTAATCATAACAAAGCAGTCTGTGACTAACTTCATGGAAAATTTTGGTTTAACTTACATACATGCCAACATACATTACAAAAATACATGTATTTAAACATCTATCCTATTATATTTCCTTTCGCAACTCCTCATCCAGATCACAGTGTATTCTGCGGTCTGCCTCAAACCTGAAACTTGATATCCCTCCTCACTCCTCTGACTTCCTATCCTATTCTTTTTCTGTTCAAGCTGTTCGGCTTTGGAACTCGTTACCAGAAAATATTAGGAAGGCTCGCACTTTGCGATCTTTCGTCGCAGAAGTAAAATGTCACTTTCTCTCCAACTTTTAACTCTCTCTCTTTCGTGTACATTATATATTTTTCTCTTTATGTATATCTATTTAATTCCTGTCGCTATTGCACCTACTCCCCGTTATCATTCATTACTGTTTATCTATGTTTTCTATGCTACCATTGGTTGCCTGGAAGAGATTGCTGCATAGCAATAAGGCCGCCTTTTGTACTGTCTAATCTTTTTTCTTTCTTTGTAATGTGTCCTATATTTGTGCAATAAAGAATATTATTATTATTATTATTATCTATCTTTGAAGTGAACCGACACAATTATTTAAGATACATTTTAAGAATCTATTATTGGATTCCCAACAGAGAGGTATCAGGTAAGGTGTTGTCGAGGTGACAGTTGGCTTTTGTTCTTCTTCATTTCGTTTTTGGTCTAGTGTGTGCATAACTTGATTTAGTGTAATCATTTATTTTTGCCATTGGGCTTGATCTTTCTAATCAATTTGATAGTAAAGAAACATAATTTTATTTATTATTATATTAATTACACTGGTAAACAGTATTTTTGTTAAACAAAATCGAGTCGGTTTTTTAAACACTACTACCTACCCGCATATAAACCTCATACTTAGTTTTGTTCAATCACCCTCAGTTTTCGTTAAACATAAACTAAATTGATTACGCGAATTTTGCTTACCGACGTATGTTTCCGATAAATTAATATTGAATTATTGAAATTAAAACGGTTTTTTTTTTTATTGTAGTTTCTGTACTTCGTAATAAGATGCCCAGAGTGTGTGTAAACCATCCTGATAACTTTTGTTACATTTGCGGTCAACTTACTATTAAAAGTCAACGTCGTAATTTGTCACCATTCGTTAAAAACTGTTATTTTAATTATTTTGGCTTTCCGGTGCGAAATTTGGACAAAACCTGGACTCCTAGTGTTTGTTGTGCACAATGTGTTAGTTTATTAACATCATGGGCTAAAGGATCTCGTCATATGCCGTTTACAGTTCCAATGATATGGTCTGAACAGAAAGACCATGTATCAGATTGTTATTTCTGCCAAACTTCTATCAAAGGTATTAATCACAAATCTAGACACACCGTGAACTATCCGAATTTACAATCCTGTTCCTCAGCCTCCAGTAAACACGGATGACGTGATTGATGAAGAAAATATATCTGAGAATTCTGATTCCGATCCGACTTTTGAGCCCAGCACTTCAAATACGGCACCTCATTTTGTAAATCAAAACGATCTCAATGACCAAAATAAAGAATTTGAACAAAAACTTAATCCGATCGAAAAATCTGCATGGACATGTTTTCGAAATATTGTTTGTAATTTTCTTAGAAACCACAAGTCCGAAAACTATGAAGAGTTGGTCAACAACCTCTTATCAGCTTACAAGAATATGGGATGCAGTATGTTGCTCAAGATACACTTCTTATACTCTCATTTGGATTTTTTTCCTCAAAATTTGGGAGCCGTTAGTGATGAACACGGCGAGCGATTCCATCAGGATATATCCAACATGGAAAAACGGTACCAAGGCAAGTGGAGTCCGAACATGTTGGCTGATTACTGATGTGATGGACACTCAAAAGAGATGTACCTGACGCTAAATATTCCCGAAAATCCTGAATAAAAGTCAAATGTTAGTTGTTTTTCTTGATTAAATTCAATTTTCAACCATATTTACTTAAAAAAAGTGTATTGCAGTTGCAAGAAAACTGAGGGTGACTGAAACTTTTTAAAAATGCAGATTATTAACAGGCTAATTGTAGATACAAAATATATTAATTTGAATTTTAATTATAATAAAATTCAAATTAATTTACCTTAAATTAAGGTCATTTTTGTCAATCAGTGTTATTATTATTTAATTTTTAATTCAATGCATTTTTAATATATTATCGAGATCTCGCGAGATTGGCACTTTGTGTTTACAGTTTTACTTCAATATTTATTCAAATCTCAATATTTGAATAAATAAGGAAATATATAGGTATTATGAAATGTACATTTATTTTCAAGGGTATTTTCAAAATAGAGTTTTATGTATTTAACTTTGTTTGATGCAATTATATTTTTTTATCTAAAATCTTTAAAAGAGCAATTACTGTATTATAATCTCGGAAACGGCTCCTACAATTTTCATGACATTAAGTAAGCAGGGGCTTAGGCAGGCGATAAATCTATTTAGATAAGTTTTTTTTTCTTTCAATCTTTTAAGAAACTAAACTTTAATGTATCTAATCAAATACGAAATGAAATAAACAACCAGGCTTCTCTGCTAATATCAAAGAAAAGTTTAATTATAATATACAGTTTTTATAACAAAAATACAAACACTAAAATTTAACTCATTCATTACCTAAGTTGAATTCACTATTAAACTGAGATTATTATCAATGAAAGTAAAAGAATGTGTACCCAGAGCTCTATTTTAAGTTATAGAATAAATTAACATAATATACTAATGAATTTAAAGGCTTATTCGATTCGTTATATTCGAGTATAAATCGTTTTTATGCTCGGTGCAATCTTGTTAAACTCGCGAGATCTCGCCCTTTTATCGACCGAGATCAATCTCGCTAAAAAAGGCCGACATCTCGCGAGAACGAGATCTCGCGTGAACGAGATTGCATTCCCTAGTTACACTAGCGCCAGAGTATGCTGGTGAACCAATCAAAAGTGCGGAGCGGCACAACTGCAATGTCGATCAGTCGCAATTGCTTTCGAGTTTTCGAGGGGCTGTTTATGATAACTGGGCAACTTTAAGGTTGGAGTTGAATTTTGGAGATAAATATCTATTTATTTAACATAAATATGCATTGTTTAAAAATCCTACCATGTTAATTCGTTATTTTTATATTAGGCGTTCCGTTCACCGCAAAGGAGAGTCATGCGGTGGCTGGTATGCTGCACCCGCTGGGTATAAAGTCGCGTGCACACGTGCGCGCGCACGAGGACGCCGAGTGCGTGCGTTTGTTAAAACAGGCCGGCGCTATACCGCTCGCCGTCACCAACGTACCGGAAATCAACAAATGGTATGTGAATTGGTAGCTTGTGTACTGCAGATATAATTTCAAAATAAGTTCAAACGATATATTACGCATGTTCTTTTAAATATAATAAAACCCATTTCATCATATTATAATATTAACTTCAATTATATAAATGGTCTAATAAATTAAAACTACTTATCTAAACTATGTCTTAAAATAATAACTATACTAAATAAAAAACAGGTAAGGTACCCAGACTAGACCATTTATTATTACTTCAATAACTACAAAATTAAATAAAATAAACGACTTTTAATACTTCAATTTCTACATAAGAAACTGTGTCGTTTTGAAAGGTTTATCTATTTATATCGTTCTTTTCAGTTTCTGATTTTAGATAAAGATTATAAAAACCTGTTTAAGTGGTATTTAAGTATGGTTTGAGACGTGCTTAACTTTCTATTCTCAATTCAGAAACCGGGTGTTACTTGTGTGCAAAGGATGTAGCATCTAACTAGTTAAAATAGCATTCTTATTATTTAGATGACATGTTATTTTATTCATTTACATTCACATTGCCATATTGATAAAAGCTTTTGAAAAGTTCATCAGTGCTGTTGGGTTTCGGGTAGTTCAATCATCGTAGAAATTGTTTAACAACACATTGTTTGCTTGGTGTGCGATGTAGGCAGGAGTGTCGCAACATGTTGTTTGGTAGCACCAACAACCCGTACCACACGGGCCGCACCACGGGCGGCTCCAGCGGGGGCGAGGCCGCGCTCGCCGCCGCCTTCGCCTCGCCTATATCACTATGTGCGTAACCTTATCAACGTCGCCAGCAGAGTAATTCATAAAAACATGCTTCCGCAAAAAACCTACTTAACAAATTGGTCCTTCGAGATGGGAAGTCCCTGAAATGTCTAATCTCTGTATTCGGTTTTGAACTTAAATTTCAATGCAAAATAAAATTGGAGTGTCTGTTTGTAATGTTAAATAGCTTTTCATTAAATGCATGTGTGTATACACGGTACATATACCAAAATATTTTTTTTTGTCTGTTTCTTTTTTCACTGGCAAGTCGCGGGCGCAGCTAATATTATTATATGTAAATTGAAATGGAAAGTTTTGGATAATTTTACAGAAATATTTGTTGCGTGCGTGTTATCAGGCTCAGACATCGGTGGGTCGACCCGGATGCCAGCGTTCTTCTGCGGTCTGTTCGGCCTCAACCCTACCGCGGGTCACACCAGCCTTAAGGGTTTGTTCAAATTGTATAATAAATGATCTGTATACGTTATTATATTATATACAATTATTATTTTAAGTATTCATTTAGTAAGAGCAACGGAACAAGAAAATTATTTAATAATACAATTGTGCCAATACCAAGAACGTACATACATATTCTTGCCACTCACAAGGGGTTTCTAACCTCTTCTTTCTAACGTGAAGTTCTGTATATTCGCTATCGGATAATTTTGTGATTTTCTCATGTCAATAAATTATCGGATTGTGATCTCACTTGGCATTAACTTTTATTCCGAACCCCAGCCCGTATCAATATTGATTCGTTATTGAAGCGCTACCACAATTAAATAAATAAATAAATAAATTTATTTCCCAAAAAGATTTCATATTCATTTACAAGATTTTTCTGGCACTAGGCTAAGCCTGACCTGTGGCGGGCTCTGTACCAGTCACAGTTATAGCACAACAACATATATATGACATTACTTACTTCATTACATTATATACTTAAACACTACATTATAATCAGCATTTTTTATATTCTACTTTTATAAGTAAGATCGTTATAGCTACTTTTGGATCCTCAACAGATTTTCAGTATCCTCATAGTCAAGTTCCAGAAGCTTCCTGGTCAACAGTACTTTTATTTCCCTGACTGATTTATTTTTAATTTGAAGGGTGTTAACAAGCTTATTGTAAATGTGTGAGAAAATAAAAGGTCTGAAACGCTGCGCAAAGGTAGTTTTGATCACATGACATGGTATCTTAAAAACTCTTTTTCTGAGTAGTGATTTATATAGGCTTGGTGCTACAACTTCTTTGTGAACAAAAATTACTACTCGATATAAAAACAACTTCCTCGCGCTCAGTACCCCAGCCTCATGATAGAGCGATATGGTCGGATAGAGTCGACTTTTGAAAAGAGCACTTTTGAACACCGCTCTTTGTGCTCTCTCTAGTACAATGAGAATACCCTTTAAAATTCCGCCCCAGGGTACTTAATTGAATTAATCTATTCGTTTGGTCAGGATCAGCATTGCGTACTGGCGAACACCCCACGATAGCATCCATAGGTTTTGTAAGCAAACATTGTTCCGACCTCGCGCCACTCACGCAGATAGTCAGCACCGGCCTCGACTTCAATAAGCCCGTCGACATCAAGGTCAGCACTCATAAGACAGTTTGCAGAGTCCTTGTTTAAAACTAATAAACCTTTTATCTTCACACTTAAAGAGTGGCTAATAAAACAGTTTCAAAGTGATTCTCGTCCGATTCCCGGATGACTCAGTGTAAAAAGTTTAGCTTTAGAAACTTAGTTTAGTTCGAATCTGAACAATATATTATCGTTTCCAGACATAGAAGTCCCTACTATGAAGTTAAACACTCGCCTTAACACAGCTTCAGGAGATAATGAATAAAGTCCACAGTCGTCCACTGGCTTCCAAATATACAGCTATCGTATTATGTATGGCGAAAACAGTATTTATTCACAATTAAACATAAAATAATAATTAGAAACACCACATCGAAAACCGATAATTTTAATGCCTCATGTATTGATTCGCGCCGCCGTTCATAGTTAACCCACATATTAAGAAAAACTACATCTGAACAATGTAATTAGCTTACAAGTGTTATAGATGTAAACTGTAAACTCCCCAAAGAAATAATATTTATCTATGTTCTGATCGTGTCCATTTCCTGTGTGTGTAGAATGTGAAGTATTATTACACGGAGACGTCGAAGGACCTTCGCGTCAGCCCCATCAGTAAAGAACTCAGGCAGGTGATGAACAGGTGGGTGAGATTATGTTTTTTTTTTTTTTAATAATAACTATGTTATACTTTTACTCGACATTTCGTCTTTATAGGGTGTGTATTATTGAATTGGAATCCATATGTTGATAACTTATAAGAAAAGTAATGAATGTATCCTTTACATATCGCGAAGATGGCATAATTTATTTTTGTGGGAAGTTAGAAAGTTCTGCATGACGGTTATTCTGTTTGTAAAGTGTTGCCACTGTTGATATCGAAACTAGTAGTTCCGTGGTCGAATCGCTTGCAAGTCGGTTCCAAAATGAACTATTCGGCATATTATTTCGGGTCTAGATGTTGCGGTACCTTTTATTTCAGATTTCCAGTAAACAAGCGCTTTAACTATTTAAATTGGAATCTGAGCTACGTATGCGTTGTCGTCTAATGTTTATTTATTATGTGCTATTATACTGGGACAATTACCCACAAATACCGGTACAAAATTGCGCAGCGCGGTTTGCAATACTGCTGTTAAGCAACACTGACAAGGTTCGATCATAGGATGGGTGATCAGAAACTTATCAACTTGAGCTCCTCCATGCTTCGGCAGGCACGTGGTGCCGTCGATCCCGGCTGCATGTGCAGGCCACCATATCCGTTTTAATTCCAGCAGAGCCAGAACAGGCCGGTGTTAATATCTCTTGACCGTGGGAGAGTCACGCTTCGGCATGAATGGGCCGGCTCGACCGGAGTGATACCACGGCCTCACAGAAAACCGACGTGAAGCAACGCTTGCGTTGTGTTTCCTCTGTGAGTGAGGGTACCGGAGGCCCAACCCCTCCCTATTCCCTTCCCTCTACCTCTCAACCCTTCCCTCCAAGGCCGGCAGCGCGCTTGTAGCCCCTCTGGTGTTGCAAGTGTCCATGGGCGACGGTAATCACTTACCATCAGGTGATCCGTCTGCTCGTCTGCCCCCTATCCCATTAAAAAATCTCATATGTACGGCAGGGTCGTGGAGAGGTTGAGCGAGGGGGCCGAGGGGGGCGCACCCGTTGCGTACTCGCACGCGGCGCTGCAGCACATGGCGGCGCTGTGGCGGAGGGCGATGGCGCGCGAGGCGGACAGCTTCCCCGCGCTGCTGGCCAACAACCAGGGGCAGGCCAACGGGCTGCTCGAGCTGGCCAAGAAGGTGGGACCTACTCTTACACCGAAAACTAAATCTTGTCAGCCTTTCAGACGCCAATACGACTCCGAAGTTGCACGTTTTTCGATAGTTTATGCAGTTGAGATGCACACTGATCTTCACGAATATGAATTTGACGAAATAGGGTAATCTACTCCGTTTGAAATAAAACTTCTAACTGTTTATTTCAATTTAAAAAGGCCAACAAACTTTTCGGCGAAATAAACACGTTTTCTTGCCTTAAAATTAAATCCTTTTTTTTTATACGAATCCTTTTTTTACAGCGGCGAAAACGCTGTCCTTCGTATTCATGATGTCACTGTGATATGTGCACAAAACAGATGCATAGAGTAGAAGAGTAAAAGATGTCAATTAAACAAGAACAATGCCATCCAACGATCGATTACTAATGAAAAAGTTATAAATGAGCTAAGAACAGCGCCATCTAGGAATTTGATTTATAATTAATAGGAATATCTTTCTAGGACAATCGTCACCACAGTGACATCACACAATGTTTCACGTAACACGAAAAATCACGACTTTTAATTTTAAGATAATCATGCAATTTTAAGACTCAAAATCAGAATCTCTATGTTATTTTATTTTTTGTGCAATTTCGTTATTTATTTTTCTCTCTTAATCTCTAATAATCCACAAGATATAAAACACAATGCATTAGATGTTTGTCCCGCTCACCCTCAGCACGGTACTTAAATCGTTTCTAAATTGTTTGACATAAGACTCACTATGGATGATTCATTGCACCCCCTTCCCACACTTAATGTGGAAACAAACAGTCGTTAATTTTGCAAGAAATTGCGAATGTTGCTCGCTAGTGGGCACTTCACCGTAAACTACGATATGACGTCGCCGCCTATCATTCGTTCAGATGGTGGGTGTGTCCCCGTTCACTCTGGCGGCCATCATGAAGCTGCTGGACGAGCAAGTGTTGCCGCCCACAGACGCCACGTGGGCCGATCAACTCATTGACTCACTCACCGGCGACTTGACGGTGAGTTATTTTTTTACTTTATTGTACCGACAAACTGTTTCACAATGAAATTACTTAAACGAGTAATAGAATTATTACGTTTTGTGATAGTTTAACCATCATTGTTGACCACAAGTAGAAAAATATATTTCACTATGTACTTGATTAAGTCATAGTAAATTAATATTTTACATTACATTTTTTTCTAATCACTCTCCTTCAGACTGGTTTGAAGTAATTATAGGTATGAAATAATTTTGCGAGACATCGATCGCGACCGGTAGCTAGTCGTCAAGTTTAATAAATGGGTATTCTAATGTGTTTTAAGAAGTACTTGTAAATGTTTTATTTGAATATACTCGTATTAGCCGCTCAGATTTTTCTCACCAATTACACACATCTCCTTTCTCGATAATCATAAACAAACTGACCAACCCTACACACATTCACTAATGTTGCCCGCACACTTATGACTGACTTATATGTAATTAAGTGGATAAGTAGAAAGCCCTTTCTCAACAAGCCCTTTCATTTGATACCATATTGTGGAATTGTTTTAAAAATAACTATTCCGCCACCCTGTATAGTCCGCCATATTGGATTGACGTCACTTTGACATCCGAACTTAGCGTGTATACAAAATTACCATACCAACCAAATTACCAATCGATTGAAGCGATCTACTTCAAAATTGAGTTCAAAGATTCCACCCAGACAAACATACTTAGATACATTGCAAGTTAAATAAAAGTTTTTAATCCCGTTATAATATTATACATGTGAAAATTTCTTTGTTTGTATGATTGTCCGTCATTCACGCCGAAATTACTGAACGGATTTTGATGAAATTTGGTATAGCTAGGGTATTAGCTGACTTAGATAATGGGATACTAGGGACCACGCGCGCGAAGCCGCGGGCGGAAAGCTAGTGGTAAATAAATGTCTGTTCGTGTGGTAGAGTAAGCTGGGCTCGGAGGGCGTGCTACTGTTCCCGTCCGCGCCCGCGGTGGCCCCCTACCACTACTCGCTGTTGCTGCGCCCCTACAACTTCGCCTACTGGGGCGTTTTCAACGCTATCAAATTTCCAGCCGCTCAGGTTTCATATTATCTAATTGTTTATTCTCAGCACAGTCTGCCGTCCTATATTTATAAATAACAATAGTAAATATTAGACAAATCCCCAATTTTGTAACTTACATTGACCTGACCGGGAATCGAACTCGGAGAAGGCATAGTCAAGTACGCTTATAGCCTGTACTACGTAAATGGTGTCGATATTAATATGATAAGCTAAATTGAGTTCATCATATTGATTGCTGGGACAGAAATAAAAACACCATATTCATTATAAGGGCCGGCCATTAATCACGTGAGGCTCGAAAGGGTCCCCCCCCCCCTTTCGGTTCGTAAAAATCACTAAGGGTATGTTCCGATATACATTGCGAGCACTGCGCAGTGGTCTTACTGCTGAAAAATCCGTTCCGTTATGGACTGCCAGTACACTGCTACAGTACCCTAGGGAAATTCATGACGTCATGAATTGCCGCCATATTTGTACTGTGAGCACTGGAGATTTCGAGGTAAGGTGCTCGCAGTGCTTTTGATCACGTGATCAGTCGAAACAGAATCAGAAAATGATAAGTTTCTAAATAAACAAAAAAAAAAACTTACGTTTATTTATAAGATGGATTTAATTGATAAATATTTTTTTTTATACAATTTTCCAATTTTCTTTTGAAATGAGGGAATCTTTATATTTATATTCACCTTGCATTAACAAATTTGAAAATGGCGCCAAAAAATAGGATTAACAGTATACTGGACTGCGTTCCGTTTTAAAAAGTCACCAGTATAACTAGCTATAAAGGAACGGGCTTCCAGTATACTAAATTGACGTCATACTGTTCAGTGGTCGCAGTGTATATCGGAACATACCCTAAATATCACAAGGGGGGAGGGGGGGGTGTAGTAATATATCATGTGTATTTATTTTTTCCTCTAATGCACGTGGTTCGGGTCGAGAGGTGGGGGGTTAGTCTTAAACCTCACCATGTATCACTAAGGGGGAGGGGAGGACTCAAAAATGCTAAAAAAAACATCACGTGATTAATGAACGGCCCCAGAGTTAACTTTCTCATAATATTGAAATTTTCTTTTTCTCTGTAAGCAATAAAAATGTTCTGCCAATAATATATTTATTTGTGACGGATCTAGGTCCCATTGGGATTGAACAGCGATGGTTTGCCGGTGGGGATACAGGTGGTGGCCGCTCCCGAAAATGACGCCCTCGCACTCGCCGTCGCGGAACATCTCGGCAAACTATTCGGTGGATTTGTGCCGCCTTGTAAAGTGTTAGACTAGTTCTATATTCTGTGATATGTGGCATTATAAATATTACTTAGGGTTAAGCTGAATTTGTACTCACGAAACATTAAACAACATTTGAATTCTTCAGTTGGAAAGGCGTGGAATAAGATGAGATCTTAGTATCGGTTATTGATTTGTCCGTCCATGTGTTATAGTTGATTTTCACCATAACTACTAGATTGTTAGGACTTAAATTTGGTACCATTTGTGGTCAGGTTTGGTCGCGCTACGTAAATATATAAATTAATATATGGGGTTACTTTTTGGGGGTAAAAAATAAAATAAAATTTGCGCTTGATCAGGTTTTTCGGTGTTTCATCAATACAAATTTGTAGTTATCACTTTTTTTTATGTAATAGTGCGTGACTCGTTCTTACTGTTTACTGTTATCATTCTTATTGTGAGAATATCGAGCACATCCCTATGACTATATCGTACAGTATAGGTACAGCACTAATACGTGCTCTGTGGTTTTTGGTCTCTTATCGGGTAAACTGTTTGTTGAATGACAATACAATCTTAACTTTTACTAGAGCTGATTATTATTAATTGAAATTATTGCTATAAGCGATCAATTCTAAAATTACTTAATCTGTTTTCGATCAATATTTTGGCTAAAATATTAGATGCTAATCAAACCAAAAAACATGTTATTTATCGCACTATAGAGCATCCTTCTTCGTTGCTACGTGAACATTTTGTATTCACAGAACGTGTCACACAAAAGTTTTATAAAGGTTTTGGTTATAATGTTTACTCATATGTTCCTTGTTGTAATTCTTGATCTCCGAAACAATTTCTATGCATTTTGAATTTTTTGAAGTTTTTACATATTTACATAAAATAATTGTTGAATATTAATACTAGTTTCCACGAGTTCTAATAGAATTATATGACTGACCTCTTGTGTTTAGGTGAAGGTGTTAAGTGCAATATTTAATTATTGTAATACATATATGAAAATAAATACAATAATATTTTTTTTCTTGGCTTTATTATTATTATACATTATACGTCAATAAAAACGACATAGTTTATTACGATATATATATATATATATATATATTATTCTCTCTTTATTTATAATGTATTGATCTGGTAATGACATGGTTTTTGTAAATGTCATTACTCCTATTAAAGCTGGTGAGTTTCTTGCTCGTTCTTCTTAACAGCCAAAAGACGCCCTGAACGAGCGGTAGGGAAAAAAATGTTGGACGATTCAAAAGTACTTTTAAGAAGTCTATTTGAATAAAGATTATTTTGACTTTGACTTCGATACGCAAAAAAATGCATCAAGTTGAAATGGGTTCATAAAGCAGGATTGTTTTCTTTTATAAAACTCTTCGAGTATATATTTTACACAAAATGTGATACTAACACAAAACCAGCTGCGGTATAACACTAAAGTCCAAGAAGTTCTCAGCTATAACTGTGCGTCGTACCAGGGTGATTCCGCGGAAACCGAATTTTCGGTTTGATACATCCGTTATTACGGTTCTTCAAAAAATAATGAATCTTGACTGATATTGTTCCGCCTGGCGGCCAGCGAGCGCCATTTACGAGTTATTAATTAAACTTTATTGTATATTCCATAGGAGCAAAAGAAGTAAAATATAATGGTAAAAAAAAAATATTATAAATTATTTCAAATGTTCATTATTTAAATAATGTTATGAAATTGATTATTTTATGAAGTGGCTACTATAAGAATTGAGTAAAAAATCACAACTGATTAAAAGATTATACCACATAAGTTTAATGTAAAACTATGTTTATATTAAATAAAATTACATTAATTGAAGGGTAGGGATGAAATAAAACACCAAAAATACTGAGATGAAATCGTTTATTTGATTTAAAATCTCTTGAGGACCGAAGATGACGCGTGGGTCCGTGGGTCCCCGCCACCACTACACGCTACGGCTGCTACGAGATCTGTATGCGCTACGAGATCTGCTACGGCGGCGCTACTGCTACGACTACCGCACCCTGCGACCGGACATGTACACGCCGGCACCGATCCCTACGCGCACGATACTCTATCCTTATTGTTTCAGCAGGACAGGAGAAGGATAGCGACGACTTCTTATACAAGGAATGTTTCGTTAATTATTTACATTTAAAACTTTATCGTTCGCATTGGAATGCATTCCGAAGGTGCTATGCTCGGATTCGACGCGATCGTTCTCTATCCTCGTCAAATTCTTCTGAACGGAAAAAAATGCTACAAAATTTACAATATCACCGAGCGCGATCAGAATCGATTCCGGTATCGTTTAAGACTACTCGTTCGGCAGGGCTTTACACTACGCGAGAGGGCCCTATCGTCCGAGGCCGGGCCGCGATTCGCTCCCGGCGCACCGGACCGAATTAAAAAAGATTTCCGAACGACCTCCAGCCGTCCGAAAATTAACTATATAATAATATCTGATCAGAAAAGAGTCAGGTACCGCGTACCGCGCGTTCACCCTTCACGACCGACGCGAGTCAAATTTCATATGAAGATCTGCCTCCTGCACGCGAAGGGAACGATCCGGTGGTATTCGGCGATCCCGGATAGAAAAATCCGAAAGTTTAACTTTACGCCTATTCGACACTAAACTTATCGATAAAAAGGAATACTCGATAAAGAGGAACGTTCACTATCACATCACTGACACCCGAAAACGGTTCGTTCTCTATTCTCATCTACGGGAAAGAAACGCCCGTCGATAGACTTCGGCGTCCTACGGTCGATAAAAAAGTCTATATTACATCTACCCTCCAAATATTGCAGGACGAATTTGACGTTCGCATTCAAGGCTTCACGAACGGAACTAAAGAAAGCGTCTTAAACTATCGAAACATTTTAAAGTGAGAAAACGGAACGGATGCTGAGACGAGTAAAATTTAAATTCTCTAAAAAAAATTTTGTTAAAATGTCCACGCCGGAGAACGTCTAGGATGATGATGCCGCGATCGTGTGAATGTTTGTTTAGTCGGCGTTGCTAGCGCGCGGGGTGCGGGGGGGGTTGCCGGCAGCCGCAGGCGAGCAGGCGCGCGAGGGCGGCGAGGGGCGCGCCTCAGCTCGGGAACTTGCAGTAGAGCGCGTAGTGCAGCGAGTACCCGCTGAACTGGCAGTACTGCGACTCCTTCTGCTCGAACGCGCCCAGAGAGGAGAACTTCTTCAGCTGCCGCGGCACCTCCGCCGCCGGCGAGTCCTGCATGAACACCCGGCCTCGTTATATACAGGGTTATTTGTTGCAGGACGGTACCCTACGTTTAACTTCCTAGTTCGATCTACTAGTTTAATCAGAAATCGATAGGAGGTTTAAAGAAAAAAATCGTCAGTTCCAGGTGCCCAAAGATAGGATGAATTTTGTTATAAGGTAAACGACAATCATTATACATGCATAATTTATAATTTTTTTAATTAAACGTCCTGTCGTTACACCTGTAAATCTATATTTTATTCAATTAGGACTTATTTTTTAACGAAAGCAAGATTATTATTTGTGACGGTGGCTATTCCTGGGAGATTATTGACATTTTATAACTAACCCTGTATATGTACTTAATTTTGATAACATCGGTAATCGGTTACAATAATCAATAGTAGATTAATTTATTTATTTAAAAATTTAAAATAATAAGCGATGGAACACAATCTCACCGGCGTGGCAAACACGGTGAGCACGAACTTGTCCGGCCTGAACGCTTGCAGCACGCGCGATATCACCTCGTCGTAGCTAGACACCGGCACGTTACTCTCGAACGAGACGTACGAGCATGACGGCTCCGGCGTTATGTGGATAGTCATGTAGCAACCCTGAAATACACACAGACACACACGAGCGGTTACTTCAAATTTTACTATACACAACATAAATGTTATGAAAACATGTATATGTGGAATAGCTTAAAAAAAATACAAGGCTTACATTTCGAAAATCGATATTCGATAATCGTTGTCGAATTCTACCTCTTCTAATTTACATACTTTTTAAAAATAAGAGTGGGACAGAACTAATGAAGTTGGGATATATCGAAAATAGATTTTAAGAATACGCCCCCAGAATAAAACCATATACTGGCAGCGTTTGCATTCGTTTGTATTATTATTTATGTTACATTATTTGTGAGTCTGCTATTTTCCCAGTTTCTAGAAATTACGTATGAACAGCAAATAAAGTCTATTCTTGTTTAAAAATATACTCATTCTTTATAACTATTTCACGTAGAATTAAATTTGGATTTGATTTGAAATTGATTCAAAATAAATGCAGTTTTTAGCTTTTTAATAATCCATTAAGGTTTTATGACGCCTTTAAGGTTAAATGGGTGTCAAATTTGTATGGGTAATGTCGTTTTAAACTAATGAAAATTTAAACTAAAAAAGTTGTAGAACTGACTGTCACGTGACTTGAAACACAACCCGCCATTTTTGTCTTCACTATGGCGACTGCTGACAGATTACACATGCCTATTAATTATAAATCACATTCCTAGATAGCGCTGTTCTAAGCTCATTTATATCATTTTATAACGTAATCGATCGTTAGATGGCATTGTTCTTGTTTTTTTTATCTCTTCTTTTTGTCTTTCATCTTTTAATCTTCTACTCTATGCATTTGTTTTGTGAACTAACCACAATGGCATCATGAATATGACGGACATTGTTTTCGCGGGTATTAAAAAGTTTAAGTTTTATTTCATTTTAAGGCAATTAAACGTGTTAATTTTTCCGAATTATTTGTTTTATGTTTTTTTTATTAAAATAAACAGTTACAAGTATTATTCGAAAGAGATTAGAATACCCTATTACGTCACTCGGAAATATGATGTAATTTTCTATTTTTAGATCATAATTCATTTTACACACGTACAATCAACAGCACATTGTACGACGTGAACGGGTTATATAACTCTTAAAAATTTCTTGATTTTGAACCTTAAAGCATGGAGGTAGAGTTGAAAATCAATTGCGAATATTTGACATGTTGTGGTTACCTTACGTAATGCTGTGTGCACATGAGGTCCTACATAATAAAGACTTTTAATATCACTGATATGATTTACTTTATACGCTCTCAAATAATGCAGACACGTTTAAGTCATGAAAAGAACATAGAATACTTTGGTATGTCCATATTTTGCTTAGATTTCGTTATAAACTGAAGATAGCGTTTTATTTAAGCCTTACTGAAAGATAGAAAGTTTCTAAAGCATCTAATACAACTATTAAAGCGATTACCCATCCCTTCCTACTACTTTTATACTACCTACTAGCCAAATATCGTAAAAGCGGTATTCGAAATAGCCTATTTGATACAATTTTATTTCAATAAAAAAAAATAACGGATTCGATAAACTCATCGAGTGCAAATGTAATTCTTATCATAACAGGGAATATAAACGCTGTACATACAACAAGAAGGATAATACTCTAAAACTATAATCGCTTTAAGATATAAATTTGCCTTTTTACTTTTCTTTAGTGTAATGTAATCCCTGCGCGGGATTAAAGACAGTTTTATTGAGATAATGATCAATCATATTAATTCTATAACCATAAGGCCGCCATTTGTATACTGTCCATAATATTGCTTGCTTTGTAATGTCTCCAAACTTTTATGCAATAAAGAATATTATTATTATATTAGTCAACATTTTTCTTGTTTAGTTGAAAATGGTACCGGGTGACGGTTATTTCCGTTTTTTCAATTTTAACGAAACAAGATTTTGATTTTGGCATAACACAGTGGATCAGTGTGACCTAATAAAATGGGCATTCCCCTTTGATATTTATGCTCGATACGAATTCTATTCGCACTTGATAATTTTAAAACGTACTATTAACTATGAAGTTCATGAGTAAGTCAATGAAAGAGCTATCTAAGTTTTCCGTTATAAAAGCATAACTCGCATCTCTTTCTATGAATTTGGACAGAATATGAATAAGTTACAAATATGGGGCCAGAGGCCACCAATTCAATTTAAATTCTTCATATAACCACTTAATGCAATAAATACCTCGATTCGTAACAGTGTAACACAACTAAGTGCAGAGTTACTTCAACCAATGAGCGTTTGCAATTTGCACCGCATTAAGAAGCTATGGCCTTTAAAATAAAGGTATCGAAACTTTACAAGAAAACAGACAATGCACAGTCATTTTCAGTCCCAAATCAAAGAAATAGATAGAACTACTTTAATGATACATTTTAGCGTGAAACTACACGAACCAAGATTATTTGAAGGCATAATAATTAAATAAATAAAAGCATAAATATATTATCATTTTGATATAGACAAAACATTAAATAAGAACGATTTCACCAAGGAGGATGGAAATAAAGTTTGAATAAAATTTTTTTAAGTCGCCAGCCAAAAAATAATATTACATTATTAATAATACAGAAGATATTCACACTTCTATATTCATGATAAAATCAGTCGAATCACAGATTTGATATTGACCAAACGCATTCTTATGTACATAAGAATGCGTTTACATACTGTAGTACACGTACGTATGTAGTACGTACTGTAGTACATACTGTAATAGCTCAGCCGCAGCAAGAGCAGCTTTTTGTAACAATTAAATTATTTAATAAATTTTAATTTTTGAAAAAAATCTATAGTCTCAAGTAAAAAACCCTTGCTATATAAATAAAAGCTATAACATAATCGCATTGAAACAGCTAAAATGTTTCTGAATGAAAAATCAATTACCACACGAAGCCCTGTGGTTTCTTTATGTAAAATTATGACTTACTGATGGTGTGTCCTCATCTCCCTTCGGTAGCGTAAAAAGAATTCTAATAAGTGATATGGACTAAATTTCTTTGGCAAGGCCTTGGGAGGGTGAATATAGTATTTCAGACTATGTCAAAATTTCTGAACTTAATAGAAATTACGCTTCAAGCTAGTAGTTGTTATAAAATCTTACTTAATATTTAAGCATATACAATATTTATCTATCAATAATTGTTGTAGAAAATGAGACATGTTTATGGATATATATTAATATAACATATACTTACATCTTTAGCAACTCCGTTCATAGAGTAGCCGCAAGGATCAAACAGATAATCGTCTATGACCATCCCTGGAATGATTTTGTCTATGCCTGACGCCTGAAACAAAACAAACAAGTATTTAATTTTACACTTTAAAATATTATTCATTCCATAATTAGTGTCAAAAGTAAGGAGAACTTTGCGTCAAATGAACACCCGTTTACATTTATAATGTTAGCTCTTATGTCCTATGAGATTGCTGGTGTTTTACAAATAACCATGTACAAATAACCATTGCTCATGGGGGGAAATATTTCAGGGTCAATAGATGGATTAACTAAAGAGTTATCTAGACTAAGGTAGGATGGGTGCGCCGATACCACCCCAGGAAGCAATAACACACAATTTCAATCTTCAAACCTAAATATCAATGTTTTTTTTTGCAGTTAACGTTATTTTTTACGTCTACTTTTCCCACTTCTGCCAACCATGCGATCATAACTAACATTTATTACATGCCATCAACAACCTGGTCTCCTTAAATATATTGCGAGTTGATATATTATAATATATAACGGCGGGTAGTCCGAAGGGGCTATTACGAAGCCCAAATAGATCGTCCATATCGGAGGACTATCTTTAAAATAACACTGCAGGCGTGGTATACCAACGTGGTTTTGTTCCATTTATCACTTTTCATACGAAAATATAACGAGATGAGCGTGATGTCATCGGATGTCTTTACTCCTCGGCGATCGGAAACAGAATGTGTGCCAAAATGGCGGCAACTTGGTTTTTATAAACGAACTGTCAAAGTCAGTGTCACCATTCTAACAAAATTAAAAGTATCGATGATCACGCTCTCTTTACAATCGAGTAATTAAGTAATCGAGTAACTAGCAATTAAAATAAAAGAAACTAAATCAAAAGATCTTCGTAATGATGATGCGACATATATATATTTAATAAACAAGCAAGTAAAATAACATAGCAAGTAAGGAATGTTACTCAGTTGGTGGCTACAGGTGCATCCACCCTATCATTGTGCAAGGTGGGTACATAATAATGCAATATACCTTGGTGGCGTCAGCGGCGGAGGCGGAGGCGGCGCGGGTGAAAATGTCCATGACGTCGGGGTCGAGGCCGGACATGAGGATCTCTATAGTCTGGTCCGGCTCCCCGCCCCACCGCTCTGACACCTCGCGCTGCTCCTTCTCAAGCGCATCCACTGTGCCTGTTCAAAACAATTATTCGGCTTTCAACCGAAGCTTGATCCAATTTGATCATACCCTAGTTTTACCTAGTTACAGTGTGATCCTACCATCATATTTCTAACTAAACGTGACACAGTGACTGTGACATTATAGTTTATGCAATACGAGTATGATGCGCTGTGAGATCTGACGTGCGATCTTCTGCATTTGCAGTCGTTAATACCCTCCAATACATATCAGGCCATCCTACTTAACCCTGACCCCTGCAGTTGGGACGTGAAAGGACTGATGATGAGTTTGAATTTTTAAATCTGTCCAGTAGTTTCGGAGCCTGTTAAATACAATAAAAAATCATCAAACAAAAAAAAACTTTCTTTAAAAGGTATATTAGTAGACAAATCATAGCACAATTTATATAATGTCATAGTAAAATGAATGCGTTAAAGGTGCAACAAAACTTGCTTTGCGAGGAGAGTATTTCTTTTATTACAAGGATTTGATGACAGAGTAAAGAGAGTAATAAATATATTAACCTTCCAACGGCAGCAGTGTGTAGAGGTACCAACAGTCCTTCTCGGGACCCATAATGTATGCACGCCCGTCACCAAAGAATGAGTCCAATAATTCCACCTGAAGCAGAACAAAATCATCAAGGTTAAATTATATTAAAATCAAGTGTTATTTATACGGTTCATTAGTGTTGCTGCACCATAAAATTAGATCGATTTATTTATTTTTTACAAGAAAAACTGATATTCAAGACTCAAGGAAAAATGTTATTAGCCCAGCGGTTTTAAAGTGTCGCCAAATCTGCGGTCCCGAGTTTGATTCCCAGTCACGTTAATATAGAATAAAAATATTAACTGACTTTCAGCTGTCCGTATGTACGTACAGTCAACAAAACATTTAGTTAGTCAAAACTGTCTTTCATTATAGCTTTTTACTTCAAGTCTTAATCTGATAATTAGGTTAAAATTTGCTTTGATGTTTAGTAGTAACCTAGTTACAAGTAAACTTAACTGAATGACTCATTTATAAGTAGTTACTACTACGAAATACACAGTTACATTGTTCTTTAAATAAATTATTTGTGGTAATTCAGTTTGAGTGTTTTCTTTACATATGGAAAAAAAAACATGTTGAACTTCGTGGAAATCGTGAAATGAACAATTAGTTCTCGAACGTTTAAAATATAGCACTGTATAAGGTAGCAAAAATATATAGCAACTTCCTTATCTAACTAACACAGTATAATGCCTTATAAAAAGTCAATGGCTCAATGTAATTGGCTTTAGTCATTGTAAGTTAGAATAACAAACAAAGCTATTTCGGTATTAGCGATACGCGGAACAGTGTTATCTTTTTATTAAAATACTTGCTATCGTAATATACGTACCTACCTATGGGTGGTACAAGAAAGCTTTAGCTATATACATACATGTTTATATTGTAGGAAATACTGAAGAACAAATGTCTTATTAAAAATAGTATAGATATGATTATAAAAATTATAAATACAAAGTTTATTTTAATACTACGTTTTTCATGGAGGTTGTGTACCATATTTATCAATTCAATTTCAATCAATTCAATTGATTTGAAAGTAAGTACAATCAACTAAAAATATGTTTTATTATAAAAAAATCAAGTAATATGTAACTAACTAATATAACCGATACTAGAATAGATTATAGGCAAATATAATAAAACCAATAATTCATTAACAAATAATTAAACGAGCGTTGTAAATTGCAAATCAATTATAAAAAATATCCTCAATATTCAAATTGGTATACTTATAGGTTATTATACCTAATTAATTTTTATTAATAACATTAATATATACACATACACTGGCTATTATTCTGCGACTTCAACCGCGTATAATATAGCCTATGTGACCTTTTTGAATTTATTTTTTTATGAATTTTTTAAACCGGTCCAGGAATTCCAAGCATTCAAATAAACGATTTTTTTAATTCTTTATAATATTAGTGTTGAAATGCTAAAAGTAATAACACCCATTTTCCTCAAATTAAAGTAACCAATTCTTCTAGATGTCCCACGTGTCTAATAAATATTACTTGTACAAGAGATGCTATTCAAAGGGTGATTGTGTTGGTTTCGTCTGGAAGTTTCGGATAAAAATGTATAACTGGAATCATCGCAAGTAAACAGGGTAAGGTGGGGCTCGGTGTAACACGGGGCACAATGTTACAATGCACATATCTCCATTCCTATAATTACTCTTTATGATGTTTATATACAGTTTTGACACTCCTCGATGGCCATCTTGAGTAAGTTTATTACCTTAATTTATACCACACGTTAATGTTATTTAATTAAAAACGAATTCAGGTGATAAAACGTAGAAAAAATTACATTGAAGTTTTTTTTTCCAGTTATATAACATTTAGGCGATATATTTACTGTTTTTTCGGCTTCACATTATCGTTGCGTAGTAAAAACAATCTATTACTCGTTTGGAATTTTTTGTTCGACTTGCCCATCTGTGTTACACTGCAACAATAGGCCCCAACTAAATTTCTAGTTTGTTTTGTGTGTAGGTAGAACTTGCCCTGTATCAAAGTACCCGAGATACAGGGCACAGTGTTACAATCGACTTGTTTTAATAATTCTAAATAAAAAGAGATTGTTATAGTTTTAGTATTATCAATATTTTTGTCGCCAGATCGTTTTTATTTTTTTGTAACACTGTGCCCACCTTACCCCATGGATGAAGAATTCCGGTTACGATAGTCGGTCAATGGCTCGGAAAAAAAACATATTATAGTAAGAGGATTATGAAGTCATTTTTATTTATTTATTTTAGGAAAATAAATAAGCGCATTCTATCCTCGAAATCGAACCTAATAGCCGAGGACAATCGACGACATTGGTGTAATCACAAGCATGAAGCAAAGATCAAACAATTGAACATTTTTACTCTTGCGGTAAAAGATAATGTTTCTTACAGTGAAGCAAGTAATCAGAGTAGGAAAATGGCTCGGACATTCGGACATAGATAACGTAAAAATTTATTCTGAATATTTTCCAATCTGGAGATGAGATGTAAGTTGAGTATCCTAGGATTCCAAACCTGCGATGGATATTCGAGATGACTGCGTACATAATAATATAATAATAATAATAATGTCTTTATTTGCATACGTCCAATATAGGATTTTTAAAGGCTTAGTTTGTTTGAAATTACTAGATACACGTTTGATAAAGCCTAATGCCCTGTATGCTTTAGCGATAATATTGTTCATAATATCAGTCGCGAGTCATGAAACACACCAAGATTCATCCAGAACAAACGTGTAAACATAATGAATGACGTTTATTGTAAACATATTTTAATTCACAAAACCACTTAGGAGGTTGATTCACAAACTAAAATACCTAATTGCAAAATATAGGGAACTAGGGAATTCATATTAATTTTCGTTTTTTTTTAATAATATGGCGAGCAAAATACCCAATATGTAAAAACAATTCCTAGAGGGAAATCACCATTCTAAAGGGTCAACATACCAACTCACATAGAGAGTTATCAAGTTAAGTCATCATAAACATAAACATTATTATCTGCAAGATAAGGAATTACAGAGAATTTACACTTTTATGAACTTTGTAATTGATAGCCTTGTAATAGTAATTTGAAATGTATTTTTTGTACAATGGAATTACGAGAACTTCGATAAATAATAAAAAAAACAATAAAGATGTAAAAAGGTAGGGCCTAGAATTCTCCCCTCAGGGACACCAACTTATAATGGGGTATTCCCTAAAAAATTTGGCACCTTTGATCAGGGCTGTATAGTAATATAATATAGTATAAGACCTATTTGAGTTAACACCATGACAAAACGGAACCGTGAGGAAACTGTACAGGGTATTGAAGGCTTTCTCGTTGTCAAGAGATTTAAGAATCTAGTTTAAAGTAAAATAACTACATCGCGATGTGCTTGATTAATAATACGTTTACCTCAGAGTCAAAATTATCATGCGGCTTGAGTTGTGCGTGAGGTCGGGCGAACTCGCGACGTGAGTAGAATACATTGTGCACACGTTCGTGACCTGCCACCTCACGCGCCAACTGCAACACGGCGCGCACGCATCGCAGCGGCGTGGTGGTGCCGCAGGTCTTCAAAATCCATCGACGGCGCGACACGAACATGCTGCTCTCACTGGAACAACCGAGAAATCAACACGTTTACTTTCGAACATATGAACAGTGACTTGACAAATGTTTAGGCTTATTAACCCCTTATTTATTTAATTAGCGTTAGAAATTTCAGGGATAGCGTCTATAACAAGTAGAAGATATCTCTAAAATTCTCTGGGATCATCACTAAAAATAATTTCAGAAAAATTCATAGATTTCTATAGAATCTCGAATCTTTATTCTTAGGATTATGCTTGACCTTGAATAAGAGTAAATTCATACGAGATGGTTAAATAAAAAAAACTAGGTTATCAAATATTTGATTCAATTAACCTAATCTAATTACCAACGAGAGCGTTATTATTTACATCATTAGAAGCTTAGTAATGTACGAAGATTTAATAGTTTAATAATGAAATATATGGGCACTCAAGACTTAACAAAGATGGCGCGGTAAACTCCAAGTAACACTTGTAGTAAAGTCAGATAAATAAGAAAACGGAGTACAATAAAAGGAAATGAACATTTAATTGATGTAAAATGATATCATATTCAACAAAGGAATTTTTAAGCAATCGCAATGAGATAACAATTGGCCAACACCTGAACGTTGCATTGATTTGAACAGTTGTTGTTGAGGTGTCAATGGCATTTATAAACACGGGGTCAACATGATTATCAACAGAACATTGACTTCGAGTTCACCACTATCAGAACAAGGAAAAGAAAACTATTTTAATTTCATGCCCGTTAATAAATTAAGGAGAATAACCAAGGATCTAAATTATAGAAAAAAACTTAAACAAATGGTGACGTATCAGCCGAAAGTACTGTATAAATAATGTCTTTTTATTAAACGTACAAAATTGTCGTCATCAAAAATGAATCATTCCGCATTACAGACTGACAAATAAACTCTAGAGCAAATTACAGAAAACTATCCACAACGGACGTACAATCATATTACATAACGACACCAGAAATTCATAAGCTCCATTTACTACACGAACGTAATCAATATCTTTGATTTCTATAATGCATTTTATATACACAAACAACAATCAAGGAAGAATAACAAATACAGCATTATAATAGCTTGTCCAACCGTAGTATCTAAAAACAAAGTCAGAAACACTATTTTTAAATTTTCTGTGCATTATACGACAGATAAAACACATAGATAATTATATACTAGGCTCGAACGAGTACTAATAAATTACAACATTACAGTTTGTTGGTTGCCTACGTATTTATCATCAAACTAGTATTTGGCAGCATCCCAACTACCGCGTGTAAAGACGTCAAATTTCGTACACTCGCTGTAGTGACAATCTATAGCAGAGTGTTTCTTAAACTCAGCAATATTAAAATCACAGTTGAACTTTTTATAAAACCTTTATACCTTTTGAAATAGAGTTTATTTAATCGAACCTCCATGACTCAACTAGTTTAAAGATGATTTTATTACAGAATAGCACTGCGGACCCGAGGGACTTTTAAAAAGACGCAGTATATTATTCATAGCTAAATATAAAATTTCATGATTTTATCTTTGACTATGATGAACTTTCACACAAACATTAAATCCCTATTTCAACCTTTTTTCACGATAAAAAGCAACCTATGTCCTATCTGAAGTCAACAATTTTTAATGGGTTAGGCGTGAGAGCTCAACAGACATACACAGACCTATTTTCGCTATATAATATTAGTATTGACGAGTCTCTTTGTCGCTCATTATGTCATATAATAGATGGTAATAAGACTTTATTAGTTAATGGAAAACTTATTTGTATATCCGCCAATAAAATAGTTCTTAAAACACTGTTTAACAACTATTTGGTAACAACTGTTACTGTTTGGTCAACTTTTAAACTCCCAGCCGTTTTTTTTTTTTCGAACAAAATAGAGCAGCACGAACAATATCAAGAGCATTGAGGTTAATATAAAATGAATAATATATACCGTAGCTAACACCGCCCAGTAGGCGGCTAGCCCTATTATAAAATATCGCCATTCATTTGCACGGCTAAAAGTCGATCAGCTGAGAAAGCAGCACAACGTCCTTCTACAATGCGGCTATACAAAGCCCAGGGAACTGGTTAACTGTCAAGAATCACGGTTTAAAATACATTTATTAATATAAGTATTTAGACTACAATTACTTTGATGTTCAACTTCGAGGACACAACAAACAGCTACATATATTTACTTATTTAAAATACAGCAACAGCTACACATGTAATTAATCGACTAATATCCATTTAGAACTATGCTTAACGCCATCTAGTATACAACAAAATATATAGTTTATGCTTTCTTTCGTATATAATGATAAAATGACTTCTATTTGAATATTTTAAAAAATATTTGTTCAAAATGTTATTTTTGTTATCAATTATGTACTCAAATACCAATTTTTATTACAATATAAGAAAATCTTTATAAATATTATTAGATAGATTTATTACAATGACAAATCAAATAATAAACAATGAGGTATCAAAATATTGCTATGGTAACATTTTGATTCCTCGTAAAAGCTTTCAGTCACATTTCATCCTTTTAAATGCTGGTTTTTGGAATAAAACATAGCCTATTGCCTTCCTTGAGTCTTAAACTACTCAAATACCAATTTGCATCGATACTGGTTCAAAAACAAAAATGCTTCATACAAACGTTGTACATTTACACAGTACATCCACTTCTCAGCATGTAAAAACATAGTGCATGTGATTTATTATCATCAACCAAACTTCATTAAACTATAATTTGAATGGCACTCTTGATTGATTCAATGATTACGTATCCCTGCAGCACGTGCCCGTCGAATGTCATTTGACTGCAAACGCAAACCAATAAATTTGCTTCAATTTATTAAACCTTCTCCATTAAGAAATAAAGAGCATATTTGAAAAGTATATTACATACGGAACTGACTATCAAACAACAAACCAGTGTGAGTAGATCAGTTTAAAGTACAATTTTGCCTGTTGACTTGAGTGCATTAGTCAGGCAGATACGCGCTACTTTCAGGCGCGTGTCGTAGGCTGACGATGTAGAAATATATGACGATAATGACCCTTACGTAACTATGATAAACAATGATATAACATACAGTGCTTACTCATGTGTCACAATAGACATACATATAAAATTTGAATATTTTAATAAAGATTATCACAATGTAATCGTTAATAGTATATACCATCGTTTGATAGTAAACTTATAAATCAAAAGTAATCTTGGTGGGAAATATGAGCTTAAAGTTGCTTCTTATAAACTGATTGATATGCATAAATCTTTCAGCTCTGTGGGGTTCTTTACTTTAGGAAGCGGCTTCCCAATGGCTTCTTTCCAAGCATCGGGGAAAGTTCCAGCTAAAGATCTATGTGATAACTTCGAGAGTAAATGGTAGTTAATAATACCATATCCGATCTCGAGCATTGGAAATTATATTGGTAATAACTTTTCCTACCACCGTTTCATCGGTTCAAACAGATCTAAATCAATTTTGCGAAAAATATAACACCATAGTAGAACTAACAATGTCATTACTAGGTATATTTTAGAAATATCTGTAAATATTCTCAGGATCATTTATATGAACTGGTGCCTATCTTTAAAATTTTCTTTAAATGTTTATAAGTTTCTGTAAACAAGGCACTCCTCACAGTATCCTTCAGCTCCTTATAATACATTTTGTCACACTCCAAAGATGTTTCACGACTTTGAGCGTGTGCTTTATCTCGCAGAGCTTCAATATCTTTAATTTTTGGTGTAAACCAGGGATGACTCTGTTCTTTTATATATGACGACTTATCAGGTGCATATTTGTCAAATAAATAAATCACTATAGTCGTTTCCAGAATATAGAACCAATATCAGCATGTAAATCGCTTAAATTCATATTTTATAAAGGTCTATAGGTTATCCATTGCGGAATCTGTTTGAGCCTTTTAATATTAAGCATACAGTTTATAAAAGGATGTTTGCTAAGTCAGGCACGCATTTAACTGAAACATTAAAAATTTCGTGGAGCTATATATGAGGTCAATCAAGGTTTCGGAATAATCAGTGAAATGATTTGATTCCGTAACATATCGCTGCAGATTCATAGTGTAAATACTCTAACAGTTTCTTGGCCTTTACCCATTTATCTTTTCCGTGTAAGTATATTTTTATTTACAGTAATGACGTTCTAACATTTGTTTTCATTATGTAAGTATTTATTTACGAGATAGATACTACATACATAATTAATTTATCTATTGTACGTACAAGAAGCAAAACAATGTAATAATAAGATGGATGAAGACCGTAAAGAGCTAAGACGCAAAAGAGGTAACAAAAGAAGGATAGATAATGAAAGCTAAAATAGCTTACGTGTATCACAGCAGATTATAAAGACGGTTGTTAAGACCTGAAAAGCTTTTTCTTATTATTGTTTAAATTACAAAAAAACAGCGTGTAATTGCGAGACGCAAAAGCTATTACCACGTTAAAAATATCGTCTATGTAAAACTTAAGCTTTGTTTAACTTTGGTTTCTTTATAAAAAGATCAAGTTTTTGCTACAAAAAGAAAGGCATCTTAGAAACAGCCATTTTTTGGGTGTCACCAGCGTATGACTGTATTATAATAAGTATACAGTATGTTGTACTTTCAATACATCGGGTAGGATCAAATGCCTTGAGTACTCGACAAAGTGTTGAATGTTGATAGCATTTTGATGGAATCTGATGTTAAACAAAACGAGATATAGTTACGCGGTAGTGCTGGTGGCTTGGTGAGCACGTTTCTACCCGTTCTACATAGTAACGTAGTCGACCATGCTTAGTATGTATGTACCACCGTGACAACTGCGTCACAGCCTGTTGATCAGAGCGCAGGTGCCGATCGATACGAGAGTCGCCGCACACTTGGTGTCCGCTTGTAAGACTTGTGGTCTGGCTGTACGTCAACTTGGAAGTTTCACTTTCAAAATGTTGGAATGGAAGTAATTCTTTTTTAAAGGAATCTGGCTTTGGTATCAACATTAAACGGCTTAGAAACCACTCAGTAGCACGTTACACACTAAAGATTCAGTTATTTGAAACGCGGTGTGCATAGCTGATATTTAAAACAACATACTCTGATCACTTCTATGTAGAGAACTTAGATAACACGGAAGGCAGAAAAAACATAAGACGCTCTTAGTAGTTTGCCATCATAAAGATGGATTGGAACCTTTTAAGATTTGGTATTGGCTCAAACGAATTGGTAACAGCTAGTGAGTGAGATACAAAGTGTTCAAAAAATATATTTCAGCTAATTTTTATCCAAAGCAATATTAAAAAGTTATTTTGGTTAACATTCCGTTGTAATCGAAACCAAGCCACCAACCAAGCTTCATTATCTTTAATTGTTAGAAAACAATGAGTTTTGAAAACATTAACATTGTCATTTGGCTTATAAAACAATATGCCTATATTCAACATAAATATATTTAGGACAAAGTCTGGGACAAAGCCCTATGATAAGATAATGTCGTTTTAAACGTTTGCTTTGTTCTAAACGGGATCTATTGTCACTTGTTATACTGAAATAGAATTGATTGTGTTCCTATCATTAACAATGTAAACGCAGTGATAGTAAAATTACATATATTTAATAATATAACGTTTTACAAATATTATAAACCAATAAATAATTATACCGAAGCTGTAGATAGCGATTGATACATTTATTGACCTTTACAAACGAACCAGATGGATATAAATAATTAAAAACAAAAGAAAGAAAACAGGAAGTCTTCTAATCAATTTATCAGGTCATTGCAAGTATAAGATTACACATACACCGATATGAACGCCATAATTAGCAATGTTAGTATATGTATTTAGAATTGGACTGAATGTAATTAAAATTGAGTCATTTGAAAAAAACCAACACGACTCCTTACAAAACGACGTAGGAGGTATAACTTAGTCGCTCTTCGCCTCTACCATTCTAGGTACCTCTTATTTGTTTAAATCTAATGGAAACTAATGCATATCAATGCATTTTTCACAGCCCGGGTAGCAAATAATTTTATTGATAAAGATTTATCAACAAGCCAACTGTTATGTTATAAAACAAAGTTGCGTTTGTGTCTGATACGATCCACTTATAACATACCAAATACGGTTTCATGGGGCAGTCTCCAAAGGAGGCAGTAGTAGTTTATAACTAACTCATCAATATTTTCTCTAAAGTTCAAGTATAAGACATTAACTATCACAGTAAATGTCGAAAAAAAGCCTTCTGGCAGCTCACTGAATATGTTTGTAAATAACGACGGTGCAACGCTGAAGCAGATCGCTAGTAAGATTCATAAAACAATTCCAAATACAGTGAACCCCCAGTAATCCGGCCCCTGTCTAATCCGGCGCCCCCTGTAATCCGACATGTCCGAATATTTTTTGGTAGATACGTAATGCATGATTGAACAGGTCATAATTTGTGCGCGCCACCATTATTGCGCTCGACGCGTAGGTTTGTTTGTTTATTACGTACATTTGTTTGTACACAATTATTTCCTAATGCAAATTATTATTTTTCACATTACTCACTCGCATCACTTTTACATTATATTAATACGTAAGCTCTATATTATGTTTTTTAATTTACCTACTAGATTCGATATACATAATGAAGTATGATTTGTACTTCAGAGTAATATAGATATATACATAACATATAGATCTTTATCACTGATCTGTAATAAAAAAAAAAAAAACTATAGGGCGTATTTGGCAGTACTCTATAATCCGACAAATTCGATAGTCCGACACTGCCCTGCAAAACGTTTGTCGGATCACCGGGGGTCCACTGTAATGCAATGCGACAGAAAACCCGTTTGGACTTCTCTTATACTGCAGTGACGACAGTGTAAGTACGTGATCACAAGTTCAATATCGTAAATGCAGCGCATATTTTGTAACACATTGAACGTTATTTACCTCACACTATGTGTTATTACAAAACGCGTCTACCTTGCGATAATAAACATAAGAACATTATATTGTATGTTATATGGGAATATGACTCATCAACCAGTCTACGAGCGTCCTTTGGCGTTTTGTCATATTTTCGTATAGATATTTCTTTAATTATCATTATTTATTTAAGGAATCCCTTTTAATATATTGTTGATATGTGCCGCAAAATTTTATTTTGGCAATATGCTATGTCCTATGATTCATTAATGAGTGTAGTACGTGTGCACTAGTGAGAGGAGTAGAGTAAATCAATTTAATGGGTATGGGTATCAATTTATTGGTACTAATGTCAAGTTGACGATAATTTATTAAAACAGACCGAATTATATGTAAAACTTAAATATTGTATTCAATATGGATAAAATTAAATGCATGCGATGCAGATGTAATATACTTATGGTATATTTATTTCAGAGTCCTGCCTCATAATTTATACATCTTGCATTCGCTCGAACCATCGTAAAAAGCGGTAGGGCAAGTTTTCTTTTGAAACCTCAATTTCAATGGTTTCGTGGAAGACAAAAGTACGCTGGAGATTCAGACTTTTTAAAACATGTGACTCCAAGTTTATATTAATTTTAAAAATCAAAAAGTTGTCCTGTGTATTATTATATATAATAAATATTGATTATATATAATACATTGACTCTAATATTTGCAATTATGAGATGTTACTCATTCCAACAGATTAGTTTCTATAATATAGATTATATTAAAATAAACAACTTTAACAACTGCTATCAACCACTTCTCGTTCTCAACAAATATCTTATCCACTATAAAAATACGCGTGGGAGACCATTTTGAACAATAATAAATGAGTTGAAGATGCTAGTATAATGTTCATTATCAAAATAGCTTTCAGAACAGTTTTATCAATATCATCATCATCATCACCAGCCCTTTTACGTCCTTTTATCAATATACTAACAGTATATTCCTTGGAGAGACTAGTATATCGAATTTGTGATTCTGTCTATGAATTACCGTTATTTATCAAATCGCTTATAAAATTCAAATAAAATACGAATCTCAACAAGCTGACTATCGGCTCTTTCTTCGTCATCATACTATGGACAAATATTGGTAAGCAAATCAGCAAGATGGAACACAAAACTACTATTAGTGGAAAAAGCTTAAACAATGTAGAATATATCCCTTCAAAGACCAAAATTTTTATTTATTCTATGATTATCATTTAATTCGATTATCATTCATTGAGTATCATTTATTTCGACTTAGAAACTACGTCAATTCCGTGATGCTCCATAATTAAAATTACGTTTAGATTCTCTCTCTACGCACTAGAATAATTATAGTTGAAGCAAAGATCATTCCTACACATTCGATTAACTTCTTTATTTATAATAAACCAAATTTAATTTTCAGAAAGTCTCTCTATTCAATAAGCTGCCGTCGGTCAACTCCCATTAACACATTTATTATGATGACGTTCTTTGTTTTGACGCACTTTATATATAGTATATTTTGGCACTATAAACGCTTCGATGTATTATTATTTTCGTCTGGAATTATACTCCAGCTTCAAAGATACAAATTAGTTTTTTTGCAATTTGTATTATCATCGGTAATGAATTTGTTGCTTCATCTCGGCGTAATATTTTTAGCATTACCAATATTATGTTGGTTAATATCGTAATGACTTTATAATTAGTACACGATTTCCTTCTTTTTCCTTAGTTAAAACGACACTAAAATAAAACACGTATCCATATTATGATCTGTCCAAAAAAATACAATACAATTACACGGAGGTATGCAAATTTGCACGTTCACCTTGAAAATATTCGAGGCAATCTAGTCTCGAAGTAGAAGCTTAAAATATCGGTCGTTGTTATACGGATCAAGATGCAAGATTGAAATCGAACTTTCCAGGACCCCAAATACAGTAATATCCTTCCCAATTAATAAGTGCGAATCCATTTGAAATGAAATGAAATGAAAATATCTTTATTCAAGAAGGCACAAGCACTTTTGAATCGTCCAAAAAAAAATTTTTTTCCCCTACCACTTGTTCAGGACGTCTTATAGCTGACAAGAAGAACAAGCGAAAGAAACTTACCAGCTTTTTATCATAAGTAATGATATTTTCATAAATCATGTCATTACCTAAATAATATGTATTATCACAATAATAAATACAACTGTCAAAGTCTGTAGGACATAGGTTGAGCATATAATTAGTCTTTATAGAACAAAGCGAAGGCTATCAATTCCATGCATTGCGATCCTTAAAATAATCATCAACTTTATAATAGCCTTTACTCATAAGTATATTCTTTACATGAATTTGAAATTTATTTATGGGTAGGTCAATTACATTTTGTGGAACTAACTAACTATTTCCAACATGAGCCCAATCGCCAACGTATTAATATAAAACTTATGTAACGAAAACGACTACAATCGACCTTGGTGTAGAAGTTATAACCGGCGACGTTAGGTAGTTTTTGTCAATTGAGAGCTAAACTGTTTTTGTTAATGGATGGTCGATGAACCATGTCCGTGAAATCATCCTTGGTAGTGTCTATTAGTGGGTCTTAAATGGCGAACACTTAACCTAAATATAAAACGAACTTCACTCGTGGCAGAACATTTGAATAGGATAAGCGCGTGTGTTTAAATTTTTAAATGTTCTGTGTCCCTTGCAGGTTCCATGGTCACGTAAAAGTATAATTTCTCCGAAAACTGAAATAAACGAGTCCTAAAGATTCATAGACGTGAATCGATTGAGTTTCAGCTTATTTTTATACGGTGAGAACCATATGAATACATTTTTAAATAAAAAAGCACCGACAAGTGAAGTAATATACCTATTGTATTTGCTGACAAGTCCAGTATGTAAATATCAAAACCAACTGCAAAAAGGAACCAGTAACATTTTCTGCATACATTTATAATGAGTTAGGTATACTGTTTATTGACGGAAGCTTCCAGATCTTCCAGAGTGCAGTACAAATTAAGAGTTGTTGCACAAAACGGCGTGCAGTGCACGGCGCTTGCGCGGAGGACGCTACCTTGACCTTACCCTCCCAAACCAAGACACGCCCCCCAGACGGGAGGCGATGGGACACAATATACCCACAAGAAACCTCCAGAACGCGCAAAATCCATACAATGCTGCGTATCAAGATCTGTGTTGACATACTTCTAGTTTCTAAGTTACATTTACGGTTCGTCAAGTGAAAGAAGCTTTGGCTTATTACAAAACTTATAGTCAACAAGACGATGAATGTTGTCTATCAAATACCTAAAGTATATTTTTTATATTTGACTGGTCTATCTAACCAGACAAAATTTAACATCAAGATAATCTAGAAAAAATTTTATTTAGTCTTCATAAACACAACGCCGATTCCATTTCGTCGCTCCGTTTCCTAGGCAACTGGCGATGGAGTTCATCCAAAAATAGACCGGCGTCAACATCGACGACGACGCCTGCCATATTCAGGGATCGGGTATAAAAAATGTGATGTAAACAATCGATCGAGAGGGTCGAACGCAAGGATTCCGTCGCAGGATCTGATAATTTCCTATAGTGCTATATTCCCCTTGACTTTGCGCTTTATTTTTTAACAACATAGGCTGTAATTTGAAACTACGCAACTATTTTAATATTCAAATGCTATAAAATTTAACAATTTATGATGTCTCAATAGCACGTACCCGATTAACTGACATATTTATTGCCTTAATTGAAATGATTTTTAACGACCGCGGACGTATGTCAGTGTTATTAGAACTATGTTTATTCATTACGGTGACCTAGTTTTGATTACAGCTTACAGCACGTTAAAACGCGAGAATATAAAAATATAGAACTATGAGTAAGTACTAAAACAGTACGAGTTAAAAAAGGCAAAGAGTTTTCTATGTAATCCATTCCAAATTTTTATTACATTATTTTTATAGTGAAAAGTTTTTCGCGTAATATTATTATCAATGTATTCGGCTATGGATTGAATGTCACCCGTGCCTATGAAGTTGGATACGGAATACCTCAACTTTACAGCATAGCTAACTGAAGTCAGTTGATCTATCAGCTTAGCAGATCGTTGAGGGCTTATTTTGTGATAAATCGGGGCTTGGGGAAAGTAGTAGAACTAAAAAATTAAATCAAATCAGTAGTTTTATCAAATAATTTGAAGTGTTGGTATGCATAAAAGACGGTAATAATATTTTACTTTCTTACGATTTTTGTTGTGTTAATACTGTGTTTGTCTGCCAGTTTGTAAACCACATAAAAGTAGTTAGTCTAACGAATTTAACACTTGCTGAAACGCAAGCATTGTGTGGCGTTTGGAATGAATTCACTGAGTTTTTGGGATAAAACTAAGTCGAACAACTTTTTCATTCCAAAACAGGGTTGTTGCAATACAAATTTCTATATTTGTATAGATCTCTGGAATGGTACTGATAGTCCCAATTTGATTCAAGGAGGGTATATTTTTCCGTTTTGATACCAACAAAGTAATTTTGATACTGAAATTTGACAAAAGACGCACGGAAATTCATAATTTCTGTTCTTAAATAAACAGCAATACAAAGTCATAATTTCTTAGTCATAGGTATTCCGAGCACCTCGTAATATGATGACATCATGTCACGCTAATCAATGTTATCCGATATCTTAACAACGCATAAATCTTGTTAAGTAAATCAATGCACTTCTACCGATTGCCAATATGATTTATTATTTTTTTTGTTATCTAAAAGCATGTTATTAACACTTGGCATTGATCTTGCGAAATCGAGGCTCGTAGTACGTAAAAGAACGGTGAAGGTAAAGCTAAGGTAACGATTTTCATCATCAATATTCAGCGTTGAGGTCTTTCCTCTTTATATTAATAATATAGATGTTTTAATTCAAAAAATATTCCAACATCGTTGAGCGGCATCTGTTTCGTCCACAAATAATAGGAAACATTTTCAATTTGTGTCTAGACGAAGACCTCATTTACAATGTGCCACTCGTTACATATTATGGCGACTGCTAGATTTTGTGAAGTGGCCTCATGGTGCTTTTTTATCACACGACAGCACTAAAGAACGGTGAAGGTAAAGCTAAGGTAACGATTTTCATCATCAATATTCAGCGTTGAGGTCTTTCCTCTTTATATTAATAATATAGATGTTTTAATTCAAAAAATATTCCAACATCGTTGAGCGGCATCTGTTTCGTCCACAAATTATCACAAATAATAGGAAACATTTTCAATTTGTGTCTAGACGAAGACCTCATTTACAATGTGCCACTCGTTACATATTATGTCGACTGCTAGATTTTGTGAAGTGGCCTCATGGTGCTTTTTTATCACACGACAGCACTAAAGAACGGTGAAGGTAAAGCTAAGGTAACGATTTTCATCATCAATATTCAGCGTTGAGGTTTTTATTACATTATTTTTATAGCGAAATGTTTTCCGCGTTATATTATCAATGTATTACAATGTACCTGTGCCGCATAATATGTAGTTGGCGTAAGTGAAAGTATTCTTTGCAAACATACAATCAAATCTTTCCTCTTTATATATTATTAATATAGATGTTTTAATTCAAAAATATAAAAAAATATATTCCAACAACATCGTTGGGCGGCATCTGTTTCGTCCACAAATTATCACAAATAATAGGAAACATTTTCAATTTGTGTCAAGACGAAGACCTCATTTACAATGTGCCACTCGTTATGTCGACTACTAGAGTTTGTCAAGTGGCCTAATGATGCTTTTTATCACACGACTGCACTACCATTGGAGAAATCAGTAACTCATATAAAGACAAATCTAGACAACAGACAGAGACACTTTACATTGTAATTGACACTGAATTGAATATACATATACCTAGTTTCTGTATAACCATGTAAGAAATCAAACTTGCCACCGTAATAGTTAGAGTAACATTAGCTTTCCGCCAGCGGCTTCGCCCGCTTGGCTGTTTTTGCTGCTCCACTCTTATTAGTCATTAATAGCATGATGTTGTATAACCTTCCTCAATAAATGGACTATTCAACAAAAAAAATATATTTTCAATTTGAAACAAACATACTCTTCAGCTTTAAAATATTAATATAGATTTGACAATCTAACAGGCCCCAGCATAAAGTTTTCAATATTCATTCAATAATGTTTATCATCTATCACATTTAGTAAGGGTTGCATTGCAAGCCGAGCGCCATAAGGCATCCTTAACATTCATCGCACATAATATTTTCAAACCAATTTCATATAATCTCCATAGAATTATATTCCGTTCAATTGTTTCCATTTTGCGAAGTCTTGTTTTGAGGAAATCAAATAAACAACGGTCTGAAATTACATCCCTTGTGGAAGAAAACCGGGCATAATCATAAACAGCAGCGCTTTAATTATGGCCTCCTACATTTAAATTTTAAAATATTCTTAAGCCAACTTTTTTATTGTGTATTTTTATAATGTAATGTCCAAAAATTATGTTGCTGATAACTTTGTTTTAATGTTGTTCATATAAGATTGTCATTGGAAATCAAAGGAAAGAAACATTGGAAATCAAAGCGGTCCCAGAATCAGCGCTTTCTTTTCAGAGTTTTAATTCATTCATATTTGTTCACAGAGTAGGTATATTTTACTCCATTCCACACTTTATTGCAGTCTAAAGAGAATAGCGGATCCCTAAATTTACAGCAGGTTCAGTATGATGCTGACACGTAACGAGGTGATTAATTGATTTGCTAACTTGGGAAAAGGCATACTACGTAAGTCGAGTTTCACGTGAGTATATTTATAGAAGTGTATTAGCAGACCAACAACATCTGATCATTATGTTTGTTTACAGTTCTGTACCACTACATAGGTTAATGAGCCGTCCCGACTACTATTCTGTCATTTAACAAGCCTAATGATAGGCTTCCAAGTCATCTTAAACCACAGACGCAGCGGATTTTAATGCGGTCTTCTCTATTGGAGAGGAAATGAGAAAACTTGTGGCGAATTGTCTTAGGTATCTAAGAATAAATTACCAGTGCTACAAAGCTGCTATTCTGTAAAAGCAGCGTCGAACGCTACTTCGAGCACAACACTGTCACAGGTTAGAGGTTGATATTAAAACATACTTCAAAAGGTAGCAATAAATGTTTTCTTTGATTGAAACTCTCAGCGTTCGTCCCTGATTTTCTTACAGATTAGCAAATTTAGCTGGGAATTAATACAAAACATAAAATGACTTGAGGAAACTTTCAATGTATGAAGTTTACATAACACACACATAGCCTGGAGATATTTTAGTTCACATCATGTCCATACCAGACGTCATCGGTTAAGAGACGGCATTGACATTGTACATGTAGTATACCAATAGCGTGGCTGGGCTGGGGTTTCACTATCATCACAATTTGGCGATTTGCCGGGAACGTGACGTCACGTCATGAGCGACGGGACTCGCGCTCACGTCGCCGATGTTTTGCATGCAGAATACGTAATCCCGGTGACACCTCTTTGTACTACCGCAAAAATAAATAAAGTATTTACGTTGAAGACAAATAGAAAAGGAATTTACTTTTACTTTTTAAGAGAGACATTCCGCTTTCTCAACGCTCTTGCCTTTTTTCTGCTATCTTTATCATGACGTTCTGTAGCATCTTTTACTTTATAATTTTGTGATACAATACAATATATTACAAATGAATATGACAATTTTCTTTCCATAATGGCTCCGGACCAATTTACTTTCGTTTGACGATCGGTAAACTTTCAATAAAGAATTTCCTTCATATTTTCGCTACGATCTCATTACTATTAATTATACGCATAAAATTCGTCTTAAGGTCTTGATACACCAAGAAATAAGTCTTCGCGGTGTTCTCTAATCTTAAATTACACGAACAACCATCTGAAGACCTTCACACAAGAATATTCGAATGGGGAGGACGTAGCGCAAGTTGTGCCAGACTCGGTGCACCAGAGGCTGGCTATGTGAGGTCGCATTGTTCCCAATTTTCCTGGGTCAAAAAGAATAGCGCAAGTTGTTAATCATTCAGCTACCGACGGTAACTCTTGCAAAATTACGATCACTTCGCTAATTATTCGCTTCAGAATCCAAGTCGAAACGTATTGGGAATGGAATGTAACTTTGTATGCTCCTTGTTGCATTTTTATTTTTGTGTTATCGTTATCCACAAATATAGAAGCTGATTATTTTCTATAAAAAGTCTTTTAAGCATACGGAGTCCAATAATAGAATGCCTTCTCATAATGTGAATGATACTGATATTCTACAAACTGTGCAATTAAACTTTAATTATAAATAACGAGATATCAATGTTAGTACATGGGTCATAACGCGGCGAAACTTCGAAAGGCCAAAATGATAAATCTAACATTAAATCACTACACGATATTGTATCGTAATGTCAAAGGTTATAAATTGGTGATCTTGGTTTCTTAACAGAGCAGATAATACAAATATCTATGACCTGACGTAAATCCGTTACGATGAGTTCTCGTAGATGTTCTGACAATGAAGCGGCACTTAGTAACAAGTGTCGTCATATCGTTATCAGGGTCTTCAGTTGTAGTTTACTACGTCTGTTGATTATGTGAACTTCCGATAACCTGATATTCACAGTTCTCTGGGTTAAGTATGTCTCGTTAGTATTCCTGCACTTATTTAAGTCACTACATGATTAGAAAATACATCGTTAAAGATATCCTAGGAGTTATCGATGAAATAAACTGAGTTAGCTTTGTTTATTGCATAAATAAAAACAATAAAACTATTGGTCTGAAATGACTTCTTGATGAAGCCTGTCGTCAATGGGGTCAAAAATCAATTGGTTGATGCGACGAGTATGAAATGGAACATCATTCTATTGAGAAGAACGCCAATCTATCAATCTAAATTATATAATGAGTTGGAGCAACGCAAGATAACACGATTAAAGTGAAGAAATCTATCCCTTAGACAGAGAGAGAATAGAGGCTAGATAAGAGTTACATAACAAGAACTTAAAAATGCTTCAAAACTCTAAATGAAATAATCTTTTTCCTTCGATTTTTGGTCGACTGGTTTAGTTGTCGCCAGTTGCATGGCCCACGGATAGGTCGCCAGTGTTGTGGTTTGATGCCCATAAAAGACAATTTTTTGTGTGATTTACAAATAATTGTTCTTAGTCTAGGTATTTATAAGTTTCAAACATGCCAATATATACTTCAAAATAGACCTTCAGGAAATACTTCTTAATTAAACCAGGATCACTACCATCACAATGTCACACAGTGTTTTATGCTAGCCAACAAGGTAGTAAGAAACCCTTACCTAAGTTACATTTTACGACATAGATAGGTACGTTTGTATAGGCTACTTCCTAATTCAAGGCAACACGCCTTTGTTATCGTTTATGGGTTTAAGAAAGGAATTCTATTGTTTAGGGTGCTTGGTTTGCTGTGCTTCATTTAAAACATTGAGCAATATCTCTTCGTACCAACCCAAGTAGCTATGCCCGTGATTTTTTTTTCTAATTAATTGCCCTAACGTCCATTGAGATTTTTCCCAGATTTCTAGGATTTAGGAATACTAGAGAATAATATTTCGAAAACTATACTGTACTAACCGCGTATAATGTAGCTTCCCTTAGGTAAATTAATTTTTAAAATTGGTGCAGTACACTACAATAATTCTTCAGAGCCTATTCGATGCAAAAAGATAAAGAATCAAATCTTTCCTTTATATAATATTCGTATAGATATTCAAACTAAATTCACAGCTAAATCAATACCCACTACCGATTTTACACTTCAATTTTATATGAATGTATTCATTGACTTATCATATTTTGTAGAATTGAAAAATGCGTCAATATTTTTATGATCAAATCATTGAATCATTAAAATTATTATTCTTTTCTGTGGCTTCTAGAACATTCAGTTTCATTAACTTTGATTTATCTATTTGCTCTGTGATCCCAGATAAAATGGTCGTTCAATTGCTCCATTTTATTACAATACTAATTTAATAACTCGCCCTTGCTACATAATTAGTAATTTATTATCTAAGGCACATTTAGTATCCTTCATTTTACCCTGACGATATGCACATACAGTACTTTTGTTTTATTTGCTTTTGTAAAGTATGACGTGTGTAGAATTTACATGCACACGGCAGTTTTACACCGTGTAAGACTGCGGTGCGGGGTTCTCTCTACCTTCCCAGAGAGTAATCTGAAGTTAAGATTGTTGTTTTCAGGATAAGCCGTTTGCATACGTGCATGCATATGCTCGTATATTTATTTGTAAATTTATCTTGCGTCAACTTAAAATAAGCTCCCGAGTGCACATGTACAGGTCGCACGTAGCAATCTATGGTTGCCAACAGTCCTGTTTTCACACATGTTCTGATTTTTTTGTGTCCTGGGGATGTTCTGAATATTTTTTAAGCAACGTCCTGGGTTTTTAAAGCGCCTTGATTGGGCGATTTTTAATATATTAAAATTCTTGTAATTTCTTCCTAAAACTAGGTTTTAAGGCTGTTTGTTATGGTGTTAAAGGTTAAAAGCGAGGAAAATTCAGTTTAAATCGAGCGAGGACGCGAGCTTAAATGAAATTTAAAAAAAAATAACTGGCGTGATGTTAAAGATAGCGATTAAAAAAAACTTCGTTTTAAATTTTAACTACCAAAAACATACATAGGCTGATAAAAACATTACCCTCCACAGTTGGGTAAAAAAAAACTAAATCCTACCGCACAGTACCGAGCAAACAATCGTGTATCGTCGTGATTCGAAATGCGGAAATGGCTCGTGAATTTTAAAATGCTTGACCTTTTCAGTGCACCTTAAATACCTAGGACGCTACTTAAACATTATCCAGGACATTTCCTGGGAAAGCAGCATAAATGGCAACTATATTCTCTACAGAATTAAAATAAATCAATAACATATTAAAGTTATGACCAAAAATGTATAGGATGGTGACAAAGAAAGGCTGAATCAAAGACAGACTCAAAAATTATATGAGATCATATCTGTGATCATTCTTTCATACATCTGATATGGAAGAATGCAAACTGTATAAACCAAGTTAATTGAAACCAAGGCAGAACATTGATGAGTGCTCATCATGCCTTTTGAAATTATCTTTCCAAAACTTTCATTTAAGCAATATTAATTTTTATAGATCTCAAATATAATCTACCTAAATATACAATTTTCTAAAGACTTTTAAGAGTATATAATGTTGTTTTAAATTGTCATGGTCATTAACATTAAAGCTATTTTTAGGGTTTGTGCCGTGTACCTCATTTTGAGTTTATAATATTGAGAAAATAATGTAAATGGCAGCAATTATGTAAATAACTAATTCAACAATATGTAGGTCTTTCTGGTTTGTATATGAAATAAAATTTCTAATTAAAATAAATAATTTGTAAAATATTTAATATTTTAAACATACCTGAGCACGTAGGCATCAACTTGCTCGCTCTGTGTAAAAGAAATTATTTCACAGCGGACAATCTTGAGAACATTTTCCCATTGTTTTCTGAAATAAAGAGAATCAGTGAGTGATGATAGATTACCTGTTAATATGTTTTTGTAATTATATATATATTCATAGCAATTACAATGCATTATTCTGTAGCAATCACTTTATTTTTTTTCGTTTTTCATAGATAATGGTATGGAACCCTTCATGGGCAAGTCAGACTCGTGCTTGGCCAGATTTTATTTTCTTCAAAGCCATATAATGTGATTTTTAGGATGCCTATACCCAAAGGGTAAAAACGGGACTCTGTTACTAAAACTGCACTATTTGTCAGTTTGTCACAAAAACTGTACCTCATGAAACAAATACTAAAAAAGAATAAAATAAATATTTAAGGGGGACTCGCATAGAACCAACGTAATATTTTTTGCGTTTTGTACAGATAATGGTACTGAACCCTTCGTACCTACGCGATCCTGATTCTTTTGGCAATTTTTTCTTCAGTTAATAAATATCAAACAAATTCGAATCACGCGGAAGCCGCGTGGGCAGGCCGCGGTTGCTGTCAAGCCAACCACAGCACGCCGCCAATGCGAAACATTTTTAAAATAGTCAAACAGCTGATCCAGAACATTCCATTAGATTAGAAAAAACATCAGACGGCTGTTATCACAAATTATATTGATAAGAAAAATAATAGAATGCAAAATTCTAACAAATGAACTTGCCTTGTACTCATATTTGATACACAAATTCCTCACAAGAATCCTTTAAGGTTATATAAAGCGATCAAAGCCGGTAACCTATCCATGTATTAAATTAAATTGAGATATGATGGGATTGCTTAACTCACCGTGTGATTTTTCTTAAATCTGCATTTTTGGCCGGCGTAAACCAAATTTCAATTAACTTTTCAACACCTTCAAAGAATTGCTCATTATTGTCACTACTGGATATTATTTCCGTTTCAGCCATTGTATTTCGCCTTTGTTTACTATTTTATTGCAATTCAATAAGAATATCTGTGTAAAGAAGGTATTAATTTTAATTCACTTAACCGTAACCACAACCAACACGTACGAATGTCAGAAATTGACTGAATTCTGAATGAAACAAAATTATTGGCAAAATGCAAGTGAAAGAGGAGATGAAGCTACGTCTCTTTCTGACAGAGCCAGCGAGTCGGCGCGGCACTGTTCGGTAGCGCCGCCGATGTGCGTGTGAAGTGATATCGCAAAAACTGAGAATTAAATAAAGACTACTTATCTACTATGCTTATCTACTCTGAGTAACATGAACTTTGATTTGTTGCCACTTAATTTAATAATTACAGTATCTTTAACAATAGTAACCCCATAGTCAATTTAAACGTAATTAGTGCCTTTATACATATATTAATCTACATTAGAAAGTTGTTTTAGAATAATTTGTTAATAATTATCAAATAAAGGTCCACTTACAAATTCACAAATACCTACTTTAACTCTTATTCTTTAGTAGATAAGTCATAAATGAGTCATTATTCTCATGCAAAAGGCATTGTATGTGATAAGCAAAAACACTAAGAAAAAATAAAGGAGCATGGCAAATAAAACAAAATAATAGGCTGTATACAAGTCTATAAAAATGATTCTTGTGTTCAGTTTTTAGTTCGCAGCTTTAAATTAAAATAAAAAATTAAAGGTGATATTTTTTATTTGTAGTCATAAATCTTCAAATGATGCAACTAATTTATGTAACTGTCCATCATCAACTTTCTTAACAGGCTTGAATTTTACTTGTATTATTGGCACTGTAGGAACCATATCATATTCTTTCTCATCGTAACAAAAGTCTTCTATATTCGGTTCCAAATCTCTTTTTATATTAGCACTAGATGGTCTCTTGTCTTTTTTGATCTTTGTTTCATCCACCCTAGCATTCAATTCGATTAGATTCTTGTATATTCTATCATTGAAGTGGAAGTTCAATTTTTTTGTAACCTGAAATAGTATATAAGATATTTAGTAAGTAATGAATTTTTCTCTATCTTCTTATCAAATTTATTACAAACTTCATTAAATTATGCAATATCAATACTACTTTTAAACACTCATTTAAACTCGAATGTGTATGTATATACCATGTTGTTTTTGATGGTTGCAATAAGTTTTTTTTTTTAAATACATTTTTACTTACTTTCGCTTCTAATTGACATTTATCAAGTTTCAATTCTTCATCTATGTTTGGACTTGGTGTTGTCCGTTTAATATCTGATATATAATGAGCAAATGCCTCACTGGAGCATAATGATGGCTGGCTAAGTCCGGTCTGTCGCTTGGAACTAGATTGTGCAGGAGATAAGTTGGACGAGCAACCCATGTCCAATTTTGCAAGTTGTTTATGTCCTGAAACCTTTTTCTGTTCAAAGTTCCTGACCAATGTTTTTTTGACTTTATTAGAAGAGCCGTGCTTATTCATGTTAGTCTTGTTGCAAGTTTTGGTTTACTGGAACTCGTATAGGTGCACATTCTATTGCATATATATCCACACTCAAGAAATCTATAATCTACACTTGAGAGTAAAAGTATTTTTAACAGAGCAAAGAAAATAAATATGTACTCTAACGTTCAAATTGTTTTTGACATTTTTGATGTGACAGTGACAGAAACAACAAAAAAGTCGATTGGTTGTTGTGTTTTTATGTTATAATATAAAATAAAAATAGATCTAATCAATACAGCCTAATACGCGGTAAATTACAAAATGTTTGTTGACCTTCGTGTTCTTTTGAAATGTCCCAGGCTTAGGGTACGAAATGAATGGAGTCAATTATGAAGTAATTATATATTATGTACATGTCGGCGCAAGATCAGAGTCACAAGAAATAACAAAATGTTAAAGACTATTTTAAAATAATATTCTAACGGATTCTATGTTTATTTTAGGAGTAATAACTTATGTTAGTTAAAAGTTTGTTTGTGTTTAAATAATTTTTTGATAAAAGATACTTTACTATTGACGCAGTTCAATGTCTATGCCTGATAATTTTAATTCGCTGTTAAATCATAAATGTTCGTCTGTTAAAATCATTCTTAATTATGATTATTTATAAACTGCAGAATATAACAATTACGTTAGTTAATGTGGAAATTATTATTTCATTTTTAATATGGTGATAATGGGACTGTTTCAGAATGGATGGCTACAGAAAATATCCGGATATTATCGACCGAGCACCGACCGACACGAATATCTTTTATTGAATATATATGAAGTGTTATAAATAAACTGTTCAGTTCATATGTAACTGGTTAATTATTATGGTTTAGTTAAACATATTTTTATTTTAAATACCAATCTCTCACAACCTTTTTTTCTTCCTATATATCCAAGATGATTGTTTGATTAGTGATTTCATGCTAAAATCATAGTTACAAGAAAGATAAAAATTCTTTTTAAATCGTATTAAAATCAAAAACTACACAAGGGTGTAAAATTTATTTCCATATTTATTTTTATAATCATTTAAATACTCCATATGGTTTTAGTTTAGATTATTGTCTTTGCGCTGCAATGGCGCTAGTAGGTAAACATAAAAAATAATAACCAGTCTTTTTTGTTAGTAAACATTAAAAAACCATTCTCTTTAATAAGCAAGGTAATGTTCCAAAATAAGCATCTATGTTTGATCTCTTGAGCACAATAATATTTAATTTGTATGTAACTAAATATACTTATACATTCTATACTGTAATAAAACAATATATAAGTGGGTACTACATAACTTTTATATTAAAAAAGATGTTGTTTTGCTTTATTGGGTACTAAAATTGCGCCCGTCAATAAGATAGAAACAAAGGATAACAAATAAGTTTGTAGACTTTTTATATTTTTTATTTTATATACATAATATTTGATATACTAGAATATTTCTAAAAATATTAGGGGTTAAAGTATGAAATTGCCGTTTTATTGTAATAGGTTCCTTGAATTGACATAGAATCTTCATGGTTTGAGGTTTTCGTAAGAAACTTTTTTTACATAGTTTCTATGATGTTTTTCTTATAAAAAATGTGAAACATATGAATATCGACTTTCAATTGTTTTTGTTATTCAACTTAGATAAGAAAGATGGATAGTGCGAAAATTCGAGTAATTCTTGAATACGAGTTCCGACGCGGAAGAAACGTGGCAGAAACAATGTTGCGTTTTGAGAGGTGTCTGCTAAAGAATGTACCGTGCGTAATGGAAATTTCGACTTAAAGAACGAGCCACGAGGAAGACAGCCCACACAGGTTAATAACTATGAATTAAAAGAGATGGTGGAAGCCGATCCTAGTCGAAACTACCCAGGAATTAGCGGCATGGTTTAAAGTTATTAAATTATCTATCGGTAAATCCGAATAAAACAACGATAGTCTCTTTTACCAGGAAGCGAAAGTTGGAAAACCTTAAAACGCTTAGCTTAAATGGGACCGTTATATCGTACTCCATGGAATTTTATGGTATATGTCACCGATGGCTTTACACTGCCATTGTAAGGCCACCGGTGACATATGCCAGCGTCGTCTAGTGGAAAAAAGCCACACAAGCAACATTAATTAACAAACTGAATACTGAATATCTTGTAAAGAACAGCATGCCTCGTAGCAACTGGAGCCGCTCTGAATGCCCTGCTTAACTTACCGCCTCTGCATTTTTATAATGAAAGAAGCAAAAGCCAGCATCTACAGAGTAGGAGTTACTGGTCAAAAGAACTGGCACTGATTAACTATGTATTTATTATAATACGCACGCACCGAATACACTCAAAGCGGGCCTTATCTGCGTCGACGAGCTTCTAATTGGTTTAAATATCTCTGTATTTGACATTTAGATATCTTAAATATCAATAATTAATAGCAAATAAAAATAATGATTCCACATTGTCCGGATAGATTAATTCACAGCATGAATTGGAACGTAACTTAGGTATGGGGTTGCCATAGATTTTCTGAATACACTTATGTGTTGCTACAAAAATTATAAATATCCACCAAATGAAGTTCAAATCAGAAAATAAACACTTTGGCGGCGCCTAAAATAAAATAAAATGATCATGTGTAAGGTTTATTTACCTTCTATCGATTAATATGTATTTTATGCTTGGTTAGAGATAATTTGAATAAAGTACCACAGAGAAGACTGAACTCCATACAAAAAAAGTTCTCTTTTGACATACCTATTAATTCTTCTTCTTCTTTTTTAATTAATGGCTTATCTGCGCATTTCGCACAATTCTGCCAATGTCAAGTAAATAAATTAATTTTTACATGTAAAATGAAAATGCAATGAATAAAAGATGGCGATGATCGACCGGCTCCATAATAAAAATGCCTTTATGTCAATGTCAAGAACATATTTTCCAAATAGAATTTTCCAAATATAACTAGGTATATACATAATTTGTGAATGGAGTTTTTATGGATTTTAGTTATTTCATCGAGATCTGATTATTAATGTGATTGATTCCTTCTAATGTAGAGTGTCTATTTTTGTGAACCAGAACGAGGAGTACTTATTACTGCACTTTTTATAAATATGTCTTCTATTACCGATGAATTTTCGGTAAGATCAATCATTATTTTGTATTGTATTGAATTATCAGATATAGGGTTAAATACAGTTGTATTTATATACCACATGCAGTTGCATGTGGTATAATTATAGACTTGTAGATGCTTTAACTGGTTATCAACACATTTAATATTTTTTATCACGCTGCTTAAAATATTTTACGTTTATTTAACGAATTTTGTAAACCATAAAATTGGCTCAAGCTTGAGATCTCGTTCTGATGTGTCCATGCAAAATTAAAGAAAAGCTTTAAAGCATATTGACCAGTGACCTAGGCTTTATATCTAATAAATATTTCTCTATCATTTTGTGCCAACATGGCACACAAATTCAAATACTCCAGCTACTTCATTTCGACTGTATCTGATACAGCCAATTTGAAATCATTTTCTAACAATTATAAGTAAAAATATTTGAAATTATGTTTGTATTGTTAAATTATGTAAATGGTAATTATTATCTATTTTATTCAAAGTTTCAAAACTCTAGCAAATATACATTTATTAAAAATAGTTACAATAATATTGTAATGTGAAAATGTTAATAACATTTAAATTTTATGTTGCAGAATATTTTACATATAATACAGTTTATCTCTTTTAATTAATTTATTGATTACTATATAGACTAAGATTACTTATTGATATTGGTTACAAAATAATACATTAAAATGATACACATACACATTGTAAAATATAAGTAATCAATATAAATTAATTTTTTCAGAATCCTGAACTGTTGCCAGTAGAAAAATTAACATTGTGCATTAAAAATGTTGGAGTTATTCAACAAATCAAAGCCCTAGTGAGTACATACAGTGTTGCCATACATATATACATGATATATGTGCTGTACACACAATGGTTCATTTTAAAGCAACATTCCTTACCCTTTTGTAAGCCACAGATCTAATTTAAATCAAGCATGATATCAAGAAACCCTGTATAAACAGCCCACTTATTTGTGTAACAAAAGTTGGTCCGAATTTTTTTCTAAATGTAGCCTTTTCATTTAAAACTCTTAATATAGACTTTGGTGCTGCTATATGCAACTGCGTGATAATAAACTTAAATAAAATATTTTATTTAATGACACTATTGAATTGTAATTCCACCTGTGTGTAGTTCATGGACCTTCAGGGGTCCCAACCACATGTTGGGAAATGCTGTTTTTGAGAAACACTTAAGATTATAATTAAGAATCTAAATTGAAATATGTTTTTTTAGTCTGGAATACATACCTTTCCTAGCGGCGTAGTGGATAAGCGGTGCGGCCCGTTAATACCCGTTAATACTCTCCAATCCGCATTGGGTCAGCATAGTTGGTCATGGCCCATCCTCCTTAACCATCCATAAGGAAGGCCTGAGCGCCTGCAGTGGGGACGTAAAAGAGCTGATGATGAACTTAAAAATCTTCATAAATTTTTTTTTCTAGGATTCTTACTGGGCAGAGAAAAGGCAGCTTACCATATATGAAAGACCTCCATTAGGGAGCACTGTTGTTTTGGGAGCTATTGAGGCATGGAAGATAAAGGCAGAGACATATCTGGCTAATCTCAAGTGGCTCCTCACATTGCGGCATCATAAGTCAGATATTGATTATCATTATTTTCGTTCTATTAGTAGTTAGAACCTATGTTACCTATGATATTATGAACTATTTGTAATATTAGAATATGTTTAAAAAATTATCAGTCCAAGATGCTAAGGATTGTGTTAGAATTTATAATATTTAACTAACCGCGCGACTGCTCAAACCATTGAGATATTCCATCAAAATGTAAGATAACTAGCTTTCAGCCAGCACAGTCCCTAGCGAACTGTTTAGTTGAATAAAAAGGAGAATATAAATTTAATTTCATCAAAATCCATTCAGTAGTTTTTGCATGAAATACAAACATTATCCCCACAAACTTTCACATTTATAATATTTCACAAATGTCCATTAAAATTGACATTAATTTAAAGTAACATTACTGAAAAATAATGCAATCTGAAGATTTTTCTTTTTTCAATTTTTTTTTTTAAAGAAAAACCACAATGAATGTTTGTCTGCAAATCCAATGACATAATTTGATTTATTTTTTTGTTAACTTTTTGCAGATTTTGGAGTACAGTACTGTATCATCCCCACTGTATGGATATGTTAGTGTCCTTCCTCCAAGAAGCGGATCCTCCTTACGTTCCTCCCCATGAAAGCAGAGAAGTGCAAAAAATATATATGGAAATAAGGAGGCTAGTACTTGTAGTATTTAGCAGATTGATAACCAATAAAGAGAGCAAGGTAAATCTATACAAATTAGACTAGCATTTTCTGACTTCAGTATAAATGTTATAAAATTTATAATAAATAAATATTAGACAACATCAAACTCTGAGCAATCTCACAGTCCAAATTAAGCAGCTAAAGCATTTAATTTAAGGCAATCTGAAACAATGAAAATACTACAACGTGCAGACCCAATTGGGTATCGAACTCGGACCTCAGAGATGGCACCTTGAAACCAGCATACAAGTCACTCTGCCACGGAGTTCGCCAAATTATTAATTGTATATGAATTAGCAGATACTATTATTTTATTCTGCATAATTTGTAACCGATTGTATTTGAATTTGTCTGTAGTCAGAATGGATGAGTAAAGAATTTATGGCTGATGTGATTTACAACAACTTTGTATTCACTATCCCTATAATATGGGACATCTGTTTGGTGTACGGCGTGGACAATGGTCGGCACGTCGGTCGCCTGCTAGCGAGCGTGTTCACCATACAGCCCAAGTATGAGGCGGATGCGGCCGCGGCTATCGCGTTCGTGAAAGAGGTTGGTAAAGCAATAACAATCTGGATGATAAAAATCGAATTATCAGGATAATGTGTGATCCGTTTCAATCTGAAGTAAAAACACACATTGCCCAATCAATCTGATCAAGATTTAACCTTTTTCGCTATGTTCACTATCGTATCAAGATAAGACATTTGCAAAATTTGTATTGTCTATGCACATTTAATGAAATTCAATGGAAACACTCAGATATCATGCGGAATGGCTGCAACTACCTTAGTTACGGGCCCGGATCTAAGTTTTTTTTTTTTACTGGGGCTGAAACCTGGTATGGCATCCTCTGTTTTCATCTACTTGTGGTGTGAAAATACACTGACTTGTTATTTTTTTTTCACTAATGTTTGATGCTGCACTGCATACTGAAGTAGCCATCAGTGTCATCAGTTCACTCAGGGTAGAATGAGATTGAGTAATTTTTGTTTTCACAATTTATCAATAAAATTCTACTGATATGAAAGGTCTTAGTATTATGGTTAGGTTTATGAATGATTTTGATAGTAGAAGGTATCTTTACAATCTCTTTGCTGGTTCGGATATTGACTCACCTACATAACAAACTTTATTCCAACTTACCTTACCTGCTTTCAGGCTTTTAAATATATAATTGTTCAAGTAAACAAAGATTATGACAGCGACGAACCCCCAAATCTCCCTGAAACTTTTAAAGGGTTCAGTGAGATCCGGAGGCCCCCAGATACGAAATGCCCAGAGAAGATCACGTTTAGTTGTCTCAAGGATCTAGTTATCCACATGCTGGATACAGCAATGACCCTAAGGATATTCGCGGAGCTATACCCGGGTAGTGTTAAGATATTTAAGAAGACTAATTTTATTAATAGGTGAGTTTTATGTGTGTTACCTGTAACTATTTGAGGTAGTCACGGTACAAAACTACTTTAGTGTAAAACATATCTATGAACTGTTATGATGTGCTTATTGAAATAATGCTCTTAATAAATTGAATCATACTGAATGACCAATATTTGCTGTATTGATATTTATTTTTTTGGAAAATACTACTGTTGCTTTTTGGGTATTTTAGATAGTCGATTTTTGTAAAGAACCTAATCTAATTAAATATTGTGAGATTAGATTGTTAGGTTATAATTTGCGCGGGCAAAATTTTGGGAAAAAATACCTTAAACCTTTGAATTAAATACTTTTTAGATAAATTTGGCACACAAAGTTGACGAGGTGTTATTTTCAGTATAGTACAATTGTACGAGTACGGTGTACCACTTCTGTACGAGAAGTTGGAGGAAGTGGGTGACCCCAGCAGCGCGGAGTACGCGCAGGTGGAGGGGGGCATAGACGCGGCGCGCGCGGACCTCATAGACGTGTTCAGGGAGGCGCTCGCCGTACACAAGAACGCTATCTTCAGTGGCGAGTGAGTATCCACCGCAATTGGGCTGTAGATGACGTTTCTGAGTATTTATTAGACAGTGTCCACAATTTTTTCTTTTTGGTAGACATCAAATAAATAACTGTTGTTTGACGAACACCAGTTATGAGACATTGTTTGCTCAACAATTAAGGCGTCATCCATAAATTACGTCAAACGATTTTCATGATTTTTTTGCCGGTCCCTCCGTCCTAGTCACAGCTGGTCACATTTGTAAGACTCGCCCCCTCCTAGTGATGTCACATATTTTGCAAGGTTTTTGTAAAGTAATAGTTTAAAGTTCGTGTTTTAACACTTAGATTATAACAGATTTTGAATGTGACGTCACGAAATTTAGGACCCTCCCACCCGCTTGACACACTTCGTCGACCTCCTCCTTCCCCCTTAATGTGTGACGTAATTTATGAATGACCCCTAACTTAACTAAGTGTAATAAAAAAAAATGTATTTGACTTTAAGAATCACAGTTAAAACTAAAATAAAATACCAATTTAAAGGAGTATTAGTTGCTTACTATACTATTTTAGTAAATATTTGAGACTTAAAGCTACTAAGAGAGCAATTAAACAGGTTTATATTAGAGAATTCACAGTAGGGATGACAACTAATTTTTGTATGTTTTTCTGTCAAGTAGATTGTTGAAAAATATTAAACATTAATTTTTTATTTTTTTCGTAATCATTAAATTACGGCGATACATTGAGTTAAAATGTCACATGACGTCACACTATGGTACATTTTCTACAAAATGACGTAACGAGTTCCCACTAATCAACTTAAATGTCTATTATCTACGCTATTTCTTGTTAAATTGAGGTAAAGGATAAAAAAAATGTATTTATATTCGGTTACTGTCTACATCCGTTTTAAATAATCTATACTAATATTATAAAGCTGAAGAGTTTGTTTGTTTGTTTGAACGCGCTAATCTCAGGAACTACTGGTTCGAATTGAAAAAATATTTTTAGGCTATATAACATCACGCTGCAACTATTAGGAGCGAAGAAATAATGGAAAACGCGGACGAAGTCGTTGGCGGCCACTAGTTATACATATGTGCCGTAGGCCGTCCCAAATTGGGCAAATAAGTTAATAATGTGGGGCCATCTGCTAATGCAGTTTGGGAAATGGTTATGGCAATTTCAACCTTTCACTTGAGTGCTCTTTCCGAGTGAAAATTATTAAGTCATGACACTTTCGTCCTGCCTACACTTTGCTTGCCTTGGATCTTTCTCGGATGATGAATGATTATAAGATATAAGAATTCTCACTTTTGACTTCTCATGATGTGACCTTGCCCAATCATACTTGGGCAAATTAGTTAGTACATTCCAACGTCATATACATTGCTCAGATTCCATGACATGTAGTTGAAAGCTAAAGATATTATGGAGTATCTGCGACCGAATCGAACCTGGGACCACAGATATAGCGACATTGATTACCATTACCATTTGTATACGTGTATGATTATAATAATTAGAGGCAACCTGGCGGCACATATAGAAGAGTACCTCTCGTTGATAATGGACGGATTGTCTGAGCGACTTCTAATCCGCGACTACAACGCGTGTTACCCGCTACATGACGACATCGATGCACTCAGGCAGGCCTACCCTCAAATGTATCCTTTTTTTTTTGTTCCAAATGTATGATGCATAATATTATTATATTTTCATTAAGAATATTCTTCAGTATAGCATTGTAAATGAAAAATTGATCAAATATTGCTTTCGCCTGTTTGGGTGGATTGCCTGACATTGATGAAAGTACGCTCTGTAGTAGCGAAAAAGTGCATGTTGCGCTTGAAGGATTTGTCAGTTATGCTAGGTCCCGAGTAGCTAAGTGGTCAGAGCAGTCGCCCGGATTGCAAAAGGTCGTGGGTTCGAATCTTATTCCAGAGTGCCATAGACAAAGTGTTCGAGTCCCATCTCAGAGTTCCATGGACAAAGTAGATTTTTGATATGTATACTGTCTATGAGTACTTCATACATATTATAATCAGAAGAGATTATTTATTGTGTGTTTTTATTTTATTTAAAGTAAGTCAACACGTGACTTAGATTAATATATTATTTAAACTAGACAATAATCCAAAATTAGCATACATAGCATGATTAACTAGCAATTTTTCAGAGGATGGTCTATACAATCCTAGCAATTAAAACTAACTTACTCTATCTGAAGACTTATAAAAAAGGATTATTTCGTAGGTGAAAATACCTGCAGAGAATACGCTCTGTAGTAGCGAAAAGTAACAAGTGCTTGAAAGATTCGTCAGTCCTGTTAGGTCCTGGGTAGCTCAGCGGTTAGAGCAGTCACACGGATTGCGAAAGGTCGTGGGTTCGATTCCCATCTCAGGGTGCCAGGGACCAAGTGGATTTTTTAAGCATTTTGTATTAAGAATAATTTTCACTATGGAATTGTGAATGCAAAATTAATGAAATGAAAATATCTTTATTCAAGTAGGCTATTACAAGCACTTTTGAATCGTCCAAAAAAAAATTTTTCCCCTACCACTTGTTCAGGACGTTTTTTAGCTGACAAGAAGAACAAGCGAAAGAAACTCACCAGCTCTTTATCATAAGTAACGACATTTACATAAATCATGTCATTTCATATCAAATCACAATAATAAATAAACTTCCAAACTCTGTAGGACATAGGTTGAACATATAATTAGTCTTTATAGAACAAAGCGAAGGCTATTAATTCCATGCATTGCGATCCTTAAAATAATCATCAACTTTATAATAGCCTTTACTCATAAGTATATTCTTTACATGAACATAACATAACCAAAAATATAATGATTCTGCAAACATCCAAACCTGAAATTGAATTCACTCGTGTATCCGAATTCACGTTATAAAGTATACAAATTCTATTGATTCCATATTGGTCCTTAACAACGGTAACAGTGACTCAGTTAAAACAGATTTCATATTACAAGCGATATATTCAAATCTCGACGAGACTCCTCTGGAAAATGGAATAATTAATCATAACAGTGATTCGATTACCAACGGCCATCTTGAAACAATAGACAATGATACCGTAAACAATCCGGGGCCGTCCACAGACAATGAAATTCCGGATAGCGTGAAAGAAGAGTCGTTGATAAGTGAAGTAAAAGATATATTGCCACATTTAGGGGATGGATTCATTTTGAAATGTTTGCAACATTACGGATTTAATGCGGCCAGAGTTATAAATAGTGTCTTAGAAGATAATCTGGCAGAGCCTTTGAAGGGTGAGTAAGTGGTTTTAAGATTTGTAAGAATTTTGACACCAGTAAAACAGAAATACCTGGTAAATAAAAAAAATCTAATGTCATAAGCACATTTCATATATAAGTAAATAGTTAATAGAAGCCTGTTAGTTTATTATCTAGTTAATAAGCTAAAGTATGTGTACACAGTAATACTATACAGCAATTATATTATTACTGTGAAAGGCATGTGCGATATAATCGAACCAATAGTTAATCCGTTTACACATATAAATTTACTAAAAAATATGAAATTGTAGCAATTGGTTTTGAACTCAAAGACCTAACATTGAAAATTGATTGGAGACATTTATTAGTTTTTTTTTACCGAACTTACTGTTGATACTGTATAGTTGACTACAGAAAAATATGGATTTCCACCCTACGGTTTATGTTAATTTGAATGTTATGAAACAACAGGAGCCATTTTCCCTTGCAGTAATATTGATATTTATACATATACATCATAATTACGCATATAAATTCTGTTCGAACATTCAACCTTAGTGATTTATTAGATCTCATCAATTATCAAAACTTGTAGACCGCTTATTGTCCGCCTGTAAAATTAATTTTAAAAATTACTTGATAAATTATACTTTGATGCAGGGCTAGATCAAAATATGCCGATAATACCAGAGGATCCAGTCGACAAGAAATTCTTAGAGACCGGCATCCAACGATTGAACGTGTTCGACGGCGACGAGTTCGACATAATGACGCGCGACGACGTCGACCTGACGCGAGTGCACGTCGGCAAACGTCGTCCGCAGTACAAGGACCTAAAGGACATGCTCGACGACAAAACTACTGTCAAGAAGCTCACCGATATTTACAGCAAATACAAGTGAGTATCCTATTTATTTATATCAAGGGTTATTTCTTCTAATACCATTTTAGCTTCGGTAAAATTCATCTGCGCTGATGAGAGCAAGTTAAACTCGATAGCAGAATAAGTGCCCTTGAAAAATAGACTTTGATCCATTTAATAATAAAGTTTTAAGTTAACAAAACTGCGCGACAGTCGATTCGTGTTGAGATGCCTCGGATATTGAAATGGTGCGCACGCGTCGACCAATAGCAAAGAATCACGGCTCGCTCGCTAACGTGGAACAACGTGAAACTTCCACTTAAAAATATTGTAGTTTTATCTAAAATAACGAGGCTACCACAACATCCAGACCAAAGACAATATAGAAAAGAACATTCTATATACTGACCCGACCGGGATCGAACCCGGAATCTCAGATATAACGACACTTTGTAATCGGTGTGTGGCTACGGTGGAAATCTTCATAGTTTTAAAGTATAAATTTTTTAGGTTTTCTCATTTTTGTTTTGTTACGAATACTAGCATTGGACCGTCTGAGACATCAGACACATGTTGAGTGGCTGCTTTCTGTGTTATAATTTGAAGTTATATTTAGCGGTATCCTTTTTAGGGTTCCCTACCCAAAGGGTAAAAGGGGAACCTTATAACTAAGACAGCTATCTATCTGTCACCAGGCTGTATCTTATGAACCGTGAAAGTTAGACAGTTGAATTTTTTCACGAATGATATATTTCTGTTGCCACTTCAAGAAATACTAAAAGCCGGAATAAAATAAATATTTAAGGGGACTCTCGTACGACAAACGGTTATATATATATATATATACGGTTTTTGTTTCATTCTATGTATTATATTACTAAATAAATTGTTCTCTTTCTCATAAATAGCCTAGTGTGCGACGAGGAGGCGATGTATTCCGACGAGTACGACGACACGTACGACTCGGACGGGGTCACTCCGGTGGCGGACGCGGTCGCGGACGAGCCCCGGCGCGCCCTCGTCACCCCGCGCGTGCTGCGCCCCGCGGGGAGGAGGGGGGAGGTGCGTGCTACGATGATTATTCTGGGATGCAAAAATGTCCCGTTTTCCGAAAACGCACCCAAATTTACGTGGACCACACGCTGTCGCTTGCCTAGCAAAACGAAGAAGAGAATAGGCGACGACACTGCTTTAGGATATAAATCTGTTATTACTTTGGGATCAATCGGTATTCGCACAATGGTTTAATCGTTGTAAAATCCAAAAAATAAATCCATAAATTGCGTCCCAAGATTTTTTGTATATTCTTTATGAACAATATCATCGATTTTCATAAAGTTTAGTACACGGGGTTTTCGAGAGCGATAAATCAATTTAGCTAAGTTTCGTTTTACAAAAAAAAACCAAGCAAAGCTCCGTCACTCTTGATGAAAGTCAACTACTAGTAGAAAGTGAAATGTGCACCAAGATAGGCATATACATTAGTCTTTCAAAGAAGTTGATAAGATACCTCTTCTATGAACGTAGGAGGACGAGTCTGAAGACGAGCAGGAGCAGGTGGAGGAGGAGAGGCCCACTAGCAGTCGGAACAAGATGGACTTCTGCGTGAACCCTGAGGAGATGCGCGCGCGCAGGCAGGCGCGGCACGTCCCCGCCCCCGCCCCCCACTCGCGCAGGTAGTTCTTTTACTAATACCGGGGACTGTGATGCCTGATAAGTCCCGGACTCAACCACAATTAAGTTCGGATCCGGGACCCTGCAAAGAGCCAGCCGGATCCGACCCCCCTTCGAATTCTTCGGAGGGGGGGTTTCTCACACGGACTGACATATAAGCGCGATACTCACGTAACACCACCAGCACGCTTTGCATGACGAACTCGAGAACGTTTTGTCTAATGTCACTTTAATAGCGAAAAAGTGACATTTGGATGTAAACAATGCGTTTCTCGAGTTTGTAACGCGTACAACCCTAAATATGCCACAAATACATAAAGCGCGGGTTTGGCATTTAGTGTATAATTGTAGAGGATACGTTCCAAGGTCGAGAGTCGAAATAAGTTGGAATAAATTCGACTTAATTAGGAACTGGAAATCAAAATCGTAACTTTATTGTCCGCTCTGAACGAGCCTCTTTAAAGTTTTTAAACAAAATTCAATCCAACGTAATTAGGCAAATCCAAGTCAAAGTAGTTAGGCAGGGTAGGTCTACTTAATTATTACATAATATTGATATAACAGAAACGCGGATGTAACGGGCAAGCCCAAAGGTCAAGGTCAAGAGAAAGAGGTGTTGGTGAACCGCGACCGCAAGGAGAAACACAAGTCCTCACGAGCCAACCACAACCGCAGGCAAGGCGCCCAGTGGAAGAGGAGCCAGGGACTGATGCCTTCATAGCGATAATAAACCTTATTGCTTTAAGCATAAAGTTTATTCCTTGTTAATTTATTATTTGTGAAGCGAAATCATTTTTATATTGGAAAACAGTAATCGAAGATTAAGGTACTTTGTAATTATTTAAGTGTTTATCGGCCGGATTCTGAATTGAGAATAGTACAATATCTCAACAACTTAACTAACTTTACGATTCAGTTTTACTTCTGTCAACTGATCATTAATAGAATTAAAATCAGTAATGAAAACCAGTAAAATTAAAATCAGTAAACTTTTCAGATGGCTTAAGTACGGTCTAAGACGTCCTTAACTTTAAATTCTCAATTTAGAAACCGGGTGTTTATCTTGAAGTTATCAGTTATTTATGTTATAAAAATACTTAGAAAATTCAACCGTTTCAGATGTCCGAGACGAATTAATACAATGTGTATATTTGTTTATTCGGTATAACAACCGCCATTTTACAATAGTATGCTCTAACTAATATTGATTTTGGCAGCCAAGTATCTTTACTTTTCAATAAAAATATTTTTAACAGCGCCTACTTTTTTGAATGTTAAAATATACTACGAAACTACCACATAAATATATTTATAAAAATAACGTTGATTTATGAAAAAGAAAAAAAACAGTTTAGTCGCTTATTACTTTAAGGCCGCATTCAGATGCCCGTGTCACACAATATGACACAGTCCTCATTAGAAAGAAAAACGCGTGAATGTAATGGATAAAATTTCCGCGCCGGTCATGCCATCATGCCAGTGACAGACATGCCATCGCAAAATGCTGTGGACTATGAAAATTTAATATATTTATAATTATAAAAACCAAATTTTTTAGCATAACAGTTAAATTTATTTGTAATCTTTCTCTTTTTTCTATCTTCTCTGTATTATGTCCTGTCTAGCGTGCAATAAAGAATATTATTATTATTATTATTATTAAATCGTTTGTATTATTTTTATTTTTTCTTTAAATTATCTATGGGATGCCACCACAATGTTGTGGCGTTTTCTCGAAATAATAGTTTTTGAGTTGTGACACTGTACTATTTAGTGAGCGATGTCACCCGAGTATGATTTATAATGAAGCTTCCCGAAGGTGAAAAATATGTAGATATATTGTACACACGGTACGCGGCAATCGTAATTCCGCTCGCTTTAATGTGCATGTCAATCAGATTGTCACAATATGTCAAATTTTCGCAAGTGATTTTCGTTTCGTTTTCATTTTACATATAGAAATTAATTTATTCACTTGACATTGGCAGAATTGTGTGAAATGCGCAGATAAGCCATTATTAAAAGAAGAAGAAGTACTCAACTCTCAATTTAAGATTTAAAATCAAGTGTATAAATGTGACAATTTTGTATGGCACGACATGCTGTTGACTGTACACTCAGCAGTACGTATTGAATTCTATCATCACTGCCCTATGTATTAAGTTTTAAAATAACATGAAAAAAATTGGCAATTTTGTATTAACTGACGCACTGTTGACATATCAACAATATCGGGCAAAGGCTGGTAGTCACCTTCGGTAGTCACGCTCTTTTTTTGATTGACTAAATTTTCGCAGTCTGAATACGGCTTTACTGGCATAAAGCCTATTATAATGTTATGTCTTATATTTATGTACTTATGACTAAAGCTATAATTTATTATTTCAGAATGGTTATACTTATAGTGATTTTGTTTGTGATATTTGAACTGTACCTAAAGTAACAAACTTCCCGGTTTTCAAGTCACCGTCAAGTCTGTGATGAATCCTAGAGAATTTATTATAAGATTTTTTATCACACCTAATTGTTTTATTTATTTGTTGTTATGCACATTTATGATAATAACCATTGCAACATCAAGCTTTAGTTTGTTGCAAAGCTGCACTGACATATACGAATTTATTTGCATATGTTCAAAAGGAAAATAAAGAAAAGAGATCCAATAATTCAGTCATAAAGCTCCATAAAGAACCATAAGCCTGAGCTATGAATCATATTCGCCGGCTATGAATAAATATCGGCAATAGAGAGATCTCAATGGGCGGACGCTTATGTTGTGCGTGTTCTGAATCAAAATATTGCATCTTTGTTATACCGGCTTTGAGCGTATGGGACATAATAAAAGCGGGGGCGTTCAGCAAATGTATATTTCATTACCTAAGTATATTAATATTGTAAATGAAATAGTAACATTGTCTGTGTGTTTGTAACGTTTTCACGTCTAATCTACTAAACCTAATTTAATGAACTTTGGTATATAAATAAATCACAAAAAAAACTTGCATTAGTTGAAATAGAAGGGTGAAAGGTGATAACGGAAATTCCTCGCGAAGCCGCGATCAGAATACTAGTAATTTATACATCTTAAATATTATACATTATAGCCAAATAAATAGAGATATTAATTAAATAATACTTAGCTAAATTTTATAGATTGGTGAACGCTATCGCTTGCTCTTATAACCGCATTCCCAACTCAAAGATGTGCCGCCCGCCATAAAAGTGACAATGTACAAGTGCCCAACACAAACCGCTTCATAATATGCTATATAATCATGATGATCATTTTAATTATGCATTTAGTAAAACAAAGTAGAATTAATGTAGACGATCAATATTGGATAGGTTTTTATTTTAAATAAAATACAGTTTCAACTGGTTTTTATTTAAATACTTATGTCTGGAGTCAGTGACAATGTTCTTAACGCTGCGAACTTACAACTATTAAAAAATATAATTAAAATATCAACACGAATCATCATTGTCATTTGGTGTAATGATATCAGATGTACGACGCCCACTGCTGGCCATAGGCCTCCTCATTAATATCGACGTCGATCGGTTATGATCGGTATCAATAAAAATACGAAAATGTACAAATAGAATATGAGTTGTTTATTGAGTTTTGAAAACTAATTTACTTTTACAAATGAAAGAAAACCGGAAGCGTTGTCATGGAGAAATCAAGAAAGTACTGTAGTGACATCTAGTTTCATTTCGGGAACGACTTTTTTTTTTAAATACTTCCTCATTGCCTGTGTACTAGGTGATCTTAAGCCTTCTTCAGTTGATTTTGAACTCTAACGCCTTAGGGCTTAAAATTGAGTGAAAAAAAGTCAACGTGTAAAAGATACCGTGTCAATATGTAAAATGTACGTGGTGGTGCACCAAAAAACATATATATAACACATGATCTAGTGCAATTTGGAACACATTTAGTAATTCTGTTGTTATGGTTAACTAGACTTTTTTTAAATACGAACCATTTTTAAAACATTGTATTATTTACTTACAACATAAGTTGTATATACATACAAAAACGAAATAACATAACAGTTATTTTGCATTTATAGTCAAAAGCCAAGACAAAGTAAAAAACTATTAAAAGTTTTTAATCGATCATTTTTAATCAACCACCCCTTTGGGACGTGTATTGGCTGATAAGAAGACCAAGCCAAAGAAATTTATCCAGCCTGTATAGGTTACAGACAGAAGTACAATTAAAGACTACTTATGTCATTCATTACAAGTCCTGTGATTCAAAACGTCAGTAAGATAAATGTGTAATTTACACAATACTCTATAAAAATATTGAATAAAGTATTCCAAGAGTTATTTGTTGAGGGATTGTCACAAGACTATAATATGGTTGCATGTTTTTCATTATATTACCCATAATGGGGGATATTAGGGCGGGGCGAAGGGATTTAATAATCGTGCGGCGTGCGGCGCAGGTGAAATTGCAACGTACGCGGTGTACGCGTCACGCCCCGGGCGGCCGTAGGGACGTAAGTACGTTATATCGATAAATTTTATATTTTGTAACATCTCGTCAATAAACAGGGAAAACGTTCACGTTACCAAAATGTTAATATATTTCATTTGTTTATCTATAGTATTTTAATAAAGCTAACTTATCTGTATTTTGAAATAGTGTTAAATATATTTGGTTGGTAGGTATAACTTTTACGTTGCTCACGTAGGAGAGTCCCACACACCCCCTGTCGCTTGCCGGGCGGCAGGGGTATTGCCTAATGCATTTCCTCGATGTAAGGTATAACTTTTATGTTAACGCGTTCATTAGTGAGCGAGTTAAGAATTTGTATGGAGACTTGTAGTTCATGGTAGTTACCGCTAGGGGCGCTGTACAACATTCCACACTAAAATCGGTTACGATCGACGGTGAACGTCAAAAAACTTACACTAAGCCTTCAGTACGTCGATTTTTTACTACAATTATGATAATGTTATCGCAATACATAATATGGCCATTATAATTATATGCAATCGGGTCTTGTTCGTGCATTTTTTAAAACAATTAATTTACCTCGACGTTTCGGCTACGTTACAGCAGCCGTGGTCACGAGGAGACTGGAGAACTGGCGGGTGTCGTCTTCTGATTTTAGTTGAGGGTAATCCGGTAATAATGTTTTTAACTGATTTTCAGATGTACCCTCCACTTGATTTTATTATACGTAAAGGTGGCGACACACTGCACTTACGGTATCCGAGAATATTGTTCGTGGTTGTTTGCGATCGCGACACTTATACATTTTTATAACCGGTTGAAATTGTTGTGTTTTTTGATTTCAACCGCTTCACGAACAATCCTTGGATAGTAATGTCGTTCAGTGAGTTAGACCGTCGTGATAAATACTAGCGATTACGACTACGAATCTTACGACGAATCTCAAGTTCACCTATGAGTTAGAGAGTGACAAAACCTTACCCTTTCTGGACGTTAAAGTCATGGCGCAAGCTGATGGGTCCCTGAAACACACTGTCTACAGGAAACCAACACACACAGACAAGTACCTCCACGCTTCATCTCATCATCATCCTCAACACCTACGTTCTGTGGAGACAACTCTTATTAACAGGGCTAACGCATTATGTAATACTGACTTCTTAGCAGATGAGTTGTCCCATGTACAGGACGTGCTAAGGAAAAATGGATACAGCGCAAGGAGGTCATACCCTATCCGAAGGTGTAAGGAAAGACTACCTAAGGTTCCCAGGCAACGGGCATTTTTAGGCTATGTTAAGGGGTAACGGACAAAATTGGTTCCATTTTGAGAAAAAATTTTTCTATAGACACCATTTTTACTCCTTTATCAAAAATGTCACACCAATTGCGATCACCAAAGGATAGTATTCCTTACCAAAAACCTGGCGTTTATAAAATTGACTGCAGCTGCGGTAGTTCATATATCGGACAAACGAAGCGGACTATCGCCGAACGTGTAAGAGAACACATAGCAGCGGTCAAAAATCGTCAAGTGGAGAAGTCCGCGATTGCAGAGCACTTATTATCATCTGGATCAAACCACTGGATCGAGTTACATACACCTCATGTCCTTTCCACTGAACGACATTACTATCCAAGGATTGTTCGTGAAGCGGTTGAAATCAAAAACACAACAATTTCAACCGGGAAAGTGGATATAAACTCTCACCAACGTGGAATCCGGTTATAAAAATGTATAAGTGTCGCGATCGCAAACAACCACGAACAATATTCTCGGATACCGTAAGTGCAGTGTGTCGCCACCTTTACGTATAATAAAATCAAGTGGAGGGTACATCTGAAAATCAGTTAAAAACATTATTACCGGATTACCCTCAACTAAAATCAGAAGACGACACCCGCCAGTTCTCCAGTCTCCTTGTGACCACGGCTGCTGTAACGTAGCCGAAACGTCGAGGTAAATTAATTATTTTAAAAAATGCACGAACAAGACCCGATTGCATATAATTATAATGTATACAAATCGTGTGAGTTTAAAAATATTATAATATGGCCATATTACTAGTTTTCAAGGAAGTGTGTCTTCACTTGTGCAACAAAACAATGTAAAATAAGAGCCTCTCTTATGGCTTCAGGCAACGAATTCCAAAGACGTAACATGCACGGAAAATCAGTAGGATAAGAAATTGGTAGTATGATGACGAATATTAAAGGTTAAGTTAAAAGAAGAGCGTAGAGTACGCTGCGGAGATGAGGATCGGAAAGAAAAGCAATCTTTTAGATAAGTTGGAGTCAAAGATACGAAAAGGATGTAATAGACATAAGAGTAGGTATGTAAGTCTCTTCGCGGGCCAATAGGGAGCCAGTTTAGTTTGGCGCGGAAGTGTGACATGTGAAGTGTGATATTTGCGAAGTTTGAAGATTAATTTGATACACAAATTCTGCAGATGCTCCAGCCTGTTAAGAAGCTTTTCCGACAAATCAGTGTAACAAACATCAGAGTAGTCAAGGACTGAAAGCAAGAGCGTATGAGTTAGAGCAATTTTCGCGTGTGTGGGTAAAAATTTGGATGCGAGAGCCATACGCGGCAAACATTTTCTTCCTGAGCGATCCTGAGGTTTCCAACAAAAGCGCTGGTCAAAAATCACACCGAGGTTTTTGACAAATTTTGAATATGTTCAAAATCGAGTCTTGCACCGAAATTAGTACTGCCAATTATTATGGTTTAAGTCTTCGAAGGGTTGACAGCAACACTGGAACTGATAGACATAATAGTTCTCTTAACATCACAGTCAGTCAATTGATGTATGAAAAACGAGAAATTAGGTGTGGGTAGAATAGAGAGGCGATGTAAAGTTTTAGCTTTACAAGTGCCAATAGGCTTAGACGAGGAGAAGACGCTATTTAGTTAATTGATATCGATGTTATGATTAAGACACCACGAGACCCGTACCACGAGATTTGCCAACACCTAATGGTTTCAAAAATTTCCAGGTTTTAAATGGATCTTGATATTCAATGGTATTATGATTATGGCATCTCTGAGCAACCCTGATCACCGTATTACACCGATTACTGACAGTACATTTCATTTCGCTTCGTAGATCTAAACATCGTTTTAGCCCTTTTTTGTTGTCATAAGCTCGTCAATCTCATCTGTTAGCCATGGAGCCGGAAGGTGTTTTCTTTTTATAGGACGAACCGGAGCACGAATGTCGTATAATGAAGTTAACGCGTTATTAAAAGTGCTCAACCTCTTTGTCTCATTTGTGGTGAAGATACAAATACGAGCTAGTGTATTTGTAGCGTCTTCAAGCAAACGGTCCATGTCAATCGCCGCAAAACTACCCTGAAGTTGTACCGTGGGTGTAAATTTTGGGGAGGAATTCAATATGACCAAAAACGTACCGCATACACCAAGTCATGATAAGAAAATGCATATACATAATATTGGCCATGCTTTACCGGGAAGGTGGGTGAGGGAACAATTATTAAATCGAGAAGAAAAAGAGTGCAGTTGAGAAAATGATGAGTGGAAGAATGTGTAAATTCGAGGAATTAACTATTGAAAGTAGTTTCTTAGACTTGATTTCGTTTTTAATGAGACTTGTGTTGAAGTCACACACGATTATGGTTTGAGAGTAAGAAAGTGTAAAATTTTCCAGAAACTGTTCGAGTGACTCAAAGTAGTCAACTCGAAGGGAGGAGCTATAGAAAATATAACTATGGGACAGTGATATCTCGAGAAAGAGATATTCGGCGCTGTTTAAGGGCGGCGATTGTGGAGATTTACCAAGAATAGAAATAGGAATATGTGAACGAAGATAAATTGCCACCTACTATGAGAAGAACTTACGCGATCATTACGGATAATTCAAAAGCCAAGAAGAGAGTAGGAGGTAGAACTAAGACAAGGATTTAGGAAAGTTTTTGAGATTAATACAGCATGGATATTCTTGCAATCAAGAGATCCAAGTATATCCGGGAAGTGTGCAAGGATACTTTGAGCATTGATATGCACAAAGTTGAAGTTTTTGGGTACATCGTAGAACTTAACATTGAAAACCTCTTTGAGAGGATAGTTAAGGCTCTGAAAGCTGTTTTAAGACAAAATGTTTGATCATCTTGGAGAATATGTAAAACGTGTGGCTTTTCATCCGTTATGCAATAAAAATGTAGGAGGTACTTTTATTTTTCATCGATGTATTTATTGTTTCCTTCACTACGGTAAGTAATTTATATCCCATTGAGTGTGCGTCGATTATGTCGGCTGGTTGGCAAGATACGGTCGGCTGGTAACTTTGTTGCTCCGGGCCGACTGCGCTCCGTCCGTCACAGAATAAATAATTGTACGCACTTATATTACCTCAGCCCTCTGTTACCCAGATGGTATTAAAATTGTAGTCTAATATATTAAATTAAGAAATACATACTTCTAAGTAAGAAATACTTAAAATGTTAAACTATTTAAAAACAGATATTGAAGTCGTGCGCAGATTCAATAGCGGTTTCTTGAATAAATAAACCGCTGTTAAGATAAATATTTTTAGAAAAAAAAATTGCGATTCTCATAATTTTTTGTTTAATATTCACTTAAAATGTAGCATGTCTATATAAAAAAATGAAATTTATTAGTTTCATATAAAAACAAAAGTGATAAGCTGGAACACATAAGCTGTCTAATTTTTTTTTTGTAAATCAGCCAACAAGTTGCAAAACAATGAACAAACAAAACATATTCTTAGATATTTTTAACCGCTACAAAATTATCCGGACTCGTCGCATTTGAAGATGAAATATCGTAATATTAAACACAAAAGTAAAATAATACTTGAATCACTTTCTCGAAGTCTTCTATCTGAACCTGTATTGGTTCTATGAGAAAGAGAGAACAATAGAAAATACACTTTTTAACAAAAGAGATACCACATATTGAGAACGGCTGAAATAAGAGATCATAGTGGGTGTTCACACCAATTAGGCTTGGCCGCGATTCCCTTTGTTGTAAAAGCATTGGGAGTTCTCAGAATCGATCGTCTATTCGTAGCATTTCCTGTTGGAACTAGATACCTACCTTACCATTAAGGTTTGGCAGTTAACAACTAAATTAGACAATTTTCTTTGTCTTTATTTCATAATCATTGAAAATTGTTTCCATTCGAACACACGCGACATAACTAAATTATCTAAAATGTTTTTTATTAGCATTTAAACTGTTTAAGTAGAAAATCAATTTTATAACACCAGTGAGCTTAACCACGTTACAAATACATAACTACAGCCAAGAGTAGGTAATTTATGATTTTTTTTTAATTTTTAGATGAGGCGAAAGATGAAAAGACCGGTTTTTGTAGTGTTGGGTCCTGTCTGACTACCCCGCAAGGGCTATGGCGTGAAGATAATGATAGATAGATTGAAATTGTTATCTTTAAATATTAAAAGCGTAGCTAAACTCTTAACAATAATTTTATGAACGATAAATCTCAATCTAACGACCACAGTACCTGAAAATGTTTCATTAAACCGCTAACATTCGGCTAAATTAGAAGTATGATCAACAAAATGATGATTACAAAAAATAGCTATCAAACTCACTGCGTTTGTAATGAAGAGTTCAGAAAGAGAGTAGACCTGAGAGATATATTTTTTAGAATTTTCGAAATGCTAATATGGCTTCAATGAAACTCAATTTCCGATAATTTATAAAATAACAAAGGTGGGACGTAACACTGCCCGACAATCTTCATGGATATGATTTTAAGATAATTATAGGAATGATTTGAAATCTTCCGAATATTCGTTCGACGACAATTGGAATAGGGAGTTGCTTGTACAGTCCAACGGGGCAAGAACGGTCTGCAAGGCGACTGAATACGTCTAATACTCTTTGTTCTTCGGGATGGAGTGCTGTCTGTCTCACTAGTTAGATTACGTTAAAACATTGTGAAAACAAACTTTAACGTAAAGATATAGAGCTGCTAGTCCATTACTTTTCGGGAATAAATATAAATGTCAAAGGCAAAACATTTTGAAAACAAACTTTAACGTAAGGGTATAGAGTTGCTAGTCCATTACTTTTGGAAATAAATATAAATGACAAAGGCCAAGGTTAAATTATGAAATTAGAATCCTACATTTTAATTTGTTGATTTCGTTATTGAGCTTGATTAATTTGGTGAATAAAGGCAAATACCTATCTCATTTTGATAACTAAACAATTTTGAACATTAACAATATTAAGAATGAAAAACTATGATAAAAAGTTCATTTTCACTGTCCACTTTAATGAACCGTTGACGGGTCGACGAAAACAAAGTTGTCTAAAAAGTTTATTCTGAAAACCGTATCATGAACTCTGAAGATTTTTCCGTTCAGTCCGTCTACGACATAAACTAGTCAGTTTTTAGGCTAGTTTTCGGTGAACGATAAAAATCTCGTTTCGTTAACCGAAAAAGCGTCTACAACACAACCCTAATAAAAACAGTGAGCGTGTATTTAAATATAATAAATGCGAGGAATAGATATATTTTCTTAAAACAAAAGAGTAAAACCTGCAAGGTGCTTCAAACAAGAAAGAGTTTTATTTAAAATAATTGTACGCAACCTCTTTAGTAACAGAATTCAGACTATTATAAATGTGACTAAAACAAAATACATAAAATGACGTAAAACCTACTTACCTCTAAAGCGAATGCTTTAAACATTATGATAGAAACTCAATTTTCAATAAGGTAGTTATGTAAACTATGTGTTATGTAAGAACAACTATCAAAACTAGTTGAATCCAACTATAAAAGATGATGTAAAAGTAGAAATGTTTATTACACGTAATTAGTGCAAATTGATGCCGCTTGGGTGATTTATAATAGATGAAGGCTCAGTAATTATGTACGGTCAATTTACTCGCAGTAAAACGGAGTGCTAAATAATAGTGCGGCTGGAGATCATAATTAATAACGCCTGCGGGCAAATTTGCATAAATGATGGGTGTGCTTTAGACTGTAGTTTTTCAAATTGAATTGTTTGATAGAGTCGTTTATGTTTTATCTACTACAGTAGTATTTTCTTAGAATATTACATTAAAATACAACATTGAAACCATTTATACTTAGACAATAATGTAATACATGGATACTTCTAAGAAAAGACATCAACGCATCACGTCCTTCGTTATTATTCTACCACAGATATTGTATTCTAAATGCAACAATTACTAAAAATATTAGGTAATATTTCATTATTCTATAATAAAAAAAATTGTTATCGATTCAACAGAATGTTTATTGTGCATATGTTCCGCTATTATTCTTTGTATTATTTTTATATTTAATGAAAATCAGTGTTTTCTTTGTAAACCTAAACTAAAAAGGTTATTGAATTCACCCAGTGTTTGTAACTTTTTTCAAAACTACACATGTCCAACAAATCTTCGTTCTAATAAAAAAATAATCTTGAATGTTTAAGCCGCATTTGTAGTTAGATTTATTATAAGTATTTTCAAAATTCTGTTTTACATATTTTGCATATTAATATATGTAATAGAAGAAAAAGATAACTTGACGAGATAATTATAGAGGTTGTATTATTATTGACAAGTCGCAAACAGAATGAGAAGGAACCGCGTCCGGTCGCAGTCACCAATCTCATAAAACGATCGATAAATTGTCGCTTTATCGCTCTGACATTTATAGTGTTTTAATTGTGAATATGACCAGTGAAGTGATAGTCGGTAGGTTTCTTTCTTTACTGAAAATACCTATTTTTTTTGTTGACGATGTCTGACGTGCTATTTATTGTATTCGGACATTGTTTTGGAAATGTTGTTATTTGTGTTAAAGCTGATGAGTTTATTTCGGTCATTCTTCTTATCAGCTAAAAGACATCCTGAACGGGCGCTAGATAAAAAACCTTAGACGATTCAAAAGTACTTTTAATAAGTTTATTCAAAAAAGCAGGTTCCAAACGTACTTGAGTTACTGATCATTCTCTACACTTGGTTCTTGTACAAAACAACATCATGGCGGCTACATATACTTTGAAGTCTGGAGCACTGTCAACATACGTTTAATTACAATGGCAGTCAGGATAAAAAAACATAATCAATACTAAATAAAGCCAAAATTGAATAATTTATGAAAAGGTGCCGTTTATAAGAACCAATGTTATATTTTTATTGTCTTTTTAAACATATGTTCGTTTGTGGTAAGGGGTTAAGTACCTATTAATATGACATAAGTTACGATCGACTATAAATCCAAGAAAATAACGGCTGATATAATTATGATATAATAAAAAAATGAGTTTATGGTTATTTAAATGTTTATTGTGTTAATTAAATGACCTACATTTACAAGTGTATGTAGTTATTACGGGAAACATGAATAATAGTCTTACTAGAAACATTACATATATCTATCATATTACAAGGCATTATAATATATCAACTTCTCTTAAAATATTTTAGAAGTATATTATTAAAAAAAAAAAACAAAATATTGATATTTGAAATCTTCAATCTTTGTAATTTCTAATACTTTATAATATTTGTCATCTCAAAAGATTTTCACATTTTTCATATTATTTATTTATTTTATACGGTCTTAACGTCTCCGATTTACATGTTTGTATCAAATTACAATTCAATTTCGGAGCAAATCAGACGGACAGATGGACAACCGAGTTCTGTTTCTTTTTTTATATATGGAACCTTTAATGTTTATTAGCTAAGTTGACAAAAGATATAATTATTGAATATTTATATCTATATAAAAATGGAATGGAAAATGGAAATGGAAGGATGAAACTCGTAGATCCTTGGCCACGACATCACACGTGAACGGCTTATTAAATAAAAATAAGAAAATTATGTAAAAATTTAAAAAAAAATTTAACCACCATATAAAATTATTTTTAATCTAACCTTAGTGCTTTGGTTAATATAAACTTTTTTTAATGTAACCTTATGACGTTCCACGTAGAATTCGAATTCAATATTCATAATTAAGACAGGACAGCATCTGTCGGGTCAGTTAGTAAAATATAAATAAAATCTTACATTCACAAAATGTGCCGTCTTTGTATTATAGTACGAGTTCTATATTGTGCATGACAAAAGATATGAACTCAAAATCTTGATGTATTATTTTTGCAAATAAAATAATAATATCAACTTTCATACGCTTCTTTGAGTAAATAATTTGTGTTTAATTTTATGTAGTGTGTACTACACCATAAGGCAGTTTTAATGTGATTCTCAGTTTCGACATTTATCAGTTTAATTACAAATTTGTAATGTACTGATTATAGAACTTTGGTGTTAAGAATTTTTACAACATAGATGATCTAAAACTCAATAAAAATATTGTACCATTCTCGGGTGCTTCCAATAAGCTTATTTTAATAAATACATTTTGCAACTTTAAAAGTAATATAGAATAATGTACTCGTATTAACCGTAGAACAACTATGACAAAATGGATTAGAGATATTTTTAAAAGATCGAGTAATTTTGTTTTGTTTCGAAAATTTCGAATTAGGAGGAAAAATAATATACAGTGATGCATTAGGAGAAAGACCTCTTTCTTTTATGGCATATTTACACTGGTCGATGGGGTCAGCAACTCATCTTATCTGTTAATAAAACAATGACCGACCGATACAAGTGGGAAACATGTAGGTATCATTTTCTTACATTTTATACTGTTTTTAATGGTTTTCTTATTCTATAAAGTGACATACGATACGATTCACTAAGTAGAATAGAAAAACCATTAAAAACTATAGTTTCGTTCGGTTTCGATCCGTTTTCGATTCGATTTAAACAAAATTTATTTAGTAGAATTGGCCACCTGATTCGAAATTTCCACCGTTCACAAATTCAAATCATGTTAAAAGCAATATACATTTATGTTGTTCTTCCGAGATATAAAGATTGTTTATAAAAAATATTAATTTGCACCTAATATTGTTTTATTACTTCATTACGTTCCAATGAAAAAAACTACCGCTGTATAATGTTTTTTCACCGTATAGTTTACGATTTGTGTGCAATTTGATATTATTATTATAAGTTTATATGTATTTGTAATTTGTCGATTTACCTATGCATGATACAATTTTTATTCTCTTCTTCGTTTAAGTAAGTATATAAAAATAACCAATATCTCATAACTTACATAGAAGTCTCGAAGCTTTAGAAACCCACAACTATTACATCATATCACAGATACGGCCGAAGCTTTCGATATAAGCCATAAAGTATCTTTATCGCTCAATTAGATTTTATGAAGACAGAAACGTAAAAATATTTTCTTCAACGAAAATACGCGAACAAAACGCATAACAGTAAAAACGTTATATGAGCATATCTTCTCATCTATCGGAACGCATCATTTCGAGACATCATCGCCTCAAAAAAGAAAAAATAAACAAAATGGAGGCAGCGAGCTTTGTGGCGGGCCGCCATTGCGGCCGCCATTACCGCCCGTAATTACGAGTCATTAGGGCAACCGCTCCCGTCCCGCAGGGAATTAATGCGCCTACAAGAGATATTACCTTTTAATATCTTGGCATTGGCATTCTCATTCTGAGTGCCTTTGCCTCTCTGAATTTTTTAAAATTTTGTAGCTTTTCCTTACCCAAGAACAGTGATAGTGAGAGACTTAAGGGCGACGGCGCTCTAGGCAAGTGCCCTATTGGTTCCCTTTTTAATGGTGATCAAATTAAGAAAAAATATAATCTTTGAATTTACTTCATATGCACGGATATCGACTCTCTTATTTTTTCATTAGATGATAAAATGTATAGCAACAACCAACAAGGAAAGAGGTCACTATCAAATACGCGTGCCTAGTTTCTCCACTGCTCTAGCCATGTTCATAGTAGTTTATTGTAATATAGTTGTTGGTCTATCTACGGCGGAACTATTTTATAAAAAAAAAACGTCAAGGATCAAGATATTTATTAATAGTTACTTTTTTCTTCTTGATAAACTTAACCGTAATATGTAAACTAAAGAAAATATGTAATAATGCTTAGATTTCTTTTACAACATTTAACTGTCAATTGCTCTCTAATATGAGTATCAGAGCATAAATAAATTTAAAAAAAAAGTGTTATTTATTGTTCTTGAAATCTTTTGTTTTTAATAAACAAAGTAAAATGAAAATGTAGTAAATGGATTTTATCACACAAAAATATAATTTGACCATATTATCTTCAGAATAAACTGCTTTTGAAGTTTCCGACGACCGTCATGGCTTCCTCTTATTGTTTATTATGTGTCATCAAAATGATCTTAAATTACATTTTGTCTAAAAAAATGATTAGCTGTTTCCTTCCTCCATCAAGCATGGCCCGGCCGGGCGCAACCCGTGGACGCTTTACAACCAAAGATTTAAATATATTTTACAGGTTTCTTTCAGTGGAGAATTAGACATGATTGTATTAATACCAGTAAAGTACATACTCAATATGTAAAATGAATTTCTTGTTGAAAACTTTTTAGAGCTATAGTCGGGTTTTAGTTTTTGATCTTTTCTCTCTCATTCTTATTTTATTATGTTGCTACTTACGATGATTAGTTTCGAAGTTATTAGGGAACAGACGAACATTCTTACGTACATTCCAGCCAAAATCATAACCCTCCTTTTCGCTTCGCCGTAGTCGGGTAATAAGTAACAACAACGAGCAATTTAAATGCCGGAATTTTTGGCGCGCTTGTTGTAACGTCAAATATACATAGCCAATTAGGACAACCCAATTACATAATTATGTATATATTAAATCACTTATTTTAATTTCATAACAATACTTATAGGTAGGGCTAATCTTAGAATTATCTACAAAAATATCCAAACTAGGAAAAACTGTAAAAAGCGCGTTAAGTGCCTGGTGCATGCAATATAAAGCTTGAATGCCAAAATATATGCATCAAATATATTTAAGCATTTTAGTATTAAAAAAAAACTTAGTAAGTCAAATTTACAAAAATTAAAATACATATTATTATTGTAGTACACTAGGGCTGGTGGATATTTAAGCATTTTTTAAACATAAGCATTATATGTATATGTTTTTAATAAAAAATGCTTAAATATTGTGAATGCTATATTGATGAAATACAATCATTGAAATAGACATTCTTTTTAATTTCTCGATTGCTATGCTTAATCGTTTAAATAATCGTAACATCAGCCTCATCCCGCGTCGTGTAAAGGTTCCTTCGAGGTGTAATTTCGTCCATCAAGTTTTTGTCATCGTGTTGCCATCGCACCGCCGCTACGCTGGCCCGCAGGATCTCCACTTAATAGATGATTTCAACGCTTTTTCTACATAGATGACACATTTAAAGTCCCTACTAATGACGGACTCGGAAAGCACGGGAATTTGGGCGGTCGTTTTGATACACAAATTCTTTCTTAATAATTTTCTAGGTAATATCAAAATTACCGGCGCGCTCAAATATCGCTCGAGAATTCTTAAGAAGTGCTACACTAGCATCAGTAGTAGAGCGACCTATTGCGAAAGCATATTGTTTAGTGTGAAATAATTTATTTGTGTTAAAATATGACAATATCTGTTCAATCGATCAATTATTTTTTCGAAGATTTTACTTAACGTGTGTAATATTGATATATAGGTTTATAATTACTAGGATCTTCCCTAATACTAGTTTACATGTGTATTTTTTAAAATGAAGAAGTTAAATTTATTATTTTATGACTAGGTTTTATTTAATTGAACCTCTATGCTATTACAGCGATGTGCTCATCATCGAGATATAGCACTGCACTGGTGGCGAGATAAAACACAAAAACAATGAATACAGAGAAAGTTTGGTAACCACTGACCTACGAACATAATATTCAATTGTGAAGCTCCCAATAATCAGGATACAATTCAAGATGTTTATGTGACCATGAATGGGAAGAGATCCCGCCGCCCTGAAAGACACAAAGAGCACTCTTGATTTATGATCATGTACGCGCCTTCACGGTATTTTAACCGTTGATGAGGTGAAGATGCTGAAATTTCTATGGAATATAATTAAATATTCAGTAAATATAGAAGGCATGTTGAAAACTGGAGAGAATTGGACATGTATTTGCCCATCATTAAAATACAGCCAATTTTTTTAAAGTTTTAGGGGTAGGTTTTTCAGAGAAGAATATTGATAAGATGGTGTTTGTTAATTCCTTTCCATTGAATCATATAAGTATCTCCAACGGTCGTTGTTCATAAGTAATATTCGCAATGATCGGCCACTGGATGGTTGACCAAAACTTATTATCTCGATCTAATCCTTCGGAAAGCACGTTAAGTTGGTCTCGGCTTCATTTACAGTCTCTTATACCCTCCAATCTGCATTAGTCCATCGTGGAGCGTCATAAGCCATCGTGGAGCGTCATAGGCCATCGTGGAGCGTCATAGGCCATCGTGGAGCGTCATAGGCCATCATGGCGCATCATAGGCCAACTTTCTTAATCATCCATCCAATCAAATCCAAGCGAATATAGCTTATTATCCGATATCTAGACCATCGAGTTTGTTAATTAATCGCCTATAAAGAACCAAAAACACGTGGTTTTCTTTTGTCGTTATGCATCACATTTGTCGTTGATTAGGTTTTTTATAATATAATTTAAACAAAAAACATAACAAGCAGCTTACTTAAAATAAGTTATGTCTTAACTTAAACAACGCTACAAAATCGTTGGTGTATCATACAAACCGGTGCGAACTAAAAAACTCACGATTAATTAGTACACTTTAAAATCTATCCACAAAAACATTTAAAACGCGAACATCCGCCATGGAATATCTTAACAAATATCTGGCTTTGTATCTGAGCTCCGATTAGTTGCACGAAAGAAAAAAAGAACACACTCATAGTCCACGAGTTATTTAAGATATCGACACTACGGACGTGATTTTTTTGTCGATAACAAATATGCTACGTCACTGGCTTGACCACGATCCGTAGTAGCTGTACAATTACTGGATATGGCACCAATACACAAGTATGGTGACAGGTGCAATTTTTTTTATTTATATATCTAAGACATTTATGTTAAAGTGAACAATAAAGTTTGCAAATAGATATATAATATTTTTTAAAAACAAAACTTTATTAAGTTGAGATCAAATAAACAAAATACAGTGGACCCCCGATAATCCGGCCCCTGTCTAATCCGGCGCCCCCTGTAATCCGACATGGCTTTGAATACATATTTATTTGACAATCTTCGCTAATGTAGATCACGCAGGTTTGAACAGGTTACAACTCGTACGCGCCACCGCTATTGTGCTCGACGCGTATGCATTGTTTTTGTACTTAGTTTGAATTTGACTACATACTTGTGATAGCGGTACGGCGTAGCGTGCGTTCATTGTTTGCTATTTATTTGTGTATTAGGTATAGTACCTAGTAATGTCATCAACCCAGAAACGAAAGCACAAAACTTTGGCAATTAAAGAAAAATGTGATATTTTGGATCGCTTAAATCGCAATGAAACTTTCAGTAGTTTAGCAAGTGAATACGGCGTAGGCCGATCTACAATTTATGACATTAAAAAAAACCACGAGAAGATTAAGAAGTTCGTGTCAACTACTGACTGCGGGCCAGGCAAGAGACGGACACTCAAGAAAGCTGAACATTCAGAAGTGGAAGACGCGTTGTACATGTGGTTTCTTCAGGAAAGAAATAGGCATGCACCAATTTCGGGACCTATGTTGGCCATGAAAGCTAAGTTTTTTTATAAGGAAATAACAAAAAAAGATGATTTTGTGGCCAGCAAAGGATGGCTAGAACGGTTCAAAAGTCGTCATGGCATACGTTTAATGACTATTACAGGAGAGAAACTTTCGAACGATGCCACCTGCATAGAGCCCTTTAAATTAAGATTTTTGCAAAAAGTGAACGATTTAAATCTTGACCCGTCACAGGTGTACAATGCAGACGAATCAGGGCTTTTTTGGCGTGTGATGCCTAACAAAACTTTCGTTTCTTGTAACGAAAAATCCGTACCTGGACGAAAAGTAAGTAAAGAGCGTGTAACCATACTACCATGTGCTAACGCTGCAGGTACACACTCGCTTAAGATGGTGGTCATTGGGAAATCTAATAAACCACGGGCATTCAAAAACATTGATTTACCTGTACACTATTACGGACAAAAAAGTGCATGGATGACAAAAGACCTTTTCAAAATGTGGTTTGATGAATGCTTCGTACCTGAAGTTAGAAAATGGTTAAAAGATCATAATTTTCCTCAAAAAGCGTTGTTGCTTCTTAATAATAATAATAATAATAATAATAATAATAATAATAATAATAATAATCTTCACGACCATCTGAAGAGGTTGGGACTCCGTGACGGACCAATGATTGCGAGGCTCCAGCGGGCGATCTTGCTCGATAACGCAAGGATCGTCCGCCGTTTTCTCTCTTTGTCGCCCTGACCCCCGGCCGTCTGGCCTCCTCTGCCAGGGGGAATCCTCCCACCCCTCGAATCGTCGAGGGGTCGGGAAGAGTAAATTATAAATATAGGAATAATAATAATAATAATAATAATAATAATAATAATAATAATAATAATAATAATAATAATAATAATAATGCGGTCGTGGCCCAACAGGTCAAACGCAACCGACGCAACTTCTCTGCAGCCTGGATAGACTATAAAAAAGCGTTTGACTCGGTTCCCCACACGTGGTTGAAGAGGGTCCTCGAGCTGTACAAGATCGATAGTACAGTTCGAAACTTCCTCGAGACCTGTATGGGGCAGTGGAGTACGCAGCTTAGTCTGTTCGGGGTGCAGCTGTCGGATGCGGAAGACCGAATAAAAATTGAGAGGGGTATATTCCAGGGCGATTGTCTGAGTCCACTTTGGTTTTGCCTGTCCCTAAATCCGCTTAGCACTTTGCTGGATAAACCAGGGACGGGTTTTCAGTTGAAGAGAGGATTGTTCAAAATATCTCACCTCTTCTACATGGATGATCTCAAGTTGCTTGCCCCGAATGCTCAGAGGCTGGCGGAGTTGCTAAAAATCACAAAGGATTTCAGTAGCTCCATCAGCATGGAGTTTGGGCTGGACAAGTGTGCGGTTATCCATGTGGATAGAGGTCGGATAAGTGATTCCACCCAAGTGGACCTACCGGATGGATCCACCATCCGTACCCTCTCCGAAACTGATACATACCGGTATCTGGGTATGTCACAAAATCTAGGTGTGCATATGGCGGACGTGAAACAATCCGTTAAGGAGGCCTTTTTGGGACGCCTAACTAAGGTACTTGAAAGCTACCTGTCAAGCGTCAACAAAGTCAGGGCCATTAATGGTTGGGTCATGCCAGTCCTAATGTACACCTTTGGCATACTCAGATGGACTCAGACCGAATTGGACGCCCTGGATCGGAAAGTCCGCACAACTTTGACACTCCATAGGATGCACCACCCGAGATCGTCAGTGATGAGGCTGTATAGCCCGAGGAAGAGTGGCGGTCGTGGGCTGCTCAGTGCGAAAACCCTGCACAACCACGAGATACATAGTCTCCGTAATTACTTCCTGGCGAAAGCGGAATCAAGTGAGTTGCATAGAGATGTCAAAGCATGTGATGTAGGACTAACCCCTCTCTCTTTGGCCACCGAGGAATGGCGAGAACCGGCAGTACTTAGCACCACTGACCGAGAGGCTGTTTGGAGGGAGAAGGAGTTGCACGGTAGATTCTATAAGGCGCTACACGAGCGTCACGTGGATCCGAGAGCCTCCGTGCATTGGCTGCGCTTCGGGGACCTCTTTGGGGAAACCGAAGGTTTTGTCTGTGCAATACAGGACCAGGTCATTATGACCCGAAACTACCGGAAGTATATCCTGAAGGATGGGACAGAGGACGTTTGTAGAGCCTGTCACCAGCCCGGTGAGTCACTCAGGCATATTACTTCCGGTTGTCCTGTACTGGCTAATACCGAGTATTTGCACAGGCATGACCAAGCAGCCAAAATACTCCATCTCGAGCTAGCCTTCAAATACGGGGCCTCATAGGCGAAAAGGTGCCGTACTATAAGTATGTGCCGGAGCCAGTTCTTGAAAACGACCGCGCTCGATTGTACTGGGACCGGTCCATCATTACGGACAGGACTGTTCCTGCGAACAAGCCTGATATCGTACTGATGGACCGGGCGGAATCTCGGGTGTTCGTAGTGGATGTCACCGTCCCATTCGATGAAAACCTCGTGAAAACCTCGTCGCCCTGACCCCCGGCCGTCTGGCCTCCTCTGCCAGGGGGAATCCTCTCACCCCTCGAATCGTCGAGGGGTCGGGAAGAGTAAATTATAAATATAGGAATAATAATAATAGTGGATTTTTTAAGCATTTTGTATTATTATTATTATTATTATTATATTATAAAAAAAACCTACTTCTGAGAGCCGTATCAAAAGACCAACCAATAGAAAAAACTCTAAAAGAATTTAATATGAAAGACTTGGTTTTTGCTCTTTGTCAGTCGTGGAGTGCGTTATCGTCATCAACTATTAAATCGTCTTGGAAAAAGTTATGGCCAGATATAGTCACCACTCCTAGCAACGATCCACAAATCAGTGTAACTTCGGATGTTATAGAAAAAGTCGCTACTGAAACGCAGATACGTCCGGAAGATTTGGAAATCTGGTGCCGTGGAATGGATAAAGAGGAAAATATTTTTCATGAAATGTCTGACGAAGAGATTATAAAAGAGGTTTCTAATTATACAACAAACGATCAGGAAGATAACGACGACGTGATTGCAACTGCTCCACAAGTCACAGCACAAGACGCAGTTAACGCTTTTGAGCTAGGTTTACAATGGGCTGAAGAGAATGGTACATCCTACAACGAACTTTTACTTTTGAGAAGACTGAGGGACAAAGCTCTGACCTCGCATTATAACAACCTTAAACAAAAAAAAAATTGATGAATATTTCCAAGCTACATAATTTGATTAATTCATTACATGATTTTGATTAATAATTTTTGATTATTTTAGTACATGTATGTGCATTTATGCTTAATTTTATAATAAAACGTAAGCTCTCAATTGTTATTTAATTTACTAAATTCGACTTACATCAATTAAGTATGATTTGTACTTCGAAGTATGTACATATAACATATAGATTCTTATGATTGGATATGTAATTTGTCGGATTACAAGGTACTCTTTTGTAAAAAAATCCGGACTATAGGGGGTCTTAGGCAGTGCTCTATAATCCGACAAATTCGATAGTCCGACACTGCCCTGCATAATGTTTGTCGGATTACCAGAGGTCCACTGTATCAGAAAATTTGAATAATTCGCCAAAAATGTAATTAACACAATGTATTTTTTTTAATAGATAATAGAAGTTGCTACTGATCCTTATTACTTCTAACTAATAATAACCTTCATCTGTATTTAAACATACTTATATTTACCGGATAAATCTTTTCTGTAAGGGTCGCAGATTCAACCTAACCTAACCCACTTTTCTGATATCAATTCGTTTTTGGGGCCGATGCGATTTTATTTGTGTCAAAGTTACTATCTAAGAATAGAAGGTACTATTCTGGTCGCAGTTCGTTTCAGTTTTCTCTTATACTGTTCCCTAAAGGTCCACTTATTAAATAGTTAATCAATGTCCAATTTACGAGAAATACGTGGACAAACATAGAGACACATATACAATATACACCTACAAAACTGTAGCATATATGTTTAGAAGCCCATATAGCCTAACTCTTATGAAAATTGCGCTATATTTCAACATAATTACAACATACTAATGATATCCTTATTTCTTTAAGTACGGGTAAAAACGCACAGGGCATTGTGAATGCAAAATTAAACAAAATATAATAATAAGAACAAAATTCTCATCTTTATCGAAAGTTTCAATATTTGTAACAAGTGCTTGAAAGATTCGTCAGTCCTGTTAGGTCCTGGGTAGCTCAGTGGTTAGAGCAGTCGCCCGGATTGCGAAAGGTCATGGGTTCGATTCCCATCTCAGGGTGCCAGGGACCAAGTGGATTTTTTAAGCATTTTGTATTAAGAATTCTTTTTTGAAGTCGGTAAAAATTTAATAGTTTATATTTTGAGAACTATTGAAGCGATTTCGATAAAACTTGTAGCGTTCGCTAAGTTAAAAGTTTGTCAAATAAACAAAGAATCATTGCAATCCGCCGTCTAGTTTGCGAGATATCCGTGAATACATATATAAAATTTTGCACACGTGTTAACAAGCTCATACAGATCAACATACATGAATATTTCGCCATTCCAACGAAATTACATACATACACCTCAATTAATAACCTCCTTTTTTATGACGTCGGAGGAGCATGATATAAAAAAATTTTGGTCACCCATCCTATGACCGGCCTTTGCGAAAGTTTCTTTATATCCAATTCGCAGACCGATCGCGCTAACCATGCATCGAGAGGATTTTCATTAACTACTAGCATGCGACTTCTTCGACGTAATTTAGCCTATGTCACCCGCGAATGATATAGCTTCCTGTAGCGAATTCAACTCAGTAGTTTGGGAGCGTATTCAATGCAAACAAACAAACATTGCTCTTTATATTATTAATATAGATTTATATTAAAGCCACTTCCATTAACTTTGTGTTGATAATAAAAAAAGGTCCGGGCATTCATTAGTGATCATTGAAAGCTCAGTCGCGGGCCGTGGGATGTGCGGGGGGGGGCACGGTTTTGTTCTATCCGTAATTATAAATGCGCCGGAGTTGCTCCACCGTCTACCACATATTATAAAGATACTTCACGGTACATTAACTTAATGCCTTCGTAAAAAATACACGATAAATTAATTAGTTTCAGATAGGCTTACAAAAAATAATAGCGTATAAAAAAATTATTAAATAATCAAGCTATACCTAATTCTTTGATGACGACCTCCGTATCCGAGTGGCTCGCGGGGTCGCCATTTCTGAGGTCCCGAGTTAGATTTTTGGCCAGGCTAATGTAGAAAATGAACTTTTCTATATTGCGATATATGTGATGTATTCTAATATATTAAACAAATATATAATCAAAGACTTATCATGTAACACACATGAAGATTATCTCGAGAATATTTTTTTAAATACAATATTGTCTATGTTCACTATAGTGTTATAACTAAAAGTATGTATGTTTAAAATCGGTCTCAGTTTACGCAATAAAAACAAAAATCGAATCTTTCCTCTTTTAATATTATTTACTAAAATTTAAATTATTTACTACTTATAAAATATTAAGATCAACTTAATATATAAATATATAAATAAAAACACATTGAATTGAAACAAATAAGTAATTATATGATCCATATCATGTGAATACATATATTAAGCATTTAAATAAAAACGCCTTAAAAATCCACCCTGTCCCTGTCGTCTCAGAGTGCACGGAACAGGGTGGATTTTATAAGCAATTTTCATTAATAATATTTTTCAGTATAGCACTGTGAATGCAAAACTCATCCAGTATATATCATCATCATCATCATCATCAGCCGGAAGACGTCGACGACAAATAAATAAATATATGATATGTGTCAATTTCATTCGATTTAGAACTAATAAAAAATTTACATAAATGTTGTGTTAATAGCGGAATTTGTCAAAAATTTCTAGGTCACCGAACTTTAGCAAAACCGCCTGCGGTCGTTAGCGAGTTTATGAGCATTCACAATTATTTCATTAGATATTATCGTTCTTTGGTCAACCGTAAAACGGTGATTTTATCGCATTTATGTGGTACTCCGTATGCACTAATTATTTTTTATAAGTCCCAAAAGAGCTTTTAAGAGATCTCTCTGTCGACGCCGCCGTCCGTTTGGGCGAGTTTTTATCTCGATTATATTCGACATCGATATTTTTAATTAAGTCTGACTGGTCCTCGATTTAGACTGATTGCTGATTTATAGCCGAGCAATAAGTTGATAGCTATATCTATCTGCGTGGCGAATCCAAATTATTTAAAATTTTATCTTTAATCTTTATCTATTGAGTTAGAAATTTTTAAATTCGATTTACGTTTAACTATATTTTAAGAACATATACGATTTATTTGACATGTGATTGTGAGAGATTCAGTTACATATAGTTAAAGCACGATGTGAATTGATTTTTTAGTTTTTAACTATAGGTGTAATATTGATTTTAATGGAAAGATATATAAATAAAGGACACAGTTTTTTAAAGTTTAAGAAAATATCTAATTCAATATTTTCTGAAGTTTACGTAGGCTCCGCAAGATTATGATCTCAAATTAATACGCCGTATTAGTCTCTATCTTGCGAAGAGATGTGGAGATGCCTCTCCCAAGACAAATAGTTGACTAGTCACGTTTAGTGTGTGTGTGGCTTCGAGTCTCCACCTCCACAAAGGTGTTAGTGATTCGCCACACAATCAAAACTATCCGTCCGTTCGTACGTCTTTATTCTCAGAAGACCATTATATATTTTTTTTATCCCTGAGGCGAAGGCAATTTGCTTTCGGCGCGGTGTGTTCGGCCGTGTCGAATTGATTCCGTCGTGGTCGCGGACCGCCGTTTGATTTTCTGCTCAAAAACTCTGTCTATGGTTTGTTGTTGATGTAATTCGGTTTTTTTTAAATTAAATGTAATCATAAATCTCTATGGTTCACTGATGAAAGATGAACAGGAATGCGTAGAAATTGATGAAAGTTCCATTTAACACCAAAGCTTGCGTTCACCGAGTTTCTAGTAGTAATCTAATTAATATTATTAATTTATAGTAAAACACGATTTTAAGAAATGCATTGCCAATTTTGGAGTAATCAATATGACCCATTCACTAAATACATACGCATGAAAGTTGTTTTCATTTCAAAATTTCATGAAATAAACTCTCGTCTTACTTTGTTTGAAACGTACATACCTAAACATATATAAAAGGAGATGTCCTGCCCGGATGACTGACAGACAACGCACAACCAAAACCGCTGGTCGTAGAGATTGCAAATTTGGAGGGTACATTGCTCTTATTATGTAAAAGTACTAAGAATAGATTTTTGGAAATACCACACCGAAGGGGTTAAAAAGGGTGAAAACGTTTGTTTGAAACTTCTTTATTTATGAACTTATATCGATGAAAATTGGTATTTGAGTAGCTCATGACCCTGGGAAGGTCACAGATTATATTTCGAGAAATCCCGAAAACCAGCACATATAAGACTATAGGGAATATAAAGTGTATTTTTTATGGGATATCAATATGTTACCATAGCAACCATTGTTTAATATTTGATTTGTCATTGTAATAAAGATAATTTGTAACAAATACAACATTTTAAATTATTTTTTTGATTGTTTTGGTCAAGGTTGCGTTTTAAATTAAAATGTACTCAGTAAGAACTAAGCTTTCGTTTTATTCTAAGAATTTTGCGTAGATTTTAGCATTTGATAAAGTTTTGAGTAAACTTTTTAAATTTTTGTTTTTCTTTCCATCAGCATTTCAAAATTCCACCCATCTTGTGACCGACCATTGCGAAAGTTAACAACCGTATCGTAGACCGAGCGCATTAACCACTGCACCATCGAGCTCCTCAATATTACAAATATAGTTTTTTATTTAATCTAATATCGCAGATATTTAACTATTAATAAAATCGAAAATAGTGTATCGTATCGTGATCCTTGACAGTTCACTAGTTCCCTGGGCTTTGGGCAGTCGTACTTTAGAAGGACGCCGTGCGTGATGGATTGTTGACTCATGTACCACGCGTTTAGTCGTGCCAATGCATCTCGCTATTCTATTATAGGGCTAGCCACCTAGTTGGACTGTTTTATCCAGTTAGCTACGATACATCCATTATATATTAACATCAATGTCATTTTCATTAGTTCACACAAAATCTCCTCAATTTAAACTCGAAAAAAAAAAACAGCCGCGTGTCTACAAGTCGTTGAAATAATAGGGGAACGGGACACGGAACTGACAAAAAACTTAGGTATTCAAAAATATTATCAAAAACAAAATTATTATTCTATGTAGATAAGCTTTATTATTTAGCAAAAACTATGTAAAAAATAACCGTGTAAACAGTGACTCGGAGGACGTGACGTCATTCTTGGGGTAAGAACATGAAATTTTCATTGAAAAAATATTAATTATTATATGACCTTTTTATATTCGAACTCACAAATTAATAAATAACCTTTGTTACTTGTTAACAATTCAATTTATCATTAAAATTGTTTGACATTTTGAATGTTTGCCGCATTTTTCCTAGATAGTTTTACTACCATTTACTACCAATTTACCCACAAATGACGTCACTCGTTCTGATTGGTGTTTCGTTTAACGTGAAACACAGACTACAAATATTGAAAAATTATATTTTTGTTTATTGATTTAAAAATATAAGCCATCATATTAAGCTTAACTATAGGACGTATAATTTTTAAAAATATGATTTTTTTTTATAACACACACTTTACATTTTTAGCGAAGTGTTGTCCGATCCCCTATTGGGATTACTATAGTTTTTAGTCTATTTATTTCAGCAACTGTCTGATAATCTCTTATTATATTAGTAATGAGATGCAAGAAGAATCGTTAAATTATTCCAAATTAATATTATACATACGAAGGTCCGTGTATATTTTTTTTTTATCTTTATTGCCACATTACTGCAAATGGCGGACTTAATGCCATAGGCATTCTCTAGCAGTCAACCGGAGAGGATAAACAGAAAATTTGTAAGGCAGTGACAGTGAAAGAGAATTAGTATTCTGATATAATTAACAATCATACACATATATACACATGTATACATACATATATATTAAGACAATACACCACATACAAACACACAAATACATATATACATAAATAAATATATACATATACAGTAAAATAAACATCGACATGTCAGATTGGTTAGTCAGGAAAAGTTGTGACCTTTTAGATAGAGTTCACGCGCTTTTCTCTTGAAAACTAACCTATCCGGAGCATTTCGTACATCCAGAGGAGATTTCACAGCCGTATAGCAGTAAAAGAAAAAGATTTGGAAACAAACATAGAATAATGAGAAGGAGTCTGGAGTGCCAGATTAGAACTGGAGCGAAGTTGTTTTTGATGAGAGGCACCCAAGTACTGAAACCTAGATTTCAGATATTCAGACGCGCGTGGATCGTATAGAATTGCAAAGAGAGTTTTACGATTCTTAATTTCCTACGTTCGCGTATTGGCAACCATTTAAGGTGTACATATGTCTGTTAAGCTTTCACGGCTAACCTACTAAACAGAGTTGACTTGAGATAGGACATAGATTGCATTTTATTTTGATAAAAAGGTTGAAATAAGGAATAAAAGTTTGCATGAAGTTCGTCATGGTCAAAGATCATAAAACTTCATATTCAGTTTATGTATTACACGATATGATGCCAGGGTCGTGGCCCATTATCCTTAACTATCAATAAGGAATTCCTGAGCCCTGCAGTGGGGACGTTAAAGGGCTGTCTAAGACACGATATGATGAATCTGTGGTGCGAACTGGCCAGCAGGCCGGTGAATATTTTATAAGACTACTTTTTTTGGTGGCATGTTATTCTTCTTTTTTCTCTCCTCTATTTTGCTGTCATGTTAGTGAATTGTAATTTCGTTTGTATATATTTTAATTGTTTATCATTTTATTTCCCTAATCTTCGAGTCTTGTGTCTTACAATTTGATGAGAGTTTTTAAAAATGCTGCACATAGTAACTATACCACTCGGACGAAGCCGCGGGCAAAAGCTAGTTAGTTACATTATAAAATCAAGAAGCCAACCGCACGATGTAACAGTCTAAAAGATAGAATAGATACCTACTAACTGATATATAGTCTGGATCACTCTTCAGTTGCGGTAAGCTCATTTAATTTTCGCTTAGTTTATAATCTTCTTTCTCCCAGTTCCCTTAAGAACTGTTATCCCAGTTCCCTTAAGAAACTTTATAGTCTATGAATGTCTGTGCAGGCCTCTAGAACTTTCCAAAAAAGGCGACACTTACTTCGCGGAGTTAGCTAGTATAAAATAAAGTGTGAATTTTGGAATTTATACGAAGCATTAAGTCCATACAGAGAGTGTGGTATTAATGACATTTATAGTGAGATAAAGTCGAAATTACCCTTCGCAACAGTAAATTTAATGAACAAAATCATGAGGACATTAGAAACCTATAAAAAAGGTGAAATTACAGGGTTAGTTTAATGACGCTGGAGGCGCCGGGGAGGCGGGCTGGCGGTGCCCGCCTTGTGGCGCTGATGATAGCCCTCGAGGCACGCTGTAAACTACAGCCTTGGTACACACTTGTAGCATCCTAATGAAAACGTGGTTTGTCTTATGTGTTGTGATTATGTTTCCTCCAACAAACTTAGTAACATGGTTTGTATTACAAATTTTCTCAAAGAATTAAAGTGTCAATACTTGACAAAGTGTCATAAATTTTAAGCAATTTTTTTTACCAATTGACGCTAATTTGAATGAAGTAAGTACTGTTAACACCTACCTAATAATAAAAGTATTCTATAAACTATTAACAATGCTAACTTCATTTAATTATCGTCTATTGGTTTTTTTTTTGCACCATTGTTAACTGCCCGCTGTATGCGGATGACGCCGTGGCGCTTGCGGAAAATCCAACAAATCTGCAAACTCTAATCACAGTGGTGTCAGATGTTTGTAGGCTGATAGGCTTACAATTGAATGCGAAGAAGACAAAAAGTTTGACAGAGCCGACACCAAAACAAATGTGAGGATTATGGTTGACTATGTAGTAATTGAACAAGCGAATGACTTTGTTAATCTTGGATGTGGTTTCCCGTATATGGAAGGTACACTGCTGTCAAAAAGGTGAGTGGTTGCTGGGAATAGCGTTGGAAGACTTCTTGGCAGCAAAACCTATGCCAGAAAGCACAGCCGTCTATACAAAATGCGGTGCTGACGCTCCCCCTCCCCTCCAATTTTTTTTTGCAGTGTATGATTTTTATCTTTTATTTCAATTAGGTATTTTGTAGCACGAGCGTCTCACAATGTATATAAAAAGATTTGTGAAGCTCGTTCTTTTTCTCGCTCGGTCTCCATAACACTGGCGCCCGGACCCCCCCTAGACGCTTCTCTCGGCTATGGAAAAGTGCGTATCTGTCACATCTAACATGTGTTAAATTACAGCGGCATATGAAGACCGTTTGCTTTTGCTAATATGAAAAGGGATATGAACGAGACATACAAGGTCATATTAATATTATTATACGCCCGGACTTCGTGGAGTGGATTAGTTAAGTATACTGAATAATATTACACCTTATATAATTGACTCGTATGCTTAATGAGTTATTTGATACTTTATCTTTCTTCAGTAGCCGACCGACCGATAAAGGTCGTGGGAACCCACCGTATTCGATCAACGCTGAACCGTCGTTGAGAGTTATAAATGTTCAGCATCAGCAGTATGCATCATAGGGCTGCTGATGAAAAATTGTTTAATGATGATGAGTGTGTCGAACTCAATTATCAGTTGTCTCAAATGTAGACTAAGCTTAACATTACTTTAGGACATTCTTATTTTTTCCGGTAACTTTGTTAACACATACACAATAATATATTCGTAAAGGAAACGAATCAACAATTTCAAATCAATAAATTATGAGTTAAGTTCATTAAGATGCACAATATTCGTTAAAAATACATTCTCAAAACAATAATACAGTTACATTCATACAAAATAAGTGGATTGAAATTAAATAGCATTAAACATCCTGCACAGGAAATAATTTATTATGTTTATAGAAATTTCCGCTCCATTTGACGCAAAATTTACATGGACATGTTATTGCACTGATTAATGTTTACTTCTATAAATTGTCTCTTTAAAGATTTATTATTTATTCAATTGTCTTAATGTTTCTTTTATCTAGATATGGACTTTTCAATGACGAGAAATAGAAATTCTCTGTTTTACAATATACATATATTTAATGTTTATCAGAAATAAATTAAAAAAAGGAGACACAAATTAAAAAAAGGAGACCTTCCCCAGAAAAACTAGGTAGATACTTGAAAGCTTATCTCAAATACACTTTGTTAAACCAGTTTCGATACCAGTATGCTCAAAAAAAAAGCAAATGCCAAATTAATGTTCACATTAAAAGGCGAACATTAAAACTGACTTAAAAGTGCATTTTGTTAAGAAACAGGCAAAACACAAATGCGGCGGCTTAAGTGTTGTTGGAATATCGATAATTTCGATATCGATTTATAAACACTTGTCGATGAATCATTTATTTGTTGATATATTAGTTATAAATGAGTTATACAGTTTTACAATATTGTATATCAGAGCCTCTTTCGACTGTGTGAAAAGGGACTAGGGATCCCGATATAGGGGTAAGTACTAGGAGAACTCGGCTTCTCTGATCGTAGGGCTTACCTCACCGAGAGGTTATACCGTAGGGTCATTTTCACGGTTCCAACTTAGTAGCAGGCCGTCAATTGGACAAATCAACTATCGACACTATTCTATCAATAGACCATCGCTGTCTCAACAACATTGGTCGGGACAACGAAACTTACATTTAAACTTTAATGGGTCTTAAGTAATAAAAGGATTTGTACGAGGTCACCAGCACTCCAAGGGACCGACTACAGTTTTTAACCGCCATACAATGACTAAACATTTCGAAACTATGAAAGTGGTATTATAAAGTATGTAATATAAAGTTTACCGTATTTCGTATTGGATCACCACTTTACCGTATTTTCGGGTGTTTATTAATTGCAATATTTAAGTTGCAAGTAAATTGATTATCCGACTCTATTTATACAAAGGGTTGGTAAATTATATAAACGCATTCACAGGTATAAGTTTACTTTCAGACTGTTTTAATGTTGAATGTCGACATACTAATGTCACAGATTACGTCGCCACAGAGTGAACGACAAAAATTATTAAACAGATGTGCCACAATAGTATAAACATACTGAATACTAGTTGTTTTCCTGCGACTTCACTCACGTATAACGAAGAAATTGATAAATTCCCGTAGGTGAATGAATTTTCATGATCGGATCAGTATTTCAAAAACTGCTGCTGCTGCTTTCAAAACGAAAATGCCGTTTCTTTGAGATATTAATCATAAAACCTATTAATACAAGTATATCAATGATTGATAGTTTTCCACGTACGAGTTCAGTGCAACGTTTTTGCGGTAGTTTAAATTAAAAATTGTTCATTCCACATTATACTACATTTTTACCACTTTTTTTGGCGAAAGTTATGTACTATAGTTTTGTAATAATATTATAAAATAAATTTATAAGGGCAAAAATCCCCTTCCTTCATAGAAATATAAAAAGGAAGTTTTGTGTACATAATAATAATAATAATAATAATAATAATATTTATTTGATCATAAATTATCGGAGTTACATACAAAGCTTATTAAAAATATATTTATATAGTTGTTATTTAGAATACACCTTGCTTATAGGTAGCATCCATCACCGAACTAGGTTGTAGACCTGAAACATCGGTAAATGGCGCCTCCAACCTCGGACATTAATCAATGTATTACATTACATCTTTGTTATGTTTTATTTAAATATAGCATTTGAGCAACAATAAACTTCTGTGTAACAAACCAATCATTTAAAGCAATATTGAAAATAAAACAAACTAAAATATAGAAAAGGAAAGAAGTCCTCTCTGTGTGTAATGTGAGAAATGCATGTATGAGGGTCGAGAGGGTGTATTTGTAAGTTATATTAAAATTGGTAACATATTAAATTGTGTAGATAAATAAATAAATTAATTAATTAAAATAAGATAAATTTATTTAATGTGGGTTGAGGAGAGAAATACTATAATTTAAAGCTTTCCTTAAAAATGACTTATGATTTTGTTTATTTATTCTCATATATCACACATAAAAAAATCACCTTTTCACTTGAGGAGACTATTGTCAATTGTTCCTCGGTTTCATATATCGATAAAATAATTTATAGTACCAAATGGCGATGAAATTTTATCACACATGTGTGTCATCCATAAGGTTCAATAACAAAATGCTATCGATAATTGTTAAATCAACTCATAGACTATATTTTGGCTATGGTTATAGAATTAAAAGAGTTCGCATAAAGAAAATTTGTGTTACATAAAACTTACAAAGTTTGAGGAATGATGACTGGGTAAAAAAAACAAATTCTATTTAGTCCGTAAGTCAGATAATAGATTATCTTTTATTTCAATTTAACAAGTAATAGAAGTTGAGTCACAGTTTGTGGAAAATGTACAAAAGTGTGACGTCATATGAAATTTTAACTCAATGTATCGCCGTAATTTAATGATTGCAAAAAAAAAATACATGTTTAATATTTTTCCTGATGACAATTTGCTGTCCGTCTTCAAATTGTATTAAATATAACTACTGTAATAAACATTCTTGAAAACTTTTTTCCCTATACTTGTGTTTAGGGGCCGTCCACGTGATCTTTTTTCAGCTTTTTATAACCACCCCTACCCCTTGGTGATATATGGTGAGGTTTAAAACTACCCACACCCCCTCCATCTAAAACACGTGTATTTTTTAATACATCAAAAAAATCGGTTTTTCGGTTTAGAAATCGCGCGTTTTAGGAAAAATACACGTGATATATTACCCCCCCTGTGACAATTCGTGATTTTTGACGAACACCCTTTTCCTTCTTTAGAGCCTCACGTCATTAATGGACGGCCCCTTATAAGGTAAGCAAAATTATAAAATTTACTATTATTCTATATTCATCAACTTTATAATTAAAAAGAGAATAATAAGGAATATGATGTCATTTTCAATAATAGCTTATTTGGCTGCTTTGTACATAAATCAAGTGATTTTTGGATTGCGCCCCCTTTATAAACTACATTTTCCCATCCTCGAGTGTATTCCAAGGAAAAGGTTGTTTAAAAAGTTGTTATAAGATTAAAGCTAAAGAAAAATAAGAAAATCCGGGACAGATTTAAAGTGCGCTGTTGGAACTTACTGAATTTTCATTTCTTTCATGCTGCTTCTTAATATTCCGTTCGCCGATGATTTTTTAATATCATGGGCAGCGTCAGGCCCCTGGCCTAGAGTCACAAGCTCGAGCGTCGGCGCGTCTGTAATCGAATTGATTCGTTAATTATTCGTTTATCTGAGAGCATTAGAGTCCTCCCACGCCCGTCTTAATTGCCCGCCACGCCGCCACAAAAGAACATTCTAGACGACGCACAGTTCATTCGTTAAATTTTATACTTTAATAGTCGTCGAAGTGTTAATTGAATTTCCTTTAGCCAGTTCATGACCGTCTTGGTTTGATAGTGTGAGGCAATAAGTACGACTATGCGTTTTACCTGTAATTAAAATCAGCTAAAAGTTTTAAGGATATTCAGTATTTCTATATTAGAAACCTACACATAGCTAAAAAAACAGATACACAGTTAGACACTGTTCTCTTTTCTGTTTTACAATACCTCCTAGGAGTCACATACATTACACCCTATTTGAATAAGGCTTCGATTTTAAATATGACTTCGCGTAGACATCTGCACCTCGCCAGCCTCCTATTCGACATTATTAAATTCTAGAAGCCAACCTGTCTCTTTGCTAAACTTCTGTTTCGTCGTCTCAATAAGAATGGAGCCTGAGCTAATCGGTGTTTACTGGAGAGTAATCTTCAGAAGACAGTTACATACCACCACTCTGGTTATAGTACTTCAAGACTGACTCTGAAAAACATTTCAATGATTTTTTAACCGACTTCAAAAAAGGAGGAGGTTCTCAATTCGACTGTAAGCCAAGGAAATACGACTAAACTGTCAAAAAACCTTACATAAACTAAGAGATAAAGAAAAGCAAAGATCAAGATAATAAAAAAGATCAAATTAACTTTTATACAACAATATTAAATCTACTGTGACAATGTCTAACGACCTTGATACAACAAATCACCTATACTTAATTAAACCTATTTACAAATGAACCTTAATACGACAAAAATGCTGCGAGAATACGAAATTGTGGCTGACACCGACTCCAAAATAACAATAATTGTGCATTATATTATCATAATAATTTTTAAGTATTGCTTAGGTGAATTAAAAATAAATATTTTGATAATTGTTTGTTAGTCATTTGTATGTGTTGAGTTAGATGTGAAGTTTAAGTGAGTCTTCGTGCCTGGTAAACGCTTGAGCGTTCATACCTTGAATAGAAAAAATACTAGAATACGTAATTTTTTGTTACTTTTTAGTGCATTTTTGTTTTTTTTTTTTTTTGAAGTCGGTTTTTTTTTTATAAAAGCAGCGTGTGAGTATTCCTAAGGGGCACTCGGTGACGGATAATGCCATTTAGATTGTGAGGTGTGATGCTTCACTTGTTATGTTTATAGAAGTAATTTTATATAAATATTTCTTTTAATATATGTAAGTCTATTTTATTTTAAAATATCGTGACTTTTTGTGTATTTCGTGTTTCAAATTATAAAGAAGTATATGTGTATATACAGTTTTGTTTTTATGGTACTGCATATTTATACGTATTTTTATTATGCGTAATGTTCTTGTTATTATGCGAAATGTGTAACAAGTGGCACTTTGGCGACTCATGCTCCTCATAGGGTTGTGGCAGAATATCAGTGATTTGCTTCATATATGGGCAAATCGTATACTGAGCCTTGACCCTTTTGCGTTGCTACGACACACAGCCAACATAATATTTCTTTATTCATCAAATTTTTCTGTTGCTTTGTACTTTTTTTTTATTTGCTTTAGTTTATTTATATCTTAACAGTTATAAATTACAATGTGTTATACCAATAAATGCAAATAAGTTTATTATTATTATAGTAAAACCAACTATTCTTACGGTTAGTTGCACAAACGTCCATTAAGGTTTGATGATGCCTTTAGTATCCAATGAATATCAAATTTGCATGGGTAATGTCGCTTTAAACTAATGAAAAATTTTATGGACGTTTGTGAAACTCTCTGTTAATATGTTGTGAATACTAAGAGTTTTAAATGTCATTTTATTTCTTCTTGATTCTTTAAGTACTAGTATAAAAAATGCCTATTCACACCTTACAACTTTTATGTGACCAAATTAAAAATAATAACTCATCAATTACGCACAAAATATTTATCAAATAAAACGCAACAGACATAATTATAAAATCGTTTCATATACTTAATCATAATGAGCTTCAAATTGAGGACCTCCCCTTTTTTTTAGTCTGTTAAAATACATGGCGGCGTGCAATTATACGCTAAAAAGAATTCATTCATTAGCTTTTAAGCGTAATTATAAAAAAATACTGATGAGGAAAGGCTTCTTACCCGATGACATTCTCTTACGTGCTTTGCAACCACCTTATGTAGAGCCCTAGTAGTTCTTTTGGGAGCATTTTAATTTGGCTTATTTAAAAGATACCCGGGAGATCTCTGTGTGGCGGTGCATTATCGGGCCGGCTCCTCCAATTACGTGCAATTAAGCTATCATTAAGAGTGGTTTTTGCTGAGTTCGTAATATGTCACGTAGATCAGTGCATGTGTACGCGGCACACCGCGGCTGTACCGGTCAGAACGGGAAAAGGATAATTAAAGATTTTTATAAATGTATTTTTTGTAAATTTCAAGGTAAATGGAAATACTATGTACGCTTAACAAATTTGCTCTTTGCTTAACTTAATAATTATGTGTAAAGCTGAACAACAATATTTCAAGCTGACGATCTCCGTGATCGAATGACTCGTACGCCGCGCCGGTTCCAATTTGTCGCACCTATGAGGTCTCGGCTTGGATTTACGGTGGGATCAATCTAGAAAATGTTTTTTTTTTCTATATATATTTATTTATTTAATAAAATTTCTTGCTAATAGCATTTGGACTTAATGCTTATAGTATTCGTATTCGTTGTTTCAGATGGCCATAATAAAAGTGCTTTAATAACTTAATTTGGAGACAGAGCAATGAGACAGTCCAATATTTGTTTATTTGAAAACAAAAAAAGCACTTTCGGTGTACTGAGACATTTGTCAGTTTTTTATAATGATATTAACATGTCGTTACGTACGACCCTATATATATGACTGACGTGTGTGTATTTAGCTACTTTAGAACTTAGTAGATCCGTAGATAATTTTTAATTAAATTCAGCTCTATTCTTATCTCTATCCAACACCATGTTTCTTTTTAAAGGTGTTACCCTCAGAGAGGGGAGAGATGGAAATATCATACCGTAGGATATATCATATCACTTCAGAGGGCTGCGATTAATAGCGATACGATAGCAAAAAACTTGCACCAATCGTTAAATTACGATCGGTATGAGTTAATGATCGAATTCGGTAATATTGCGATCACAAACACTGTCGATACTCAGACCCAGATTTCCTTCTAAATTGCTGTATTTTTTTACACAGACAATATTAAAATATGCCATCACAAAATGATAGGCGTCTTGTGGAGTTAATATCACTAATTTTAACATTTCTAGTTTACCGCAATCATACTATCGTTTTGTGGAGTTGATAGGATTCATCCTACGGTACGATACATCTGAATTTTCTATGATTAGTTTAAACGTAAAGCAATGAAAAACTTCTAATAGAATCACCGAGAATACAAGATACTTTTTGGCTCTGTATTCTCAAACTTCTAGCTTCTAGCTATCTACTTATTTATGGTGTAAATAGCAACCCAATTGTTAGTTTTCACGGTTGGATCGCCGTCGGGATGGGAGGGATGTGACGACCCAACGCTGAGGACGCGGCACCTACACCGCACACGCTAAACAACGCTGAGACGAGTTGCAGGTTACGGACCTATAAATATTTTTCCAAAAAAAAGGTTTACTTAAAATAAAAGGACTTTATATAAAACATAATAAATTTAATTTTTATGATTATATAAGGTCAATTTTGCATTTACAATGCTAAACTGATAAATATTTTTAATAAAATAAAACTTAAAAGAAGATTAATTTTATTGATTGAATTCATTGAAAATTTACTAGTTCTAACTATTTATGTATGTAAATTCACCATCACCACCAGCCCTTTTACGTCCCCACTGCAGGGGCTTAGGCCTTCCTTATGGATGGTTAAGGAGGATGGGCCATGACCCTCCACGCTGGCCCAATGCGGATTGGAGGGTATTAACGACTACAAATGCAGCCGGGACCAACGGCGTAACGTGCCTTCCGAAGCACGGAGTAGCTCGAGATAATAATTTTTTGGTCACCCATCCCGTGACCGACCCTAGCGAAAGTTGCTTAACGACTACGATCGCGGGCCGCGGCGCTTATCCACTACGCCACCGAACTACATTGTATGTAAATTATGACATAGAAATTGATTCCTATTCCTAAATGTTCAGACCTATCAAAATGCAAAAATTAGAAAAACGCATCCTAAACGCATTTTCATTTTAAGAGAAACAAATACCTATAAATCTTAGTAGCCCTACTGTACTTATTTAATAGTCTTTTTTCTAACGTCTTCATAGAATATAATAGCAAATTAAAATAGTTCTTATATCTCTAAAGTTTCCCACGAGAATACAATTTCAAAGTCCGTGTTATCGACATCGCAGACTATTGTAGTATACTTCTAAAATAAATATTTGTCATAAATTAATTATATAAGTATGCGTAATTTATACACAATTAACTTACTGGAAATTTATTTGTGTGCTTTACAAATGAATAATTAATTACATATCAAATGAACAAAACTTGATTGTTCAATTAATACTGTATTTGTAATGTGAAATTATTCGTTTGATAAACCACATGATTAAGGAAAGAGAACGTCGCATGGTAACCGCAATGGATTCACTTACCAACCTTTGCTCTTTTGTTGCAACCAATGGTCATTAATTATTATTGTTATTAGTTTAATATGTTAAATATTAGCAATAACAATGACCTTTAATAGCATTAAAAGAGCTGATAAGTTTGTTGCGTCCATTCTTATAGACAACGATAAAATAACCTGATTTGCATAAAGAATGTTTGAATTCATCAAAGTACTTATGATTTAGAAAATAAATAAAATTTTGATTTACGTATGTAGAAGCTGGGGCACGACTGCCAACTCTGTAGTCATAAGATACGACATCTTAGCAATGTTATGGCGATATTTCTTTCCATTTTGCTACTTTGATAAGTTAATAACGACGAACAAATATAATAGAATGTTGATCCATGATTTTACAAGTGACAACAATGTTACCGACTTAGTAATTTATCCCAAATTTATCCACCAAAAGATATGTCAAAGTAGTAAAATTAAACTTAATATTTCCATAACACCGCTAAGATGTCTTAACCTGTGGCTAGAGTTAGGCATTCGCTCCCATCTCCCAGTGAAAAAATATTCCGAACAAAGTCAATAGGATCAAAGAGTTGTCTCATACAAATCATGTTTATATATGATATACGAACCAAAGAACATGTACATCCATGTACCTGTTTAGTATTAAAATTGAGTTTTTGTTTTGTCTCTTTCATATAAAACAGTATTGTTAACAAATAATACTGCTGTTAAGAAGTAGACCTGTACTGTTGGAAAATAGCCTTGTAATGATAATAAATAGTCTTGTACTGTTAAGAAATAGCCTGATACTGATTATAAATATCCCGATGCTATTGTAAAATAGCCCGATACTGTTGTGAAATAGCCCTGTACTGATGTGAAATAGCCCGATACTGTTTGATGAGACTGAAATGTTATCTCAGACTAAGCTTTATGCGTTAAATTATCTTTTATTTTAATAAAAACAACCGTCTTAATTACAACAGATTTTATTAGTAAATTACTATATCTGATTCAACAGTGATGTGAACACACCTTTGCGCTATTCTGTCTACGATGTGTCAAATGTACGCACAATAGGTACTAAATTAACTGTATACAATCTTAGCACATCTGCCACTGCTTCATTGATGTGATCTTGCCTTTATATGTAATACGAACTAAATATAACGAAACTAATCTCTGAGAGAAACCATAATAAAAAAAAAATTTTCAACAAAACAAATCACTGTTACAATAAGAATAGTGTCTATATATCAAGATTTACATGAAGTCTAACGTATTTATTGACAATTGTTATAGAAATTCAATTTTTACCATATTTTGCGTGTTGATAACCCTGAGATATTTTTAACTGACATTTTTTTATGTTTTAAATTGTTTTTCTGACATGATACAAATACAGTGTTATATAAACAATATAAAGCTTTCGTGTTAAACAAACTAAAATGCCCGTTAAACTCTTTTCAAAGCTAGATTACTTGTCCAACTTTATGAGTTTATTCAAATACAAATAACTACTTTTTTAAGTTCAAAACCCTTTCACACTAACTCGTCGAATGTCTTACAGCCGTCCGACCCCACCGTGGGCACTCGGCTGGTGTAAAATTAACCGACGCCGCCGCTAACATCAAAAGCGCCGACTCCTTTGTGCTCGCCGCACCATTGTCTCCCATATGTTGTTTTAATACTCTTAATAATATAGTGTTGTCATGCTAAAAGTTTATTATCCGATGCACTGATGCGTTCATTTCTAACTTGACAAATCGTCGCTTTGTTTAATGGATATACAATATATGTTTTTTTGTTTCGTAATTGAGAACATTGTGTAAGAAACAGATGTAACTGTGAATTTTGAGGACCTCCGTAGTCGAGTCAAAGTCAAAGTCAAAATAATCTTTATTCAAATAGACTTCTTAAAAGTACTTTTGAATCGTCCAACATTTTTTCCCTGCCGCTCTTTCAGGACGTCTTTTGGCTGATAAGAAGAACGAGCAAGAAACTCACCAGCTCTAATAGGAGTAATGACATTTACAAAAACCATGCTATTACCAGATCAATACATTATAAATAAAGAGAAAAAAAAGCAACTATGGTTTTATAATGATAATTGATAACATAATCATTTAATAATAATGGAAGCAAGATAATTTTTGATATATAATGAGTTAAGAAGTAATCACCTATCCAGTTGCTGGATCATCTCAAGTCCAAGCATTCTTATCTGTTATATAATCCGATACCTTATAGTAAGCTTTTTTAATAAGTATTATTTTAATAGTAGATTTAAACTGTATGATATCTAATTGTTGTATTTTGTTTGGGACCTTATTGTAGAAGCGCACACAAAGACCCCTGAATGAGTTATTAAATTTTTGCAGTCTAGTGACAGGCACCGTTAATTTATTTTTATTTCTTGTATTAATATTGTGTACATCACTTTTTATAGAAAACAAACCAATATTGTTACGAACGTACATTAAGTTCTCGTATATGTATTGAGAAGCAACAGTCATTATGCCTATTTCCTTAAATTTCTCCCTCAAAGAGTCCCTAATCCTAAGATATTAAATTGATCTAATTGCTCTATGCTCTAAATGTCGGCAGCATTTCCCCACAATAGGATTCCGTACGACATCACACTATGAAAGTAACTGAAGTATACTAATCTGGCAGTATCTGTCAGTTAACCTACGTATTTTCATTACGGCATATGCTGCAGAGCTAAGTCTACTCGACAATTTATCAATATGTGGGCCCCACTGTAGTTTAGAATCTAATGTTATTCCCAAAAATACTGTGGTATCCACAAGGCCCATGTTCTTATCTTTTATATTAACATTATAATCTACTTTTTTAACATTAGGTAGTACAAATTTTAGACATTTTGTTTTTCCTTCATTAAGGAGAAGATTATTTACATTAAACCAATGTACTACTTTGAGTGGTTCAATAATCTCTGAGATTCCTCGATCATTTCCCAATCTAATTAATGAAGAAACTTCTTGTCTAGGTTCTGGGTGTTATGGTACCTACGTTGTCTCAGATACTCCCTTATACGAGGGCTTTAGCTAACATGTTAGAATCTTAGCAAAGAAGAGGTTTTTTCATTACAATAATATTAGTGGCACATTTTAGAACGAATATTGTATTTTATTTAAGAACTGACGAAATATTTCTATAAATAATAATTTAGTTATTATAATATTTTTTAGTAAAATAACCTCTTTTGTTATAGACACCATTTTACAAAGTTGATATTTTTTTCTTATATACATAGTTTGTTAATTGTTAACTCACGGTAAACAAAACTACGTTAAGTAAGACGTGGCATATATTATACGTTTAGATATAACGCCGTATATGGTTCGAACTTCCGTGACTTTGATGGTATTGTTTGACATGTATCTAGGTACAATTATACTTCCTTTTGTGCGCAGAGGAGCACACATAGCTTGCGTTCCGTTGACATTTGATATGACGCAAGCGATTCGGTTTTATGACATCTAAAAGTGGAAATAATAAAATTTAACAAAGCAACACTAGCAACATGAGACGCCATATTGATTTTACTATCTGCTTCTTTTATTAACTTATAAAGAAAATTAACCGACTTCAAAATCGAAAAGGATTTTATATGTTCGATGGCGATGTATGTTTTTTATATGTATGTTCATCGATATTTTTGACAAGTGTTGAACGATTTTCAAAATTGTTTTTATTTGACAGCTTGATGGATCGGGGTGGTCCTTTCGGGGTTTCCTTTTATAACAAAACAAAATACGTTTTCCATCAGATATCACCTAAAAAACAAAAGATTGCATATTTAGAATTCTTTTGTTTTTTAGGTGATATAATTATAAATATAGCATATGTATTATATAGCTTACCGTAGATGAAAGACTTTTATATTCACTCCAATAGTTTCGGGGCCTTTTCAATGCAAACAAAAAAGCAATCAAATCTTGCTTCTTTTTAAAATATGAATATAGGAATTGGAAAATAATTCGACGAGTAAATAAACAAAATCTCCTATTCCAAGACCTATTATATAAAAAAATATCAATATCACTAAAAACATGAAATAAAATCTTTTTATAAAAACAAGAACCGACTTCAAACTTTGTAAAATTCATAAATAATACTTATATCAAAAGCGACTTATTCGAGAAAATGCAATTGAAGTATCGTTCAAACCCACAGAAAACCGCCCGAATTTAGTTTTTATTTCTGACAGTAGAGTAAGTGGTTCTCTTTTACTTTATTATGGCTTCGCATAAAGACAAAGAGATAAAAAAATACATAGCCGTCGGACATATAACCTCTTCCTCTTCGATTTTGTCGATGAACGGGATAACTCCAAATAGCTATTTCAAAAAGCTTAGAAAATGTCTAAGTTTTTGGACATTGGAAATGGGACAGGAACAAATGGTGCATTGCGCATTGCCTTTAAATTATTTGTTAGCAGTTGTTTGTAAAATTTCGCAATCTAAATTATCGACTATAAAGTGGCTCGCATAAGTCATGTATATGACCCGATTTATGCGAGTCACTTTATAGTAATGTGGGTAAAGAGTGCGCAGTGGCTATGCGTCCATAAGCATAAATCCAGTTATTAAAAAAATGAAAGCACGGACACGCCAAGCCAAACCGATTTTTCAGTAAGTACCTTTTCCAACACAGAACGAGACGTCTATTCTCTATTTTTTTCATTCAATTTCCAACACAACTTGAGCACTTAACTCAAATGAAGCATAACTCTACTTACCGATTGTTCTAGTAATAAAAGAGATAATTTAGAGGAGAAATGGCGAATTTTACAGATAATTTTGTACTTCTTTTTCTGTAAAAAAAGGTATGTCTTAGTCCAATTAATATACATCATAGCTTTTTGTATTTAATTTTTTTATTCAAAATCAATTGAAAGTTTGCGTATTTTGGTGTAGGTCTCAATTAGCTTACTAAAATGTTTGTTAACCCTTTTATTTACCCCACGTCACATAATAGGACTTGATGTCATATGTATAGTAGGTATTTCACGTGATTTTTTTAAACGAAATGAATTTCATTTGCCCTATTTTACTACTATAGGTATAAAATTTTCACCGTCAGTCAATACTAGTCGTCAAACATTCATAAATATTGTAAACGTTTTACCACTATGTCAAATTTCACACCGCACCACTTTGTATCCGAACAAAGGTGCTTTTGTGCTAAACAATAATGTTAGTTAGCATAAAAACAAAGCACTCGACGGAATCGGCAAAGCAACAATGTTATCTGTTGCATGGCAATAAAGTTTCATTTAGTTTTTTAAAATGAATATTCTTTCAATAGCTGTTGAAGCAAATACAATAGGTAACTTGAATCTGTGTTTGAATTTTTATGTTTTTGTTTAAAAATAAAATGTGATTTGAATTTATCGTCACAAAAATCAGTTATCCTATTAATGTTTTAAATGTGAAAGTTTATTTATTTTGATGTTTGTCCGTCAATCACGCCGAAACTACTGAACGGATTTTGATGAAATTAGCTGACTTAGATAATAGGATACTTTTTATGCCATCAAATAATTCTCTAGGGACGACGCGGGTGAAGCCGTTGCCGGAAAGCTAGTATTTATATATTTTGATAGTTTATTACTGTTAAAGCTCATTTTGTTATTATACTCATTATCTCAAAACATCTATCTTAGATGAATTTACGTTTAAGATAAATCAATTCATATATTCAAAAAAATCTACACAGGAGTTGCAGTAGCGGAAGTGGAAGGCGTCAAAGAAATGTAACGTAAAGACAATGGCGTCTAAAAATCTTAGTAAAGTGGGGCTCTCAGCACAGCACATCAACTCACTGAACGTTACAAAGACAAAATGTATTGTTAGAGCACGCTGCTGTTGACAATGAGATGTGTTAAATTATGTAAGATGTCGTCGCGTTTGTGTCGACGCAGGCGCCGGTCACGTGGGTGCATTTGAAATGTAAAACTGCTCCAACGGGAGCCAGAATTCGGGTGTTGGATCAAAGGTGCGGTAGAGTTGATGAACAATATAAATTTGAACTTGGTAAAGAAAATGCTTTGTTTATGAAAAACGTTACGTGCATAAAAAGAGTATTTGTAAAAATAGATCATTTTTTACTAACATTTTTTCTAAAAAAAGTTAAAATTAATTGTGCTGTCTTAGACATAGATATAAAAGCGTTAAATGTAGTAAAAAAATTATTAGAGATATGTGATATTTTTCGTGGTTTGGAAAACTAATCATCTAAAAAGTAGCTTCAATCATATCACTCATAAGTCTCATTACAATAAAAACTTTAATAAGAAATATAATAAACTTTCTCAGTATTTGAACCAAAATTAAACACGATTTTTTATATTTTTTGATATAAAAATGTTACATTAAAAATTCAACAACTCGCTAAAATTTTAAAAATAATGTATCTACCATTTTTCTGTTCATTTACACTATTTTACAGTAGCGGTGATAGTGGTGTTCGAGCAATGAGGAATGTTATACTTTGTCTCTATCTTTCACGTTGACAAGTTTTTATGTCCTGTTCTCTTCCACTTTAATTAATAATCGACGTTAATATAAAAAAAACTAGCTTTTTTATTTCTATGTTGAATTAATAGTTTCTCTACGTTACTTACTATTAATTTGATATCATTACAGTTGGTAATGATGTGAATTAATCCTTGCGTGCTAGAGGCGACTCCATAGAGGCCAGCCCGCCGCGGGGGGTACATTAACACCCACTCACGCAGCGTGACGTCTCATACTGAGAGAGACTCGCAAAACACCTTTTTTCTATTCATAGAGGATAGAATTGGATAAAGTGCAACTGCTGTTTCCAACCGGTATATGGAAAATAAATTATATAAATTCATATGTGATTGGATGTACTTAGATTGATTTTATGTCATTATGACTTGTCTGATGATTGAGCAAAAGAGTTCTTTATTTATGGCTCTTACTCTCACTAACCATTATGTGTATTTATAACTTACTTTACATGTTCCACTATAAACATTGTTTTATTTTCCGTGACCCACTTGCAAACAAACGTTATTGTTTGTTTGCACCCGCGATCCACGTATGATGTAGCTTCCCCAAGGCGAATACTTTCTGATCCTCTGGCCCATCTTCATCTCTATATATTTTTTTAAAATATGATAATATAAAGTCTGATAGACAAGACATGTCTAGCAAGAATAATCTCGTGAATATAAATAAGTATTTGAGCCCGGAATCAATGCAAACAAACAACGAAATCTATAATTTGTGTATTGTGGTTATCCACAAATATTTCTGAAACTTAACGTTCCGCCTTTTCCCCCCAATTTTCAGTGTTATTATCTAAATATTGACTCCATGTATTATGTTTCTTGTTACCATTGTGCGACGGCGGGGAGTTTTTGCCAATCCTGTGGGCAAATTAATTTAATTGTTTCTCCGAGGTCGTCGCGTCGTCGTCGTACTGTAATTGCACACTTGCAACTTTTTACCCGCTAATGATAGCGAATGACTCGGAACATATTTTCCGATTAGCGTTTTGTTGACGTTTCTTTTAATTATAGTTTTATTTGATTCAAGCTGAGTGGAAGGAAAACGAACGAGGAATGTCGGTGATTCAGCGGTTCTTTTGTAATTGCGGGGCATCAAATGATAAAAGAGAGACATGAGAAATTTAGATATAAAGTCTAATTCTAAAATTATTTACAAAGTTAATTTATTGAACTGGCAACAGCTGATTAGAAAAACTTATGTGTGTAGAGGTAATATCATGAATTGTATTTAAGTATGCCCGATAAATGATAATGAGCTCCAAACACATCGATGTACGTTCAAGATAAGCGTGGACTCATTGTAATGTCAAGAGCAACTCTGCGATGCTATTAATGTGAAGTACTATGAATTAACATTTGACTATAGCCAGGCAGGCAACTATCGTGATATTTGCATGTGGCATCGATCGTACTGCGCGCGCGCCGCCATATCTGACGTTTTAATTATGATTCCCGCATCTATCTCTTCTTATCATATGGTCCAACGATGAGTGGTAAGCGGTTCACAATTAAATGCTAATTACGATACTTTCAATTAAACTTAATGATTATGACCCTTCGAGGCGTAATACATTATACATGTCTTGATATCACAAGTTTATACAACTCCAAAAATAAGTTTTATATTTTAAATACGTGAAAGGAATTATTCTCCTATATTATTCAATTCTCACTTTTATTTCCATATTTATTTTATCTAGATTTTAAACGGATAATATTATATTTTTCTCGCTAGATGAATACCATTGGACCATTCTCCTCACCGCGCAGTCCACGCATGCGTCCTTAATTAGGCATTCCGCTGGCGTCCGGCTGCGTACGCGATCCGTGCAGGCGGTGCCTTTGACGCGCTTGCCCCGTCTCACTCACACAGTGCAGCTATTCATACCCAAACCACCAATTCAGCTTGAGCTCTCCAACTCTTTCACCATCAAACACAATCCCTTACGCTCACAGGTCATGTTATATTAAACAAAAAGACTGGCGACTCTACATTTCTGATTTCTGACGAATGTGTATTAAGTTAAGGTTGAAATTACGCTATTGTGTATTGATGTATCAAAGGTGTTACTGAAGTGATGTAATGAAGGGACCTAATTGTGTATTCTACTTGGGATGCTCGGCCGAAAGATAAAAGCGACGGAAAAGCCTGACAGCTATCTCCCTCACGTATCTTTGAAGCTGCTAAAAGTGGGTAATAAATACTTAGTTAATTTATAATTAGAATATAAAATGAAGTTATCCATTACTTATATCACGAAGCAAAGAGTTTATGATTGTTGCAAGACACATCTTGTCTTTCACACTTTTATCGTATTTGGTCGAATACAGACGCACTATTATCCCTCTGGCAATCTAAGTTCTACTAAGTACTGCGAAATCATTTAATATAAACATTTACATTATATTAAATCAGAAAGTTTCTTATAATTGCAGGCCTAATAATACGTGTCCTACTAAAAATTCAACAACTTTCCGTGGTGGTTCCAGATTTCCGTGGTCTATTCAATCATTATATGTAAGAGTAATTTTAATACTAAAACTGTGTAATAAAATTTTCGGACCTGTCCATTATCCAACACTTTTATTGCATCAATTTTGTAAAATAAAATCCATCCCCATGGGCAGATACACTTAATTTTATACGTTGTTCATTTTCTCTCACATCCCTTTCGCTCGTACGTCTAGAGAGGGACACATAAAATTGCTCTCACTGATTGCAGTGAGCCGTACACGAATTAGGCTCTCTTCCTTTTTTCTTTTTCTTCTTAATGCCCTGTTCATGCGTTCAGACCTTTTATCGGAACATATGCATGTGTCTGAATGCACCGGCCGGCCGACCGGTTTCATTCCTTTCGCCTTTGAGATGCCGCGCCACATTCGTATTTCGAATCAGTCCGCTCCGAATCCCCGTGGAGTGTAGACGTGTTTCCGTATTAAAGAAAAGTTTTAATATGTTTACGATTCATCAGTGTTTACAAACAGTGATTTAGTGACTGAATTGTTTACTATGATATACTAAGTTAATGTTTCGTTGCTGTGACACGTTGCAATGGCTCGGATAATTTTCTTTATGCTGTTTGGTGTGTGGCTGGTGGCTGCAGATCAGGAGACTGAAGGTGGAAAATGTGAGAGGATCAAGCTGCCCCTCTGTCAAGATTTGGGATACAATTGGACTGCCATGCCAAACCTCATGGGACATAAAGATCAGAAAGAGGCTGAAGATGCGGTAAGGATCTAGTTTCATTCATTTTTGTACTATTTTACCATAAATACGACTAATAGGCACAAATCTAATGTGAATTATCGTTATCTGCTTTTATTTTTGCAGTTCTATACATCAAATAATAATAACTCTACATATTGTTATATTTTGTGTTTAAAATATCCAACAGTTTTTGACTCTATATTACAAATACTAGAAATCTCTACATTTAGATATGACAACATTTAATCAGTTTACGGCCCTATTTTTGAGTTGGGTAGATATAACCAGAGGGGGTTAATTTTAAATCATTCACCCTCTATGGGAAAGTTGATTTATTAGATACAACTCTACTTTATGGTCCGCTTAACAGAAATGGATTAGTAATCCGCTATTGTCGAAACGGTTTGGTGTTTAAAACAAGATATGTTTTGTGATGTAGTGATATCCCATAAGAATGAGAGTTTGATAGAAGGACAAAAGATTTAAAAAAGTAATATGTGCGAATAAGATAAACCATTTATTCTAATATTCATATACTTATTTATTCACAATTTCTTTGAATATTAAAAATATAATTTATTTTCAATGAACACGGTCAATTTGATGAAATGTCTCTTACTTTTATCAATTATGCTTAATAATGAAAACATCAATAATACATCCAAACAGATTACTGGGATACTGTTTATACCTAACAATATATTGTTATAACTATGTAATATTATCATAGATATAACAATATATTGTTAGGTATAAAAATATATAACATTTACAAGCAAAGCGGCGCGTGGGCAAAAGATTTGTGATATCAGTGAATAACTGAGCGGCTTATCACGCGGCACATATCAAAGGGTCCGTCGATCTTGATCTGCCGCTACACTAGCTCTTACAACCGGCTCTATTTGCAATTCTGAAAACCATTGCTTACTATACAAGATTTATTATCCAGTAAAAGTTTAATTTCAGTAGCTGTGCGTTTGTTGACAGGCTTGAAATAGTTGACCGTCAATGGAACTCTAGTCGTATTATTGACTAAAATTAAAATAACTCTACCAATAGTGCAAGAATTCACTAAAAAGTTAGTAGAGCATTGATTATGTAACATTAATATTAAAAATATTTTTTATTGAGGACATGAAAAACACTTCCAACAGACAAAAAATGGAAAAAAAACTCGTTCTCTTAATTATCTAGGTTAGTATCGTACTCGAGGCCTAATGGTGCGAACAACTTCCACTCGTCATTCTGTTACGATGTCATTCGAGTACAAAAGATTAATTATAATGAGTGGCATGGTACCTAAGCCAACACTACTGCTACAGTACGTTTTAAATCGAGTACACGATAGCGGTATCTTTACAACGTAATAACGCAAGAGCAGGCATTTATTTATATTTATATCCGATATCGAATCGCTGCCTATCTTTGCCTTAAGTGCCGATATGTATCGGGCTAATGCTGCTTTATCGCCGGCATCGTTTTAACTCAATGTACCTATAGGTATCTAAGTACGTCTTCACTTTTATATTATATTCGCTCAGCTGATAGCATTAGGCGTACTTATTTATTATCGTCAACGCGACTCTAGTACGAGCTATAATTGACAATAATGGCATTAGTTTTTAATACCATTATAATTCAGTTTAGTCTTAATAAGTTACGAATGCGATATGGCGTTTTATCTGTAGGTAATTGATTATGTTTTTGTAGATCGCTGTTTAAAAAAGGAAAATCGTGTTTCGTGCTCCATACACTCGCCGATAGTACCGTTAAATCTACTGTTTCAGTCACGTTTGTTTCTATATCTTTCCCAAATAATGTTACGTGCTGAGATGTTAATATTTTTCATGTTCTAAAATATACCTTACAGTATTTGTAGTTGAGTTGACAATGGCAGGTTCTCGTGTTAGTATATCTGCGATTGTGTAGTTTTTACAGATCTCCTAAAGTCTTCGAGTGCGGTCCGTATATCTGAGTTAAGATCTGAAGGTAGTTGCTCTAGTGGGCCGGCCCATTCACGAGCTGCTCATCTGAGCTGTTACGTTGCGGACGTTCACCTTTAGATTGGGCAATTAAGGCGGGACCCGGCCGATGATTTGTAACATTCGCTGTAACACATCGACCGACAAATTGTCTCGATATAAATCATAAAACGCATTAAGCTTATTACTATTAAGTACGTACCGAATGTGGCAACAGTTCAAATGAAACAGTTAATAAATCTCTAGTCTTAGTTTCCAGTTTGATGTCTTGAAGTTAATCTGTAAAATTCAGTACCTTTTCCCTAACAGCATTTACGTTAAACACCCACGGAGGCAGGCCAACTAACGTTTCGATGGTAATAAGCTGATATCGTCTACCTCACACTTCTGTCCCTTACCATTAAGGCTAGTTTCGGATTGGTAACATATCATACATCATTGTACCTTAGCACCATACCAATCCGCATTGGGCAATCTGAAACAAGGAAGATACCACAACACCCACACCCGAGAAAATATATAAAGAATAGTTAATTTTCTATATGTCGTCAAATAAAAATTTAAATTTTGTAATGCAGTGCAATTTTCTCCGCAAAAATGATACACGCTCATCGTTTAAGACGCCTTGGCGGAGACTGATTAGACAGCGTGAACTTCCAATTCCATTTAAAGAAAAAAACAATTTAGCTTCCTTTAGATCATATGAAAACCTATTTTTGTATATAATTTTTATATAGTTGAGATGAAATATATTTGTCGTAAGATCGATCCAAAAAACCTATTTAAGAGTAGTCTTTGTGATATTTTTTCTATGAAACCGATTATTGTTATTCATGTTTCTATATTTAGCAAACCATCGATCATATGTTTATATTTATATGTTTGATTTTTATTTGGCAAATATTGGCATAGCCTTAGAATTAAATTTGTCTAAAAAGTGTTAATTTTAAACAACCTCGCCTTAACACTTCAGTGCGATCATTCGGCATTGGAGACTTTAAAAGTGGTTCAAATAAATAAGTTATACAACACGAAAATAACAAACGCAACAGCCATTATCTGTAGGCAATATAACATGTTCTGCAGAGTTCTTTAAAAATCCTAACCCGAATTCGAATTGGATTTGGGTGGATATTTACAGAATAGCAGAGCAGGAACCGATAACTCGCACAATAAAATATTGCGAGATAACATTACCCTGAAGAACGGCATACGATAACCCATTTCCCTAATTCTCCCTGCCCCTTTTGTTGTTTAAATTGCTTGAGTTTTTTAAGGATGAAAGGCACGAAGTGTTATTGAGAAGTTCGTATTCTTTAGTGCACCCTATCATTAGGGCAGGTAAGCGAACGTAATATCAGTATAATGGGCCGGTGTTTCGTCGGTGGAAGAAAGACTTTGAAGCTATTATTTCTTGTATTTGTGAGGTCTTCGTTTGTAACGTTATCTGAAACACGTTTCACGCTTCTGTACGCAACAATGTCGACTAAGTATAATATCATCCCTTGAAACTATTTTGAATATATTTAAACTTTTTTTTTATAATAATCGCTAGTTAACTTCTTCTAATGATTGTATAGATTTTGGTAGTTAATATATGTATTTCGGAAAAGAATGAACAGAGAGAACAACAAATTAATTAGATTTTACATAATCGTCCCTTTTAAATGAAAAACTATATTAAGTATTTATTCCAAAAAATAAGGATATATAATTAATTAGTATTCCTTTCATTAAAGTCAAATAAAAAAATCGAAATGTACGAGTATCAGACGCGCATTAGATCAACATAACACAATCAAAACAAAGTTAACGCTTATGAAAGTCAGATCTAAAGGCGTTTCTCTGAATAACTTCACACTTTTTATGATGGAATCGTGTCTTTGAGCGACCGCCTACCTGTGGTAATTAGGAACAGCAATTTGTGCATTTTTTTGTATTCGTTCGGTCGTTTTTTTTACTTTCGGTGCGCAGGCGCCGCGAGGCGGTAGTTTGAGCGTACATCCTTGTATTTTATTCCCAACCTTGGATAATATACCATAACATAGCTATTGATATACTTTGTTCATAATAATGCAGTTTCAATGTGATTATACTAATGTTATTATGACTATTTTTTGTATCAAATATATAGAGAACAAAGACTTATTTTTTCACTGCTTAGCTAAAATATTTTTTATTTTAATCTAAAAAAAAATTTGCCATAATAAAATCTTAAGAGAGAGTTATAAATTTTATGGTACGTACAATATTTTATCAAAAGGCAAAAACACTGCAAAATCTACTTTTTTATTTTAATTAACGAAGTACAAATTAATTACACTCTTAACAACTCACAACTTTACTGTAATGAAGCCATTATTAATTCCGTTGAAGAAGTGTCGGCGAGATCAAAGCTCACGATTACTGCACGATGTGCGCGCGCATATCTCGGTTTTATTATATTGCAGCTCCGTGCGTCGACCCAATGTGCAATTTTATGGGGTTACCATGCATACTAACTTTCTAGTTTGTGTTAGTCCGTCATATTGTCATATTATTGTAGTCCATGTTATTTCTTTATTTTGCAGTAACAACAATCACTTGTATGAAATAGCAAAACTAAAAAAATGTAACAAAGTAATATGAGATATTATAGAGAGGCAGAGTTTGTAACTAAGGTAGAGTTTGTAGGGGTAATCTTAGAAAATACTGATCCGGTCATTAAAATTCTTGCACTTACTATGGGAAGCTACATCATACGCGGGCAGGTGAAATAGGTTACAACGTGCTCGGGCGAAGTCGAGAAAAAATTTTTTCAACGACTTACGTTTGACTATTTCTATGTTAATTATAAAAAGAAAACAATATAAATGTATTAGTAAATACATATTAGGTAAGTAAATATAAATGAAACCGTTTAAAAGTTGTTTCATTCATGAAAATATAAGAAATTAATAGGTAAATAGCTTTTTTCCATGTGTTTTACTACTTAAGTTTTCAAACTATCGAAAAGATTCTGTAATTTGATCCAAAGTGTTGCTATATTAAATTAAATCAAGCGATCACGACGCTATACAGATTTTAATATGATATATTATATATCGATTTTATTATATGTCTGGGTATTTTATTTCGAGCGTTAATGATGTATTTTAGTAAATACGAGGGTCAAACTGAAAGTTCTTAGAAAATCAAAAACTGATTACATTAGCCAGTTATTAGTTTTATTATATCTTTTCAAAATATTGTCCATTCACGTCAATACACCGCTGCATGCGATGGAACCACTGGGAAAAGCACTTTGCCCACTCGTCCTTAGGGGTCTCTTCAATGGCATCGCGATACGCAGCGACCGCTTCTTCAGCATTCATAAACCGCTTTCCTTTAAGTTTTTCTTTAATTTTTGGAAATAAATAAAAATCACAAGGCGCGAGGTTGGGGCTATGCGGCGGGTGACCCAGTAATTCAACGTTTGATGTCGCCAAATAGTCGATCGTTCGCTTGGCGGTGTGCGACGAGGCGTTGTCGTGGTGAAGGAGGATCCTACTGCGAGGTCGTTTCTCTCGAACTTTTTCCAAGACAAGTGGCAAACAATTGGTAGTGTACCATTCTGCAGAAACTGTTTTTTGATCCTCTAACACAATTGTTGCAAAATGACCTATCCTTCCAAAGAACGAGGCCACCATTTTTTTTCCCGCACTTCGATCTCTCTTCACTTTAGTTGGCAACTCCTCGAAAGGAAACACCCACTGAGCAGATTGTCTTTTGGTTTTAGGATCATAACAGTAAATCCAGCTTTCGTCACCTGTTAGTATGTCGAACACAGCATTTGAGTCACCTCCGTTAAATCTTTCAATCATTTTACGACACCAATCCACACGATGGAGTTTTTGAGCCTCAGTCAAATTATGAGGTATCCACCGGGCGCAAAGCTTCCTGATCGCTAAATGTTCGTGGAGGATTTTGTGCACTTGACTCATACCGATGCCTAAGCTTGTCCGAATCTGTTGATAGGTCACTCTTTTGTCAGTCTCTATCATACGCCGCACAACACAGATGTTATCTTCAGTCGTCGCCGTAGAAGGCCGTCCCTCACGTAAATCATCAGTGAGATTAGTGCGACCACGTTTAAACTCATTAAACCAGTTGTAAACAGTCGCACGAGATGGGGCTTCATCGTGAAAGGCCAATCGTAGTCTATCATAACTTTCTTGTTGACTTAAATGACATCGAAAGTCATAAAAAATCATTGCACGAAAATTTTCTCGTGTTAAATTCATGATGACGTGACACAGACAATTTTCAATTTGCCGCCAAATCGTAAAACAAATGACAAATGAATGAAATATATACTCAGTAATATTGGCAAAGAGTTATATTTTCAAATTCTAGAATTATTTTTTTATTATATTGTTTATAAGTGGCCAGTTCTAAGAACTTTCAGTTTGACCCTCGTAGAATAGAATAAATTTATTTGCAAGAAACATGGAAACATTATAGCATGAAATGGAAATATAAACAGCGATTTAATGAATTATGTATTTTATACCTAATTAGTTATTTCGTCTGTTTGATATTTATTAGTGATTTATTCATTTTTTACGAATAATGAAGTTATTGGCAAAATACAGAACAAATCTTAGAATTCTCCTTAATATAAGAAAAGCGTAAGTTTGTAAAAATGGATGTCATGTATGATGCTTGTTACTCTTTCATGCAACAACTACTAAACGGACTTAGATGAATTTTCGTATGCGGATTTAGAATTATCCATATACCTACGAAATTTGACTTTTCACCTAGGTTAGTTTTCATTATATTATACCACAAATTAGTTCCCTATTGATAAAAGTAGCGTCAAGCCATCATGCAGGACGCGCAGCCGAAACCGCTGTCAGTCATAAATTTTATTTTTCTCCAGTTATTGATTTAAACAGATTTAATTTTCTTTCTCTATTTTTCATTCGAAGTTTTTACACCATGCAAATAAAATCGAAACAAATTATATTACAGAAATTAGGAACGAAGGATATTTATCCAATTTCGTAAGCATATGAAAGTTCATCATACCATAGACAACACTGGTCCACATAATAGAAATAGTTCACGAAAGAGGTTTCAGTCAGGGAGCGGTCGTGGTGGGAGGCGCGGAATGCTGCCCAATCAGATCTCGATATCCCGGTTCGTTTCCAATACTCTTTATTATGTTTCTCTTTATGAATCGGTTATCAACATTACGGCGGAAGTTGAGAAACAATTCGATTAGAAACTAGACTTTTTATGGGAATATTACTGATAAAAAGGCGATAGTCTCGAACGAAACGCATTCATTTGTATATTAAATAAGCTGCACTAACGACTTTGTTCTTTCAAAAGTTAATGCGTCGGTTTTGGTTTGGTTATATCTTCGTCAATTTAAGATACGTATTATTTACATTGTGCGGTAAGAAATTGAAAGAGTTGTTTTAAGTAGTTTCCATTTTTTTCGCTCCATAACAATCTTAATATTCCACGTGATTAATCGAAAATATGAATAAATAACCCAATTTATCAGGGCGTTTTCGAGTTTTTTATTTAGTAGTCTTACTTAAATTTGAAGATTAATTTCTGATTATTACAGATTGAAGTTTTAAACAGGTGTATAGACAAGGGTGTGAGGTAGCTAAATGTATTTTTGTTGAAACGCTACAATTATTTTAAACTGCAGGTAGGTACTCCTCTTGTTTCATATTAGATTAGAATCGTAACGTAAAGATAGCAACACGGCAGTACCAGTAAACAACGTGTTATTCGGAATAAAGTTTCTTATCAGTTAAAATTACATTATGTTAAACATTAGGGATTATAAAAATAAAAAAAAATTGTAGATTAATTATGTTAGATCGATATCTTTGTACATTTATCACTGACACTGCATATAAAGCTGACAGCACGTCTGATCTCACCATTCAAATTATACATTCAACATCAATCTATGGTCCGAACGATTAGTGGCGCAATTAGGTGATCTCCGCGGCTTTATATTACCAATTTACTAGAAGTGCAAATAAAAAGGTCCGCGTTGCCAGCTATGTATTTAATTCGGCCTTTAAAGGTGGTTGCGGCGCACATAAATAACCATTAAAAAGTATTTATCAGGCGCACGACAGAGCCGAGTCGTTCTGATGTCAATTACACGTTGACGTTCGCTCGGTTGCGTTCACTTGCGCGAGCGCCGCACGCCGCGTCTTTTGAACTTTTTATACGGCCAGATACTTTAAAGTTAATAATAAATTGAAATTTAATATTTAATTTAGTGATTACAGACCCACGTGTATTTAATGAAAAGTTACGCATTTTGCTTAATGCATTAAGCGTTTATCATCTTGTTTTGTAATTAATTAATTATGTTATTAAATTTAAGCTGAAGAAAACTTTTGTAATGACTTATACTTTATGATACTACCTAATTATTTACCTATTTGCAGAAGGTTATTTTTAGTAAATATTTTTTCTTCTTAGTACCTAACTTACAATTGTACGTATAGATATAAGGTAATTAATCTGTAACCTCACAGGTGTCTCTAATTACCCACAGTTAAGTGGGTAATTAGAGACACCTGTAACTCTAATTTGATAATGTAACATAGCAACATTGTCACCGAACAAAATGCTAGTAGGTGTAAAATTTTTTCGTTACATTGTACACGAGTTTGTTTATTTATAAATCAATTCAGAACCTTGTTATTTCATCTAGTGGTGTGCCGCACGCCCGTCTCTGAGAATCCAGAGCAAAATAATGGCCGATCGGCGGTAGAAAGTCATTATAAGCGGTAATTGATGATGCGATAAAAGCCAGCGTTAATCGTTGTACTCGAGTACAATAAAACAGATTATATCGACGTCCGTGAGTAATAGTTTCGATCTCCACTCGAAATAAACTTGTTTTTGGTACAAAGTCATGCAATAAATTAATCGTTCATCGTTATGTAGCAGATAAAACGATTTTGTAGAAAACTTGGCTTTTGGGGGCAATTAACAACTATCCACTCCGTCTTTGTAACGATTCAGTGTCTTAATAATTTGTAGAAGTTAACTAGTTTAGCTTTTGCCATAATAATATTTGTGCGATTCTAGGTTCTGCCTACCTACTTATAAATTTGATTATTCTATTAGTAATTAAATTAGAGATATAATAAAGTACGACACGAGATTTCACATTGGTTTCTGGTTCAAACAATCTATTAGGTACGTTGTTATAAAACTTATAACAAACGCACTTACTAGTTACCAAGTCTTAATATAAAAAAAGTGATAATTCAAGAAATGCTAAAGCAATTTATTCAAGAAATGCTAATGCAGTCGGGCGGAGGTCTTCTGTAAGTTTATTAATTAAATGATAGGCGCCCGACTTCAACAACATTTTCTTGGATAAATCGCTTTTGAGATAAATATTATTTATCACTTTTTTACAGTTTGAGTCAGTTCAATTTTTAAAAGTTTTTATTTCATGATTTTTAGTGAAAAACGTATTTTATTTTGTTATTAAAGTAAAACTACTTATTCGATTTCGATATAATTTTAATGAGACCACCTAGGTCCGTTAAGTAATCGGTCAATAATTGGCTGAATTATCGATTTGCATATATAAAAAAATACTTTTAATAATACTAAAAAATACTTTTGGATTTTTAAGTATGTATAAAATATCACTTAGGTATACGAGAATATTTCGTGTCATACACTTTAATTTTTTTAATTTAACAACGATGGTGAAACTGCAATTGAGTAAGGTATTTTGCAAATATCCACTTGGAGGTCTAATGAAATAATTAGGTGTGTAATGAATGTTAAATGTAAAAAATCTTAGTAAATAGGTAACTATGATGTTACTGATACGGCTTTTGAAATTTTAGAGTCAAATATCGTAATTGGTGTTAAATTCTAGTTAATTCACAAGGTATTTCGATCATAAATTAGTGTTTAGAACAAGTTAAATGTTAATATTTATTTAATAATTTTGTTTCTTTAAGTTTTCAAAGTAGAGTTCAGACAAAAAGGTAATTCGTTATTTTAAATTAGGCTTACGTCTAATAAAAATATTATATGACTTTTTCATATGTAGTTAAGTCAATATTTGAGAAAGTCAAAATATCACATAGAGCTAGAGTAGCTAGATGCTAGTTTTTCACGATTTCTTTTTTTAACATAATTACTAACTTAATAATTTATTACACATTAGCCACTGGAAATGTTAAGGCGACAGTTTGCTCCATAATATTTTTATGAGCTGATAACATGGCGCCATGTTTCTTATGACATAAAGCTTGCATAAAGCCAACATACACGTTGTTTCTATTCATATTTTATAATTAAATCTACATAACTTTACATGGGAAATAATTATTTAAAAATACACAATATCATATCTGAATAATTTGGCTGAGAAACACATATCGACACATATTTAATTTTTTGAAAAATTTTCTTGGAAGAACAAAAATCATTTACGAAAATAAAATGCTATATTAAAAACTTTTTTTTTCAGGAAAAAAATCTTTTCGTACTATGTATAGCTGCTTTACGTTTCAAGTTTTCTATAGCTACTGCTCCAACATTTTTTTATGTCGCAATTAACACATAAAAGCTTTGTGAGGAATGTCGGTTTGTTTGTTTATAGTCTAGTTGAGCTCCTCGTGTTACTTTACATCAAATAAACATTGCAGCTACTTCAGTAAATTGAAAATGTCAAAGCACGATTGTAGAACAATTCAACTTGCATTATGTTAGACTATTATTTTGTATTCTTCGAATGTAATTAACTTGATTTCACTGTATTCAATATCTGCAGACAGTTTCTTCGTTTGAATAAAATTTAAGCCTCAACAACATTGCTTTATAAATCAAATCTATTTAATAAAGTTTTTTCTTTTGTAACAACTAATATTATAAAATAGATAAAATTATAAAATAAAAATAAAAATGCTGAAACATAAGCATTTTTTTTTATTTTATCTATCAAAGATAATTTGCGTACAGTTTTTCATTACAATAAGTAATACTAAAAATTCCTAAAGTGTTGCTAGACTGTGTAACAAATCAGACTAGATTTCAATCTTGAGAAACAACTACACAGTATAAGTCTAGCGGATGTTGAAAATTATGATTTCTCGCAAAGCTATCTCGCGTCTGATCGCTCGCTATTTTCGGCAAAACATAACTCTTTTCATTTTTTTCCCGTAAAACCACACATAAACACTCGTGCGTGGAATGAGCAATGAGTACCTATACATTTATAACTTTATGAAAACTAGGGCTATCAAATTTCGGAATTTTACTCGAATGTACCTAACGTAGATATAATGATAGTAGTCTGTTAGATATTATTATAATTCTTCTAATAGGGTAGTTTCGATCACAAAAACTAAAACTAATCACATCACAATAAATATAGAGATTCTGATTTTGAGTTATATTTTCAGAAATATTTGTTTTATGGCAAGTTTAAATGAAGAAGTTTAAAAAAAATTGTTCCCGAATTAAAACTCGATGTCACTACGGTACTTTCTTGAGTTCTCCATGACAATCCTTCCGGTTTTCTATCATGTACGAGTATAAAACTAAATTAGTTTTCAAAACTCAATAAACAACTCATATTCTATTTGTAGTTTTTCGTATTTGTATTGATATCTAAGTTTCGAACTTTTCAAATTTCAGTTTTTTAATATGTTATCTAAAAGCAACGGAAATGACTATCTTTAGTCCATTCGTTTCCTGCAAAAATCAACTTTTGCTAGAGTCGCTATCTTGTGAAGGTGCTTTTTTGGTGCTTTCGTTTTATTTTTAAATACTTCCTTATTAACATAAACAGTTACAAATATTATTTCAAACAAAGTAGAAACAAGTACTGTTAGACGAGATTTTGTCGTTCTGATGACGCCAAGGAATTTGTTTTAAGTTTGAAAACTCAAGTAAAAACATTAGCCCTGGTAACAACTAATACGATATCTTCGACAACATTAGTTCTATTTTTTTTAAACACACTTACTAGTAGTTGAGGCTTTAACATTCAAGTTGGGTTAAAAATATTTAAGAAAATGTTTATATCACAAAATATTTCAAGTTGATTTTTTTCTGACTTTAAGTAAGGTGAGAAGTTTATGAATTCATAAGTTTTTTCCTTTAACTTAAACATTAAAACGATTTATGTGGCAGCCAGTCCGACTTATTGGTTGCGTCCAGCCCTAAGGTGAATTTATATGTGCGCGTGCGCCGGACGGTCGGTCACGGTGTTGACAGAACAATTCACGCGGCTCTCGCCGCTTGTGATCTACCGACTGATATACCTTGGGCGTGCGTCCTCTATACCTACTATAAAAATAGACAAACTTAAATATACTTCCCAAGTAGTATATCTCAAACCGCGCTATGAAACCGCACAACATATAAACGCACGCATCAGCTGAATATGCGGTTTTGCGTTTTCAGCTACACCGCGTGCATTTAGACGCAGTTCGGTTTCAACCTAATTTAAACAAGGTATTTTCTCTAGTCAAGAGGATGCCTGTGAAGTTATTATAGCGGACAATCCTGTATAAGTATAAGTATCGTATATGGTAAGCTTATCGACCGAAAAAAATGTGCCTTAAAGCATAAATAAATAAATATGCCGTTTTTATTTTCCAAACTTAGGCCTCTGTTATGAAGAGGCTGAAGTACGAGCCGAGTTACTAAGAGTTATACGATGTCAAAACTAATCTATGGAATTAGCAGTCTATGTTTAGTTATTTACTTATGCTTTATGCTTATAGTTTTGTGAACACTTCGCTGATAAAATAAGAACATAGCCCAGTTTTAGTTTCGAATAATGTCATAAATTAGAGGTTGGGTAAGAATGCCACAGGCTAGGTCCGAACTTGCGGGCAGACGTCATTATCGCAAGGTAGATCCGACATTTATTCTTATAATTTCACTGAACTTATATTACGCTCAATAAGGGAAATGTTAAAATATTCAATGATTAGTTCATAACTCTTAAAGAATTAATAAAATCTCTTTTTTTGTTAACATATTTTAATAATTATTAAATATTATAAAGAACATCAAAGAACTTTAATTACTGTACTGTCAGTATGCCCATAGTTATCCATTTGAATTAACGGCCATTAACTCGAACTACTGCAATCTAGACCCAATTGTGAAGCTTTAAACCGCCGCGCCGCAACGAATACCTCATCAGCAACATTCATTTCTTAACTCGTATTGGGATAATAAACCTTAAAGCCTTCCTATTAAGGCTGGACGAAATCGCATTTCGTATTTGTATGACGTGCTATCACGATTGGTCACGAAGACCCGATTATTATGAATTAGCTACAGTCGAACAGACTGTAGTGCCGGTCGGCTTCGACAAAACGATTTTATCGCAATATCGTTGCGATTAAAGGAAACGCGAGTTGACAGACCACTGATGACTTATATTAATTTTTATTAGTCCCACATATTCCCGATTATAAAAAGATATATTACAAACGCAAAGTAACTCTGACATAAAACGCTGGATAAAACAATTGTCGCGAGAGGAAAATGCAGCTTCTTCTCTTGCGTTGAACTACACTACAATTAATGACTAATCATAAGACAAACTCCTAGTCTTTCTCAAATGAAACTGTTTTGATGAATTTGACTGGTCTTTATAAAATAATGTTAGATCGATATCGTTGTCTGTCTGTCAAATGTCGTCTGAAGATTCAGAGGATATCTTATTAGTAGTACTGACCGGCACAATAGGCATTGTCTTGTCTTAAAAATAATTACAATAATAGTAAATAGAATGCCGATAATCTTAAAAGCTGACAACACTTTGTATAATAACTATATATGTATATTTTTTTATATTTTCTAACCAGTGTTCGATTTTCTGTAATGTCGCAAACAGAAAATCAAGCACTGGTTAGAATATAAAAAAATAAAATACGGGTATATATACATTAGTTAGAATGTCATTTATTTCGCTTTTCCGGATTACAAAGGAATAGTTACTAGATAAAATTCTAGCCTAGCACATTTGAATTAAAGAGTGTGATAATCTGAAGTACATTTCTGTTACTATATTTGTGTACTTTTAATAGCGCTGAGTAATAAATCTATTGTAATAAGAAAACTTTGTTAAAATCATAAATCTAACCAAATGTCTCTGGCGGTATCTCATATCGGCCGTATACTTAGTGGATTAAAAAGAATGCTTTCTTCAGTCGTGTTGATTAGCGGCGGGCCATTAAATGAACCGGCTCGTAAATCTGCCCGCGCATCATAAACCGCCAATCAGGGTTGGCCGGCCACGTGGGCCGTTTCAACAGCAGAATAAATCTTGTCAGAACTCCAGGAGATCAAGGGCTTTAGCATCAGCTTATAAACAGGATGCAAAAACCTTTGTTAAAATGAGCTACTAAGAATGTATGTTTATTGCGCTTATATGTTAAATCTCACATTGACAACTTACACGGGAGCGACAATAATGTAAAGCATCACGTCTCTAATGCAAAATTAAAAAGTATATAGGTAGATACACTTGGATAGAATAAACCGTTCAAAAGCCCACGCAAATGGCCATTATCAATGAGATATCCCGTCCAAATAAAAAAATCATAATAATATAGTATGTAAACGCAATATCAAGATTCTTCTACCCCGGTTGGAAAAGTTACCGCCCTGGGCCTCCGATGAGGCTAATCCGCCACTGTCTGGCAATGATTTCTCGTATGTGTACATAGATATTTTAATAAAATTTTCATAGTAGGCCTCTGTGATAGAACTTTTTTCGGTCTATTGCTAAAAATAAAATCTGTAAAAGTAATATTTATGCTGTCATCACATCATACACGTTTCGAACGTGGAATTTGGAGCAATTCGTATCAATAACATCTATGAAAATCGAGTTAATATAAAAAAATCGTTTGGTCCATCAACACTACCGGATAAAGAACTTAATGATTAACCTCGATATCGTTATAAAAGAACGCCAGAATGCGTCTGTTAACGGCATATCAATTTACTCAAAAATAATATTGGCGGTCTGTTTAACAAATAAAAACAACGTTAGATGAACACAGGAGCACTTAATTTTGAAGTTTCACTGCGCATTCCGGGTGATCGTGGGCAGGAGTTATGGACCGTTTGCCGTTAGTTATGTGGCGGGCGGTATTCTAGCTTAATTAATACACTACAGTAAAAATAACCTTTTTTTTCTGGATCATTGAAACAAACACCACCTACGCAAAATGAGTAACACCCGTTTTCATTAACCTAGACGAAAGAATAGCCTAACTAGGAAACGCCTAATCTCATGTATCACCTAAACAAATGAGTTTAATTCCAAAAAACTTTTCTAACTTATGGCAGATTTGTGAACTGTCATATTACGGAGATACCTAGCGGAAGGCGCCTTAAAACGCAATCATGATTTTAAACATTGCTTAATATCATTAGGTAGTTCTTAGTCATTGGTGAAACGCATTTTCACCCTAAGCGATTCCTAAATATTTCGGAGACAGATTTAAGCGACTCCAAAGTTTAATGAAAACGGGCTTAAGATGGCATAAAATGTGTGACATTAGAAATAATGTGTGACAAGCGTTAAAACAAGAACTTGGACGTAATACTACTCACAGAATTTGCTAATTATTTCTCGTAAAATTTTAAGCTAACATTTATTACAGCACATAATGCGTGTTTGCGTGCATAACTAAAGTGACACGCGTATTATCGCACGTGACATCAAAGAGTCCGCGTTACAGTCACGATCAAACAAAACACTGCACAATATTTATCACCTCACTTTATTCAACCGAACAAGGGTGCGTTGGACGTCAAGAAGGTTAATAATAGATATTTATATACTGATTTAGGGGCAGTTAAAGTTACTTACAGACAGTAGTGTTTATTTTCTTCAATCTATCGTACATAAGATTTAGATTGATTATATTACTATACAGATTTACTTTCATTTTTCAGGTGTTTTTGAATAACACATATTGATATTCCACATTTGTATATTCTATATTCCAAAACGTATTATACTATGTTATCTTATAAATTATACTATATTAGTACGTATAAATACTATGTTATCCTCAAAACAAACCGTCGCAAGCCATCCGTGAAACGCAGCTGACGCAGCGTCCGCAGAGATCAAAGCGTAGCGCCACGTAGTGCGCAGGAGCGCTCGGCTATTTTCGGACACGGCTCGTAATTAATTTTTTTTTGTCGTGGCTGTCGTCCTTTGTTGTTAGATCATCCTCCTTCAAAGGAGACGCTGACAATAATTTTCCTTTTGATTTTTTACGTAGTTTATCCATCAATCTTTAACTTAGTTTTTTTGATTTGAACAACTTATTATTGATTCAAAATAAGATAGAAAGAAACTTTAAGGAATATTATAATTTAATATATCAATTTCTTCTGGTAAATATTGTAAATATAATAGAGTTTTGGTTAAGAACGGTAAATTAAAAATTACGTTTCATTTGCCTTTGCTAAACGCCAGTAATCTTTCTATTCAATTTTTAAAGACTTTCTTTAAAAATTTTAAAAGGAACCTCCATAACTTGTAACTCTTAAAAAAAATGTAGACAAGTAGGCACACATCGCAATCGGAAATAGAGATTTCATTACATTTAAAAATATACTATACATGTATTAGTACAACACCACACTTCACCAATAGATAAACCTTAATGAACACGATAAACGAAGACAGAGGGCGTGTTATTCTTGTCTCTGTCACGCGCGACTGTGATTGATGAAAACCCATTACTGCACGCATCGATAAGTTACATCATTTAAGGCTTATCAACAACTAAAAATGATAGACAGAAAATGTATTAGAAACCCCTGTCTATTGTTAATATCACGTTTTGTGCTCGTAGCATCCGTTCCCTCGGTATGTAAAGTGCTATCATGTTAACATGATAATGTCATCATAAAATGTGATACGCGTATTGTAATCTGGCACTGACTTTTATAAACACGTTAGCATTTTGTTAGTTGAAAAAAAAACATGTTCTATATATCATACGTATTTGCATAGGTTTTTTTATTTATCATAAACAATTATGTTTATGCTTGTCCGTTATTGGTCATTTTATACTTCAAATATTATATTTATGTGGCCGCATTCACCTAAGCTTAAGTTTCGTCTATTATTGATTCTCCGATTAGGCTCCAAATGCTCCGAAAAGCACTAATTGCAGCCCTGCGAATATTTGTTCCATCACCAAAAATGGATTGAGAACCACTGATCTATATAATTACGTATAGGTATAGGTATTTGTTACTTTCACTAAATAAAGAAAAATCGTCTCAGTCTGTAGGCAAATTTAACCTTAACATATTATAAGTTAAGGTTAAGTTTTCAAAATCGGATACGATGATATGATTACCTAATGTACTACATTACCTGTATTTGAACATTTGAACCAAGACATTGTAACGTCATGTTTCTATATCGTAAATGACTAATCATAGGACACACATCATAATAGAAATCTTAAAAATAATCAACCTCTTTTAACAAACATATATGTTTTGCATACGCAACAGTTATTGTGAACATCAAAGATTACTCATCGTAAAGTATCAATAAACATCAATCCGTTTAGCCGCTTCATATTTATTCAACCGGACAAATAAATAACAGAAACTCCAAGAACTCAATGGATTAACTAGAGTAAACTAAGCCTCAAAGCTATAACGAAGCGGACAATTTCATTATAATCCTATGGACTCTATATAGACGACACAAGATAAAAAATACAATGAATCCAACAAACTGAACGTTGTGCAAGTAGGTAAAGTGGTATGATATCAATGGGTGCTCTTGTATATGATCTGAAAACATCCGACTCCACTTGTGTGAGCTAATATTTACCGAGGCCGACACTACAACGCTTTTAAAGAAACTATGGTTGGAAATTAATACGTATACTTACTTCTTTCTCATTAGGTATTATCCGTATAGGTATAGTAAAGATATTACTTAAGTATATATTATGTAAAACACGTCATTAGCAACACGGATTGTCGAAATCTCTGATACAATTTTAAACTGATTGTAGATTCAGCTTTAAATCATAGAAGCTCTGTACTATTTTTACGTAATGAAGGTTTTCTACATAAAGCGTCGTCTCCCTTAAAATAAAGATATTTTTTGGTTGATTAGAACATTGGCGTATCAAAAATTTAATAAGCAATTATATTATTATAACACGCGTTAGATAAGTACTCAAGTAACGTTTTAGCTGTCACAATACTATACGTTTTATGTAACATCACTAATGCTCAAAGCAGTGTATTTACTTTCAGCAAATAGGACATAAAAAAAAATAACTGTACAAGTATTTCCCTTCAACAAAAGCTCTAAGTGGCACCGCCGAACCTCTTCGGAGCGCAAACAGTCTTGTTTGTTCGCTATTGTGGACGGAATGAAATTGTACACGTAAAAAGAACTCGGAATGAACCTTTTTGAGTGCAGTCTACCGTTCTATAATCAGATATAGTCGAGTCGTGTGAAGCAGTCCGAATAATCCGGGTAGAAATCCAATGAAAAACTGATCATTGTTCAGTTACATTCACAAATTGCGAAGTTTATTTTTGTAAGACGATGCGTTACTAAACATTTCTTGGTTAGTCGAGAAATATTCTTATCATAACCAGGTTATAAAATTCTTTCCTAACAAACTTGTTACATATAGAAATTAGCAAGAAACTAGTTGTAATGGATAAAAGGGAGTCTTAGGAAAGCACAAATATCAAAGACATACTCCGATGTAACGGTGCCATTCGGTTCGTTTGATGTCCTTATCTACGCCTGATTGAATTAGCCGGCAATTTTGCCGCCTTTGAAGTCTTGATAACTGCCATAATCGAGCGGTGCGTATCGCTTTGAACTAATATTAGTATACGAGTGCTCCAGTTATTAATCGAATTGTAAACCGTTGTCTACATTTATTGTATACTTATGTAGGTAAATCTGCAAGTTTTACAAGAATTATTACATTTTCCTTTATCTCATAATAGCTGTTTTTCCGCGACTCCGTCCATACATTAGTTTGTTTTCTCATCATATTATACGCCTTTTATGTCCTAAAAATTAAAAATACAAAGCTAGTTCATTTATAACTGTTATACATTGTTAATGTTTTTTTTTTTTTTTTTCACAAGGCGAGTACTATGTAATAAGTGAAGACAATTATAATAAACGAAATATCAAATGTATTATGGAAGAGCGGACTATTTCTGGTACAGATATTTATTTTGTCCATTACAAATGTTTACATCATTTCTGATCTTGAAATAAAATATTTTTACTTTTTTTATTTTTTTTACATTGATATTATTTTACTATCAAAATATTAATTAAACTAATGAAAAATAATTTAAAATAAAAAGATTATCGTAAATTAAAAACGAAATCAAATTATATTGCCATCAGTTCGAAGCCTTCATTACAACTGCAGATGCATTTCAAATCCAATAGGGCATATTATATCCGCGGGTGTTATTATATTACTAAAGATATCCTCATTGTACTAATTTGTTGTTAAGTAATTCATCATTCAGCTTGAGAGTAATCCAAGGCCGGCGACGACTATAAGGGGATTTTTTTGTCGGCCGCGACAATTACCCGGCGACGCGCGGCAGCCATTGAAAAACTCGAGCTGCGCGGGCACAGGGAAATAAATAATTGGCTCTGCTATTTCGCTGCTACCTGTCGCAATGTCACTCATCGCCATCCTGTTTTTGTAATTTGCAGCTCAAATTTTGTAGATTCAAACGATGAGACCGCCTTCATAATTGTGGACAGTAAAAATTTCTTTGTCTTCGGTCCTAAGAAACTTCCTCGGCATTCATTTTATGGTTCCACAATTTAACAAAAGTAATTAAAATTACTCACGACATAATGATCAATTTATTTTTTAAGAATGAAATGTACATTGCCACGGGCAAATCGTCATGACAGACGTCTGTCTTATAAGTCAGGACAAAGATCGAACCTTACAACTCTTCATTTAGATTCGGTGACGTCCGAATATAGACAAAAACTCGTCGCTCTGGCGACCTTGCCGTTGTCTCGCGCTGCGCTAATTTGCGAGTTTTTGTTTATCCCCATTACGAGAACGACGACGCCGAGACGATTTTCGGCAAAATCCTAACGAGGGCGTTATTTCTTTTCAGATGGTGATGTTCGCCGGCATCCTCACGAGCGGTTGTTCGCCGCACGCCCGCTTCCTCCTGTGCTCGGCGTTCGCGCCGCTATGCTCGGAGCAGGTGTCGGGGTCGGTGAGCGCGTGCCGGGCGCTGTGCGAGTCCGTGTCCGACGAGTGCGCGGAGCGACTGCGCGCGCTGCCGCCGCGCCTCGCCCTCGACTGCGCGGCGTTCCCGCGGCGCGCCGACCGCCGCCTGTGCATGCGTCCACCGAACGCGAGCGAGCTCGAGCCGGAGCCGCCGCCGCCGCCGCGCTGGCCGTTCCGCGACCCCGAGCTCGGCGACCACGGCTGCCCGCCGGCGCACACGCGCGCGCCCACCGGCGACTGCTGGCCCGCCTGCGGCTCGCCCGCCGCCTACACGCAGCCCGAGAAGCGCACCGCCGAGCTGTGGATGATCACGCTCGCCTGGATTTCGCTGCTGTCGACCACGTTCGCGCTGCTCACTTTCTGCGCGGAGCCGTCGAGGTACCGGTACCCGGAGCGGCCAGTCGTCTGGATGGCGGCGTGCCACGCGGTCGTCGCGCTAGCCTACGTGACGCGAGGCTGGCTCGGTCCGCGGCCGATCTCGTGCGCGGGCGCCGCGCTCGCCGTCGACGGGCTCGCGTCGCCGACGTGCGTCGCATTCTTCGCGCTCACTTACTACTTCACTCTCGCGGCGGACGCGTGGTTCGCGAACGCGTGCGTCGCGTGGTACCTGACGGCGGCGAGCGAGTGGTCGACGGAGGCGCTCGAGCGGGCGGCGGCGTACCTGCACGCGGTAGCCTGGGGCTGGGCGGGCGCGTGGACCGCCGCCGCGCTCGCGCTCCGGCGCGTCACCGCCGACGAACTGACCGGCACGTGCGGCGTGGCGGACGAGGCGGCCGCCGCGCTCGTGGGCGTCCCGCGGGGCGCGCTGCTGGCGGCGGCGGCCGCGCTGGCGGCGGGCGCGGGGCCGGGCATCGTGCGCGTGCGGCGCGCGCTGGACGCGCGAGGGGCGCGGCGCGTGGGGCGATTGGCGATACGCGCAGCGTTGGCGGGCTTGCTGTACCTGGCGCTGGCGGCGCTGGCGGCAGGTGCGGCGCTGGCGGCGGGCGCAGGAGGGGGCGGGCGCTCCCTGGCGGCGGGAGCGTGCGCGGCGGGCGGGGCGGGAGCGGGCGCGTGGGCGTGGTCGCGCAAGTCGGCGGCGGTGTGGCGACGGGCGCTGTGTCCCCCGCGGAAGGCCCCGTGTTGCTCCCCGCCCCTCCTGCGCCCGCCGCACCCTTACTATAAGAGACCTCTGCCGGTGTCGCGCGTGTGACGAATCGCGAGTGAAAACTGTTTCAACTATTTATGACTACAAACATTTCGCAGTGAGATCCCTAGTGTCCTGTTGCCTTCCGTGAAGGCGTTCTCGATTTGTAAATATGTATGTAAATATTGTAAATGTTGATTATATTCTGTTGACTATTTATTGAATCGTTTCATTTTCGTACCTAAAATATTAACAGCTCGAGTGAGCCGAACGCGCCGCTTAAGCAAAAGGTAAATTCAAAGTATCAAAAACTTATATATGTTAAACACTTTTATTAATAAATCGTTAAACATACGATATAAATTACAGTTACACTTTTCCTGTAGATACTCTCTATACAAAACTGAACTTTACTATGATACATAATGTACAAACTTTACAATTCAAAACTATAACCCTTGAATTATTTCCATATAAAAAAAAAACATCGATATAGTGAATTACATTTACAGAACTTCTTTTTGAAAGAAATGAATATAGCACATATGAACCAATAACACATAATACACTAGAATGGCCTGGAATGTACGAATCAGATAATTGAATTAGAGCTGTATGTTACATAAGATCGCTAGATGATACTAATCACACATATCAGATTTGATCTAAACTTGGAATAGCGAATATTAACTTCGCTGCCACAACTTGATCATCACACTACAGTTGCCGACAGCCAAATAAACAAATGCCTCGTACTACAATAAACCACAGATACACATAAACTATTATCATAATACATACGTATTACAACGTATTCTGAACCTAACTTTGAAAATTAATATCAATTGCAATAGTAGAAGTCACTTCGGTGAAGTGATTTATCGATGTATTTAAAGTACAAAGATTTAATGTCTACATTGACTCACCGAGAATTGAACCCGGGACCTCAGAGATGGCAACATCTTGATATCACAGTGGTCTTTAATTATATAGTGTATAAAGCAGTGCTATATTATATGCCACTGTTTTCAAAAACCAGTCGTAAAAAAACATGCAGATAATCAACCTTAGTGCACATGAAATAAAACAGTAAATATTTTTAGACATGTTGCGTGAACACTCGAACGGTACACCTAGAATTCTTTTACCACCCTTAAGGCACCTGTATGTTACATACTATTAAAGTTTTCTATAAAAACGGCTTAAAATTCTGCGATGTTTATTTTCAATAGGGAATAATATGCGAAGCTCGTAAATGGCAATACGAGCACGAATAGTAAAAACAATTCTAACGAACATTTAGTCTTTTGGAAATGAATGACTTCTTTCTTACACCCAAATATACATCAATGATACGTATTGGATAAAATTAGATTATCTATGGTCACTCTATTAGTTTACTCTTTACTCACTACTCCATGAATGACGTTTGACGTTTACAAAAAAAAGTATTTAATGCATGTGCTACCGCTGTATTCTGGCGACAAAAAGTTGCAGCAATAAATTGTATTGCATTAAATAAAAAAAAAACAACGGCTGACTAACAAAAAAAAATTAACTGAAGGTTGACTGTAATCTGTTGATCTAACTTAGATGAAATCCTTTTATGTTGAAAAGTATCACTCGGCAATCTTTGTACCACCCGTAAACTAAATGTGTATATATTAAAGCTTTAGGCCGAAATACATTATCGACGCTTGAAAGACAATATTGAAAATCTGAATTTTCCGAAACAAACCGGAAATATCCTTCAGACACACTTCTTCATGACACGACAAAACTGTATGTGAAACTCAAATGTAGGCGCAAAAAGTCGTTTAATGAATATTACCTTTCATGCGTCCATATGATTCCCTGTTACATCTCTCAGTAAGACAAAGTAGCATATCAATTTTCTACAAAATGTCAACTTTCCACAATAGATTTTGAGCTTATATTTTAAGAAACTGAAGTTTAAAATAAAGCGGAAGAATTTGACAGTTTTGCATAAACTGATATACTCACGACCATACTATTAGTTTTAAATGTTTAACAAAATTAACTAAAATCTGGTAGGCCTACTTGCCGTTCGCTTCAGGTTGACCGCTATCACCCCTCAAACTTCACCTGTCCGTACGGTCAGCAGAGATATCACGTGCGTCTGTCCGTGCCAGCCACTGATCTTTTCTCTTTATTGCATTTAGAAACACAAATGGTGGACATAGTGTCAAAATCGATAAGAATCGTTATATCGATAAGAATTTTATAAATCGTGGTATGTATAATACTTACGGCATTAAAATATTTACTTTCATTGAAACAACTATAAATGATTATGTTTATAACACAAATACCAAAGATATTACAAAGATTGGCCATGCGCCCATACGTAAGACGCCTTTCGGCCGACTAGCAGAGTTCCATAGCACCGTATCGAAACTGTTAATCGCAGACATGCTACTACTTATACATTGTTTCTCAGATATAACGACCTAATTATTTGTAAAACAAAAAAAATAGCCAACTAGCTTATTATTATTCCTTTGTCGACGGTACCAGTTCATGTGCCTATGACGTCATTTAGTAACGTACTCGTCAATGGCCAACTCGAAGTGAACGGTTAGTATATTTCTGTTAACGCTACATAGCCTTTTGCAAATAGTCAGTAATGTGTAAAACATACAGTTCATGTCATAACGTAATATAGAACATTAAATATAATTAAAAAAAGACGGATAAAATATAAGAAATTGTTTTCAAGCCCACGAAGGTCATAACTTGCTTCTTAATTATATCCAATAATTTTAAGTTTTATATAACAGTTAAAATATATTAAAATAATAATTTGTATCAAGAACACTTTAATGAATGCTAAAAAACAGTAAATGATTTATAATTCTTTTTAATATTCAATTAAAAATACTTTCATATTTATATAAGTACAGTTAGCGCCATCTATCATTGTCAGGGGTTGTGTAAAGTCAAACTAAGCTATATTTGATCAAAATCAGTTGATTATCAATCAGTTAAATAATTTATAATAATTTTATATTTATTTCACATTCCAAAGCTACTATGTAGTTACGTTTTTTATTTATTTATTTATATATGATCAGATCGAATTTACACAACTATACTGACAACTAACTAGTCTGCGACGATTTTAATTCTGAATATAATATCGATGTGAATTTTGACGCTCGTGTATAATTTGACAAGATTAATTTTCAACTAGGAAACAACAGTTTAAATATATTACAGTATATCATAAATTACAAAGTCATAAAAATTTATACCTTATTCTCTTTGCAATAAGAAAGTTATCATCAAAATTACACATATTTTCAAACGTGATTATACAATCACATGAAATAAAATTAATTCCAAGTACGTTGACTAATAAAATATTATAGTATAATTGCAAAACTCTTTTTCTGAGAATTGTGATAATTTTACATGACTTTGTATTTAATCAATTGTATAATTTAGACTAATTTATAGCCAAGTGCCCACGTCACAATCGAGCTATCCCTCCTGCGTGGACATGAGCGTGTCGAACACCTCAGAGTTCCTTTCGTTCACTGAGCCGAAGTAACTGGTGAAATTGAATATACTAGACTCCTGTCGCACGTTGTCGCTAGATCCGAATTGAGCTTTATTCGCATTATGCATAGGGGTGGCGTTCGCACTCAACGATTTCTGTTTCTCTAAAACGTCCAGTAAAGGATTCCGCAAGTCGCTACTTTCATGGCTCTGCACTGTTCGGTCAATAGTAAGACTTTCTGGATCGTATAATGTGGCATCTTTCGAAGATAAATCTTTAGTCTCGTGATACGGATTCGTCAGATACTCTGCGTACAATTCGCCCCGCTGTATATCGACGGGTTCAACCGGATGTGGTAACATAGGCTCTGTTGATACCGAATTGAGTTCAGTTTTGCTCGGCTGCGTCGGTGCGTTTTGAGTCTGAAGGAGTTCTGTGGTGGTCTGCGGGTACAGGATCGGTATTTGTGACTGTATCGATATACCTATCGGTGTGGATATCATCTAGAAAACGAAACATACACCTTTTAATTGATATTTTAGCAAAATTATGATATTTATTGAACGAAGCTAATGTGTCGTTTCTAATATGAATTCGCATTAAATTTAGATATTCGTTAATTACCTTAACAGATTAAAAGTACTTTAATTAATTTATGATATAAGTTTTTGTTTTTAAGTCAGATTGTTTTCTTCTTGCCTACCTCGTTCAAAGGCTGCAGTAGAACTGATGAGGTGAGTCCTGCTTGGTCGTAGAGGGGGTTTCGTATGGGCACCATACCGGGGGTTACTGTGGGCGTGACGGGAGTCACTATGGGAGTAACGATGGTGACTGGGGAGGTCTGACCAGAGTGTATCGGTGTTTGGGCGTGTACAGGGTGTCTGTCAGGTGGTGAATTCGATATTGGATTAGGAGGCGTACTGTTAGGAACTGCCATTAGATTCGGCACCACCAGCGGCGTTTGTACTGAACCAGGAACATCCGAAGCGGCAGATTCTTTAGCTAAGACAAAATAATGCTATCTCAAATAACTCGATAAACAATACAATTAAAAAAAAACACTTTATTTAATGGAAGATTCTGAATATTATATTTAAAATGCTTCCAAAAATAGTCAAATCTCATATTTTATGTAAACTAAGTATTAAGGGACATTTCATAATTCTCCAATATGTTGTATTAACCATTGACATACATAAATGTTAAAATACAAAAAGATTGGCTTAATATATACCTTGAGGGAAGAGTTCATCCTTCAGGTTAGGTAAAAATTCTCCGATCTTTTCCCAGGTCATGTACCATAATTCGTTGTGTGCATCACCGTTGTTGAAGATCTATATGAAGAAGAAATTTAAATTTCATTGGAGTTAAACAAGTACAGATTTTATTTTATTTTATGTAAAAAAAATCCTTTATACAAGACACTAATCCCACTAACAGGATGTGATATTATGTCTTATATAGGTATATACTTTCAAAAGAAGGTTTTATGTGGTAGTTAATGGATATAGTTCAAATGCTTATAATATATTATCAGGTGTTTCTCAGGGGTCACATCTCGGACCAATTCTGTTTAATATATTCATTAATGATTTGCCTAACTGTTTAAAATATGCATCACATTTCCTCTATGCTGACGATCTTAAATTGGGACTTATTGTAAAGTCGGATGATGATTCTCTGAAGATGCAAGATGACCTTAACAGCCTTGTTAATTGGTGTAGGATAAATGGAATGGAACTTAATGCTTCAAAATGCCGGCAAGTCCATTTTACACGTAAAACTGCATTTATATCGACACAATATCATATACACAATGTCGCGCTAAAGAGATCAGAAGTAGTCAAAGATTTAGGAATAATTTTTGATCAAAAGTTGACGTTCATTCCGCAACTGGATAATGTAGTACAAAAGGCATCACGGAAGCTTGGATTCGTCATCAGAAATGGCAAAGTATTCAAAGATACACACACTAAAATTATTTTATATAACTCGTTGGTACGAAGCATTTTGGAATATGGCATTGTCGTATGGCGACCACATTATGCAACTCATACTTTACGTCTAGAAAGAATACAAAAAAGGTTTATGAGACACTTGTCGTATTCAAAAGGTATTGCCAAGAGTCTCAAAAGTTACGAGGAAAGACTCAAACATTTTAAAATGACATCATTGGAAAAGAGACGGGATTTACTCGATTTATTATTCTTACATAAAATACTAACGGGTAAAATAAACTGTCCCCCATTACTTTCTCTTTTTAAATTCAAAGTGCCACGAAAAGTGCCTCGAAAACCCATAACACCGCTATGTCCGCCTTTTAGATCCACAGTTTTTGGTGCCAAATCCGCTGTCCCTCGTCTATCCCGAATCCTGAACCGCTATAGTAATCAAATAGATATCTTTTTAGACTCGCCTAGTAAAATAAGGAATATTGTTATTAATCAGTGAAATACACACTATACTATAATATTAAAACACTGCTTTGATGTAAGTGGTGTCTGCTTGTAATTAGTTTATGTACTCTAACTCTAAATTAGATGTAATTATTATCTGTAAACTATACATAGTGCATTAAACTGTAAGTGGACCTAATAAAGAAAAAAAAAAAAGAAAAAAAAAACATCTCAGATTAAGAGTCGGGTATTAATAGATGCCAATAAAATTCTAGTTTCTTTAAACTTTCGCTTGAACCAACAGTTACAAAAGAACACAAAAAGCCGTTACAGAAACTTAAAACAGTGCGATGATTTGATTATTCGTTTCGCACAACAAATTGAAATTATGCATATAAATTACCACCTTCTACGCTGCGTTTACGAACTGTGAATAAACCCTATCAAAATTATACCGCAGACGTCATCGATAGGTACATAAAAATGAAAATGAAACCTACTATCTACATATGTAGATATTGTTTCTCGTTTATTTCTGGTCACCAAAAATCATTTGTGAACTCGAGCGACGGACCTGGCCCTCAAGGTGACAGGGAGGTATAGGTATACTGACCCGCACGGAGTCCATCACCAGTAGCATGTTCTTGAGGGACTCGAGTGCGGCCTCAGTGAGGGCGTCGTCGCCGCGCACGAGGGACGCCTGCACGTGCACCACGCGCGCCCACAGCGCGGGGAAGCTGCCGCGCGACGACAGCGCCGACAGGTGCTGCAGGAACACCTGAACCACAACCACCGCCATCGACACAGTTAGTATGAATAACACCAACGTAGCGCACGTTGGGGTTATTCATACTAACTGACAACAGATGCGCTTAAACGATTAAAGTGTCAAAGTTCAGATTTACTCTTGTTACGATCAGTTGCACAAACGTCAATTTAGGTTTAATGAGGACTTTAAGCTCTAATGAATGTTCTAAATGTGAAAATTTGTATGGGTAATGTGGCATTAAACTAATAACAATTTTAATAGCTGTTTGTGCAACTGGCTGTAAGACTGGAAATCGTATCGTACAGTACGTAACTGATTACATTCAACTTTGGCAACCAATTTTAAAGTATCTTTATGTTCAAGATCTTCGTTATTGAGAACCGGACGAACTCTAACAATCTGCCATTAACCCCATTTAAACAAAAGATTATGATCAAAACATACAGATAAAAATGAATACAATAGGAGGAAAGAGAAAGGAACATGTAGTGACCTTGCACATGATGGTGTTAGCTCTGGCGGCGACGTGGTTGCGGCGCGGCAGTTTGTCCAGCAGCGGGAACAGCACGCGGTCGAAGCACGCCTCCCACGCGCCCCCGCCTCCGCCCCCGCCCCCGCCCCCGCCCCCCGACAGCCCCGGCACCAGCAGCGCGCGCTGCAGGTACGCTATTGCGCTATTCGCCACCTACGACACGTTTCAAAACTAACCAATGACAACTGGCAGCGAGATCTCTACAACACTGACTCGACTTCAAAATAATATCAAATAATATGACTGTATTCTTAATGAAAAATGCTTAAAATGCTCCACTTTGTCCCTGGCACTCTTAGATGGCACTTGAATCCATGACCATTAGCAATCCGGGCGACTGATCTGACCACTGAGCTACCCAAGACCTAACAGGACTGATGAATTTTTCAAGCACTTGTTACTTTTTCCCTATATAAATATAATAATATGACTTTACTGACATGATTGGAAATTCCTGTCGCATCAAATATTTAAAGACAATATATAAAAACAAGCGTTAATATTCTACTATTCTATATCGAGATCTATATAATAGGCGAGCGACGTGACAGTATCAGGAGAGTTCGAAAAATAATAACCGTAACTTACCTGTTTCCTCCTATCCGTACAGAACTCAGCGATACCCTGCAGCAGCGGCATCCACGCTACTTCCCACAGATCATATTCTTCTGCACCTACAATATTCCACTCGATAAATACCACAACTTGTACGAAATGTGTATCGTATATAGACTAACACCTAACCTACAGTTCTAACCTATCGTCCTTCGTTCATCTCATGTATCTAAGTTGATATTTCTTTAGTCAAATATAATAATATCACAATATACTATATCGAGACAAGCAAAGCTAGATCTCTTAGACACTAACGCGGCTTCAGCTAAGCCGATTTTCCGAAGAGTTGTAAATATTATTGAGTACTAATTGTGGTTATTAATTGTAATTGCAATGAAAGCTTAGTGTGTGCGTGCTCAGTGTATATGTGTAATGAAAATTTACTAATAAAAGTCTGTTGCTAACTGTGGAGACTTATAATTGGCTATTTTTTGGTGTTATATAACAATTAGTTATTTTTTTATTATTCAAGTGTAAGTCTTCCGACAAATAAATATGTCTCAAATAAATAAATTATATCGAATAATAGACGGTCTAAGATGAAAATTCTAAATTTTGTCATAATGTACTTCTCCTGCTAAATATAATTAGCAATTGAGGGGTATAGAAGCAAAAGCGCTTCAGTCCAAAAATGTTGTTTTTTACACTGAGCACACCAAATTGTAGCGATAAAAAAATGCAAAAATATATTATATTCGGCAGCATGCAAATCCACCTCAATCTTACATAAAATTCACTTAGAAAGTAGCGTTTAGATGCAAAACCGCTTCGATCCAAAATTTGTTAGGAGCAAATCCGCCTCGATCACAATCAACCAACCAGAAGCAGCCATTTCAACATTTCTAAGATGGCGAATTAGTTACTTTTCATAGTAAGTTGACTGAGCATAGCGCGTGTTTAATTTGTGTTTTTTATTAAGTAACTTATTGTAATGGAAGAAAACATTACACCAGCACGTGCAGGACGAGCACGGAAACGTCTGGTAAATAAAAGTCAGTGGCGAAGAGTGAAGGAAAAAGCAGAAAGGTAACAAACAATTTACTAATATTTTGGCCGTTATGAAAAGGTAAAGTAGGGTTTGCATAGAATGCTTCTTCAAAATTTTATTTCAATTTTCTTTAAGTGAATTGTAAAAGCACGTAACGTACTAACATTTTATTCGCGGTATACTGAACAGTTTTTTTCTGCTTTTGGTAATGGTTTTTTTTTTCATTTGCTTAAGGTACTCTGCTAAAGATCTCCCACAACTACCTGCATGTCAGCACAACAAAAAAAATATTTACGACTGCAAAAATATAAGTTCCACTTCCAAAAAACAATGTGACATTAAAAGCAGAGAAAAAAAATGATGTGAGGAAATAGTTAGAGAAACACTATGGACCGCAGTGGGAAAATCTTAATGAACTCCAATATTACAATAATATTTTGAATAATAATAACAGTGATTCAATTCAAGAGGATGAGCCTATCTGCGATCCACCCACAGCGGATTCAAATATTATGATTTAATTCTTAGTTTCTTTTTACTTTTTTTACATGCGCAAGAATAATATTATATCTTTACTTTTCATAAATAATTATAATACAATATGATGTCCTGTTTTTAAGTACCTGTAACTAATTTGTTAACAAAATTAATTAAATTCATAATCTTGTAAAACATTCTTTTATTTTGCAATCGGTACCGCCATTTATTGACATTTGACGAATTAAATAGTGACATGCAAATTCGCTTCGATCCAAAGCAATGAAAAGCAAACATGCTTTAGTCCAACGCTTAAATGCAAAAACACCTCAGTCCTACATTATTTCTTAAATTATAAAGAATGTATGTATATTTTATTTGTTTTGATTATTGTTATTTGATTAGTGTATTCTATTGAATGTACCAATATCGGATTCTGATAAAAAATACAATTTATTACGACACAGTGGAAATTTGCGGTTTTTCAGTCTAGGTATTTTTGTGACTGAAGCGCCTTTGCTTTTATACCCCTCAATTAATATTACTGAGCATTTACTTACCTTGCCCTTGATCTGCTTCGTCATGCCACCACTTGAATATTTGCGCGGTTCTGCTGTGTAGTGTATGCATCAGATCTAGCAGCTAGAATAATGTGGTTTTAAATCAGTATTTTTACACTTTGTGAATAGAGTATTCTACTCGTGTTTCATTTAAATAAACCAAAAAAATATTTCGAGAAATAAACTCGTTCTCTTGCCAAAAAATTCAAATAAAATTTTAACTTTTTTATACCCGCGAAAACACTGTCCGCCATATTCATGACGTCATTCCGATATATACACAAAACAAACGCAAAGACTATATCACTGCATAGTATAAGACAAAGTCGCTTTCTCTGTGCCTATTCCCTATGTATGACTAAATCTTTAAAACTACGCAACGGATTTTGATGCGGTTTTTTTCTTACATAGAGTGATTCAAAAGAAAGGTTTTTATATATTATACAAGACCACGCGGAAAGCTAGTTAAGAATATATAAGATTAAAACATCTCAATCAGATGATAACAGTGCCATCTATAGATATATAATAAATAGAAGAGCGCCATCTAGAAATTTGATTTATAATAAAAACATATCACGCCTATTCTGCTGACAGATGTTGCCGGAGCGACGTCATACCGTGCCTGGTCGTGTTTCAAGTCACGTGATTTACAAATAAAACGACTTTAGAAAATAATAAGATAACCATACCATTGTATTACTCACTATAATCACACGACGATATAGTTATGCAAATCAGGCAGTATTTAAATCTCACCTGTATGCTGACCATGTGGTACTGATCAAGGGTGTCCACCTCCTCATCGCTGGAGTCAGGATTATGTCGGCGTGAGGAGCTCGACCTTTGCTTCTTGTCATTGTCGTGCGATTTCTTTGCTGTACATTGAAATTGTAATTATTAATAGAGTACAGAATGAGTGAAACCGACACTTAATGCTTGGCATTTTACACCTTATATTTATTGAAACAAGACCAACTATACATTTAAATCGGACGTTAGGTCATTGTCGGAATCAGAAGAAAATGTTTTACGAAGATTCACCATGCGCCATTTTAGTTAGAATTTACTGTGCCGTTGGCAGTCGACGTTAAGGCGGATACCAAACTGAATTAGTATAACGATAGCGGTCGGAGCTGTATGTAGTTCTGTTGAAAGTTGCCACCGCGTGATAGCACGTACAATGCACGTATTGTAATGTCTCCCGAGATATGGTGTACCTCATACACCCCCTGTCGCTAAATTGCTAGTGCGTTTCAATCTTGTCTAGATAACACCCGCGTGACGTCATCTATATATATAAAAATGAATCGCAAAATGTGTTGGTAAGCGCATAACTCAACAACGCCTCGACCAATTTGGCCAAATCTTTTTTTAAAATGTTCGTTGAGAAAAATTAGAATTATTGCTGGAAAAACCCTAAAAATAGCCCTTTTCTTTTTCCCATACAAATGATTTGTAACTAAAACGTAGACAATTTGAGCTTTATTGCTATGGTATAAAGTTCATATTAAATTACAAGCACTCACATCACCAGGGTGATCTGTTCAGGAGAATTTTTTTAAATACGTAGGCAAAAAAACTGCCACATTACAAATCTTTTTGACAGGACGAAGTCTGTCGGGTCAGCTAGTTTAAAATAAAAAGTATAGACAGAATTATTGAAATATATATACATAATTCCCAAAATATCGTTAAAATTATTAAAAACTTTTAGTTTGTTAATTTATAATATTGAAGTATACTTTGTAATAACGCGAAAACAAAACAAAAGCACATTTTTTTAAAACAAAACTGAAAGTAATATTGAATATTAGATATATTTATTTTTAATGAAACTAGGTTTACTCGTGAAAATCATGATAGCAGTCGTCAATAACAAATAACAACAAAACTTAACAAAACAAAACAACAAAAAATGTCCGTGACCTCACCACGTCCCAAATCAATAGGAGCACTCTTCAATCAGTGTTCATTTGTAAACGGTACTGTCTATTGAACGCAATGACGTCACCAAAATGGCGTAGCGCACCTTGTTGCCTGGCGGCGCGCGCGAACATGCGCACGGCGCGCACGGCGGCGCGGCAGTTGTAGGGCGTGACGTGCGCCACGTCGCGCACCACCAGCGCCAGCGCCTCGCAGCAGCGCACCAGCGCCTCCGTGCGGTGCCGCCGCAGCGACACGCGCTCCGCCTCCCACCACCCGCACTCGCCCTCCGCGCTCGCACCTCCTAATCCCACCGCCGGAGGACTCGACTCGGGCTCGCTTTTCACCTGACACGATCGATTTTTAATACCTAGCTGTTTTCTTGCAACATCGTACGCGGAAATTATAGCTTAATGTGGTCTCTTTGTTTAGGCCTATTTGATGAATGAACATTAATATCGTTCTTGTTTAAATATCGATGTAGACGATTATTATAATGCACGAAACGCCGAGAACTGATACCGGTACAGGCGCGAATGGGTTTATCAGAATTAGAACCGTAAATAAGACAAAGAGACCGTTGCGCTGGCCGCCTAGAAACCGGATTGAAGACGTATTTCTATAAGATTCAAACGATCGAACTACCTCTACTAAAATTTATTCGATGTGATATATATTACCAGTATCCATCCTTGCTGCGGGGACTGCGACAATTCACTCTCCGATGATGCGCTGGTCGGTCGCCTTTCGCTCTCTTCATCGGAACCTTCGGATCGGCTCGACGCTACCGAACATACAATCGAAATAATTTATCTCAATAAGAATTTAAATGGATATCTATACTAAAAAATACGACCGTCGTATACGTAACAACCTCCAGTGGCTGCGCTGCGCGCTGTAGACATAGACGCTAGGTACCTGTGCGTGGGAGGTCAGGCACGGAGGCGCGCTGGTAGTGGTCGGGCCACACGCCGGCGCCGGCAGCGCACAGCAGCGCCAGCAGCGCGCACCACTCGCCCGCGCTGTGGATGTTCTGCGCGCTCGTTTTCACCACCTCGTACAACCCGCACGATATCTACACGAGCACATGAAGCAATATAACAGAATTTCGAAGGATGAGAAGATATACATATAATAGGGATGCACCGATATATCGGAAAACCGATATATCAATATTGAAGAAACAACGATATCGAAAAATACCAACATTCTAAACCTAAAAGATGTCCAAATTTTAACATTCAACGGTTTCTAAAATCTGATATTAGTGAAATTACTTTAAAAGCCTGATTTTTTACTTTTTTAAATTTGTTGTAGTTTTTATTATTATAATTTGTATTCAATTTCAAAATAATTTGTTACATCATCATCCAATCCCATCGCAATCTATTTAAAGTGGCAATAAGACTTTTGAAAGTCATTTTTTAAAAGTAACACGCAAAGTATGCCTGAAAAGCTTCATGGAATGTGTTGTTTATCTTTGTGGTAGACGTCACTTTTCTCGGGTATAGTAAGGTAATGTATGGGTACATCGAAGAAAAGTGACATTTTGGTATAAACAAAATGCCCTCGTGTTCGTCTCGCTCGCGTACAGGAACAAGTAGGAACAAGTTTTACGAAAGTTGACTGTTCCTAAATCAGCAGCCGCCACGAATTGTTGGCCAATTTTCTTTTTAAATAAAATATTAATAAAAAGTATGTATTTCTGAATTAATTTAACACCTAAAAAATACATGGATAAATATCGATATATCTACATTATGAAACTACAGGACGAAAGAATTTAGAAGCGATATATAATTTTACGATAAGGTTTTATTGTGATGGATTTAAAGGTCACAATCGTAGATAATCTTTGATGTATTAATAGTTTTTTTTTATTTTATTTATTGTAAAACAATATCTAGCTGGATCACTGTTCACGGAGTAAAGCCGTGGGAGACTTTCGTACGATCCTTTGATATGACAAAGAAGAATGTCAAGTCAAGTGCTTTGTGTAGGAACCGTAGTTCGGTTTGACATTCGGCCATTTTGCATGGGTACTTGATTCCACGTTTATTTTACAAAGACGGTTTCCTCCATTGTTTCGGTTTAATGTCTACGTTGAGGTTTATGAAGCATCATGTCTGAATTGATGGCTCACAATACGTGATCACCTTATTGTACATATATACTGACCACGTCCGCCTGCTGGTAGAACAGTCGGTAGGGCAGCGCGAACAGCAGCTGCAGCGTGTGCAGCACCCGCGCGGCGCAGTGGTGGCAGCGCATGAGGCGCGCGCCGGTGCGCAGCAGCGCCGTGGCCGCGCGCCGCAGCGGGCCCGCCCCCCGCCCGCCCGCCCACAACACCACGCGCCGGTAGTGCGCGCTCGCCGTCTCCCACACGCTCAGCGAACGGTCCCTGACGAACCAGATTATATCATGTTACATTCAAACTCGGAGCTTAAACCTCCTCTTTATCGAAAAACACCGTTCATGATCGTTGGAATTGAAGAAAAGTTATTCCCCCTCGCGATTATTTTCTTGCGGAACAACGAACGATCTGGCTAAAGATTCAAAGTTTCTAAAAATATTCTCGAGTAGCTCGGTGGCGTAGTGGATAAGCGCCGCGGCCCGCGATCGTTGTCGTTAAGCAACTTTCGCAAGGGTCGGTAAGGGATGGGTAACCAAAAAAATTATTATCTCGAGCTACTCCGTGCTTCGGAAGGCACGTTAAGCCGTTGGTCCCGGTTGCATTTGCAGTCGTTGATACCCTCCAATACGCATTGGGCCAGCGTGGAGGGTCATGGCCCATCCTCCTTAACCATCCATAAGGAAGGCCTGAGCCCCTGCAGTGGGGACGTAAAAGGGCTGATGATGATGATGATGATGAAGAAAAAATTATAATCTGGACTATGGCAGTACGAACGACGAAAATAAAACTCTTAATAATGTACACAATATAAAAATAACTAAATATTTTCACTATCTTACAAACAAAATTCAATAAAATTTGTATATACACATTTTCTAGCTTTCAGTCTTAAAAATATAATATTGAAACAAATTCGGAAAATAATTCGAATAGAGAGTATATATCAATTTATCTATATTCTTTTTTATTACTCTTTTTATAATTGCTAGAGTGTTTCAAAAATCTATGATGATGAACTCTTTACGAGTGGTGAATATATAAATAAATAAATATGAAATGTTGTATGTTGACAACTTGCGCTTTTAGTTTCAGTTCAACATTTAATTGACACATAAATCACTAATAAAGAGTATAGTCACCTGTTCTGTATGAGAGTCTGTCCGAGTAATTCCAAGAAAAAGATTGTGATGTCTTCCAGCTGAGGGTTGAGTTGCAAACTGTCAGAGTCCGGGGGTGTACCCACTGTCACCATTGCTTGTACTAATTCCTAATACAAATAACATTCAATTGGATTTTTTATTTTATTTAAACTTATGATAGTATGCATATAGTTCAGACTGATTCGAAATTATTAACCAGGATAAAGTAAAATCTTTGCCGAGGTATTTTTCAATGTATTATCTGAAATACTAGTATAAGCTTTAAACATTTTCAGATATAATTTTAGGATTTTTAATTTCTATAAAATAACACTGCTATATTGAAACTTAAAGTCTAAGACATATCCATACTATGATAACGTACATCTTACATAATAAAAAAATAAAGACTATATATTAACAATTTTACTCACTGTTTACAATAAAGATATGAAGTTTATTTATGATCATCACCTGTAAGCTCTCCAACTGTAGGAACTTGGTCTCGGTGACGAGCAGGCCGGGCAGATTGCATCCGCTCACGCACTCCGTCGCTATGTCGATTAGATTTTTCTCGTGCGGTGTGGGCGCACGCATACCTAGCACAATAAAATAATATAAATTATTTATTTAATAATATAAGTCAAATCTATCTGCAAATACTTCAGAACACAAGGACTTAGGGCAATATGGACGTTACCTTAGAGCTTAGTTTTTAAAACTAAAGATTTGATTTTAGGTTACAAATCTACTTGTTTTTATATTAAAAAAGAAACAAAGGGTATAAAGGGTCCTGTATATCCTATCTTTTATAACTTACCCGATTCTCCAAGGGCTATGTATGAGTACAAACTAGATAGTAATCCGGTATCAGAACCTCTCGCCGCTTCTCTGATCAATGAAACAGTCCCGTTGGGTGCCAAGTAATCTTCCGCTTCCACCATACACTGCGCGATATAAAACACTCTATATTCCTTCATTTACTTAAATTATGCCATTCAAATCAAAATGATTTATTCAGTTTAGACTGTTACAAGCACTTGCAAAAGTCGTAACTCTGCCATCGGTTCGTAAATCTAAGGCAGGAGACCTAATACCGAGATGAACCGGTAAGAAACTCAGCAATGGCTGCTTTGTTCATTCAGTTAAATTCGAATATACTATAAACAGACATCTAAGTCAAGATAGGATCAATGGTTTACCATAAAGCGTTTGATACATGCAGAGCACTGTTTCTAAAACTGTGTGTAGTAAACATCCCCATTATTAGGTTATATATTTATTTTATTTAGACATTCCGCCAGCGGCTTCGCTCGCGTGCTCTTGATTTATACATTAAAACCTTCCTTTTGAATTACCCTATCTACGAAAAAAAATTTTTAAATCCGTTGCGTAGTTATAAAAATTTAAGCATACCTACATAAGGATATGGGGACAGAGAAAGCGATTTTTTTTTACTATGTAGTAATATTTATTGCCTTGAAACATTGGGGATAGTTAGAGACTTTTTTTTACTTTTTATATTAACTCACCTTTGGCAGTAGACGACCGATGTACAGTGTTTTGACAATTTCCAATAGATGTCGCCACGACTCGCGCAGACAGTCCGCGTGCCGCGCGGCCACCGCGCACAAGCGACGCAACGCCATCTGAGCTTTAGTCGACTGTCCTAATGTCACTCCTGAACCGACAAACTTATCATGTTCAATGTTGCAAAGAGGAAACCATATGACTAGCCAATATCAAAATTATCAGATCTCATATAGAACAACGATACCATCAACACGCTCTAATTTTACAAACTCTACGCATCTAGTTTTGTTTTTTAACGTTTATGGAATTTAAAACCGAATAATTTAAAACTGCGACTAAGTAGAAACGCGCTATAACTTCGAATAAGCATTTTTCTGTTAATGAGAGTGCTAGTGGTGTGGGTGTTTATATTATAACAAGACGGCGTCGATAACTAGTTGTTTTATATTGTTTACAACTTAGAAGCGGTTCAAATGTATGAAAATTTAAATAAAATCATGAAGATAAAATGTGCTTTTATTACTTTGTAATAATTCGATGCAGGATTTTGTGAATTCGGCTTTTTGTTTTCTTTCTACACATTTATTCTTCTTACTCTATTAAGAGGTTGAGATTACACTGCCTTTAAAAGCACGCAACGCGGTTTTAGATATAAACACATACATCTACCAGATTTAAAGGCAACGTCTACCAGATGGCAAATTTCAGACTTGCATTTATTCAAAGGGCTGTTTGAGTCCGATAGTATTGTTGAATATTTCCCTTATTTGAGTTTGCTAGAAACTATCGCTGCTTGTGGCGTGAAATAACACAAAACATCTTTTTTCAATTTTAATTGGACCTTCATTCCCAGGCAAATTAAAAACTTTAAATTCACCCTCGAGTGAACTAATATCTTCAATTCATTAAAAAAATCATTACAAGATTCGATTCATCCTATCTATTCCGAGTACACGAGGCGTCCTAGACTTGAGTCCACAGCAGCAGACGGCAGGTTTTAAGAAGGCGAACGATTCGTTCGGGAGTTTTCTCGGTAAAAGGAAAAGAAAATTGTTTCGAAGTATATCAAACATATCTATACGAGCAATCGTACAAGACCAATATGTTTAAAACAAATTAATATTTTTAAAACAAATTAGTGGTCGCATTAGGCACGCATTCGGCTGAATCGCTTGTTCTTATTTACACTTATTAGTCTATCGATTATTATATCCTATATAAATTGAGTATTTAAGTATCATTATCGTTTAACGCAGTTTGCCCTGGTCTGTTATGTTGGCCGCCCCTGGTATATGTACTCGCCTATGGTGATGTAGTTGTAGTGTTGCGGCGGCGGCGCCAGCAGCGCGGTGAACTTGGCGAGCGTGAGGGCGAGCGTGTCCAGCGTGGGCGCCACCTGCGGGCCCGCGCGCGGCAGCCGCGCCACCAGGCCCGCCACGCGCTCCAGCCCGCACAGCGCCGCCGCCGCCCCGCCCCCGCCACCCCCGCCACCGGACGCCTCCTCCGGGGAGGGAGGCGGCGCGCGCTCGAACGCAGCAGATAACGCCGTCACCTAGTCATACACATTCTTTACTAAACACTCTTTGCTGCGATCAATTTTTACTCAACTGTCGACAGATTACGGTCTAAAATCTTTTAAAGAAATTTGCAACACGACGGACCGTAGACTGTCCGTGAAATGTTATGATCATTCACCATCATAGTCATCTGAAAATCGACGCCACAGCCACCTGTGGCTCATATCGAGCTGGAGCCTTTTGGACACACCGTGCTTTACATAATTTATATTTGTGTAATGTGATTTGTGTAATTTTTGTAATAAATTATTAATTCATTCATTCATATAGTATTGCAATCCGAACGAACTCACCGCTGCACCATAGAGCTCCTCGAATGATAATTATATATACGCATTAAAATGACTCCGATAAATACGAGCGTGCACACTGACCGTGGGCGGGCACACGACGGTGAACAGGCGCGCGTGGTGAGTGCGGGCGGCGGACGAGGCGGACGAGGTGGGGGAGGCGCGGTAGGCGGCGGCCGCGGTCGCCCCGCGCCGCTGCAGCACCCGCCACAGGTACGCGTCCCGCACGGGGCCCACGCGCTCCGCGGGCATCACCATCTCCTCGTTCCTGTCCATACATACAAACGTACGCTCGCAATTGCTCTCTGCTCGTGCGTAACGAGCATACCTTAATCTACCAAAAGACACACTCTACTCCCGGTAAACGGATATATTTAGAAATTTTTAAAAAGTTCAAAAATCAAAATACCAACCTTTATAACTCCTATTTTAGAGAATCGTATAAAAAGAAAAGTCATTCCCAAAATTTGTTTATTAAACTCAATCTCACAATCGCTAAAGCCGCGTACTCGTAATATACGCATGAAACGTACACCGACCGACACGTGCGAGCTGCCCTGCGATTCTGTAAAAATCCAAACCCGAATTCGAATTCACTCAGGTGTCCGAATTCACTTCAAAAAGCAGCATCCGCTCAACCTTGAATTAGTAATAACGTTTCATGGCATAAGTGAAGTGAGTTTCGGAATGACACGAATAGAATATCTGGCACACGTGTATTCAATAAATTTATTTTGTATTATTATACAAAAAAAATAGGAGTCAATAGAATTTCTACAATAAATGACGTGAACTCGGACACATAAATGAATTCGAATTCGGATCTGGATTTTTATAGAATCGCAGAGCCGCTTGCGACTAACCCTAAACAAACAACTATTAGCGAAAAACCATAATTTTTAACAACGGTTCCTAATCCAACTCGTAATGATAATGCAGCTTTATGTTTGAAACGAATAGAACTCTCACTTGATAGAATGGTAGATGGCCTCGAGCATCGCCTGATCGAAGTCCCCGGAGCCGTTGCATCCTCTCAGGTTCCTCACGAAGTCATCGACGGTCATGGGTACGTTCAACTTCTTGGCGTTGTGGTTGTGCTGGTCCATATTCAGCATGATCACCGCGTACGCGAGACGAAACGCCGCGTCCGTGTTCGCGAACGGTTCGCCGTTCGTCGTCTGTTACACGTGCAACATTGTATATCATATAGAATCTTCAGATTACATTGCACGACCGCTAGTTCAAAAATTCTCAATCTTATTGAAATTAAAAATTAATTATATCAAAACTAAACTTTCGCAATTATCAAATTAGATTTTATACTATTTATTATATTAGTTTTTAGCCAACCTCGAGACATTACTTGCCTAGTAAGAGAAAGATCATGATAACCACCTGTCTCTCTCTGCTCACGCAAGCGTAAGAAGGGCGGAAAAGAAAACCCACGAAAATAATTTAATTTTTGTTCTTTTCAATGAGCTCCCCGTAGAGGCGTTAGTGTAGAGCGAAATCAAGAACAAACAGTTGATTCAATTCATGTATAATGAATGGGAATTTTCGATACTTTTAATAAATAGTTTTATTTATATACGATTTAAGTTCACGCTCGTAGTTAACAAACTACGGTAAGACGCGACTGTCCCGCCATCTAGTGAGTAAAAGGACGGTAGGCCTCATGAAATCGGACATGCAGACTTACGTGCCACCGTTCCGCGAATCGCTCCATAACTAGGAATATAAGCGGAGCCTCCCCGGGCAGACGGAAAGTCTCCAGATAGAGCCGCAGCGCCTGGTCGATTCGGAGTCCCGCGTAGTCGAAGCTTTCGGCAAACGCGCCCAGAACGCTGGGACCTTCACCCTCCTCATCGCGACTCGAACGTTTACAGATGTAATCGCCTGTCGCGAATATTTATAATTTATAGGAAATGTTTTTTATTAATGTAATTTTATTATTAGGCACCTTGAAACCAGAAAACGATCTCCGTAGCCAAATGGCTCGTACCAGAGTACAAAGAGTAAGTTTCCTTCATACATACGCACTAAAAATGGTTTGTATATGAGCGGGCAAATTCGTACGCGTCGTTTATCAATGTGAAAGGTGTTCAAGGTACGAGTGGCAACTCGCCAGTTGTGGCTAGTACGCCGTGGCCGCGCATACTACGTTGCCACTCGCTATAATTTGTACGTGTAAAATGGCTTTGAATTCGAATAAAAAATATTGTAGTATTTATGGCGGTCTCAATAGCAATTATTTGCTACATGTAAAAAATTAAAATATTCAGTTTTTTTTTTTACTTTAGAAATAGTTAATAAACGTTGTATTGTAGATCCCTGATGGTTACCCTAAGTTGTTTTCTATAGAGATGGTTTATGCATTTCTGACGATTGAAGAACCTATAACCAACAGCCCTACATGTTTAGGGTTCCTATATCATCATCATCATCATACATCATCAGCCCTACATGTTTGCTCGAAATGGCATACTATTCTTTTTTTCTATGCTCATATTCTGGTATGGTAATTCAAAACAAGAAAGCTGTTGCAGTTAATTAGTAATCGTTTGCGATCACTCATCCATCACTCACCAATCATTTTCTTATCCAAATCTGGGTTTTCTCTAAGGAACATAGCGACTTGATATGGATCTAAAGGAGTTTTGAGCACACCGTGCTCTTGTAGGAACTCTATGCCACGCTCGGGTTTCTGATTGAACAACTCTGTACCTTGCGTCACCCACTGAAAATTTAATTTCATACATCACCTATACATATTGTATCAAGAAAATGTTGTATTAATGATGAGATTGGATATAAGAAATTTAAAAAACGTTTGGTTCACTTAGATTATCAAAATAAAAAAATATTTATCAATTTTGCTCTCCACTGAACTTTTTAGGCAACAAATAAAACTCAACACAAATATAACGAAATAAAGTCTATAGTCTATATTGATTTGTATAAAAAAAGATGACCGTGGTTTAATTTTTTTGTTGCAATTAACAGTTTCAACTAAACTGCAAAAAAAAACAGTCGCAAAAAAATAATTCAAGGATGTAGTTTAGTCTTAATATAAATATATGAAAATAAATATAATATATAAATAATATAATATTAGGCAAATGGAAGTTATTATCTCGAGCTACTCCGTGCTTCGGAAGGCACGTTAAGCCGTTGGTCCCGGCTGCATTTGCAGTCGTCAATACCCTCCAATCCGCATTGGGCCAGCGTGGAGGGTCATGGCCCATCCTCCTTAACCATCCATAAGGAAGGCCTGAACCCCTGCAGTGGGGACGTAAAAGGGCTGGTGTGTGGAAGTTTCCGTAAACGCAATGTGTTATAATATCAATTAATACAATAATCTATATCGTAAATTCACCTTTTTCATATTCCTAATGTTGTCCAGCTCTGCTTCTGACGGCAAATTGGGCGAGGGTTTATGTCGCCCAGTCCTTCCACCTATATACTGACTTATGTCATGCGTCACGTGATCACTGACTACGGACGCGTCATCCATCCCGCCCAGCTCCAAGGACACGTGACCTCCCCTATCGTACGTCATCTGGTTCTGTTCCTCCACAACAGCTACGTCCGTCTCGCTCTTAGTATCTCTCACTTTCTCCGGTTGCGTACCTAATTCTATAGCGTCTATGATAGTCATCAAAGCTTCCAGAGACAGTGTGTGGATATTATAAGCAGTGGAAGACACGACATTTTTAGACAGAAGCTTCGTTAGTTCCTCAAAGATATTCGTACAATAAATATCGCAATCGTAATTCAGATATAGCTCTGTACATAAGCCAGGTATCCTAAACATTTGTGCTAAACTCTCTAGGGTTAAATGATGTATTTCCTTCAGTTCGTATATAGCTTTGGTCGTGTCTGTCGATATGATCTCTATTAGCTTCTTGAAAAATGCTTCCATTTGGAATTTCAGGTGGAAACGTTGCGCTTCGAATAGCAGGAACGATATTTGAAGGTCCAACGCGAATATAGATATCCTTTCTGTGTTCAACAACTAGAAGAATAATAAACATATATTATTATTATTCAGACTTTTTTATTTAATTAATTTTCCTATATAAACATTAAATTGAAAACCGTACATAAAATTAGCAAAAGGCTTTCAAAAATATTTACAGCATTATTTAATACTTTCATTACTTATATTAATCACCTAACACTTGCATGTAAAAAACTGCATATAATCTAGGCAGTATATACAGTAGTCAGTGCAGTACTCACGCTGACGAGGTTCCTGCAGAGGGGGTCGCGCACGAGGTGGTAGAGCGCGGGGCAGGTGGCCAGCTGGTCCGCTGCCACTTCCAGGGCGGTGCCCACCAGCGACAGCCCCAGCTGGACCATGCCCGACGTGTTCTGACCCTCCAGCGGATTGCACAGAGATATCAGGAACCTATCGGTGTTATTTAATATTCACTAAATCTAATATTATCATATCTTTCTGCTAGAATTCAAAAAGTAGTAATTAATGAAGCGAAATCTACAGGGGCACCCATTACTATGGGTGTACCTCAGGGATCGATATTAGGACCATTGCTTTTTCTAATTTATATTAATGATCTTCCTCACTTTACTAAGAATTTGTGCGAGACAGTATTATTTGCTGATGACACCTCTTTAGTGTTTAAAGTTAAGAGAGGTAATGATTGTTTTGACGATGTAAATAATGCTCTAGACACAGTTCTACAGTGGTTTGATAATAATAATTTAAATCTTAATTCAAATAAAACGAAATGCATAAAGTTTTTATTACGAAATGTAAGGCATGTTAGTACACTTATAAATGTAAATAGTGAAAAAGTTGAATTGGTAGAATCTACAAAGTTCCTTGGTATTACACTAGATTCCCGACTGCAATGGGATCCCCATATTGATAGTTAGACTCTTGACAAATGTTTAAACGGCAAGATTGGTATATTTTAGTTATTTTCATAGTATAATGACGTATGGTCTATTGTTGTAGGGTTCTGCGGCTAGCATTCAGGATATTTTTGTTCTACAAAAGAGAGCTGTCCGAGCGATATATAATTTACGGTCTAGGGAATCTCTCAGAGAAATATTTAAAGAAATAAATATTTTGACTGTTGCCTCTCAATACATCTATGAAAATATTATGTAGGCAAGAATAAATTACGATTCCTTCACAAAAATAATTAATAATGAACTTATAAGTAAAGGCTATTATAAAGTTTATGATTATTTTAAGGACCACAATGCATGGAATTAATAGCCTTCGCTTTGTTCTTTAACGATTAATTATATGTACAAACTATGATCTAGACTTGTTAAAGCTGTGTTAATTATTGAGATAATACATATTATTTTGGTAATGACATGATTTTGTTAATGTCATTACTTATGATAAAGAGCTGGTAAGTTTCTTTCGCTTGTTATTCTTGTCAGATAAAGACGTCCTGAACAAGTGGTAAGGGAAAAAAAAATTTTGGACGATTCAAAAGTGCTTGTAACAAGCTTACTTGAATAGATATTTTAATTTCATTATTTGTGTACGTTAGTGTTTTTGAACAGAATTAGAACAGACCTGAACAATTCCCTGACGCAAACGATGCCGTAAGGTTGCGGAGCTTGGTGGCGATGGTGGGGTGTGAACCTAATGCCGCGCGGATTCACATACTCCTCCACTCTACCACTCTCCGCGGTTAGTGGCTCCGTATCTGGTGCTTCTTCGGTTACAAAACCTTTCAATTAGAAATATCAATTAGAAATATAATATAGCACCACACAACATTACTACCAAATTAAAAATTTTAAAACTTTCAACACTATTTAATCCTTAATTTTTTGCACCAGAATCAGATTAGACATGATTTGTTTGATAGAATCTAACAACACAAAGAGTATCGTTTCAGAATCTACTCATACAATATATTAGAAATAGTATATAAAGTATATAATGTATGGCTTTATTAACACAACATATGTTTAGTAAAGAGAACTAATGAGTAATGTAGGAAAATTAAAGAAATGTACTCACCATCTTTATCTTCATTGACTTCCACCCTGTTCTCTTGTTCATCAGCCTGTGGTTCAGCGGGGGCATCTGTCTGCACTTCGGTGTTGCCCACACATTTCTCTAACAATTGTGTGATAGACTGGTTCCCGGCTGCTAAATCCATAGAGGAATGACGACCATGCTTCTTGACTGGACTCTTGGGAGATTCCACTGGTTCTATTGTTATCTCTGCTTCATTGATCAAATTCTTGTCTTGGCTGATGCATGTAAAATGATTATTTGTAATTTAAGTTAGTTATTCAATACAAAATGAACTTGGCATACGGCTTCTAATCTCGCAGCTTATGTTCACAAACCTTTTAACTACAAAATATATCTTTAAAAAAAGTCGCATTAGTTACACCGTTTAACTCGAGAACGGCAAGACTGATTTTTATGATATTTGTGTTCTTGGGATTTGTCTACATCGGGAATAGAATAATAAGTATTAAAATATTATATTTTATCAACAAAATAATAATTATAAAAGACTCAAAAATCAGTGACAATAGTGATTTATCACTTATTAATTTTGAAATTCCAAATCTGCTCCGTACAGAGTTCGCGGGGATCGTAAGTTACTACTAAATTGAAATATAAACCTTTTCCGGCTACTAGATCTATATGAAAATGTTATTTCCAACTGAAAATCACACAGTTTGGGCATTTTTTCCATCCGACACCGATCGATCGCGCTAGCGAGATATCGTGCGCATATTTCTTTCTAGTCCCACTAATGGAGCGGATCCCGAGTCCGTAATCCCGCAACACAGGATTTGAAAAAAGATGATGCATATCGATATCTCGATATTCCGAGATTAGAAGCCCTAATTGGGCTTTTACGCATTTAAATTTCTTTTAGTATGTATACAGAGCTAAAAATTGTAGAAAAGAAGCAATTGAAAAAATTTGCATCTACCAAATTCAATAAAAGAAATTGTGAGTATGATTATGAACTTTAGATGATAACAAAATCACTCTTCCCAAATTAGCATTAAGACTCAGGACACATACCAAATATGAAACCTAGTACCGATACTTCATGTATAATGATATAACAAATACTGGCTGTTACATCGACAACAAACGGTATAATTATTAAGGACTTGCGTTGGACAGGGGATATCATGTTAGTACAAGTAAAACAGTGTGTAATGTAGAATATAATAAGTATGGATATTGTTCATGGTTCGTTTGAACTATCTATCCTTATTGTCATTTTCTGACAATAATTAATTATGAACATTAATGACATGTATCAAATATTTATTGAGCTTTTTCATTTTCATACCTATGCCTTAGAGCGGCTTCAGCTTTGATTGTGTCATTCTCTGATACGTTTGGGTCCAATGTCGGCGATTTTCTTTCCAACGAATTACCTAAAACAATAATTTCAAAATACTAAATATAAAAAAAGAATTAAATCAATTTATTTTATTTACTGAAGTATTCCGTAGTTATAACATTATATTATTAGTGTACAGACGACATCACGTCGGGTCGTTCAAAAGATACAGGCGATTTTAGATTTTTTTCAAGTAATTGGACCTGATATACTACTATATACCCGCCTACTTTTATGTCTTTAAATTTATAAGTTCTTATTAACTTTTTCGAACCATATTTACCAGATTACGACGAAGCGAAAAGGAGAGTTATGATTTTTTTATTGTTTATTTGTATTGTGTTTTGTATGACAACAAAACACAAATAAGTCAATTAGTTGATCTTTCGTTTAATTTTCAATTAAACCTTGTTAAAAAAATTATGGGCGCTTATCGGAAAAACCCAATTCACCCAAAACGCCCTAGCATTTTTCCATCACTGGTCAGAATATCTTCACGTACATCGTTCCTTACCGGTTTCATGGTTTATTACATTATAAGTTGTCTTGATACTGTTTATGGAATTCTTTATTTTCTCTTTACTTTGATTTTGCTGATGAAGACACCTTTTTGAATACCTTCGAATAGTTCTTCACGAATGAAGAATCAATGAAGTTTTGACCGTGGTTAAATTTTCTTAAATCATATATGTAATTGATAAAGTTTGTTTTTACTTTCATAAATACCAGTCGTAGCCCAGTCACAGAACTGTAAAAGTTGCTTTATAATAAAATATTAGAGTGGAAAGTTGCTTTTTAAGCAACTCATGCGCGTGCTCATGAACGAGCAAGCAAAGGATTCTAAAATTAGAATCCTGAACGTAACCGAGGGAATCAAAGAGCATGAGGTAAAAAATCTTTGCACGTAACTTTTCATTCCACCTCAGCGAGGAAATGTCTAAATGGAAAGAAAACATTTACAATCACAAGGTATTTTTATTTCTGTTTAGATATTAACTACTACATTATCATAAGTATTTCAAGAAGGTTCGGAGTCTGAGATTTTAACAATTTAAAAAAAATTGTATGATAGATTCGACACCATGGAGGTAGAAGTGAATCGGTTTAATGCTTTTAAATTCACAAACTTAGTACACGTGTATTCTAAATTCAATTTACTATGATGTGATTATGAAAGTGTTATTTTTATATTGGTGACGTTTTTGTTTTCTACCCTGTAGTTTCTGTAGTACTTTTTCTTTTTCATCGGGATATTCCGACAACAAAAAAACAGAATTCTTAAACAAGGGAAATCATTAACTTCGCCATTTGCTTACTTAAATAGTTATATTTTGAGGGGTCTGCGATACCCGCATTGGCCAATACGAGCCATATCTTCTATATATCCTGTAGGGTCTTTACTGTAAATTTTATAAAACACGTTTATTATCCTATCATGCGATTCATACTCGTATTCGTCTAGTCAATACAGAGTGAGGGCTAGAGAGAGAGAGATTCTAGAGATCCCCCCATGGCTGGTTTTATAATGTAAAGTTGTTTGAAGTTTGCTTCACATTTTTCCAGCTAACGTTGTCTTTGAGACGACTCCAGTCGATCAATCGATGATTATTTGGTGCTTGAGCATTAGTAGTCTTTGAGAGTTTTGGTCTAAGTATTTGTGCTTTCACTTGTACTATTTCAGTTTCCAAAATGTACCTACTTTTATTAATATTGCTTATGTCCCTTTGTAGATTTTTAATGATTTCATAGAGTTTATAATCTCGGTCATCTTGTTTTTGTAACATGGAATGAGATTGAACTTGATAGGTACTTCAAACAAATTAAGTTATTTTTGGTGGATGCTCTCCTAATGATTTCATTAAATCTATTTATAATTCGATTTTGATTTTTGTCAGTGGAAAGTCAGGTCAACGGTTCAGTGTATATAAGTATGTAATAAAAATAAATATAACAACAATAAAAAAATATTAGATTGAATGATAACACCATAGGAACCGGTCACAATACTACTGCGATAAAGATATAAACTTCTTTATTGTGGTATTATTGATAAGCAAACCAGTGGAAGTAACATCGTCAGTCTGTGTAAACGAAACATATCACTCAAAATATTTTTATTGATTAATAATAAAAAAAAAGCTAGCTTTATCTCTTGCAATTCGAAACGAAGGAAACCGTGAAGATCATTAAACATAACCACAAATATACTATTGGAAATAAAACTATAACATAATAATCCTTCGTGGACATAGCATCATCACATTTACGTACAGTTGAAATTTGGCAAAAGATATAGGTAAAACTTCTAGTGATGAGCCCCTCACTCGCGAAGTGCCTCGTTTGAGGTCCTCATTTCGACAAAATGAGGGAGCACTCGTTTTTCAATTTTGAACCACCTCATTTAGCTTCTCACTTGTTGAGGCTTCAAGCACGAGGCGCGAGCACAGATATTACACCTCACGCAACGGAATAGCAAGTTGTTTAGCATGAAAAGGCGACTCTGTACTTACTCAATATATTCAAGATTAAGGGAACGGGTTAAGTTTTATGAGATTTTTGGTACGATTCATGTTTGTTTCTGTGTTTCTTCGCAAATACCTATTTAATTTTTTATAGATAAATGATTTTAATTAGTCTAAGTAAGAACCAAATTTAATAAAAATGTACCGGTTTTATTTAGAAATATATTCCGTTGTTCCTTTTTTAAAATCGATTATTTAATGATTATTATTCTATTCGAAAAATAAATGATTAATTGATTTTAAAAATGGAACATTAGACACTAATAAAAATAAGTTGCGTGTTGTGGTCATTCTGTTAAATAATAATCTAATAAAGTTTATTTCTTAGAATCTAAAGACAAAATATGTTTTGTTTAGCATTACCGACTCCCTCCTTCATTTTGTACCAAACGGCAACGTTGCGCGCGCCTGCTACTGTAACATTACCTATCCTCACCCTCACGAGGGAAAATGAGTCCTCCCTCACTCATCCTCATTAAAAAAGAGTGAGTTACACAACGCTAAAAACTTCATCTTACGATATATCGTCGCATGGATTCAACTAATGCAAATAAAAAATTTATGCAATGGACAAACGTCTAACGGTTTCATGCGTTGAGATAGTTTATAACTAAAATCAATGATTCGTAAACTAGTTTAATTAACGATTAATTAGTTGACGAACGTTTAGTTCAGTCAGTAGACATGGGACCAATATATCAAAACGTATCTTATATCGGCTAACGGTTAGATATCATATCGTATCGATATCAGATTTTGCGTAACCGTTCTTAGAAAACTATATTATCAAATCAAAACTTAAAATGCGTAGCAAAACGGTATATCGAAAAACTATAATGAACTAAACAACGAAACGAAACTCATATCGGCGCAACTACTCGTATTCATAACCAAACGTAACAGCGTTCAATTGATATTCACTTTTTCTCTTTCTTAGTCGATACCCTTATATTAGAGTAAAAGAGATGACGCGGTTATTCAGATAGTATGATGTGTAAATAGGCGATTTCCGACCATAATTGCTAGCAATAAGAGTCAATATATCTTGTATTCATTATGTTTGGAAGATATTTCGCGGGGTTATTACTATTCGCAAGGGTTACTCATTGCAAAGAGGAATTAAGCTCGATTTTTAAATGCGCCAGAAAAGCTTCTTTAAGCGAAAATGGAATTAATAACTTCCAAAACTCCTCATTCAATATTTTTATTCGAGTAATATTGTATTATTTTAAATAGTTTATGGTTAAACAAAGCTTTTCTGATAGTCCTAAGCCTAGCAAAGCATGAAGGGAAATCGCCACATAATAAGTCATTGCAAACTCTCAGATATACATATAGTTTATATATATAATTACTGTATATCCGTTCTTGGTTAGCAAACCGCTACATCTATGCAATATTGATATCAGCCGTAGCTGCATAAACCGAATAACCGTTCTTTCTGATAAAACCATACAATTAGCATATCGATATGTGATATCGGTTTTCATATCCGATATGAAAACTTCATAACGGTTACATATCGGCTATCATGAAATATTGAAAACGCACATGTCTATCAGTCAGTCAACACTAAAAACACAGACTGACTTATTTCCATTCGGTAGATAATCGCAGAGGAAGCGCCGGTACATGAGGTAGCCAACTGCTTCTCTGAGCAAAAAATTATGTGTTGAGTATGTCTTGATAACCATACCCCACGCGCCGTTGCCGGTACGTGTGCCATCGAAGCGGCAAACACCCTTTTTTGATAACTCATTACTAGTCATTAATTATATATAAGCTGCTAACCAACAATCATACCGCGATTCAGAAATGTACAGCGCCATCTAGTAATTAGTAGTAAAAATGCATGGAAAATAAAAATAATATTATAATATCCTACTAATATTAATTGCGCAAGTTTATGAGGATAGATGTACCATGTATGGTTGTAACTCCTTCATGTATAAACTAATGAATATATTTTGATGAAATTTGGTATATGGATAATTGTAAGCCTGAATTAATATATAGGCTACTTTTTATCTCATAAGACAGTTCCATAGGGATAAATGTACTGTTATCAGGCAAACCTAGTGTTTTATATTTTAACTTAAAAACAGTCAAAAACTAGAGTGATGTGTTTACCTCTTCAAGCTTGGTGCTATCTGCAATAACTACAATGCTAGTTAAACATTTAAAAACAAATCACTAATACTTACTGTTAACACCAGTCAAACTTTTCTTCTTATTTGATTTGTCTCTCTTCTTCAATGATAACTCAACAGTGGAAAATGTAGCAACAGAAGTGTCTTCTGGGGGGAATTGTGGCAACCTCATAAATATCAGCTGTGTCATGTCTCGCAGGCATTGCTCAGCATTACGACGAAGTAACTCTATGAAAATAAGGGCTAATATTTTACGATAGTAAGTGAAAAGACAGCACCAGTTTAACAAATTGATATAATCATGGTAGACTTACACAAAATTGTTTCAAGCACCACCAAGCCTGACACCACAGTTGTTATTTCGAACAATGAGCTCAAAATAAAGAAAAAAAAATTTATGTGTGAACTACCCATCACCAATGTCTTCATTTTGAGCTCATTGTTCTAAACCTTTACAGGTTCTGTGTACTCATACAATACAAACACTTATGTGAACACAGAACCTGTAAAGTGTGTGTACTCTTGGAACGGTATTATTTCATGATGAGTATCTCAGTGATAGTAATTACATCAATCAACTAAATCATTCATATTCAACTTACCTGTAAGTCTTGTTTCAAAACAGATGCGGAAACAGCTAAGCATAATTTCACAAACGCTTTCATCCGTCAACATTGCTCCTTCAGGACTGAGCATAAGAGTATGAAGAACCTTTAATAACAAAATTGAACTTGACAGGTTTCATATCAGTAAAACATCATATTTATAAATATATATTTATGAATGAAACTTACTTGCAATATCTTCATTAGCACTACTCCATCAGAGGAATGGTCAGTGCCAACAAAACGAGCATGTGTAACTGCATCTGCTATGTCTTCAACAATCACAGGCACGCTAGGATGAGTGGGGTCTATAAATAATAGTGCATTGACAAATAAGTACTGTTTGAATATAAAAACAAGAGAAACATAGGAATACATAAATCTGGTACAAATTGTTCTCCAATAAGAAATTAAAATGTAAAAATCTTATAAAATACTTTTTTAATTAAAGATAATATAAAATTTGTGACCTTGAGAGCTTTTTAAAAATATTAATATTTAATTATATTTATATGATTTTTACTAGAATTAATCTTCTAATCTAACCTATATTTGTTTTTAATATAACAAAACATATAAAATGACAATGTTTATCATAACTTTCTTATAGTAACCAATCTCAATTACTGCATCATCTTTTCATCTTTAAATAACTATAACATTGATAATCCAGTTGGAAAACTAACCTATTAATCCATAAGACAAAAACTTATGTATTGCTGACAATGCTAAACTAGTAACGGGCCCCGTAGTTTCCTTGCTTCTAATGACCTCTAAAAATGGACTGAGGTATGTTGCTGGATCTAAGAGCTTCAAATCATCGACTTGATTGAGGATTGTCTTTAAGTCTTGGAATGTTTTCATCAACACATCATACTCTTCATTGGGGAAAGAGTGAGATCCCCAGCGAGTGCTCCGCCGCATCGATGTAACGAGCATCGCCATTTCACCCTGCACAACGAATATTCCATTCCCAGGGAGTGACATTTTTCTAAATTTTCCTAACTACAGGTGAACACATCTACACTGCAGAATAAACACAGTGATTTTATAAAGGTTTAGCCACAAACTTCATGTTACGATACACCTAACCACGCTTCACAATCGGAAGTTTAATTCGCTTGTTAAATAAATATTGATATACAATTAAATACGAAGATATTAATGGAAATTTACAAATTGATTAACAGATTCCATCACAATCATGTTGACGTTTCAAAATTTTAAATAATCCACTACCCGCTAGATGGCGACCCTATCAAACGTCAAAGGTAGACACCGTACCATAGATATTGATATTTGGAATGACTGACTTTTCTTATTGGATCCCTATTGGATCCGAAAGTGTAAAAGACATTTAAACCATTATTTAATTCATTTTTTTTATGGTAACATTGTTTGTTAATATGTCTGACGGCCATGGTTTTCTTTTCTGACAAAATTTCAGAAAAATAAGTTTTTCTTTGTTCTTCCTGATTTAATATTATTTCCTTCAGATTGCATGTAATCGTAAGTAAATAGGTTGTCTATAACTTATACTTTGCCATATTGTGACTAATTCAATAATCTGTTATTGATGAATGTGCAGTGTCACGCGTGCAATGGCTATCGACACAATTTGTCATTTTTGTCTTTTTATGTTCGTGAAGTTATTATTACCACATCTCTCGTTACGTATTACAGGTAGTTTCCTGAGTTGGCGCAACAATGGTTAAGAAAAAGAGACAAAGTGATCCAGGCGAAAACGGAGACGAATCCACCGAATCTTGCGATGAAAACGTCAAATCCGCATGTCCTCACGTTGCTAAGGCTGTAGATCTAACACGTCTAAAAAAATCCCTAAAAACGGGAGGATTTGAAAAAGAATGTTCAGAGTGTAAAAAAAATGCCAAAAATGAGGTGTCTGACCCTGATTTTGAAGAAGACCTCACGCTGTGGATGTGTCTTCGATGTGGAACTCAGCTCTGTGGTCGAGCACGTAACAAGCACGCACTAAATCATTTCAATACTCCTCACTCTGACTGCCATGCTCTCACTACCAACACTACAACCTGGGAAATTTATTGCTACAATTGTAATAATGAAGTCACCGCCTCTAGTTCTAAAAAACTTCATGAATGCATAGAATACCTAAAGAAGCAAGCAATGAGTGCTGTAAGTCCTAAACCCTTGCCTCCTATAGAATTACCATATGAAAATAAATTGAAAATGGACCTTGTACTGCCAGTAGACTCTTTAATTAATAAAACAGATAAAGGTAAAGAAAAAGCGTCTGCTTTAAGTTTACCAAGAGTTAGAGGGCTATCAAATTTAGGAAACACATGTTTTTTCAATTCTGTGATGCAATGCTTAGCCCAAACACCTTATCTTCTGCAAGTATTACAAGAAATGTCAACACCCGGGGAAAAGTTCACGTTACCAGGTGGAAACTTAAAGCTAAAGACAGATGGTGACGAAGTAAAGGAAATTGATCTCCCCCCAATTTCTGGACAATTAGCTGAATGGGGGACTCTTACAAAAACATTAGCAGAAACTTTAACAGAGTTACAATCAGGTAAGGATTTATGATAAAGTATGATTGCTGATAACTGCTGTACCTTAATTAATTCTAAATAGAAATGATTAGATACAAGGACTGACTGATTTCTAATTACATATATTGGTAGTTACTGCTATTAAACAATTATGTGTTGTACTATAGCAGTAATATATCCTACATTTGCATGAAAGTTCAAGGGCTTTTGATTTGTTGTACCCACATGGAATGAATTCTATTTTTATTATACAATAAACAGTTTTATACTAATCATTGAAATCTTGTAAGATGAGTGGTCGACCCATTTACAAAGCTTAATTTGGAATGACCTACTTTCATTTTGGTCCATGAAAAGCTTGCTCTGAAATTTCCAGGAACATATTCTGAGTATGATTATTAAGGATAATGTTATTTTTTGATTGAATGTCTCTAAATTGGATATGTACCAGTATCTAATTTAGGGACATTTTAGACAATAATGTATATTAACCTATAGTTTATTGAATGCTGATGTTCATATAGTAAATTAGTAATTCTCACACAAACAAAGCAAATGAACTTTTTACATAGGTATATTAACTGTTTGATCTTAAACAACCCTTTTTTAATGAATTGACAAGATTATTTGCAAACTACTTATTGCTTATGAATTAAAATTATGCATTGTAATATATCAACTCATTATGAGATTGAAATTGATGTATGCTCTAGGCTATTTATCATTATCTTCTCTGTTAATATTTTCATTACTTTAATAATAGTCTCATATAGTTACAATAATCAAAAATAATATTCTTTTAAAAATATTTAAAAACCATTTTTTCCTTTTCTTACATTTATGACAAAAATCAAAAAAATTTTTTTTTTGTATGAAACGATTATGATTTTGGCTGGTATATATGAACTATATTATGATTTTGGCTGGTATATATGAATGTTCTTCTGTTCCCTTATAACTTCTAAACTACTTATAGTAACTGGACAAATGAGGTATAATTAGAAGGATCTAAGTTGTCTGCATGCTATAGGCTATTTGATGTTACATTAAATTGGCAATGGCACACTCTTAGGGAGCACATTAAAAGTTTACTTTCAAATATATTATTCAATAATTCCATGAAGGGTATCAAATAAAAAGTATATTTGTAAGGATATATATCGCACACCTAGATCTAAACTAAGACAACTCAAAAAACTAATTTGGAAGTCTGACAATACATTTGTTTACGTGGCAGGAGTGCGACCACTGTTGATTCAACAAAAGAAAGCTAAAGTTATCTAGCGGCTTATCCCCGAACCTTTACTGAATCAGTTATGTTGGATAGACGCGTATGATCACCAAGTATTTGAACATTGTACTAAGTCAAAACTCGCTCAAATTTTTGAGTTGTTGTTGCTATAAATACATATACTCGAAAATTATATTACAATAACAATGACCAATAGATAGCATACCAAAATAAAATGCATATATATGGCTATATAACATTATATTTCATCAATTTTGCTTTCACTATGCTATACTAAAAAATATTCTTAATTAAAAATACTTTAAAAAATCCAGTTTATCCTTAATGTGAATATCATTATTTTAGGTGAAGGTGGAGTGTACACACCAAGAAAGCTCCTTATGTTTCTTGTGAACAAGCTGCCTCAATTTGGTGGGGGTGACCAACATGATGCCCACGAACTCCTCAGACATTTGCTGGAGGCAGTCAGGTATACATCTCTATATCACTTCAAAAGAAATATTTTCATAAAGTTATACTGTAACTAGCCCTCTGCCAGCGGCTTCATCTTGTGGTCTATAATATAATATATTTATTTATTTCCACCACAAATAACATTACAAAAGGATGTACAATAAGATTATTCTATTAAGAGTCATTTGTGGGAGACTGGTGCCTGTGTAGGTTCAACCCCGTATTACAGGTCACCAGGCCCCACCCCAAATGAATTAGATAATATGTTACAATTTATTACTATACAACTCTCAAGTGAACAAGCACAACACATTAACAATAAACGAGATACAAAATCAAGAAACTGAAAATTTGTAAAGGAACATCTAGGTATTTTATCCAGATAGATATATACTAGGTATTAAACATTCAATTGTGATTTATTTATTGCATTACTTGAAACAATAATTCTGTATCCGCGTACGAAAGTGTCATAAGGTACTCCTTAAGTTTTTTATGACATGACCATTTATTAAGGGCATTCATAGAAATTTTCCAATTCAGCCTATTGTACAAGAAGTTCTAGTTTTCATATTTCTAAGTTAAAATGAGAAAATGAACTCCAACCTCCTATTTCACCCTCTTAGAGATCGAATTTCTTAAAATAATTTCTCGGTGCTCACTTCTATCATGATAGGAACCCATGTACCAAGTTCAAGTTTCTGAGTACAGTAGTTTAAGCTATGTGTTAATATATAAGTTGGTCAGGTTTACCTTTCATATTATAGACAAAATATTTAAACTACATGGTCCATTTTTAGGTCGGAGGATCTTCGCCGTTATCAATCAGTGATTTTGAGTAGTTTAGGTATGAGCTCTAAGGTGGACCCGGCCAAGGTGGACGGTGAATTGAAGCAGAAGGTGAAGTTCTATGGACAACAAGCGTCTGATACCATGCTGAGGCCTGAACAGGTTTGTTGTTTTAAACTCTCCCAATTTACAGAGGAAATTTGTATTCTTTATCTACTTTCACCTTTTTTATGTTTTGTTTAATAATAAGAGTGCCATCATTTTAATTTGTTGATATACACCGAACATATCTAACCATTCGATGAAAAATTGATTTATATGATAGTATAAATTAAATTAAGTCTATGATGTTTTACATTGACTCGACACACAAATTGTGAGATTTCCTTATAACTTTATTTTGGTTTTTATGTATGTGAGGGCCTGGTGATCTGCAATTCAAGCCTTAATGGTTCCTTTGTAGACTCCAGTCTCTCACAAAGGAAACTAGTAATTGAAACTATGTTATTACATCAACTATATAGTCTATAACATAACGGATTATAATATGTTTGCAATATTGCAGTCTCATATTTGTAATGTTTATAATGCAGGTGTTTCGTGGATTCCTGGTGTCCACATTGGAGTGTCAGGAGTGCTTGCACCAGTCGGACCGCGTGGAGTACTTCCTGGATCTGTCGCTGCCGGTCGCCGCCTGTCGGCCGCAACCGCCCGCGCTCCTCCGAAGGAAGACGCCCAATGGTAACTATTGTACTCATTTCTACATATACATCTTTACTTTATGGAAAATTCTGAGCCATTCACTAGTACTATTAATAGAGGATTAAAGTTATTTCAAAGAGATGAATTTTCGTATAAAATTTAAGGTTTGCAAATATGTATATTTTTATGCCAGATTACCCATGGAACACATCTGATTTGGTAACAATATCTACTGCTTGTATGAAAAGTGACATCTGAAGTTCTATTCTGTCCTGCGATTCTTGAAAGATCCATTCCCGAATTCACCTAAATTAGTGTAGAAATTCTATTGATTCCATTTTTTTTTGTATAAAAATACAAAACAAAATTGATGGATTTTCTATTCTATTCCAATGTCATATCGAAACTCACTTCACGTATGCCACGAAATGTTATTACAAATTCAAGGTTGAGCGGATGCCGCTTTGTGAAGTGAATTGGAATTTTCGGTTTGGGATTTTTACAGAATCTCAGGGCAGATTCTATGAAAATTAATTTTCAAAATGCGAAATGTTTTAGGAAATTGTAAAAATGATTTGAAATTTTCTTTGTTTTCGTTCGAAGACAGATAGAAAAGGCAATTCATACGAGTTACGACATTGCGATTTGGTACTCTTTGTCAAATTAAAAAATCCTGTGAATGTAATGTTGATGTTGAATAATGTTGGTCTTTGCATGTACCTTGCATGATCTCGATCGGCACGTGTAGCATGACAAGCTCGAGAAACGCTTTGTCCACACCCAAATGTCACTTCCTCGGGTCGAGAGTGAGATATGAGTGCACCCGAGAAAAGTGACATTTGAGTGTAGACAAGACGTTCTCGAGTTCGTCATGCTACGCGTGCTGGTCATATTTGATATGTTAAAATGTGTTAGTGTCTTTCAATGTTGTAGTTTTAATCAAATAACATGACCGGAATTTGTATAAAACTGTGCCCAAAAAAAAACATTCATGTACATTGACATTCTGTAGATTGTATTAAAGCTTATGTCTTTGCAATATCACAAATTATATACCTGAAAAAGAAGCGAGTTGAGTTTATTTAATGTTTTTTTTTTCTGTTTCCTCGTAAATGTGTTAAAAAACGTCGTACGATATACGTGCGTATTGGTTATAACATGCTCGGCTCAATTCCGCCTCGCATGTTATAACCATCATAACGCACTAATATCGTAATGTACTATTATTGCATATTTTGTGGCATATTCTAGAGAATTTTGATCTGCACCATATATATTATATTAAATGCAATTTTCACAAATTGATAATTACTGTTCATTTTAATGATTCTTTGAGCAGGATCCGGTCATGTCATTTATAATGAAATGTTGACGACGTAATAAAGGAATATTTGGCGTCCATTATCGACGTCCATAAAGAGGGTTTATAATATTGAATAGAGATCACATATTTGATTTGGTATACCGTAATCTTATATTAGCTATACTGCCTGCCTTTTTGTCTAATATGCGCATTGTACAATCAGCCAAAAATATGGTCTGCCAGATAGCAGACAAAATCATTAGAAAAAGAAACCATTTGTTAAAAATGGTAAACCACTTTCTTGGCCGACTGTACCCATGATGATAATAATGTATAACTAATTGTGTTGCTTGTTTATTTGTGTGGAAGCCTTTACGTAGCAGGCAGAAATTGATATAACAACATATTTTCAGAGGATAATTTGTACAATACACAAGACGAGAACAAACCTTCAAAGCATCAGCTGAAGAAGGAGAGAAACGCCGCGAGGAAGGCGGCCCGCAAGAACAAAGGTGGTACTAATGTATATGTGTAGCTTTGATAGTGAATGTGCCGTGTAGAGAAATGAGCTAAACGTACATTTGACAATACTAACTTTATCGTCGTTGACGAACACTAAACTGCCGAGCTTCGTCCTATTCACCGGTGCTGAGGGTTTCCCGTTCCAGGTTCAATAATATATTTTCTTTGCAGGGAATTCGACTTCGAAAGATGAGAACTCGACGGCGGAGGCGAACGGCACCGCGAAGGAGGACGGCAAGTCTTCGTCGGAGTCGGACGCGGACGTGGAGGACAACCTGGAGGACGCGCCCAAACACAAGGACACGGCGACCGTCGGCACGCAGGCCCTCGCCCACACCGCCGCCAACTTCGCCGCCTACCACATGGAGTCCGGCTACAACTCCGAGAAGGTGATCAGCTCCGACTCCATCCGCACCAGCCCCGTGCCCCTCGACAAGGAGAAGGCGGACGCGACGCCCGAGCGCGCCGACAAGGACGAGGCCGAGTTCACCGCCGCCGCCATCCCGCTCGACTACAGGCCGCTCGTCGCCCTCGGGAACCTCTCCAACCCCGACTCGGGCGTCGCCAGCCCGGAGGCCACCAAGCACGACTCCACCGAGACCGTCGACGACGTCGACTCGCCCGTCAACGGCAAGGACCCGGGCAGCCCCGGCTCGCTGTCCAGCGAGATCAACCTCGACCTGTCGAGCCCGCGCGCCGGCGAGCCCTCGCCGGAAAAGGAGTTCGAGCCGAACGGGACCCGCGCGGACGCCGAGCGGCCGCCGTCCAGGAGGGCGTTCGGGCCCGAGTACTCGAACGAGGTGGTCGCGCGCGGCATCAGCGTGCGCGGCTCCCGGACCCTGTTCGAGAAGAGCGCGGCCGACGCCCCCCCCGACGCGCTCGACGCCTCCTACCGGGAGCTGAGGCTCGGCGGCGACGACTCCGAGCCCGGGAAGCCGCCGACGCCCCCGCCCGTGCCCCGGCCCAAGCCCGCGGGGGGCCCCGCGCCCCTGCAGCTGCCGCGCACCGCTCCCCCCGCCTCGCCGCGGTACGTGTGCGACGAGGACGAGTGCAGCGTGCAGTCCTGCCTCAGCCAGTTCACCGCGCTCGAGCTGCTCACCGGCAACAACAAGGTCAGCTGCGAGACCTGCACCGAGCGGCTGAACGGCAAGGGCGGCAAGACGGTGTACACGAACGCGACCAAGCGGTTCCTCGTGTCGAGCCCGCCGGCGATCCTGATCCTGCACCTGAAGAGGTTCCAGATCGGGCCGCGGTGCATGTTCAGGAAGATGTCGAAGCACGTCGACTTCCCGACGGTGCTCGACCTGGCGCCGTTCTGCGCGATGGACAAGCTGAAGAAGCTGCCGAACGTGTCGCGCGGGCAGACGGAGCTGCTTTACTCGCTGTACGGCGTGGTGGAGCACTCGGGCGGCATGCACGGCGGCCACTACGTCGCGTACGTGAAGGTGCGCGCGCCCGTGCGGACCGGCGACGCGCGCTGGTGGTTCCTGCCGCGGGGGGCCAACACGGGGGCCGCGCGCCCCGCCGCCGCGCCCGCCCACGCGCGCCCCGCCCCCGACTCGGAGTCCGACCTGTCCGGGTACGAGTCGGGCGAGGGCCCCGCGTGCGCGCCGCGCCCGCCGCCCGGCACCTGGTACTACGTGTCCGACAGCATGGTCTCCGAGGTCACCGAGGAGAAGGTGCTCCGCGCCCAGGCCTACCTCCTCTTCTACGAGCGAATTTTATAAGCGCCCGGCGATCGTAGTTTCGCGTCGAAGCGGCGCTTCAGGGGAAGACTGACGCCCCGGGGCGCCGTGTGTAGATCGGATCGATCGCTCCGCTCTCTCCTCGTTAGTTTTCTCGTTGCCCCGAGGGAATTGGAAACGTGTCCGTGGAATGACATACATTTTGGAATTCACCGTTGTCCCGTGTCTCCCCGTGTGAATGAATATGATGCTTGATGAATTTTATTTAATTATATTTATCGTTTGCCCGCGCCCGCGCCGCCCGTTTCTCTTAGACCCGTGGGACGCGACCGTATCTGAACTGTCGAGACGTCCGTGGATATTCGTAAATTTCAGTAAACGCTTAAATACTTTTTTTATAAATGATGCTTTGAAAGAGATCCATTCAATGCAAATGACAATTTTTACAGAATATTTTGCAAAAATCAGTGAATCGTGTTCTTTAATATTCCTAAAAAACCAGAAGTGAAGTTCTACGCCAGGGACGATTTCCCCTGAGAGTTTTTTCCATTGCAACATTTACATTGAATGCATTTGATAGCTCCAGCTGACAATAGGCAACATTATTGACAACGTTACACGTAATCGATTATAATTTTTATAACATCGTCCGCGAACACTATTAATGTTACCGATAAATAATTAACTGAAAATATATAATTCAATGATTTACATTTATGATTTACATAAATCATAGTGCAGTCAACTGAACATCAGCTTACATGTAACGACGTTAATGGTATAACCTGATGCGCTGTTGCGTGTACATAATAACACGAGAAATTACTGAGAGATATCAGTTTTAAAATTCTTTGCACTAATTGTAAAATTCACATCGATATCTGTAAAAAAAAGTTGTTTGTTTAATTTATATTGTTGATTGTGTGTAATAATTTGTGAAGTATTTACGAATATGGTGTTAATTAATGGCATTGTCTTCCATCGAGGTGTCAACATCTTAGATTAAAATTGTTTTGTTATATTGCCTTTGTCCCTATACGTATATGGCGTTAAATATCTTGGTAACAATCAATTTCAGTCGATAAATCTAATAAGCCATTATAAAAATTAGGAATAAAATCACTTTTTTTTCTGAAGTCTAAATATCATTATAAAGACACCCTCAAAGCTTGAGCTTGCTATTGGATTATTTTTTAAGTTTAATTTACAATCATAATCGATTTATTCGTGGCATCGCACAATCGTCCGATCCTCTACAAGTAGAGAAAGATGAAGTTTCTGAATGTTTGATCTACTGTTTGGACAATAGTGTCTTGCTAGCATTTATGTATGCAATTCAAATTAATAACCATTTTTTAGTTTGTTTTGATGATTGATGTTCGCTCCAAACGTATGTATGCCGAACGAATGAGAAACGGACTGATCTATTTTGCGACATCTCTGGACAATAACAGATTGATCCGTTTGCCTAGCATTATCTGAATTAAAAAAAAAAACAGATAAATATCTAATTATTAATCTCGCCTGTCCCACGGACGAAACAAATTACTATTAATTATTAATCCAAATGTCGCATACGTTCCTAAACCTTAGATCCATAGTGCAGTATTTTGGTGCAATGTAGAATAAATACCGCGACAATCTTTGTTTTTTTTTTATCTTGTGTAATAAATTTGATAATTTATTTATTCTAAATGTGGCGTTTTTAATTATGTCTATATTATGGACAATGTACTGTCGCTGTGACATATTTAAATAATTATGGTCTATTAATTGTTCTAAGTTTCATTTGAACCGAAATATAATGCACGTATTGCGCATCGTACGTAGTGATTCGGTTTCCGATCGCGGTAATTTTATCGTTCAAAATCACATCGTAACGTTAATGAAAATCTATCACGGTATCGCTCGACTTGAAAAAAAAACTGAAGAATATAACCATCCATTAATTTTGATATAGTACATAAATAACAACATTTAGAAATTTTATTTACCGTGATATGATTTTTGACATCAACAATACCAAAGCTAAACTAACGTTTAATGGAAAATACGTTGAGAAAATCACGATCGGGATCGTCATTGTAGCAGACGTTTTATATTTTTATAAGAATTATCTTCTATTTGTGTAAGTAGTCTGTGACACTACTATACAAATTATGGAGTCGGTTATTATATATCTGAATTATAATAACGAAAAGGTAAGTTTCCGTCGCAAAGATAATATTGAATGAATTTTGATAACTCTTAAAAATAATTTAACTACCAATTATGTGTACATTGCAATTATAATGTATTTATCTTTGTATTCGAAGACTAGCGATTCATTTGTGTATATACGTAATCTATTTGTTTTTAAAACTACAGGCCGTGTTATATATTTTGTACTGTTTGAAATGATTGACAAGAGGCGGAACAATTAAATTAATATGCTACGGACTCTTGTTGAATTAGATGAGGGTATTTCATTTTATGCAATTTTTACTTTCAGATCGGTCAAATGTAATTTGGTCGCATGTCAAATTCTCCATGTATTTAATTCGTATGTAAAAACACGTAGACAATTTTTAAATAACGCAGTAAATGACAGTTTTGTGTCGCGTTTGTTACCATTGATTTTCAAATTCAACCAATTGATTAGGGGAGTTCAACCAAAATGCACACGATACAAGACTCAGATTTTTATACTTTGCTGCGATTCGAGTATGTGTAATGTCCTTTGAGTTTTTAATATTTATGTGTCCATGGTGTTTACATTTTTTTACATACGAGCATACTGAATATAACCGTGTATTTTGTAGAGAGACGCTCTTTATTTCTGATGAACTAATTACTTGAATTTCAATAGTTAAATTATGGTTATGTATTAACAATTATACATTTTTTGAGTGCTCAATTCAGTTATGCTTTGTTATTGTGTAACTTATGACGATAATTATATCAACAGCACTGGATTATGTTCATATTGTAACAAACTGTTTTTAATCTGTTTCATTTATCCACGTGACTACACAGTGTAATAGTTACGTGTGGTTCTATTCTTTTTCATCTGTTTTTTTATTATTATTTTGAAATATGGTTTATCCAGTGTTGCCAGGTTCGTCATGTTGTATTATTTCTTAACGTTTGCATTTGTCTGGACTAAGTTCCACTTTACCGTTAGTTAGCTTATGTTAATTATATTTTTATTATTGTAATAATTATAAAATGAAAATTTTGTACATTGAACCCCACAATATTGCGTTATGAAAAAGGTGTATTTAAAATAAACTTAGTTTTAAAAATGTCGTCGTTTATTTATTATATCCATTTTGAGTGATTTATTAATTGCTAGCTTCAAAAACAACAATAGCGTGCTGAATTAAGGAACATATCAAAGCAGTCCGGGATAATAAACATAAAAATCAGCCATCGCGGAACATTTGATCGGTTCGGGACCTAACCACGGATGGTGCTACATAAGCCACAGATTATTTCGACCGAATATACAGAGCTATGCTATACCTATACCAAAAATGGTCAGGGAAGCGATTCAAATGATAACGAGAATTTCAATCGTGAGGACGTGTTTAAATTGTCTACTGTTGGGAATCTAGTGGTTAGAATTTGTTAAAACCATATGATAAAAGGTGTAATTTGACGACCCGATACAGTACAGACCCGATACAAAAACAAACTAAAATGTTTGATTAAATATGTAAATAATAAAAAATGAATAATTTTAAAACAATATCAACAGATTCATGTGAAACACATATAAAGCGTGGGTTATAGCTACGACTACGGCTACGTCCATGAGTTAGGCAGTCGCGCCCAAGGTACGAGTTAGTGGTGACAGTCGAAAAGGACTAGAAAGAAGGTAGGTATATAGATATATCTGCCTATAAAATCGACCCGCGGAAACTTCAGTTACCCCGTGATCACGCCGCTTTACAACAGCGGCGAAATATGTATCGAGAATTCGATAAAAACAAGTCTAATGTAAATTACCATGAAAGCTTAAAAACCGTTTTAAGCTTTCATGGTTTGTACATCTGTATATTGATTAAAACCGAATTAATATCCACTGTGTAGTTAAAAAATTCTCGAGCAGCGGGAATCAACTTTGTTTTAAACTATTTATTAATTACTGCTAATTTAGACATTTAAAATAATCATGTGGGCGGCATGTTCGAGCTCATTTAAGTTTTGGGCACTGGTAACACCGTAGACTAGCCCAACCTAGGCGTGTGTGAAGTTATATACCTATGCTATTAAATACCTATACGTATTTCATTATTATGAACTTGAATTATAAAATATCTAGATACTGTATGATAAAAGTAATGGAAAACTTCAACACGCCAAAAGTCTAGGCTAATAATATTTCAAATTTAAATAAAGTCAGAACATATACATGTGGCGCTGCCTCAACCCAGCAGCGATCTCTAAACACATTTTACGTTAGTTATCTACCACCACTTTGTCCTTGCCCTATAAAAAGGATTTTTTAAAGTTTTTTAATTTTCTATAAATACAGAGTTCTATGTATAAGTTTATTTTGGTAGTAGTATTTTTTTATATATAATCTCGTTTAACTCCTTAACTATGTTACTCGGTTATGTGTCCCTATTTCATAATGGGATGATAAATAAGGGACCTGCACGCGTAGCCTGACAACTCGAGAAACTCTTTGTCTATATCCTACTAGTCAATGTCACCTTTTTTCGTGTCGAGAGTGAGATCGTATGGGCGCACCCGAGAATGGTAACATTTGGGTGTAGACAAAACGTTCTCGAGTACGTCATACTACGCGTAGAGATGGGTTGAGAAAACACATGTAAAAGACTATGGCTTCACTATTTGGTAACCTTTGGTTAGTATGTAACATGTCTCTGTTGCTGAAGGAATGTTCTCGACCACAATACTGGCAACGAAATGCAGCTACTCTCCAAGTACAATTTTGATAATTTATTAAATGAAATCACTTGTATATTGGGTTATATAATAATAATAATGAAACGTTTTATAAAATTTACTTTAATGCTATAATCCATGACAGGCTTGCATTCTTTTACTAAGCAAATGGACATGCGATTCTTCAAAAGGCATCAGTGAAGTAATTTTTGGCACTTCTAATATTGTCAACTCTATAATACAATACAAGACTTGTAACATGTCTTTCGCCTTCTGTAATGCCTGAAAAAAAAATGTATTCGACTGGAAATCTTCAACTTATTTGTGATACAAGCAATACAAATGTTTCAGATTATATACTTCCTTGCTATCACAACAATTTTTTTTTTATATAAGTTTAAAGGTAAACTCATAGACATGTATAAAAATATAAACCTTGTAACTTAAATCTTATTACAAACAAATTAAGGCACACCGATCTACAAATCCGTCCATGCCAATGTACTCACCAAGACTGCTTTCTCTTTCACTGTAAGGTCTGTCGCCATTTGTTTCTTCATCAGATTCATTTCTTGGGGTGTAAATCCAACCAACTTAGAGAGGACATCACTAGTAAAATCCACATCTATGCATCCAGTGCCATCAATTAGTGTGCATCTCAAGCTCCAACCATCTTTACCAACTGATAACTTTGACAGCAATTTCATTATTTGAGCTTTCACTTTAAAAACTCTACCTGATTTATTTGCTTCATTCATATCATTAATCTGTTTTATATAAACATAAGGTTCTGCAGATAAAACCATTGGTCCTTCACATTTTTGTGTTGATCCTTTCTCCTGAGCTTCCATTTGCGCTTCAACTTCACGTAAATAATCCTCGTCTTCACCGAAGAAGCATTCATCGTCATCAGGATACTCATCAGCTCTGTTTACAGTATTTTTAATGTCTGTCTTTAATTTTTTGTCGGGTTTACTATTATTATCGTTGAGAGGTCTTTTGCCTGGATTACAGTACTCCGCTTCGATAGCCGCAATATCATCTATGTCTATATCGTCATCGGCGTCGGGCATGCTATGAGCGACTTGAAGGCTCGTGACTACAGCAACAGGGCGAGACGATTGATCTTGTGTTTGAACCTCGTCAACGCGGGACGGCATCTGTGCGTGTGGTGTTGGTATATTTGGATTTCTACTTTGTGTCATTGTGGAGTTATGGTTGGATTCTGTAAATAATTAATGAAAAGATTTTGTCGATAAATAACTCAGTAATTATCCTGTGAAGCCCAAAAAAACAAATAATGGTTAAATTTTGCTCTATATTTCTTAACTGAAAGGGATAATAGTGATGTTTATTTTTTTCATACTTTTGAATTGATATGAAGCTATTGGATTTATTATAGATAAATAGTACAGTTGTTTTTGTACTATCGCATAAAAATATAAGATAATGTTGATTACATTTCATTATCAATAAGAAAGTGTAGTAAGCATAAGAGTCATCTTCTTTGGAAATATAGGCTGTCTAAAAATACAAGTGATTGAATCGGCTTTAAGGAATACTCGAAAAGATATAGTAATATCACATCTGTACAGAAATCCAAAAAAGATCATTATATTATAAATGCGAATTATAAGTTTAACTAAAGCAACGTGGAATATAATAAACCGTTAGCAACAAACAATACCCAAGGAAAGTATAAGTTATTTATGCATTAAGAATACCCACATCACAAACCTAGGGTTTGTACACTAATAACTAATAGCACAGGCGTTTAACGACTATTATGTAGAATTGTAACAGCCTAGAACTTTAAATAATAACAAATATGAATTCAAAGCAAATATGACATGTGCAAGTGCTAAGTGTAATAAGACATTTTTCATGAATCCAACAGATCTTGAAGAGATAGGTATATAATTAAAAATCTTAAGAAAATATACAGCGGTTATGATCCTATATCAACTAAAGTCGTTAAACATGATACTGGGCACATTAGTTACATTTTTAATCTTTGTATAGAAAAAGGAATTTTCACCAAAGATTGTAAACGATAATCATTTAGCCAATTAATAAAAAAGAAAGTAAATTAAATATACAAAATTATAGACCTGTCGCTTTGATTCCAGTTTTTGCTAAAATGTGTGAAAAATTAATGCATAAAAATTTTTGAATCAAAAGACTTATTCAATATATTATAAAAAGGATTTCGGAAACAGGGATCTATAGAATTGACCATATATCATATATTAGAAGCTATTTACAATAGAATAGACAAAAGACAACCTATTTACGCTATTTATTTGGATTTGACTAAAACATTTGCATTTGATAGGATGCTATCACAAATTACATATATTACCAAAATATGCAGTAAAACGAGGATTGAAAAAACATTAATATGTTCTCAAAGAATCGTAACACATGTTGTTCCTCAGGGTAGTGTCCTTAGACCGCTCTCTTTCTCATATATATATTAATGATTTGCCAATCTCGACCGATCTTCTTAAAGAACCATAGTATTTTGTGATGATACACTATCGTATGTAAAAACAAAGATGAAATAGTGCCCTGTCTTACAGCAATAACAAATTGGCTAAACTTAATTACCAAAAGACAATGTGATGAACTTTGGACAAAGATCTGTGCAGCCTACACATAATATCAAATATGACGGTAATCCAATATGTGCTGTGACAAAAACAAAATTTCTCAAATGTTTCAAATGTTGATATGAAGTGGTAGTAACATATTGAATATGTATATACAAAGATGCTTCAATTCTCTTATGGATTGCAAATGCTGAGAACTTAAATGCTTTGAGGATAGAGTTAGAAATGAACTGAAAAATTGATTTCTTATATTTTAATGCACACTATCTATAAGTGAAACAACTTTTAAACAGTTTCATCTCATTTGTATTTAGTTTTATTGATGTTTTGGACCCTCTACATGGTCCCTGTTCACATAAGACTTAGGTGTTGATTGTCTTTTTAATTAAGAGTATAAATTTTATGGCAAAATTATTAAATTATATAAATTTGACTTTGTAGCTCTGTGGCGTAGTGGATATGCGCCGCGGCCCGCGATCGTAGTCCTTAAGCAACTTTCGCAAGGGTCGGGCACGGGATGAGTGCTTCGGAAGGCACGTTAAGCCATTGGTCCCGGCTGCATTCGCAGTCGTTAATACCCTCCAATCCGCAATGGGCCAGTGCGGAGGGTCATGGCCCATCCTCCTAAACCATCCATAAGGAAAGCCTGAGTCCCTGCAGTGGGGATTTAAAAGGGCTTGTGATGATGAATAATAAATTAAATAGATTTCATTTTTTATTCACATATCTATAAATACAAACGCGATGAACCTGTTTAAAACGGGCTCAGGTCTCCCTTACAGATGGTTAAGGAGAATGGACCATGACCCTGGCCCAATTCAAATTAGTAGGTATAAATTAGTAACTGCAAATCTTTAATATCCACTTTATAACTTATTAGCTAATTACTTACCTAATGGTAGTCCAAGTTTTGTAGACAATAGACCAGCAAGAGAGTTTGTAATGGCCATTTCCTGAACCTCCCCTCCGAGCAATTCTATCACACTCTCAGTCAAAAGCAGCACACCTCTCCGACACTCCACAGGCCCTAAATAAAATAAATAATAGATAAACAATAAATCATACCCATTTTCTTACAGGCAGAAATTGATCTCGCTTGCTTTACAACACAAAAATACTTTTATTTCACCAATTTTCTTAAAAGATACTATATTTACTTTATACTTAATATAATTATGTCATTAACATGTTATGAAATCTTGTCCCAACCCAGACAGATCTAGAATACACTTAAGCACTATGCTAAATAAAATTAATAATAATAATAATACCTTTAATAAGTACCTTGCAGCCTGGTGTAATATCACAGCTTAAATTTCTCATAGGCCTATATTCTATACCAGAAATCTCTTGTACGCCATCAGTGAGATATAACTTTAGCATTCTGAAAGAAATTGAAAATCTTACTATGCTGGACTAATGGATGGACTACATGAGCAATACTAATATGAGACACAGACATGAAAAAAATATTAATAATAATCTTTTAAGCAGGAACAGGACCATATTAAATGTTAGTAACAATATATGATCATATCAAAGTTATACATAGTAAAAAATAAAGTCACTTCCTGCTGTCTGTCTTTTAAACTACACAATGAATTTTAAATGTGTTTTTATCAATATACAGAGTCATTCAAGATGAAGGTTTATATATATAATACAGAACCACATGCAAAGGCGCTGACAGGAAGCTAATAGTGAATAAAAGCTATAAACTGAACCAAAACAAATTATACCTATGGCTGGAAACCTTATCTTCAAATGTAGTTGTTGCTTCGATATTTTCCATATTTACTTTCTGTAATTTTAAATATTGCTGATATGCTGGAGTGCCTGAAAACCACTTAAATAATTTATACATAATAGCAGAATTAATGTTTTCAATATAGATATTTATTAGCTAAGGCTTTAATGATATGATATTTCAACAGGTACTTAAGATATTAAAAAGCAATTATAAAGTTGTCATGATGAACTTATATTTTTTACCTATGTCAACAACTGCATTTATTTGAAGTATGTACTTTGCATTTAATATAGTTCTCTTATTGTCCTTCAAATTTTGAGGCAGACAGCCAGGGCAGATGTCTTTCAAATCATTCAACAGCCATTGCTCTCTTGCCAAATTTTTAATGTCTATTTCACTAAAGTTACTACCATTATCATCGGTTAAGAACTCTACACATCTGTTATAAAAATAAGTCATTGTTTAATATAAACAAATTAATTATTCAAATCATATCAAGGATTCAAGAGAAATTATAATACCCAGTAAGCCATTCATCTACAGTGTACATATATTGGGAAACCAGATAATGACGAACTGTGTTTACTATCATATTTACAGACATTTTTACTAAACATTATTTTCATATCAACATTTCATAGATTTGTAATCTGATATAATATAAAATGTAGTCGTAAAAACAATTATTACACTTGCGAGCCGCGCTGCGGTAAGTTTATTTTTATTTACACGTGTGATGTCAATGTCATTTTCTATCGGGTTAAAATTATAATACTACTCTTTGGGGTTAAACATGGGTTGGCCCTTAGAGTAAACTCTTTTGTTTCAATGAAGGAGTATTTAAAAAAAAGAAAGCACTGAAAATCACCTCCACTAGATGGCGACCCTAGCAAAAGTTGATTTTTGCAGGAAACGAAGGGACCAAAGACAGTCATTTCCGTTCCTTTTAATGAAAATATTAAAAAAAAGAAATTTGAAAAGTTTGAAATTTAGATATCAATACAATCACGAAAAAGTACAAATAGAATATGTGTTGTTTATTGAGTTTTGAAAATTAATTTGCTTTTAAACATGATAGAAAACCGGAAAGGTTGTCATGGCGAAATCAAGAACGTACCTTAGCGACATCTAGTTTGATTTCGGGATCTAACGTTTTTCTTTTTTTAAATACTTCCTAATTCGTTTTGTATTAAGAAAGTATTTTAAGAAAAAAAATTGGCAAAGTTCGAAACTTAGGCGACTCTAGCAAGAGTTGATTTTTCCAGGAAATGAATGGACCAAAGATAGTTATTTTAATTAAAATATTAAAAAACTGATATTTAGATATCAATACAAATACGAAATAATAGAAATATAACATGTGTTGTTTTGAAAATTAATTTACTTTTAAATTAAAGAAAACCGGAAGGATTGGCATGCGGATTCTAACGACCAACGTGAATGAGCTTGAGAAGTCTATTAAGCAATGACAGTCAATGACTGACTAATGAAAATAAGGGTCGAAACCGAAGGTAATGAATGGCAGACACTCTCGCAAAGAAGCGGATCATAAAAAGACAGCCCCAGAGTTCGACTTATGCCCCATATCATATATCAGAACGAATTAAGAGAAAAATCTTTGAGTATTTGGCAGAAAAGATATGACGAGGCACAAACTGCAAGAACAACTCAAATCTTCTATTTGAAGCAACGCACAGCATACAAAACTATCACAGAAATTGAGCCAAGTTATATACTCTGTCAAGCACTCACTAGCCACAGTGGTTTCACACAATACTTGCATCGTTTTTAAAGAAGGATAACACTAACTGTAAACCCGGAATGGAGGGGACCAATATTGACCTAATTACGAAATGTCCCAAAAACCAATTTGCACAATTAGACCTTTAAACAAAAATAAAAGAAAAAAATTATAAATGAAAAAATAAGAGAGCCTCTATTTATCTGGAAAATAAAATATTACAAATATTCGAAATAGTTAAAAGATATCAATCTAATTTAAAAATATTATTGTATATCACTATATTTATCACAAAAAAAATCTATATAACCCAAAAAAGATTTCTAGACATGTCAGAGGGTATTTTGTCCCCCGATTTTTCCAAAATATTGGAAAGAAAAGATTCATACACTGGCTTATTAGCTCCAATAGGTGCAAATGAGACCAATATATAGCGGTGGCTTAAAGAGAACGCCCTACATGTAAGCTACCTTACCAGTGTTACGAACCTTACTGTTTAAATTTACTGTTTACTGTTTTCAAATGAGGAAGTATTAAAAAACATTAGTTCCCGAAATCAAACTAGATGTCGCTGCGGTACGTAATTGATTTCTCCATGACAACCCTTCCGGTATTTTTTTCGTGTTTAAAACTAAATCAGTTTTCAAAACTCAATAAAATAATATAGTCAAACAATAAAATATGTAGTCTTTGGTCCATCCGTTTCCTGCGAAAATCAACTTTTGCTAGAGTCGCCATCTAGAAGAAGTGTTTTTTAGTGCTTTCGTTTAATACTTCCTCATTCTGTTTTTAAATAAGCGTCAACTATACATAAAATAATTAAGTTTTTCAGTTAGTTTAATTTTTCTTTTATTTTGGTATCAATATGATAATAATAAGTTGGGAAAAAAGTTTCTTTGCATTTTATGTGACAAGTCAAAACATTTTTTAATAATGTTTATTTACATTTAACTAAAGTATGTAGATACCATTTTGTTCGATGACTTTTGCCATCTTATAGGTAAGGACATGATCACATTTCTATAGAAATTTTGGGTCTTCGGATCAAAAAACCACGATAAATGGTTTAAGTAATCCTAGCGTGATGTTTAATTATAATAAATTTAAATAAATTAAATTAAATTAATTTATTTCCCAAAAAGATTTCAAATTAATTTACAAGATTTTTCTGGCCCCCACACTAGGCTAAGCCTGACCTGTGGCGGGCTTTGTACCAGTTACAGTTACAGCACAACAACAGATATATGACATTACTTACACATTACTTACAATTGACACTGCGTAAAGAATTGTGAAGAAACCGAAACTGGTAGAAATCTGAAGATGTGTGGACTATACGGCGGATGCATTTACACCTCCCAGCAAAACTCTTTTAAGTTTAGCTGTGTGGTAAAAGATGTGTGAGGTCTAGCGTTATCATGATAGATAACTACACACCTTCTATTGATTAATTCTGGTCACTTTATCTCAACTGTTTGCTTTAATCTCATCAGTTGTTTGCAGTAGAGTTGAGAATCAATGGTCTTACCTGGCGGTAACAGCTTATAATGAATAATCCCCTTCCAATCCCACCATATACACAATATTACCTTGTTGCGTGCTAACCCAGGGTTCGCCACAGTCTGTGAAGCCTGACAGACCTTTGACCACAACCTTTTTCGCACATACTTGTCGTACGTGATCCACATTTTATCACAAGTTATTAGCTTCTTTAAAAATAGTTCCGTTTCATTAAGCCGTAATAAAGAATCACAAATGAGTATGTGGTTCACCAAGTTTCTTTCAGTAAGTTCGTGCGGTACCCAAATATCCAACTTTTTTGTGTAGCTAGCTTTTTTCAATTTCATGGACAATCCTCAGTTCAGCTACGTCATACCTACTGATATGCCGATCTTGCTCCACTTTTTAAAAAATGTGACATCCATTTTATCCGTAACAGGGCAACCGGAGCAACATGTTCTTTGACATTGTAGTAGCTTCTCCCAACATATGGGGGGGAGTGATGTGGGCTTCTCCCAACATATTATATACACTTATATACATTAGCAGTTTTACTCTTAGAACACTAGTTTATAGATTTTATTCATTGACCAGTCAGTATCTATTACTTTTACTCTTTCATATATTATATATAATACACTCTTAATTTTTCTATCGACTACGGCGGTTGCTCGTGAAATATAATTTTAAATTGAAAATAATTAATTGTACAACTTCGTATGTTAATTGAATATAATTGATGCGGACACTAGCTTAAGGATTCACCTTGTGAAGTAAGCAATAAATTGATTATTGAATGTAAGGCTTTTCTATTCGGAGTCATAGCTATACATCCATACTTTTCATCGCTACAACATCAAAATTTTCGAACTGAAAACGCTTAAACCAATTATGTGAGTAGCACATCTCTCACAGAAACTGCACCAGGTCCATGAATTCTTTTTCGCCATGTGCGTTGCATTTTATCATTTTTTTTTGTAATAAAATTTTGAAATGTACCGAATTTGTTTTTCTTACAGTCAAAATGAGTGTCAGATTTAGAAAAACAAATGAAAATCACACATTTTCCTAATTTGAATTCGGAGTTATCTTCTTTAAAATTACAACTTTTAATAATACCGAAACCAGCCAGATACAATTGGTATAGCCAGGAATATTTTATTACAAGTTTATGCATACTTGTAAGTCCTGTTAACTAATAAATTGCCCAGATGTATTAGAAAGCGTGATCATTTCGGTTCGAGCGATGCTGCAGGTTTGGTGAAACTCGTACTGTTTATGCTTCGCAAGCACCCACAATACGCGCAATACGTCTGATCGGTGACATGCTCGCTCATCACGAGAAATTTGATCTATTTGTGGTGTAAGACAATTAATAGCTATTATTAAACAATTTCTAAATTTTAGAATGCTTGAGTAGCAGGATATAGTTGACATTAAATGTATTCATACTGACATTAATACTTTTAATTAACATGTATTGTAGTGTTCCCAAATATAATTTATTATCAAATCTTAGCAAAATTTTCATTTTATTAATTTTAATTATTTTTTATTTTTTTTAAGCTAAGCTAATAGATTTTTTGAATTTTAATTTGACATTTCTTATTATTCTTGACATTTTGTATAACTTACATTTTTGTTGGACTTAAAATCTGTGATTTTGTAAGTGTATGTATAATAATAAATAAAAAGTGTGTGATTGTTTTATTTACATGAGTACGGTGTAATATATTCTTTTGTGAACTGTCGTATTCTTGTTTCTTGGGGCTGGCAACACTTTACCTAACCTAATGCAGTAGTTTGTAGTGTGGTGTAATTGCTGCTTTAGAGTATCAAATGTTGAATGAGGAAGTATTTTCAGAAAAAAAAGAAAGCACTGAAAAAGCGCCTCAGTAGATAACGACTCTAACAGAAGTTGATTTTTTCAGGAAACGAATGGACCAAGGATAATTATTTCCGTTCCTTTTAACTAACATACTAAAAAACTTAAATTTGCAAAGATCGAAACTACGATATCAATAGAAATATGAAAAAGTACAAATAGAATATGAGGTGTTTATTGAGTTTTGAAAATGAATTTACTTTTATAGATGAAAGAAAGAAAACCGGAAGGGTTGTCATGAAGAAATCAAAAATGTACTGTAGCGACATCTAGCTTGATTTTAGGAACTAGTGTTTTTTTTTTAAATAGTCCCTCATTGTATTGTACCTCCTTTGTATACTGTTTAAATCTGTAATCACCTTTATATATTTTTTAAATAGCAACATTCAAAGTGAACGCAAAAAGCTTGCCGATATTTCTTCCATCTCCCTCATTCGTTTTATTCTCGATAGGCTGATTGACAACAAAAGGCTCTATTTTGAGGAGCATTGTTGTTTTTAAATGTTTCTCTGTAAATAAGTGTTCTGCATTGGAAGCCTATAGTAGTGATTAACATCGTGGAGGACAAAATATGAAGAGACGGAATGCCGAAAGTGGCAAAATGCGGCGCCCCCTAAAGCGCACAAAAATCACCGAAGGAATGTATGGAAAGTGAGTGTATTCGGCTTCCAGCATTATTATCGTGTTCTCCAAGTTTCCAAGATCTTATACAGTAGAAACTCACCCGTAAAGCTCGTTTAGAAAGACCAAGACTTTATCAATTTTGTGTGGGTAGGGGTACCATCTGGTTTTTATCTTGGTTACGTTAGATCGTGCGTGAATCCACAAAGTATTTGATATTGCATGTGTTTTTCTTATTAGTTTCGAGTTTGGTTACGTTCTTCACACATTTACTATGGTCGCAGCTTTCCTGAACGGTACCACTTCGTAGACTCCGACAGTTCTCTACAACCATGGCAGTTGTTTCGAAAACAATGGCCTTGATATCATTATATATTGATAAATATTTTTTTTGAAAATGTATATATACAATCTAGACATACATAATTATACCTAAATTATTTTTTGAAGTGTATTTCAGTTCCATAATGTCTGTTAATTATTTCTAAAATACATAATGGTGATATAGGTAGCTCAGCATATATGTATTTGTGAAATAAATGTTTCAATGGTCTTATTCTAAGTTTCCTTAATCATACCTCAATTTCCATACATACAATTTAATTCTACTTACACATATTCCATTGAAAACCGTATAAATGTATTTTTGTATACATTGAGAGATTTCTCAATTTATCTCAAAATAATGTTTTGAGATAAATTAAAAAATCTCATATGTTTGAAATATTCAGCAATCCCAGGTACCTGAGATGGAATGGTGACCCAGCCTGGGATTGGTGTTTTTTAATAAATTAATCCATCAAATTCCATATTGGTATTATTAAGTTTTCATCAACCAGATAAATACCAATATAGCATTGTGAATGCTAACCAAAATCAAATATTTTGTATTTTCTGTAATAAATTAATTAGTTCTCTAATAAATACTGCTTTTATTATAAAATATTACAAATTTATTAAAAAAATATATTTATATTTGAAACACTGTCAACAATAACATGCATAATAAATCATAATAGTACTGGGCTGTGTGATTTATAAATCATATGACCTTTATTATATTTTATTATTTATTTATAGTTTATTTATTCTAAGTAACATACTTTATACACCCAGATAAAAAATAAATCAAATGAAAAGTAAGATTTTGGGAACTGATCTTTGATTATGTAATGTTGTTTACATAAGAATTTTATTATGTTTTTTTTTTATATTAATTATGTTTAAACATTATTAATAAATAGATTCAAATTGGTACATGTTATGTTGGACCACTGTCTAAACTAAATTAAAAAGATTTATTTTAAGTTTACAATTTTGTCCTATATGTTAACCAAGAAATGTAATTATACTGCTGTATACTTATAATAATAGAAATATAGTTTTTATTATATAATTTTGCATTCACAATGCTGTACTGGAAAATATTCTTAATGAAAAATTAAAAAAAGCCTCTTTGTCCCTGCTAGTCTGAGATGGGATTCAATCCCACAGCCTTTCGTAATCTCGGCGACTGCTGTAACCTCTGAGCTACCCAGGACATAAGAGGACAAAGTGGATTTTTTAGGCATTTTTCATTAAGAATACTTGTGTTTATGATGATGATGTAGAATACTGTTATTTTAGACAAATACAGGTGAAACATTTTTACAGGATATAATTTAGTATAGCTTATATCAATAGACTTGCCCCCATTATACATGTGTATTCAACCTTTTAATGATGTGATATACTATTTCAGCTCAATGTTGTACCTGAAATTTGTTATGTTGTGGGCGACAGTTGTACTCGCAGATTATATGCTCGAATTCAGATTTGAATTTCTTTGGCCATTTTGGATGATGCTTAGATCAGTTTATGACTCGTTCAAATACCAAGGACTGGTGAGTATATTTTCACAATGGTTGCCTGTAAATATGAATATGCCTATACATACAAAATGTTGCAACATGTTTATTTTAAAATATTTTTTGTGTTTTGTTGTAGGCATTTTCAGTATTCTTTATATGCATAGCGCTCACATCTGACATGATATGTTACTTCTTCATACCACTGCAGTACATATTGTTTGCTGCCAGTACCTATGTTTGGGTACAGTATGTTTGGTACACATGTAAGTATCAAATTGATTTCAATTAAAAAAATTGATAATACAACAAAAATAATCAGTGATGAATAATGAGAAACAAAAATAAACATATGGAAGGGGATTTGGACTTACATAATTCATGTATTCTTTTGCATTTAATAGATATATGGCGGGTTGCACAAACATTAATTAAAGTTGTCATTGGTTTAATGCCACATTACCAATAAAAACTTTCAAATGTAGAACTTTGTTTAAAGCTTAGAGTCATCATTAAACCCTAATGGACATTTGAGTAACTGACTGTTAAACTCATAATGATCGATCAGAAATTAAAGATATTAAAGTCATCATTATTAATGAATAGATGTACCTTTATGTGTATCGCGTGGTGTAGTCGCAGACAAGGGCATCTGCGTGCCAACGGTGGCAGTGTGCTGCCTGGTGGTGTGGGTGGAGGGCGCGGTGCGCGGCGAGCGCGTGAGCGTGGGCGTGGGGCTGTGCCGGCCGCTGGCGGCGCACTGCGTGGGGTACCCCGCGGTCACGCTCGGCTTCGGCGTCAAGTCCTACGTCGGCCACCGGCTGCGGCTGCGGCGGCAGCGGCAGGTGCGAGCCGAGAACGAGTTCTACTTCCAGCTAATGCGCGATGCGCTGCCCGAGAGCGCGCTAGAACAGGTCAGTCCTCCGCACCGGTACACCTCGTACGCCCTAGTAGTGTGCTTCGAGCTTTGGGAACTTCGATTTTGCTTCTTTGGTATTTTGTTTCTTTTTTTTTTGTAGCACTGCCATCTTACCCCGCTTCTGCGTCTTGTTTTATGACGATTCCGGCTCGGCGACTCCGCCTTCGATACGCTTTCGTCGTCGAGTGTTCCTCCACTCCATTGCGTGTCATTAGCGTGATTTATGAAATAACGTGATTTCTGGAGCACCTGAATTTTCTACATCCTTTAGCGACAAACTTGAGGAACCTTTTGCGAGTCGAAGTCATCATACGACTCTGGTGGTAGTCATATGATAAATATAATAGGAAGTGACTTCCTACTCATGATTCATTTTGCATTTCTTATTATTATATTCATTTATTTTCTTCACCATGAAAACATTATTTATGCAACATTCACATCATCTATGTGGTTAGTCGTAGAGCTCATTATGATAGATGTAGAGAAAGTTATATATTTACATCTTGAAATCAAAATGTGTGTAACAAATAGATTAATAAATTGTAGTAAACAGAAATGTATAAAGTTAATGAATGTAAAATTGAGTGAAAACGTGTACGTTTGTATGGTATGCAGAATCAGCAGAGCCAGCAGACAGCGAAGGACCCCGAGCGCAGTATAGAGTGTGAGTCGCGTCACATGAACGGCTCGGCGGTGCGGCGCCGCTGCGTGAAGCCCGAACAGAACGGGCACTGCCCGCAGGAGCAGGCAGAGATAAAATTTAAGGTTCGTCTTCACACTTAAAACAAATATTCTCATTGGTAAAAGCTTTTTACAATAATAACATCTTTTTAAGTAAATATTTCTTGTTCTGGTGTATTGTTGCCCCTTATTTATTGTTACGAAAGTAATAGTTTCTAGCGCATAAGGATTTGTTATTTTGGCTGTTCAAACACATGGTACTCAGAAAACAGTACTGTACTGCAGTACTTTTACTGGTATCTACCGAGTTCAACTTAAATTCATACCACAAAATGTCTAATTTTGTCATCATTGGGCAATAAAATCAAATCGAAACTATTCTTCTATTAATTCAAAAGATAATATAATAACGTCGAACAATACAATTAACATTTCTGAAATAAAAATTATTACAATTAGTTTGAGCTTCCTTTAACTTTGTCTACGTAGCCTGCAATTTCCAAATATCTTTATCAAATGTTAACTTTGTAATTTTCATTGTATCAACAGTTAGATAAGCTAGAAAAGCATTTAGCACAGCAAACAGCGTTGCGCGAGAAGAGCGCAAACACAGTCGCGCATAATGCGCATCATAACGCGCACAGTAACGCGCAAATTAGCGTTCTAACTAATGCACACGCGCACAGTAACGGCGCGCCTCCTGGCCACGCGGAAGACGACGAAAAGCCTGACCAAAGCAAAGGTAATGTAGCATTATAATCTTTATTTACCTGGAATGGAATCTATTTTGCAATAATGTACCAGACAGTTCCAGATACTAGGACTCATAGTGACTATTAGTGTTGCTAATATGTTTTTTTTTATCGCAGGTAACGCTAAGTCGTCAAAGTGTGAAAAGAAAGAAGCGAGTACAATTAAAGAAGAAAAAAGAAAGAATAAAAACAGAGATAAAGATAGGGATAAGGAGAGCAGTGATAGTCATAAGAGTACAGAACAAAGTATGCATATACATTTATGTTATTTGTTTGTCTGTCGAGACATCTGATCGATTAACAAATACTTTGATTTCAGCTAAAGAACAAATAGTTAAAGAAGTAGAAAGTACAAAAGAAAGTGTAAAAAATAAAGATTGTAATGGTTACAAAGAAAAGGATAAAGAAAAAGAACGCGAGAAAGAGAAGGAAAGAGAAAAGGAACGAGATCGCGATCAGGTGAGTCTGGTATATGAACTATCTGCTTCACATAATTATCCAGTTGTTGTTGCATATATAACACAAATATGTGTTTCTTTTATGTTGATGGTTTGTTGAACAAAAATTTCTGGATGGTAACCTGCCTGGGACACATACATTTTTGTCATTATCATCATTTTATTTTTCCCACTGCTAGGCAACAGGCGTTCATCATAAAGGGATAATGGAAACGGTTAGGGGCAGTCCATTAATTACGTGAGGCTTGAAAGGGGGGAGGGGATTCGTCAAAAATCATGAAATTTATTTCAAGAAAAAAATCCTCAGCAAGTTCTTATCTAAATAATAGTAGAACAATTTAACATATCTTAATGCCAATTACGTATTTTCATTATTTAACTAAATAAAACAAAATATCACAAAGATGAAGGGGGGAAGGGGGGTAGTAATATATCACGTGTATTTATTTTTTCCTCTAACCCGTGATTATTACGGGGGAAGGGGGTTCAAAAATGCTGAAAAATATCACGTGATTAATGGACGGCCCCTTACAGGCAATATTGGATATTGAGAAAAATTTATTTTGTGTATAATAAAAGGAAAAAGACCAAAATAATTTTTCTTTAATTAAGTAAATACATTTTTGTCTGGTAGTGCTTAATACACTATTACCGATAATCATACTTTTATGCTTATTACGTTTTATGTTTATAATATTGCTTTAATTTATTATGAATAACAAATATTTTTTACTCATTGTCACGTGACCTCAAACAGCTCATTAAATTTTATGCATACATAGAACGATATTCGTTTTAGAGGGGCGTGACGTCATAGCGACGCTATGACAGAAGTTGGTATTTTAGTAGGAAATTTTGAAAATACAATTTATTTTTTCATATTTTAACTTCTTATATGAATGATATTTTTTTTTAATATTTCATGTCACTACATAATATAAAGCAAAGTCGCTTTCTTTGACTCTATATCCCTATGTATGCTTAAATCTTTAAAACTATGCAACGGATTGTGATGCGTTTTTTTTTTTCATATATAGGGTGATTCAAAAGGATGGTTTTAGTGTATAGTAAGTTAAGGTTTTGTACAAACTGACGATATTAGTTCAATATGTCGAAAAAAATAAAGTCGATCGAAACTTTCCTCGAAAACTCTGCCAAAAACTTTTGCTTTATAACAAAACATTGTATGGTGGAATTGTACCTTTTTAATAGATCAACAAAAAAGTCCGCGGTGGTATATGTCTATATGCCAAGGATAACCCACAATAACCAATTTTTTTACGTATTATTAAAACAGTAAAATGATAGGTTATTTATGAACCTTTTTTTTAACAATACAGTATTAATCCTTATTCATATAAATAAGTTAGATACGTTATGTATGTAATGTAGATCAAAATTGCCGTTTACTCTATCTAAAAAATTTAATTATCAAAAAAATTAATAACTAATGAGTTATCGAAAAGTCTCCGGGTGAGCTATTAAATATCCATAAATAAAAAGAATCTCCGAAACGTATGTACGCGCAGAACTTCCGAATTCCAGTTCCGACCGAACCAAATTGGATGATTCTATTTTTTATGTGTTCCACGATTCATGACACGGTTTATATATATATATATATATTTTTAAACGGATATAAGGCGGTACGAAGATCGCCGGGTCAGCTAGTATTTCTATAAAATAAATTCTATATAGATACTGTGAACTCTAAAAATCATTCAACATTCGTGATTCGTCTTATTCCGCCGTAGCGCGAAAAAGAGGCGCGCGAGGGTCGTTCGTGCTCGGAGGAGGTGCGGCGGCTGCGGGCGGAGGTGGCGGCGGCGCGCAGCGGCGAGGCGGAGGCCAAGCGCGCGCTGGCCGCCGCCGCCGCCGCCGACCGCCAGCGCCGCGCCGACCACGCGCAGCTCAAGCAGGCGCACGCCGCGCTGCAGCACAAGTACCACTACTGTTTACATTTCATTTCGGTTACCTTTTCCCTCTCTGTCTCTTTCTCCCCCCCCCCATTTTCTAGTGTTACATTTCAAAATCGTAGAATGTATAGTGTTGTTTGTTTTTTGTAGCTAAAAACACTTGAAAAATTCACATTATGTTCACGATATACTAAAAAGAGTTTTCTTTAAATTTTATTTTATAACAGAAGTTCAGCAGCATAATCTTAACACTAAGATACGAATTGATTAGATCCTTAATGTAATGCCGATTACAGTATTCCTAGAAAAAAGTTCCAAATCAAAAATATGTATATTTATTTAAAACTATGTATGTATACAGGCAAAAGTCCGTTTTGATTTTCAAAAAGCCTCACAATAGATTGCTCGAAAGAACGTTTAGTTCCTACGAATGGATGGACAGTATCACATAATATGGTTTGTTGCGGATCTTCCTGGATCTTGAACAGATTCACACGTAGCTAGCCGATGCTGGACTGTAGAATTAAAACTCCTTCGATAATTTCACTTCTTCTTTATTCGTATATCTTGAGGGCCGGAGAGCTTACAAAATTCGCTCAAAACGACCCGTCTTACATTTGATGGGGTGGCTCGCACTTAGCTCCGTACATTATCAGTTGGTTAGCTAATTACACATTTTTCCCCTACTTGGCGAAGCCACCCCCCACTCTTAACATCTATGTATCACATTATTGTTAATTACTACGTTTTACTGTTTCTCTATTTATATTATAAATCACGTTAAAAACATTCATACATAACTCGTATCGTGTCGGGCAAGACCGCGCCGTCGAAGCTCATAATCGTTCTAAGGCGCGCCGCGCTCTTGCCCGACGTATTTATGTGGTCAGAGCGAGACGGAAGATCCCGAGTAAACCAGCGCCGTCTCGCTCTGATACATTTTTATCGTAAACATGAAGGTAGGTGAACATTTTACATTTTAACATCCCTGTCATCGAGGCAATACCGTATAGAAAACCACATAAGCTCCCTTGAATGAAGCGATACCATATAGAAAACCACATAAGCTCCTTTGAATGAAGCAATACCATATATAAAACCCACATAAGCCCCCTTGAGTGAGGCAATACCATACAGAGAGCCATACCAATTAAAATTCAACACTTCATACTCATTTAATTAGCTTATGCTATAACTTAAATTACTTTAATACTATGGGAAATAAATACACCCAGAGGTTGTATCGTTTAATATTACCTTTGACCACAATCATTTAACTAAACTTACTTATTATATATAATTTACTTAAGATCGTAACATGGTTGATACAACGACAGGGTGTCCGCGTGGCGCGGCAGCGAGCGCGCGGCGGCCACGCTGGAGCGGCGCCTGGGCGAGGAGCGGCGCGCGCGCACGCACGTGGAGACGCAGCTGCTGCGCCACCAGCAGCGGCACGCGCGCACCAACAGGTGCGTCCACACTGCACCACACTACACTACACTACACTGCACTTGATTCGCACGAGAGATCTTCCGCCAGATTTGTAGTGGTCTCTTCCAATAGTTCGAATGGTGCTCAGCGTCAACGCCTTTATATGACGTCATCTGTGTGTGCTGTTTATGCATATAGACTTTTATAGGTGGCCAAGTTGATGTTTTTTGACGTGGATACGTCTATGTTTTCGTTCTACAGGGGGTCATTCTGTGAGCAGGAGTATATGCACTAACGCCATCTATTGGCGAATAAGTGAACTATGCTTGCACTGCAGGGGGAGGGGCATTCTGTCAGCAGGAGTATATGCACTAACGCCATCTGTTGGCGCTAGTGAATACTTTTTTCATTCAACAAATGAACGCAACGAATATTTATTTATTTAGTGTTTAGTGTCTTCAATTTGTTTATTTTTTTTTAATTATTCATTTATAAATGCAATTATGCCACAACGTTGCATAATTCCGGGTTGTTTTGGAGAAACGAATCGTTCAGTTTTTAGAGTGCCAAAGAACATTGATAGACGTGAAGAGTGGTTAAAAGCTATTCGTGATGTGTTTCCTAACCTGGATGTTGGTGAATTTTTTTTTTTATCAATTACTCTTATCCATTCATACATAGACGTATTCACGCATAAAATATGGCTGTATCAATGATACAGCCAACCAGGGTTTTTTTTTCATATTTTTTGCAGTGGCGAATGCGAGAGTGAATGGTGTAGAGGACGAGCGGTGGCGGTAGAAACGGAAGCGGCCACGCTCAGGCGAGATCTACAGCGGGCCCACGATACCATCACGCAACTCCAGCGAGATTTGCATCACGCACACGACCAGGTAAATATACATACATAACACACAGACAGTGGACCCGTGCGCGATTATTTCACGAAACACTAAATTTAAACAAAGTCTTGGGTTCCATGATTTTTTAAGTCAGTGAATCTGCTGGCACCAACATGCTTCCAGTAATACATATTTTTGGTAAGATAGCTATAAAGTTTAAGAAAATCATTAGATGAAGATGGCATTCAAGGTCTTGTATGAAAAGGGCATTTATAACACCTACGGTCCGTTGGACAAACCTCATTTAAGTTTTAATGACGCCTTAAAGCTCTAATGAATGTCAATTTTAATGGATACTTAAGTAAGGTTCCAAAACTCAGAGTGAGAATTCTACAACGATCTCTCCAAATTATGTTAACTTGCCAAATTTTAGAGCGCATCGTTTATAATAAACTGTATCGCTGTATTCAGTCAAGATTTATATAGAAACCTTTATACATTTACCCTTGTACCTTTAGTAGCATCACAAAACGATTTTCAACGAATTCATGACAGGTCACATGAAAACTAGCAAACAACTTGACACTATCTATACAAAATTCAGCAAAGCATTTGATAGAATTAATCATGACATCTGGCCTGCTAAACTACAATACTTGGTATCGATGGTAGTTTCTTCACTTTGTTTATTTCTTACATTTAGAAATAGTTCACAAGCAGTTGTCTTGAACGGTTACTCTTCGTCGTGGGTAGACATACCATCTGGGGTTCCTCAGGGATCTTTTCCGGGTCTTTTATTGTTTGTAACAATCATCAACTTCATAAAATCCTGTTTCCTCAGAATTTCCTATGATTACGACGATATGAAAGTTTTTAGAGTAGTTAACAGGGTCTCTGAAAATAGAAATTCAAGTCGTACTTTATACTGGTCAGTTACACTTCTAATTCGGCAGTGCCCCACGGATCGTATTTAGGACCCCTGTTATTTGTTCTATATAATAATGAGATCTCCGATAACTCAAATATCTTTGATCGGATACGTATCAGGTTCGGTCACTGGAGTCTCGTCAGGAGTCAGCGTCGCTGGCGGGCGCGTGGTCGGCGCTGCAGGAGCGCGCGTCACACCTCGAGCGGTCGCTGTCCGCCGAGACCAGGGTCAAGCTCGACCTGCTGTCAGCCCTAGGGGACGCCAAGCGGCACATGCACATACAGGACGGTCAGTACTCCAATGGTGGGCTCGGAAGTAGCTCAGGGTTGCTCAACGATTCTTAAATACTTGAAATTAAATCACTTACAACTAAATTCTAAGATACTGACTCTATGCCGGTCTCGATCAGAAAGAAAGATTATCCACCAGCAAAATACGACCACGCGAATTCGAACGAAGAAAAAGTAATAATACAAAATATTTGCGGTCAGCGTTGACCATAAATCGTCCGGAGAGTAAACCTGTGACAGGTTCGATGCTTAGGCAAATGAATAAAAGGCTGACTAAGCTTGAAAATTTGATTTATTAGACGGTAATAAGAAAAACCCGTTTCTGGGTTTTCCGTAGTAGGTAGAACTTGGTAGATATTTCATGAATAATTTTATTATTATTAGATTTATATAATTTAAATTTATAATTAAATTATCATGTTTTCAGCAGATGATTTTTTTTACGAACTGACATTCATAGAGAGCATATTTAATTATTTATTATTACTCAAAATTTCAATATACGAAAAGTGAAAAATAAAAATAAATGATGTTGAAGATCAAAAACAAAAAGTTTGCACCGTTACAAACCTATAGTAATGTGCACGGATGTTACAGTACCGATATACACTACCATACTGTTCACTGTTAAGCTGTAAAGGTCCATATGAGTTACATCCCTATTCTTCGTAGGACTAATAACGAGACAAGAGAAAGAGATAGAGGAGCTCAAAGCCCAGCTGCTGGCCGTGATGCCGGCGGAACTGGCCCCCTCGCTGCGGCTGCCCGCCGCGCTGGACCCCAACGCGAGCGTGTACACGCCCAAGCAGCTCTGCTCCGACGCGTGAGCGACCGCCGCGCCCCCACCGACCAATCACGCCACACCTGTCCAACCTCTAACGGTAACGCGAACACGCCCTCACATTTTGACACTTGAACTTGGTAATTCACCTGTAACCGAAATCGATATTTTTCATAATCAAACGAGAATCCTAATGTTTGTGAAAAAGAAAGAAAAATTTACTTCTACTATCTGCTCCGAGTTCCAGATGTAACTTTTAGACTTTTCGACACTGAATGTATATTTGAAGTTGATTTTATTTGTTGCGAATATATAAAAATGTGTCTTTAAAAAAACAATTTCATAAGTCATGTTTTAAATTGTATGTAATATAATAATCTTGTACTAAATGCTCATTCCCAAATTCTAGTGACAAAATAATAAAGTTCCCGTTGCCGTACATTATGGAAAATTTGTTTCTTCGATGACTTCTATTTGTCAGAACAGCAGAATGTTTTTGTTCTACGATTCTACAACTGTTTAGTTAACAAACGCATTTTAACTTGTATAATAATTAATTTGACACGAGACATCTACACAATAGTCGGTTCCCTACATCTTTATTTACTCATTTTATTTCAAGTAATTGAACTGTATGATGATTATAAACACCAACTGTAAAAACTCCAGAACTCCCATTCTCAGATGTATAAATTTTGGTATTGCTCAAGTGAGCACTAAATTACATGAGTGCAAACCAGACACTTGGATTATAATTCTAATTAGTTTTCTAAATATTATTCCCCGAAATTCACTTTCCCCCATTGTCTAGTTCCCGAGGCTCAATACTGGTATTTGTACGGGCGTTTATTCTGATCTCATTCGTTAATATTTTTATTAAAACAGATAGAATCAATTATTCACTACGGACATTAAATATGGTTATTTTGGCATACACTCTAACCACACAAGTACAATTGGGAAGCCTGTGAAGTAATATTTACAACCAGATAAGGTAACAAATAACTTGCATCCATACAAAAGCCGGTTATAATAAAGTAACATGTTAGTTTTATAATAACGACTATGAGACATAGCGTTTATTTTTTCACAAATGATATAATTGTACTTGCGATACTAACTACTTACAATATTTTTACAGAAGCATTTATAGAATTAGTATATTTCAATTTGTGAAGTGGTTACAAAAAGGAAATACAAGAAAAAAAATTTGTTTAACAAAAATATTATTTTATTTATCAATGAACAATTTTTTGCAATTGCAATCTTCTGTTTTGTGAGACAAAGGGATGGTATAACGAAAGTGAAGGATTTTTCACTTAGAACTAAAATAAATACTTCTATATGTACACGAATCCTGACACCGCCCGTACATGATTGTATATCATTGCATACACAGTAATGTGTATTGTGTATACTATTCAGCCCGTGTAGAATGACGAACTCGAGAAAAGAGTGAGTGTGATATTGGTCTTCTCGAGTCTTTCGAGCCGTTTCTCGAATCTCTCGAGTGTTTCTCGAGTTCGTCATCCTGCACGGGCTGGGTTAAGCCATAATGATCTCTAACAGGATAAATAAATCTTATGAAGTTCGTTCCATTGTACCGAAACCTGTGTCATTATAAATTTATGTGATAAATTGTACAAAAATAGATCTGAATTAACAATCTTTCGTGTGTTGTTACATTTGAAAAAAAAAAACAGTATAACTATCTTTTGAATGGCGTCATACGAAATCCAGATGAACCGGAATGAGTCCTGTGTTGTTTAATAGTAAAATATTAAACTAACATTAAATACCGGAATAAGGTTTTGATCCTTCAATTTAAAACAGTTGCAAAATATCGAGTGATTGTTTAGCGATATCGTGTGGCGTTATTATATCTTTCTGTTGCAATGTGTCATTGTGCAGTCTAATTGCATTACCTGTAGTCATAATTTCACATGCAAGGCAACAGGTCGCTGAACCATGACATTAATTTGTGATATTCACTCGCTTTCATGTCAATAACTTTAGTGGGTGTTTGTCTCCATATCGTTTCTCATAAATGAGTACATACATAGTTTCTAAAATATTATAAATATATAATACCAAAAATCTTGCCAGTTATTCGTGAAAATGGAAATCTATTAATATATATATTTTTTTATTAATAAATTTAAATTATTATTGTAAAATTATGTAGGACAAACATCCATGTTGATTGCTTATTTTTTTTTGTTTTGAGACGGTGCACACTGTGTAATGTACAACTTTATAAATAAAAAAAAACGTCTTATATGTCCCCCATGTGTTCATAACTTGTTAAATTAGTTGTTACATGATTCTATAAATTATTAAATGCCTTAATTATTATAATTTGTGAGGAACTAAGGACGTGCAGCCGATTTATTGTCAAATTGTAACTTCCCAATCTCTCTTCCGAAAACATTGGAAAAATATAGCATTCACGTGTTGTGGGTACTGTGGGCTCTCAGCGGTTTCCACCGATAGGATAATTTTAAGTATAGCTTCTATCTCGTTCAGTGATATCGTAAATGTAATTCCTTTTCTCCTTCTCTCACACATGGTGGAAAAAAAACTTAACAATTTGAATTAACTGCACATTTATAGATTTCATTCGATTTGTTCAGTCTCTCAACTTTAAAAGAACAGATAGATACTTTATCAATTTCCGACCTTGTGGATCATGACTTAAAGTTCATTATAATTATTATAAATGATCAGATTCCCGTTATTAAATTATTAAGAGGAAGAAAACTGCAAATGCTATACTTGAGTTTATTCTGAGGTGCGAAATAAACTGTAGTCCATTAATTATTATTTAAAGTTAAACTGGACAAGTAACTAAGTCTTGAATAGTAAGTTTGTTGTAGTGAATAAATGTAAACAATGGAATTTGAGTGAAACGGTATACTCAATGCATCGTGTGAAAAAACAATACATGAAAGAAAATATATATATATATAATATTTTTTCATACATTTTTAAGTGAAACAATCTCATTGTATTGTGAACAGATATTTTTGTAAGATCGGTTTTTTTTAAAGAAAGCTTTACTAGTAATTTGTACCGATAATAATATCACATAGGGCATTGAGTGAGCCGTTTGGATTGAGTAATCTAGGGTATAATACTTCTCGCAATTTCTCAACTTGGTACTTGTTGATAAGTCAGTTTGTGTCGTCTTTAATAATAATTTGTGTATAAAGTATCAACAGCTACAAGTGCCAATGGATGAATACCCTCAAAAAGCAGACCGATATTTAGCATTCCAATTATTTACATAATCTACTCGCATAGAAATATTGGGACAGGTTTGTCTCTGTATATATTTCTACTGTTTCCATTTTCCATTTATCTACAATGGAAATAGTTTCAAGAACAGTGCCAATATTAAATGTAAATAGTGGGAGTGCCAATATTTCAGGTGTAAAATGTGTCCGACTGACAATTCTTCCTTTTTTAATAGAGAATTGTTTGTATAAATCTTCAGACGTCGGGTATTAAGGTTAGTGTTATACATCACAGTAAATGAAATGACGCACATTGGATGTAACAGTTATGCGATGGAACGTATTAATGTGGAGATTGTGACAGTAAAGTTTGTCATCTTATTCTAGTCTTTCGTCGAGTTTGTATTACCCTGGCGGGCGCGCAGTATGCTGTCGTTAACATCCTGTCTCGGTAATATACCTATCCTATTAATATTATAAAGGCGAAAGTTTGTAAGTATGGATGTATGGATGTTTGTTACTCTTTCACGAAAAAACTACTGGACGGATTTGGATAAAACTTTACAGCAATATAGGTTATACATCAGAATAACACATAGGGTACTTTTTACTGGGAAAACTTCTCACTCCCACGGGATACCGACTTCCACGCGGACGAAGTCGCGGGCGTCCACTAGTATACCTATAAATTCTGTATTGTTTATTTACATATACACAAGACAATAACTAGACGTTTTTTTTACTTGTTGATCATAATACGTAATATTTATTCGCGTTATTTGATTAGCCGCCAGGTGTAATCTTATCTTGATATTTGTAAACCTAAGTTTAAGATATTTAGTTATTTTAACATCAGACTACGCACTGCCCTCGAAGTCAGACTTCCATTATTATTTTGATGGTCGAACCGAAATATGTGAAACTAAAAGTACTTAATTTAGCTTTAGATTTGGATGTGATTTACCCACTATTTTGTTTTGTTGTTTTTTTTTTATCAACCGACTCAGTAACTATTGGCCTGACGAACTCCGATATATTTCTCCATATATGCAATTACCCCGTCTAAATAAAGCGCTGCTGTAGGAACAAATGGTACAAGCAGAAGATCTGAATTTTCACTAGTGAAGTGTAAGCGATAATGTTTGTTTGTATAATAACAAATGCTGTAACAGCAATAAAAAAATCAGACTTGGCTTCTTTTCTTTTATTTCACAAAAAAAGTTCTTTTAATAACAACAAATAACAAATGTCTCATTGTTATTACAGGATCACAAAATAACGTAATTATACGTTTGAGTCACCTTTGAGTTATTAAGTTAGGTATTTTAACAGTGCCACAAGTATAAGTCTACAAGTTGATTTTAAGTAAATAAAATGATTTTAAGTGAATTAACATAATAATTCATTTGAAATTAGATCGCAATACAATTAATTTTATGGAGTAGTGTATTTTATCAACTTATACTTATGGCATCGTACTAAAATAGCGTACAAAATTAATAAAAATTCTCAGCATACCACTACTGTAGTCTTGATTAGGTACACTAGCACCAGGTTGTTGGTACCTATGGCAATGGTTCGTACTTCGTCTTCAAGTGTCGACATCTCTGACATCGCAGGTTCAATTCCTGGTCGGGTCAATGTAGAAAATGGGCTTTTTTTATAGTTTCGGGCTGGGTGTTGTTGTACCTTCGTTGTCTTAGATATTCCATATCATGAGGGCTTTAGCTAATCATATAGTATTCTGAGTTATTTATGTGATGTTGTTTAATATTTATTTATTCATTATTATTGGTGAGGTTAGAACTGTGGTCAGGAAATTGCCAAGTGCCTGTGCCCCATTGGGGTAATAGGCATTGTATAATGTACATAGATTGATCATTCAGTGATCTGTTCTTTTCTTATACATTTATTAGGATTTATCATATCAATAGTCAGTAGAAAGTACTCAGGTAAACAACTCAGGTCAATTCATTCTCTATGATCTATATAAATAAAGTATACTATGCATTTGTATCTATCTACATATAAATGAAATAATCATATATAATTGGATTATTTTTATATAGTAATCATGTGGACATGTGTGTATCATGTGGACCACACAGTATGCTTTCAGAGATCACAGATTGTGAACACTGCTCTAGATGAAATATCGTTATTAATACATTTTAAATGCATTAATAATTATTAGAGATTTGCCAAATATTTGTTTGGTATTCCATATCTTTTTCACTATTCATATTAGGCTGAATTATGCAGTTAATTATGTACGCAATCCAAGAATTTCTATTTTCTTGGCTCTATGACACTACAGAAATATAAGATGAAAATTCTTCAAGGAAATCCTATGAAGTATGTGTTTAATAAAATTTAATATAAAGCAATGTAGCTTCAAATACATAAATACAGTCACTTAAAAAATTTCATAGAGATCAGATATAAAATAAAAGTTGAGCAAAAATGAATATCTGCACTTTTAATATTAATAATTACATAATGGTAACTAATGGTGCAGGAACACCAAGCTACTGGCTCTCCTTGGCAAATTTGTTAGGTTTTTAAGTGACTTCAAAGTCGAATAGGGGGTAGTACCTTTGACAGCTATGGTTTTTTAATGTATGTTCACTGATTTTTCCATTTTTGATGGACCGAGGTGATAAATTTTATCGAAATGGAATTGCTAATTTTCTTTCTATAACAAAACAAGATATGCATTTCATCTCCCCTAAATAATTTAACAAAAACGAAAGATTGCATATTTTGCATTTATTCAAAATCTGAAAGGAGGATTTTCTATGTCCAACTGGCATGTATATTTTTTATGTAAGTATATTTGGTGAAAAACAATATTCTGCACATCTCTAATAATTATTATATCTACTATGTGAAAAACAATAAATTATGTAAATAATATATTAAATAGTAATTTTCAGTCAGCCAGGTCTGAAATACATGAATATTTAATTAAACAAGTCCCATTTATTTTTTTGATAGTCTCGCTTCACTAACAATATTTTGTATCTGCAACTGAACTTTAATAGCTTTTTCTAAATCCATACTCCTCAACTGTGTTGCTATATATTTGCCATAAATATCAAATTCATCTTCTTTTACAGGTTTTAGTGCATCTAAACTAATTCTATGTACTCGCTCAGAAGCATCAACACTTTGATTATATGATATAATTTTCCGCCTTTTCGTTTTATGAGGAATGTGTTCCTTCTCAGAATTTTGTTCACATTCTGACTTCACAATGATAAAATAATCTTCTCCAGGTGGTGATGCAAAAGGGTCTATTTTGGTGTCAGCATTTTCATTGTCAATGTTTGGACATAAATCTTCATCTGGTTCATTCGACTGCAATTAAAGAGAACAATTTCAAGTTAATCAGCAATACCAACATTGTGTACTAAGTACTTTTAAGACCACAAGTAAAGTGTTACCAAGCTAAAACAAGTAACATTAGGTAAACATACCTCAGATGTCGTGTCATTAATTCCTCTTTTCGCGTTATTCATTTTTCTGTGCCACTCATCGAACCACTTTAATGCTGGCTTATAACGACAGTCGCTATCGGAGCGATCTCTTATTTTTACAAGTTCTTGAGAATATGTTGATCTAAGACTCTTTATCTTCATTTTTACTTCTTCTTCAGATAGAGAGATTCCAGCTCCAGAACGAAGACCTTCTATGATATTTTTATAAGCTTGTTGTCTTAGAAATTTCGATTTGTAATTGGTATTACGAGTGTTCCATAAAACGTCATTTTTTAAATACAGATTAACAAATAAACAAGTCTCGTTCTCGCCCCATCGCATGATTATTAGGTAATGTAGTGTTTAAATCTTCTTTAGGTAATCTGCTTGAATATATATAATTATTCAAAGGTATTGACGTAATATTTACTAACACCGCGCCAGTTACTTTCTTCTTCTTTTTTAATTCGTGGCCTATTTGCGTTTACACAATTCCGCCAATGTCATGTTTGTGGTCTTTACACATAAAGAAACAATAATAAAATATGTCAGTGAAAAAATATTAAGAAAACATAATCAAACACGATATTGCTACGGTACGTTCTTGATTTCTCCATGACCACCTTTCCGGATTTTTTCAAGTATATTATTGATTATTAATTTTGAATTTTGGGGTAATAGATAAAACAATAAAAAAAAAACTGAGCGCATCTATCTGATTACATTGTTATAGATAATACAAATGTACTTGTGAAAGTCGAAAACTTTGTCAATGGTTCGCAAAACTAAGGCGGGAGATCTTGTACTGACAAGAATCGGCAAGAAACGCAGTAAGGGCTGTTTTTTCTCCATGTCTTATTTCACACAGAGAAGTCCTATTGGAGACGGACTTCACATACCGGTAAACAGAACCGTATACGATAGAGCGTTTTCGTCGTTCATTAAAATTCTTACAAATATTGCATTTTCTTTACGGTATTTTAATAAAGCTAAACATATATTGTCAGCAGATTCTACGAAATAAACTTTATTGTAGGATTATCTAACAGTATGTCCATAGTAACTTATTTTAATAGTGTTAAATACCTTAGTATGTTAGCCTGAGTTTTGCTTTGTTTAGTCAGTTATTGTATAACAACCCTTCAAGATTTGGCTGTTTGGCTTTGTTCCTTCGCCTGTTTTGTGTACTTTTGTGTACCTATTGAGTAGTTTATTTTATACTACTCTTTGGTTTATTTACGTTATTATAAAATATAATAAACCATTTTACCCACTTCAAATAAATTAGATTAAAAACATGCTATGCAAACTTAGAACTCGATTTTTTTTTACTTTACAGTGCCATCTATGTACCAGCTTTTAAAATAGAAATCATGGTGTAGCCACAATAAATAAATGTGTTTATAATTGGGGATAATTTTTAAAGGCATCATTAATAAATCTTGTTTATTATTACTTGAAACTTAGTTGAAAAGCCTTATGATACCTAATATTATTGAAATAATATATCTTGTTACAGAATTATATAGTAATTATAGAATTGTCACTAGAAATGTTTCTAATTTAAGTGGTAATATTAAATATACTATGGCAATATCAATTGAAAATGGCGCGTATGTAATGGTTTGGTATTGTGGCTAAACTTTAAAACTAACTTCGCAAATGGAAAATGTATTGAGTGAATGTCCGTGTGCTTGTTAGTTTTTGCAAGTTCCTGTAACTTTTTCTGCTTTTCACGTTGAGTTGATTAAGTTCGTCCGTGTAATCGAAATATATTGTGTTAGCAATCGTATTGTGTCTTGAAATATCCTGTACCGAAATGTTACTTGTTTTTAATTTGAACTTTGCTCAAAAAATCATGGCACAAAACCGTTGTTGTGTACTTTAATGTTCAGTGACTAAGGATAGCGGTAAGTGCTTTTTAGTTTGTACAATAAATACTTTATGAATTGTACTATAATGTCAAAGTTTTCAACCGATTTTTATACCTATACATGGAGTTTCATAATTCAAATGTTTTTCAGGTATTTTTCTTTGAGCTATCGTAGAATACAATATTCATTAAAAAACTTATTATGTGCCTACAATTTAAGAATTGTTATTTGTTCATCCATTATACAAATAATTAAGGACTAATAATTTGTTGTGTGAATAGCAGAGAATAATACATATTATTATGTTACTCAGGTATCCCTTTGCACCGGTTTCCTGAACCTAGAACTAAAACAGAGAAATTTAAAAAATGGCTAGACAATATTGGTGGAGAAATAACTCGTCTGGATCCAATCAAAATATATAATAACATGCATATTTGTGGAAAACATTTTCTAGATATTTATAAATATCCCAATAATAGACTGCAACATAGCAATGCCTACACTTCATATGTCAGGTAATTTATTATTTATAAATAATACTGCATATTGAATGACTACCTATCTATTTAAAGATGGAAGCAGCAGGCTATGCATTAAAATTCATTCATATGTGATTAACAATGACCAGTGAATAATTTTTCAAACTATAAAAAGTTTAAAGTAAAAATGAAATAGTAGAAAACAAATAAGTTTTCTATAAGCTGAGTTCTTATAAAAAACATTATGTATTTGAATGTGGTTTTCATCAATATATAGAGTGGTACAAGAGGAAGGTTTATATGTACAATATAAGACCTTGTGGGCGAAAGCTAGTTTCTTATACCATTGTTCAAATGCTCCTAATTTCCATGTTAATTTTTAATGTTTATTATAAAATAAAATATTATAAAATGTTTTTTTCTTCATGTTCAGCGCAATCAACTGGAGAACCTCACATAGTTGCAAGTGCGGATTTGCCATGTAGCTCACATTTTGTACCTTCTCAACTAAATGCCGGCACATCAGGTTGGTAAACGTTTTTCTGATGAAAATTAAAATAGTTAAATAATCATCTTAAATATAATATTATTTTTTATATAAAGGAAAATTCATGAGTCAACATATAGTTATACAAAATTGAATGTCCCTTTGTTCAAAATTGCAAATCTATGTTGTGTAACATAGGCCAATCTTACATATTTTGAGCCAGAGACTGATAAGCCAATGATATCCATGAAATAACTATATTTGTTATTATTTCCAGGTCAGCATACAAACCTTGGAAAGACACAAACACCTGTTGCCAAACAACAGTTGCCAAGAAAATTAAAAGGTATGTTTTGCAAAAATATATCTCAATTATCCAATTTGAAAATTGCTGCATGAAATTGGAAACAATCTGCAAATCTGAAAAATATTCAGTTATTCTGAATATTTTTGTACAGTGTGTAATGCAAAAAAAGAAACTATTTATTTTTGAGGCTTTAATTTACATTTCATGAAATTTGTTGCAGGTGTTTCTCTAAAAGACCATAAACAATATAAAATAATTGTGAATAAATTGAAAAAAATGAGAAGCTCAAAAAAGGAGCTTTAAACAAAAATTGGCTCTTGCTAAATCTTTAATGAAAACCTCTGCTTTCCAAATAATTTCCAAAAATATGTCACCTACTGCAAAATTATTTTGCCGAATGCAAATGTCACATGGAAATAAGAAAAAGCAAGGGCATCGATTTACCATTGATGAAAAGATTTTAGTGCTATCATTATACAAACCTGCACCTAAGGCGTATCGTTTGTTAAGAAAATTTTGTATTTTACCTAGTAGACAAACATTGCAGACTTTGTTGTATAAAGTCCAGTTAAAGGCAGGCATAAATGAAATTTTATTTGACAACCTAAAATCCAGAGTTAGGAGAATGCCAGATAAATTTAAATACTGCACCTTGGTATTTGATGAAATGGCAATAGCACCAAGCATCAGCTTTAATAAAAAAAAAAATTATCACATGATTTGTTGATAATGGAGCAATGAAGCAAATAGTACAGTAACCATGTACTTGTTTTCTTAATTAGAGGCATTGTTAAAAAATATAAACAGCCACTGGCCTATTATTTTTGCAGTGGCAGTACAAGAACTTAAAGCTTAAAGCTTTGGAACTTAAAGCTTTAATAAAGAATATGATTATTAAAATTGCAGAAACTGGTCTTATGGTGGTAGCAGCAGTATGTGACCAAACTACATCAAATATTGCTGCTATAAACTTGTTGTTAAAAGAGACTAACGAAATGTATTTGAGAAGAGGACAGCACTATACAGAAGGATTTTTCGAAGTTGGAGACAAAAAGTATTTTCACTCTATGACCCACTTCATTTAATAAAAGGGATCAGGTATAATATGTTAACAAAAAATTTAAAATATAACATGAATGGAAAGGAATGTACTGCTAAGTGGAATCACATTCTACAATTATATGAAAGATGCCCAGGCTACAAAGGAGTGAAGAGGGCACCTAAGTTGACAGCTCATCATGTAGTGCCATCATTATTACTAAAAATGAGAGTGAAACACTGCACTTAGCTGTTAAGTAAAACTGTTGGAGCTGCTATTGGAGTAATGACAGGTGATATTTTTTAATATTATTATGAGAATAGCTTGGTGGCATAATAGGTAAGCGCCGCGGCCCGCGATCGTTGTCGTTAAGCAACTTTCGCAAGGGTAGGTTATGGGATGGGTGACCAAATAATTATTATCTCGAGCTACTCCATGCTTCGGAAGGCACGTTAAGCCGTTGGTCCCGGCTGCATTTACAGTCGTCTATTCACTCCAATCCGCATTGGGTCAGCGTGGAGGGTCATGGCCCATCCTCCTTAACCATCCACAAGGAAAGCCTGAGCCCCTGCAGTGGGGACGTAAAAGGGCTGATGATGATGATTATTATTATTATGAAATTTTAGAGTCTATATGTTTTATTATATATTTGAGAGCAGATTTATTATAGAAATTTTTTCTGGTATACATAGTACATACATACTATAAACTAAAAACTTATATTTTCCATTACAAACCTAAACAAACATTATATTTTCATTGCAGAGTTTGGAGTTCTTGAAAAAGAATGCACTGAAACTGCAGACCTGTTGATGTTTTTTGATGACTTATTCGACAGTGTCAATGGCAGCTTTAGCAAACCAAAAGGGAGGAAAACGTATAGGACAGCAGTGACACCAACATCGCCTCATCATAAATTATGGAACAAAAGCCTTCCAGTTTTAAGGAGCATGAGGTTTCATAATGGAATTAATCATGGGATAGTTCCATCGTTGTCCAGCTGGATAAAAACAGTAGAAAACTTCAAAAGAATTTTAATTTATTTGAATTCAAAAGGCATAAATTTATTATTGCTATGAAATTTCAACCAAGACGCATTTGGAGAAATTTTTTGGGGCAATAAGGGCTCATGCCTGCAGCAATACGATGCCTACATCACAATCTTTTGAGGGGGCCTTTAAAACATTGCTTATTGACAATATTTCTTCTTCACATTCAGTGGGATCAAATTGCGAAATGGATGATAGCGTTTGTCTGCAAACACTAAAAGAACTATTGACTAAAGACGTAGATGATATACCCACTGAATGTGAAGTTGAAATTGAAAATGCTCATTTATGCATTGATTTAATCAATACAGAAAGTTTAATAAGTAGAAAAATCCGCAGCAATTGGATACTGTAGTGGCTGGATAGCACAATTAGCAAAGAAAATTTTTTATATAAGCTGTTTATTATGTAAAAACAACATAGAAGCTAAAGAAAAGCAGATATTTCATACTTATATAATTTTAAAAGAGTTTGAAAACAAAAGCTGGTTGTGCTATCCTACCCGAAACCTATTTGACTATGTTGCCAATGCTGAAAACAATAGAAGTTTTAAAAGAAAATTACAATAAAAAAAAATATTTTGACATATATAAAGTTAATCATAAAGATTAATTTAGATTTAAATTTTTTACAATGCAAAGAACACCAAATTCAACTAAAAGAATTCATAACAGAGAAATGTGCAGTATTTTTTATTAATAATTGGTGCAAAAATATCAATCATTTAATCAATGGCAAAATTTCATTTTGGGATAGAAATGATGAAATGAAGGTAAAGGCTCATAAACATTTTTAAAAAAATAAAGATAGGAAGAGAAAAACTGTATGTGGATCACTGATGAATGTCTGAAATAAGATGGTTAATAAAGCTACAAAAATAACAAGTCTTTCATTGAAATAAACTAATTGATTTATTTTACTTGCTCTAAACATTTATAATAGTTAGCATTGAACATAAACCATATAAATATGACTCCTGATATACTTGTTTAATCATAGCAAATAAAACGAAAAATAATCTGCGGTCTTACATTATGTTTTATATTTAAGGTTTAATTAGCAGTGTTTTTTTTTTCGATAAGTTATAAAGGTACATTTGCTTTTTTTATATATGTATTGATTCTCAAAATGAATAATAACTATTAAACATTTTTTGAATCAATCTATATAAAAGAAAAAATATACCTATTTATCTTATCAAAAAAAAACACTGATCAAATAAACCTGGCTGTAGCTAGCTACACACATATACACGCACACATACGCGTGACTTTTTTTAGCTGGCGGATAGATGGCGCTGTAATCGTGACCTATTTAAAGTTTGAGTTTGCTATCTATTACCAGTATAATATTGTAATCTTTGATTAAAAAGATGAAGTGGAGTGAAGCAGTAACTTTAGAATTTGTTAGGATTTATTTAAAAAATGAGTGCTTATGGAACCCGGCACACCCTGGTTACAAACTGAAATTTCAAAGGGAAAAATCTTATTCAGAAATAATTTCGGAATTTAAAACTTCCACCTCTAAAACCTTAACAGTCACAGAAGTAAAGATGAAAATAAAGAATTTAAGAACCACATATGTTCAACAAGTACACAAAATTCTTCAAAAGTCCAACCCAGATTCCATTTATGAACCTTCTTTAGTTTGGTTTCATGAAATGGACAGCTGTTTGAAACATATAACCAATAACAGATATACAAATGCTATAAACACAGTGAGTAAATGATATATGTATATTTGTTTGAATGACTAGTTTGCTTCAAATTTAATGTACTTTAAACCAAAGAATTCAAGCTAGCAGAATCAAATATTTTTTTTACTTCTAGTAACTAGTACAGTTTACATTAACGATTTTAAACACTACTTCGATTTAAAAAAAAAAATATTAAATTTCAGTCCCAAGAACCACCAGAAGTAGACTCTTCTTGTCATATATGGGTTGACCAAGAAATTCCAAACGGAAGCTCAGATGAACAAAATCCAGATGTTCTAGTTCCACCTGCAGATAATGAATATAGCTGTAGAAATGTGGATAGTGGTGAAAAAGGGGAAAAAGTCATGTCTATTCACAAGAAGAGCAATAAAAAGAAAAAAATAAGGCATAAAGTACCAATTCCAGACTGTTCTTCAGATTCAACACCAGATGTTGTAAAAGAGGATGAATTTGATATTTATGGTAAGTTCATAGCATCACAATTGAGGAAAATGGACTTGCAGAAAGCACTGAGACTTCAACTGGCAATACAAAATTTGGTCAGCGAGGCTAGAATCTCAGAGATTTGTAGTGATTAACATTATAGTTAACGTAATGAAAATTATTAGAAGATAACATTTTGTCCTAAATATGTAGGTATATTTTGATCACATTTCTAATTTTTTTGTTATAATAAAAAAATGTGTGTACATGTCTTAAAAAAATACCAAAGATTAATATATTAAGATTAAAATTATTGGTTAATTTAAATAAAATTATTTTGGTGCACCTATTTCCCATACACCACCCAAAGCATAAAAATAGTTTGTTGAAAACATTTAGAAAGTATGTTTATATTTATTCTTAGGTATTTTTAATTGTTTATGCAGCAAGTTCATAACCTGAATTCAGTAGATAAATTAGATTTTAATGTAAATTTCATTATCAAACTATTAAAATGGGGGATTACCATTGTAGTAAAATAGTGAAGCGAAAAAGTGTTATAACATTGTTATGATTCTGGAGTTGGTGACTGTCTGCATCGTGATTTTATTATCTCAATTCTGCAACACATAGAATTGTATGGGAATACTCACTTGCAGAAAAAAAATTGCATGTGGCAAATCACGTTTACTAAACTACAGATTTTCGCGATTGTTCAGTCGTCCATCAGCACTAGAGGGGGAAAGATGTTACATGGTTAGTCTTCCGTCTAGTTGGGGGCCGCCGAAAATAACATTGAAATGTTTATGATGCAAATTAGAAGTAGGCCAATTTCAGGCATCCTACCATGAAAGCCAATTAAAAACGAGGTTGCGGAAAGAATTGTTTTGTAAATAATTTTTTAGGGTTCCATACCCAAAGAGTAAACTGGAACCCTATTACAAAGGCTTCGCTGTCTGTATCTCGTGAACCGTGAAAATTAATCAGTTGAAATTTTCACAAATACTAAAAGCCAGAATAAAATAAATATTTAAGGGGGCTCCCATACAGCAAACGTGATTGTTTTTTGCTTGTTTCCGGTACGGAACCTTACGTGCGCGAGTCCGACTAGCACTACTGCACTAGGCCGGTTTTTTCAGACGTTCGTTTCGACCGCGAGATACATAAAACTGACAAAATCCTCGCGGAATTTTAATTGCAGTACGGACAATGTGTTATGCCAATGCGAAATAAAATATTGCCCTGATATGTATCAATATAAAAATTTGTCAAAATAAAATGAACACAAGAACACTTCCTTTTGAATCACTTATCTATGAAAAAAAAAACCGCATCAAAATCCATTGCGTAGTTTTAAAGATTTAAGCATACCTAGGGATACAGGGACAGAGAAAGCGACGTTATACTATGTAGTGAAGACTCTTAATAAAGTCCAGACGCCATATCTATGCTTATATTATAAAGAGTTAAGATTTGATTATTTTTTTGTATGTTTGCTATAAATAGGCTCCAAAACTACTAGACCGCTTTAAAAAAATCTTTAGAAACACTTAAGAATCGGCGACGACGCACAATGATCCAAAACCTTGTATACCGTCTCAAAAATCTGTAACTTTGTTGCCAATTTTGACACGTCTCTCTAATGTATAGAGAATCAAGTAATAAGTTTACTATTTACTTATTAACATATAATGTATAAAAATGAAATACAAAAATAAAATATTACTTCCATAATTTAATAAATTGTTACCTATTCATTTTTTTTATAAGAGGAGTATATCTTACGTATGTATTATTATTATGCTATAGGTATAAGTATTATATATTTAATTAATTCTTTACTTAATTATTAAGTTTTTAATTATTATTTGTATAAATTTGCAATCTTATTTATACTTTCAAAAATTGCCTAAAAGATCTTAAGTATTTTTAAGACATTAACAGTGTTATTACAAAAAAGACGTTAAACAGTGTTTTACCATGTGTTTGAGAATATAAACGCTGTTTAAAATTATGTCTAACGTTCCCTATTACAAATTCATTTTTAAACATTGTCTAAGTAATACTAGTTCTTTCGAAGAAACATTCGTTCTACTGGCTTTCATTCGTTCATACACGTTCAACTTATAATAAATTTTAGACGTAAAAAGATATCTTTATAAACACACTAGTTAATAATTTTTGTAAATGAAAAAATTTAATCTAAAATTATCATTTTTAACTTAAATTCAAAGACATAATTCTTATCAAAATAAGAACATGTAAAACTATAGTGAAATATTTTGAAAGGTTAGATACTCGATAAACAACCCTTCACATGTGTTTAAATTTTAAACAATGTTTAAGGGTTGTTTTGCCTTAACCAATGCTTAAATACGATTGTGTAGTAGAACAATTTTTAAATACGTGTTCAACGCGTGTTTATCTTTTTTGTAATAACACTGTTAGTTTTTAGGGTTCCATATCCAAAGGGTAAAAACGGGATTTTTTACTAAGTCTACGCTGTCCGTCTGTCACCAGGCTGTATCTGTAACCGTGATAGTTACACAGTTTATATTTTCACATATGATATATAACTAATGACTTGTAATACTAAAACTGAATAAAATAAATATTTTATTCCCACACAACAAACTTGACTTTTTTGCTAATATTCCGAACCCTTTCTCCAAGAATCCGACTCACACTTGACCGGTTATTATTTTTATTATTATGTATAAACAACGATAAATATAATGTATTTAAATCTACTAAGAAAGTAGATTATGTTAGAGAAATGTTTGTAATTAATTATTTAAAAATGTAACTCCTATTAGATATTATATATAGCTTGCTCTGACGGTTCCTTAAAATTATTGTCTGATTATTCTTTGATACTTAACATATAAAAATGCGACCATAAAAATTTGGTGGCAAAAATTGGGTGGCTGAATTTAAATATGGCCGTACCAGCACCCAAGATGAACATCGTCCGGGATGTCCAAAAAGTGCCACTACTCCAGAAATTGTGATCAAAATTCATGATGCAGTTTTAGCTGACCGAAGATTGAAATTTTCCGAGATAGTTGATACTGTAGGCATCTCTAAAGAACGGGCGCATTACATTTTGACTCAAGAATTATGTATGAAAAAATTATAATTGGCCAAAAACGCGTTCGTATGCAAATTTCACAAGAATGTTTGGACCGCTTTAAGAGCATTACAACTGATTCTCTGCGACGGTTTGTTACTACAGACGAGTAGCGGGTTCACCACCTGAATCAAAAATTTAGTCTAAACAATGGACGGAAAAAGGATCCCTGGCTCCAAAGAAAGTAAAAGCCGTGAAATCAGCGGGGAAAGTTATGGCGTCAGTATTTTGGGATTCGAAGGGTATATTGATGATTGATTACCTTCCAAAAGGACAAAACATAAATGACGAATATTTTGCTGATCTACTGGATAAATTAAAAGTGTGTATTCGTGAAAAAAGACCCGGCCTGGCTAAAGAAAAATTATATTTCATCAGGATAATGCGCGCGTTCACACGTGCATCACTGCGATGGCAAATTCAAAGAATTAAATTATTATTTGCTACCACACCCAGCTTATTTTCCTGATCTGGCACCATCTGACTTTCATCTATTCCCTAAGATCAAAAATTTTGTAGGTGGACAAAGATTTGAAAATAATAGCGAGGTGACGTCTGCCGTGGACAGTTATTTTGAAGGGCTTGAAGAAAACCGCTTCAGGGATGGCTTCAAGGCTTTGAGCATAGTTGGTTGAAGTGCAAGGAGCGCTTCAAGTGCTTCAAGGAGACTATGTCGAAAAATAAATAGACTTTTAACAATTCAAGTTTTTCTATGCTAGGCTAGCTATTTATCATCACGCCCTCGTAATAAAATAATGTTTGTTTTTAGTTATTTGGACCAACGAAACATTTTGTCATCTCATTTTAATAAATAATGTACACTATAAAACACAAGTTAAATAACGACACAGGTAGACATCACTAACTGCCAAAACTCTATTCAAAGTTTCAAGTGACGTATAAATATGGTTACTCGGAAAAATAAAATCAGCTTTCCTGTATCCATATAATGAAGGAGTTATGTATTTTTTGAATAAACTATTTAATAAACTTTCTAACTATTTAGTAATGTGAACTTGTGGATGCTTTTAAAGATAAAAAACATTATTTTAAGTTGTTAATTTAAGTCAAAGTTTATTTAGAAAAAGAGATAAATGTTCTATGTAAATTTTTCCAGAAGATGTATTGGACATATGGTCAGATGTTCACAATTACAAAAAAATATTAATAGTCGAAATTTCGGAAATGTTTTGTGACGGTTATGGTCCATATTGCGACGCCTCCGTCCGCCAAAGGGAAGGAGTGGGAACTCCCCCTCACCATCACACGCCAAAGCGCCAAAGCATAGTTAAGAAGCAAATGAAAAATATATTTTTTTACTATACCATTCCGATGATTAAAATTTCGACATTATTTTATAGACATTTAAGTTTCGTTTTCTCATGAAAAATGTCGATTAATATAGGTAGGTATGTGTAAAGTAGGAAAACCAAAAAACGCTGCCTAAAAAGCTAAAATAATTTCGTTTGTGCGATGTTTTCGTTGTTATTATATATTTAAAAAAAATTACCACGAAATTCAAGATGATTGCTACGCTGCGCTTCGGGATTTTCTTAATTTCTAACCTAGGTATGACGTGACCCACAGGGCCAAAATAACTTCGTTTGTTTGATATGTTTATGTTGTTATCTGCAAACAACCCTCGAAATTCGAGACGATCGCGAAGCGCAGCGTTGCTTATTTAGTCTTAAATTTTTAAACTATCACGTGACATAGAAGGAAAATATATCCTCATTATTATCAATGTCTGTTAAAAAACAATCTCGAAGGTTGGCTGTATTCATATTAAACCCTTTGTCTAGTCAGTGTTTATAAGACAAAAATATTTGATAAAGTTCATTAAACGTATTAAAAAAAGAAATGTTTCGGAAACTATAACTCCGCACCTTGACACTTTGGAAAATTAAACCTCTTTATTATCTGTGTGTAAGAAAAAAAATATCAACACAATCAGCGTAGTTACCGATACTAAAACTGAGCCAATCCTTAACCTACGGATAGCTACATCATACGCGTGTGAAGTCGCTGGAAAGCAGCTAGTAAATTATACTTTAAATGTAAATAAAAACAACAATTTAAATATAAACTTTAATCGGACAAGCAAAACTTAAAACAATCGTGCAAAACTTCCTTACTTATATACTTTGAATATATGAGGAGAAACAAATTAATCCATCAATAAGTATTCTTAACTCATCGTGTATAATGATTGCTAGAGTTATTTAATTTCATGTAATTACTTAGACACCTATGTTGTATTTTATAATCAGTGAAAGACTAATGTCTAACATCTCATAATCACACTTTAAAAATATTTATCAAAATCACAAGTTCATGATTAAAACAATAACATATTTCTGATCATTTAAAGAACTAAAATAAAAGGATTGATACATAACTCCGTGGTTATTGAAGACACGACTAGGTAACAATAGATATTTAAACAGGGACCAACACATACGTTATGTACCAAAACTTTACAATACAATACACAAAATATAAAAATTTAAGACATTATACGCATTCAAAATAAATTAGCATGTTAATAAGGTTAAAATCAAAAATGCATACTTAGTAAAAAAAAAAAACTCAAATTCATAATCACAACAAAACATAATGATTAGTGATAAATATATTCCATGTTAACTGATTAAAATATTCCAGCCGTGTCGTGGTGACGCGGAGGCAGTAGGATCGTCACCCGGATTCGTGAGTTTTTTGAAACGAGTCCTATTTAAAATCAAGTCAAATTACGATATATTCTTTCGCTGTCCACTAGGCACTATTTGATGTAATGATTTATTTTACGGAATGTTGTCAATCACCCATGATTTCCTTTATAATCATATTATTTAAAATATGCTATCAAAAGGAAAGTTTCAATTAGCCAAACTAATACTAAAAGGATTGACTTTCCAAAATTTCTACAATAATCAAAAGTTAAAATGGTATGCCAAATATCTTGATAATCACATAAATAAGTCGGAAAATATACGGTTAAGATGTAATACAAAAGTGTTTTGTTAAAAAAAATCAAAAAATAAAACATGCTCTCCTTATTAACTATGATTAAAATTCTATAAAAAGTAATACTTACAAACTATACTGAAGGCGTGACCGGCCCGTTTACTTCAACAATTGTCTATGATAGAGATCAAATCGTCGTATCGCTTTTAGCTATTCATATAAAAATATTTACTTATTAAAAACAACTTACATAAATAATAGAATTACTTGATAAAATCTCAAAAATTCAACGATACATCACGTGATCGATCGCGGCGCGGCCGCAACTCTCGATCGGCGTCGCTTAGTGGATTATCGACTGATTAATTAGTTGATCGGGAACTGAAAAAATGCGCGGACAAGAGGTGCGGCTGCGTCCCTTAGAATTATCAGTCTTACTGTAGGAACGTATATTATCGCATTACACTTATTCCACTGGCAATAAATTAGCGAGTCGTGTAGTCAGTGTTGTCGCCCCGTGAAGGTCGGGACGGAACACAATATTGTCGAGGCGAATCTCATAACAGGAAAAAGAACTTCGACGTATTTTGGCAGCTCTCGTATAAGGTAACCTTTTCCTCGGATCGAGGCTTCACGTTTTCGACACCTTTCGAAGGTTTCGCTTGTCCGTATAGAATGTTAATATATTTTTTGGTCCCAACAAAAATCATAATTTTTGATTTACTCAATAGCTTTTTAGTTGTCAACCGTCAAGTGATCATTCCGAGAGGCTTTTACGTGAAACACGTAGATTCGTCCGTTATACAATACCGATTTCTACAAAGTATTAAACGAAATTGTTGTCAACGAGATAGGTATAACGCCTATCTAGTTCGTAATCAATACGAAATTTTTCAATACACAAATTGATTTTTTAGTAAGTACATTATAAACTAAAAATTAAATTCATCTTGAAGGTTTTGAATATCATCAAAAAAACAGTTTCTTATAGTTTCATTTGAAATAATTGTTAGACTTAGAATCCATATAGTGTTCCGTCCAGCGTTATACATGATATGGCGATATTAAGTGACCCTTCTGTAGGTACCCTGCACCCTGTCAGGTGTTACCATTTATCGGTGAGTGCTGGCGTGTTATACGGTGGCGATGTGGGTAGCTTACGTGCACTGGAACCTGCAGCTCCCTTCAGCCCGCACGATTGTTTTTGCAGCTCTGCCAGGAAAATTGATAAATAAATAGATATTCATTAAAAACACTGATTTGATGGCAACGTGTGCCTTGCCATTTTGGGGACATCAGATATACAATGGTCGGTCCACATCACAGTAAGATTTTCGAAACTGGGACTTGAGAGAAAATAAAGCTAAATTTCATATATGTATGAAAATTATAGAACTTCAGCTTTATATCTAAACATATTGTGTTTTTACAGAGGGTATACATCTTATGTACCTGTTCTTTCATTTTTTAGTTCCCACGAAAATGCAGCGTGTTAAGATAAGAATAACATAAAAATGATTTCTCAAACACACATACCTATAAATTACTATAATATTATAACTGTAATATAATTCAGTGGACATTTTTTTAAAATATTTAGTGGAGGAGTTCAATGGCACAGTGGTTATCGCGTGGCTAATCTGCGCTTGAGAAGAGTTTAACATTTTTCGTAAACGAAAACCTGTACTTCTTCTGTCTGTCTGTGCCAACAAATTAATAGGCTGATGATAAAATATATATTTTGCAATAGGTAGTGTCCGACCGAAGCTTCGGCTTCGGCTTCGGCATCGGGCACCTTCGGCCAAAAAAACCATCTTCGGCGAAACCTTCGGCTTCGGCCCAAAACTAGGCCGAAGCCGAAGGTTTCGCCGAAGGTCCGAGCTACCGTCGAGATTGAACGAACTGTTTCGAAAGACTGAGTGAGAGAGCGATGGACCGGTCGTGTTGGCTAGAGCCGCGGGGAGTCAGGGCGCTTGTGCACTACAATGAATTTTCAGGTCCGGCGGGCCGACTTTTTCCGGTCCCGAATGACATGAAAAACTCGGATGAGTAGCTTGTGCACTTGTCCGTTTTTTTCCGGATCGGAGCGGCACATTTTAGGGTAGCTCTCTGTGAAGCTACACGTCACTTACAATAGGCACGATGAGATTTTTGAAACGTTGGTAATTGCTTGCTCTATTACTGTACGTGCGAAGACGTAGAAGACAGGAAAAATATTCCTGGCACAGGCTAGCATTACCTACATATGGCCTGACATATCAGGCCGGAAAAAATCGGACCGCCGGACATGAAAATTCAGTGTAGTGCACAAGCGCCTTCACTGTCAAATCTGTATTTCTAAATCAACTTCTATATGAGACAGTCAATATAACCTTCAATATTGAAGTTTTGAAATAATTTTAATATTAATTGTAGCTTGTAGACAATATTGAACAAAATTAATTACTGAGAAATTATAAACCATCGGCTTCGGCTTCGGCTTCGGCTTCGGCCAAAAATAGACCTTCGGTCGGACAATAGCAATAGGCAACAAGAAACAACGCACGTAAATAATCGAACCCGCATTGCAAGTGACGTCACTAGAAAAAAACAATAAGAGAATTACGATGAGACGTGATTCGTTAAATAATATACGATACTCGATTTCGTGCCAAACATATTTTAAAGGCCACACGCACACTTGACCTTATTTAACTTTAGGAATAATATTAATATGAAGCCATACAATTCGTTAGATGGAGGAGTATCTAGTAAGTACCCACTTAAATAGATGTTTATAGAAAACGTGGTCAAATAGTTGACGTCGTTAGATCTGTTTATATTCAATCGTCTCAAGAACACGACGCGGGATTCGAAGCCGTTATCTTTCGCTAACCAGAAGACTGCTCTTACAAATTATTTATTAGATGCATCCGTCTTCACTGTTACCAAGACAAAGCTAAAAATACAAGTTGTTTCCAACAATTTTTTGCTTTTTTTTTAAATGAGTGAATCTAATGAAGAAATTCTATAAAAATGACATTAAAAGCATACGAACTTTTCCTGCTGTCACACTGACCTGCGATGATTAGCAGCATCTTCCTGCGGGCTCCGAACGCTGTGACGCCGATCTCCGTGAGATCCGCCTCGTTCAGCGACGCGAACGTAGACATGTCCAGCTCGTGCTTCTTGAACAAATCTAACCAAAAAATCCCCACCGTATGTATGTAGAATACACTATAACCTCTATGAACATAAATCCTAAGTACAGTCGAGTTATACAAAGCTGTCCAACTACTACATTGAGGGTAGAATTCAGTAGGAGATACAATTCTAATATCTATACTTAATTCTGTGCACTTAAATTTTTTATTGTAGTTTTGAATAAATTTAACTGAATAATAGAATGAATACATTGAGAATCTTATATGCTTAACTAAAAATTGTAGTTCGGTCAAATACGCTTGTGCGTGTGCAGGGTTATTTAATTAAATGTTAAATTGAGTTTGCCGCATAGATCATTTTAATTTTCATTAAATATCACATGATTTGACGTAGTAGGATTGTATAATTTTGCCTTTCCAAATTGAATATATTTTATTTAAATTTATGTTATTGTCACTTTACAATTTGTACTTTTCTCCGAATTAAATATCTTTTCTTGAATTTGTTAGACAACGTAGTTTTTGGTTCACCAAAAATTATTATAATCAGTTTTTTTTATTGATCGTCTATTAGTATGTCAATGCAATCGATCATTCAGGGCGCAATTTTAACACAAGTACATTAATACTATCCAGGCTTTAGTTACGCGGAACCGTGTAACTCTAAAGAGTCAGGAACAGGTGGTGGTGTAGTTACCGATGTATTTCTGCAGGCCTATATCCCCGAGCAAGTCGTACAGCTGTTTGTACCGGCACGGACGGCCGGCGGCCGGCGGCTGCGACGGCGGCGACGGCGACGTCTCCACGATGTTCGGACGAGACAGTTCCACGCGGTTCCAGCCTTTCTCCGGCTATTACATACAAAACTATATATATAATAAACAACATACAAGTCATCATCATTATCAGTCCTTTTACGTCCTCACTGCTGTTAAGTCACCCATTCTATGATTGTTCCATTGTGAAAGTTGCGCAGACAGAGCGCGCTAACCACTGCGCCAAACATACACAGAAAAGAGTGAACAGAAAATATTTCGAGGACTTCGTGCGGTATATTCGTTATTTTGGATTTTCCATAATGCTTTAGTAACGCATATAGGAATCAGAGCTATATATGTCATTTTGTATAATATTTATTAATTATATTTGATCGATCATGCCACAGCGCGGGATATGAAGCCCCAGGTACTCTGGGATGGGACTCGAACCACTGAGCTAGCCAAGAGCTAACAGAACTGACGATATTTTCAAGCACTTACCTACTATACTGAAAAATATTCTTAATTAATAATAATTAGAACAAATTTTCATTTAAATCGAAAGTTTAAAATATTTGTTTCAGCTGTTTGGGTGAAACAAATATTTTATATACATTGATGAAAATATGCTCATTAGTAGTAAGTGCTTAATATTTATTTATTAATATTTTTCTAGCGGTCGGTGTCGTGAAGGTAGATAGAGATTTCTGACCGTATATAGCACAAAACGCAGAAAACGTCTTTCTGTGTTCTGTGCTACATAGTATAAATATAGTAGATAAATATCTGACCGTGGCTGTGTCCCCGTGTTGCGGGGGGTTGTGCAGCGTGAGGGGCCCGGGCGAGGTGTGGCTGAAGTAGTGTCCGGCCCATCGGGGGGTGGGGACCCTCCATCCGCTGCCGACACTCTCCCTCATGGCCTGCACACGTTACACATACCTTACATAAAGTACTATGCCATGCTACATACACTTCTAACATGCATGGACGACATCAGAATTCTTTATTTTATGTTTTCGTCATCGGCGTTGGTAGAGTGCTCAATATTCATCATATGTTACTACATATTACGAAATAGTTAGAAATGTTAGAATCTTTTTCTTCTTAATTGGAATCGATTTTTCAGTTGCAAAACAAATGCAATTAATATTCTATAATTATGACGTCTTTGCAACATACCTTTATTTAATAGTACACAGTAGAACTAGTTTAGAAAAAAAGGAAAAAGCATTAAAAAATATTTTCTATGATACTATTATTTTTTAACTGAATATTACCTACACATTACTGGCTCAGATCTACGATTTTTTAATTAACCGGGGCAGAAACTTTGTATGGCGCCCTTCGTCTACCCCCTCCCCTACGCTCCATGAGGGCGGATCTTTATATTACTATATTTTTGCAGTGCACATATTTCAAACTTTTGAAGCATGTCCGTCTCACTGTAGACTATAATGTATATGAAAAGAATTGTGAAGCTAATAAGTGTAAGTATGTATTATATAATGATTTTGGCGTCCCTTGACACTGGTGCCCGGGGCAAATGACCCCCATGCATTCCCGTCCCCCCTAGATCCGGGTCTGGTAAGTTAGAAATGTATTGAAAATAAAGACTGCATTAACGTTACCTACTTCAGATTTTATTAGAATTGAATCAAACGTACCTTATTGGCTTCGGCCTTCATCTTGCGATAGTCGGACAACGGTGACAGTTTGTTGAGGGTCTCCAGTGTTTTTTTCTCGCAGCCCACGGCTCTACGCTCGGACAGCGGCAGGTCCGATATTATATTGGCCAGATCAGTTATTTCTGCCATTAAAAAATTAAGTATTCATCCTATCTTTTGCTTCTTAAATAAAAGCTTACAGGAGCTCACTGAGTATAATCTCCATCGAATTGTTGAAGACAACTTTATAGGGCATGCGAAACATAACACACGTCAAGTCTGGTTTGAAGGGGGTTTGAACCAGGATTGTTGTTGATGCGGGTTTTTATTGTGTCAGCGGATGCTGATGTTGATTTTTATCAAATCAATATTATTTAGATTTTAAATACAGATATTAAAATAACGAACAATAAATAAGTTCTGTTATTAGTTATTATACCGCGTAACACAAAAAAAAAAACAGTTAACAGCATAGAGTACTATTTACCAATAAGGAAAGAGAAAAAGTTCGAGTGATAGGACAACTGACATAACGACAAATATAAAAATATTAATAAATATTAAACAAAATGTTTTTACATTAACAAAAAATAATTATCATATTGTAGCTTTCGGATTCAAATTTCTTCTCCATCATACCAAATCTATGATCATAGTCATTCTTGTTGCCAAAAGTGTGTGGTTCGTTTCTAGCCTGGGTGATATTTGATTATCAATGTAAGTACAGGTAACAGAACGTCAAACTATAAAATCTGTCAAATTTCTCCACTCTTTAAAATGTATTGAGCGTAGAGTTTGAATTGAAATCAACTGGAGAAATTTGAAATATTGTGGTAATCTGACCTGCATTTTATGGTATATTTACCGTGATGGTCTCTAGCTGATGGTGGAGAGTGCGCCTTACTGATGGGCGACACTGACGGAGACACCACGTTGCTCCCATCGCCGCCTAGTTTATTGTAAATGTTGACGAATTGTAATTTTTATATTGATAAAAAACATTGAAGTATCAAACTCTATAACAAGTGCATTTACCAAACTCTATGATAAATAGATCTTAACAATTATTTCATTTTCTTTTACTGCAGAGTAGCTTGGACGGATATCTGTGTGGTTCTGCTCTACATAACCGGCAAAGTCAAGAGAAGACACATTGGCTATAAAAGCTTTTGCCAATTTTCTTTTATTAATTCTTAAAATGTTATTTAGCTTATCACACTTATATCCATGTGGAAAATAATTATATACTTCGACTGATGATCTAAGTAGCGAAGCTCATATAAATGTACGCTTACGGTGCCCATTCAACAACTCAAATATTCAATCTTTTCTATTTTCCTAAAATTTGGACAAAATTCTATTGTTCCCGGTGATTCAAATTAGTTAGGTGTATGTACCTAATTATTGCTTTTGTTATATGTATATTCTTTGCTCTTACTAATAATTCAATCATACCTGATATATTTTGTGTGTCCAGAGACACTGAGCTGCCGGTGAAGTTGCTCTGGTATCCACTACTGGCCTGAGAGCTCGAGTTCAGGAGCTGGCTCAAACTCGTCTGCGCATACAAATGTAATGACATTTGAACTTTCATTAAATAATGTCAGTTTTATAGTTTTTTTGAAATATCCATGTTGGCGACCCAGCATTACGGAAATTATCTTGATAGATTTATTACAATGAAAAATCAAATTGTAAACAATGGTTGCTATGGTAACAAAACTTCTACTATCGTTTTTATCACTTTAAGTACTGGTTTTCGGGATAAAATATAACCTTTTTCCTTCCCAGAGTCTTAAGCTACTCAAATATCAATTTTCATCGATTTAAGTCTATAAACAAAGAAGTTTCATACAAACGCTTTCACCATTCTTAACTCCCTTTGGGTAGAATTTATAAAAGTCCGTTCCCTAGTACACCTCTACTAATAAGAAGAATGGCCCCTCCAAATTTCTGTTGGAACTATTTAGTTTACACATCAACCTTCTTTCATATATCTTTTGATAGGCCACTTTGTTTTTCTCTTTATATTCTTTGTCATTGTAAGTTTGTTACTTCTGTTTAAATATTTATCAAGAAAATACAAAAGGTTCAAAATCTTACAACTTATTATTTTATTTGGAGTTCAGAGAATACCTATTTAAAGGCAATAAGTTCCTTTTATTTCAAGTCTCTAACGACCAGCGGTTCAGGCTGAGCGTTGTCTGTCAGTCAATATGTCAGAATATCTCCTCTTATACCTACTATACGTATAGATTAGATGTAGGTAGACGTTACTTCAAACAGTGACGTTAATAATGTACTTATTACAGCCGCTAGAGTTCTCAATCTCCGTATACTTCAAACAATATTTAATGCATTTCTTACTAGAGAATTAAGAACAGTAACGATAATAATAACCAATTCACAAATTTGCTAAGATTAATATAGCATTTTGCAACTGCAAAATTAATGAAATTCATTAATATAAAATTTGCTAGTTAATGTGTACTTACTGGCCTGTTGTCTGGCATCTGCTGGTATTGAGGCATCAGCATGGGTTGCTGCATGTTCATCTCAGCGTTGTTGCTTATCGCTATAAAGAAATTATAATACAGCTATGAATTCCTCTAGGTGTATATTTAATAGAAATTAAAATGCTTTACCTTAGCAACATTATTCTGCTACGAATGACATTTGTTTTTATTGAAAGAAACAATTTTTCAAATGACGATTGAAATAACGTTATGGAGTAGACGTCGATTAGAGTTAGCTGTTGCAGTTGGAATGTTTGAGATTGAAACTTGAAGGAACTTTAAATATGATTGCATATGTAATGGGTTTAACTAGGCTTTATCTTTATAGCTATGAAGTAGGTCAAACAGAAAATAACGTGGTTATAGATGGTAAGACATTATTAGGTGTGTACTCCAGATGGCGATGTATTCAAGTGTAAAGAAATTGTAATCTAGGATGTAGGGAGACCAATGGACGATAAATATTGATTTGTAATAATAAACAAATTAATTTATTTAAAAATACGTTGTCTTAGTGAATCTTGCCTTTGAGAAGACTTTTTTTGCAGAACCTTCTTTTAGTTCCACATTTGTTTTCCTCTAACAGGGGTCAGAGACCTTGTGTTTCTTTTTTTATACTGATGTACCTTTGCTGGACACGTGTGATAAAATGAATGTTATTAATTATCACTATAGCATACGAGTCCGTCTTTGGTCATATCTAAGTATATTAAGTTAAAATATCCGTCTTTGGTCATATCTTCATATACTAAGATAGAATAAGAATAAAATCCAATGAGTAGATTGTCTGTATGATTTTTTCTTGATTTGGTGCTTGTAGTGCTAGTTAAGGGGTAAGTGAGGTGCTGATTGTGCTGGAGACGTGTGATATAACGAGTATAGTATATAGTTACGGTTCCAGACGGCGGGCTGGTGCTTGTAGTGCTGGGTGGGGTAGGTGAAGGGCTGGTTGTGCTGGGGGGAGGGCACGAGCCAGGCGGGGAACACGGGCGGGGACAGCGGGTACGATGTTCCCCCACACACCGGACTGCCACCTGGACATGGTGCGGTTATTTCATATTAACAATTAACTACTACATATTGGGTGCTCAGATCTTTACTAGTTATAATAATATAATTGCTGAAGAAACCTACGGCCGCACGTCACGCTACATACTATCACTGAAAGCAGACTTCTATTAGTAGGGAAGTTCTTTGCGAAGCGCGGTCGGTCTTTCCGATGTCATTCAAATAGAAACCAATGCTGTTACACGTTAGGCCAACGGGAATTTTCGGGTGTGGCACTGTTGAGGTCGCGAAAACATGCTTTCTTGACGCTCAAAGTGGGATTTTAGTAGGATTCCAAAGTGAGGTTGGGATAGTTGCTCTCCTTGCAAAATTCTTCCCAACCCCTCCCCAGCGAGGGTCAATCAAAAAAAAGGACAACGGGAATTTCTCGCGGATCTCCTTCAGTAACAGGAGTAAATCGCCTGCCAAGCCTACAAATAAGTTATGTGAGACAATGTAAACTAAAGTATACCTAATAAGTTTCAACTAATGTGGCGCATGGTGAATCTCGATGTGCAGAGCAGACCCATTAATTCCGACGAACACCGCACGTACGATTAAAATTTATAGTGCAGCATAAATTTTAATTGTACGTTAACATTTTTTGTTGCATCGTCTGATGGGTTGTTACATCAATTAATCTGTTTGGCCGACATTTGCCGTGTTTCGAGCTTTCAACGCAGGGATAGACAGCTGCACGTCAGGTTACTACAAATGTCAAATTTCTGCAATGGTTTTTTACTTCTACGAAAAAATATGCTGCCCGTACCTGTAATGTAGGGCGAGCAGGGCGACGAGACCACCGTGGCGGCGTGCGAGGGCGAGAACGGGTTGAACACGCCGAACTCGGGCATCGCGTTGCCCAGCGACGGGATGTTGTACGACTCGGGCACCTCCGCCGCCACGCGCGCCTCCGCGCCGCCGAGCAGCGACCGCCGCGCCTCGTATATGTCCTCTGCGGAGTGACCACATACGTTTACACCAGGGGTCGGAAACCGGTATATTTTTCGAAACGTTTTCATCTTAAATACCTAAAAAACACTTTGTTTCGATTTCGTTCGAACAGAACGATATTAAAAACGATTTTGGAAAAAAACAGAATTAATAATAATATAATAATAATAATAAAGTGTAAAGAATTATATTGTTTTCGGTTAATAAAACGTTTTTAACCATTTATTTTGCGTTTTTTTTGCATCGCATACTGTAAATAACGTAATAAAATAAATGTACGCCGCCCTTACAGCCCGCGCGGCACCGTCTTGCGGATTAAACCGGTTTTTTAAAGCGTTCTCATTTCGTTTTCGTTTCGAACGCAATCTTGCCCAAAGAACCATAAGAAACGTTTTAAAAACGTTATTTTAAATAACGTTTCCGAGCCGTGGTTTACACACAGGAGCGGATCCACCGCTGTGGACACGACTAGTTGTAACCAGTAAAGTCTCATTTTGGTCTACCGAGATCCATGGTGGTTTTCAACTATATAAAAAACAAATCTTGGATATTATTCAACTATCTCTCTTAACATAGTTATGTGTCGTTGGGGTTTAATTTTGAGAGCTATATCTCGTAGTACGATATCTTCACTTGTCCAATCCTTTCTATCATTATATCATCGCATATAGAAATTTAATAAGGTCGGCTATCAAGTTGTGTGTAATCGTTCGTATTTCACAAATAACATTGTATTATATTAGTCATGTTACCGGCGCATCTCTCGATGCCCTTGATGACGACAGAAGCGATGCCCTGCTTGGGCTTGCGGCGAATATTGATGTATACGTTGTGTTTCTGCATCAGCTTCGTCGCCGCCTCCGCTTCTATGCGACACGAATCTTCCGATACATCGAAGATAACCACCAGCGGCAAGCTCCCCTGTTGTTTAACGAAAAACATTTATAATACGCAATTGAACGACAAACCTTTAAGCTTTGAAAGTCCCGGAAAAAGAAAATTGTATAGTTATTTATTAATTTTCACAATCGGCGATAGGAACAAAGTTCTTATATTTTTTATTAATTTTGCATTCACAATGCCATACTGAAAATTATTCTTAATACAAAATACTTAAAAAATCCACTTGGTCCCTGGCACCCTGAGATGGGAATCGAACACACGACCTTTCGCAATCCGGGCGACTGTTCTTTCAAGCACTAATTTCATTTGTTATTTTATCTTTTCATTCTTCATCAAAAGTGAAGTTTCAGTGAAAAATGTATTATTTTTTTACTTTGCGCTTTACTTTCCTTGTAGAGCTTTTATTGAAAAGTCTGCCAATTGTACGTCTCCTACTGTCTTTGTGTACACAATAATGATTATAATATTATATTCAATCTCGTAACAATTGAATATGATCGCCTTTCGTATTGTCATGCCTTATTTCAGCCCCTTCAACCTGGTCTTGTCTTGTCTGAAATGACCTGGTCCTGGTTGAAGGGGCTGAAATTCAATCACCATTTCAATCAAATTTAGTTCAAAGATACCATTTCAATAAACTAGTTTAGGTATAAAAATGTAACATACACACATAATTGTCTGTTACATTCGCATTTATGGATTTATGTTTAGAATACAGAGCAGAGCAGTTTAGTATACAGACCACGAGCTGTTGCCGGGCGGCGTATACGTCCTTGATCTGTCCGGTGATAGTGACGCAGCTCTTCTTGAGCGCGGGAATGTTGGGATCGTCCGCGTCCGGGAACATGATCTGAGTCCCGGTCCCCTTCATTATCACTTTGAGCTGCTCCGCGCCGCGGCCCATCACTACTGCGTGGTGCATCGGGGAGATTTCCAACGACATCTGCACTTGCGTTTGACTCTGAAGGTAAAGTTTTATAATGTTTACTATCATTGGTAGATGGATGGATGTAATTATTACATTCTAATGACGTAATTATAAATAGACTGCGCCGAATGTCACCACGCTTGGGTAGGAATTGTTATTGTTATATTTCCATTCTATGACTCGCGGCTCGGAACTAATATTTATTAATTGATAATTTATATTTATTGAAACAAAAATGGATTAATTATGAATTTAAATGTTTATTATTGTCAAATGTTGTATACTTTTACTAAGACCATATAATGCGGGAGTGAGCACTGGAGCCTGAGATTCAGGTAAAAGAATATAAACCTCATTCAGGCACAGAAGCTACTCAATTGTAACATTGAGTTTAAGTATAAGAATTTTTTGGAAATAAATATTATTATTATTATTAATGTAACATATACCACTAAGTTATCCACTGCATATAATACAGCTCGATGATGCGGTGGTTAGTGCGTCCGATGTACAATGAAGACGTTAAGAAACTTTCGCAAAGGCTGGCCATAAGATGGGTGGGCGAACATTTATTATTTCGAGCTTCTCCACGTTAAGCCGTAGTTCCTGGTTGCATCTGCAGGCGTTAACACCCATCAACGCGCACTGGGACCGTTTGTTAGGTTACTATGGCGTGTTTTCTCATTTGAATAGGTATTAGCGATTTTCTATTTTTTTAATTAATTTATTTAAGGAACAGACTGTTATATAAGTATTACATGATTACAGTATATTAACTAAAAACCTACAGTTCCCTACATTACGTATAAATTAGTTTATAATCTGTTACAGTAAATTGTTATGTTTGTGAATATTGAAAGAAATAGAGAACATACTTTAAAGGACGATTAAGGTCCGTAGATGTCGATACATACGGCCAATATACAAGTTTCACAACGCAATTCTTCTGCCGTAAAAAGTTATGAAATCAACGTAAACGAAGTCGATTAATTCAGTACCTATCTTTCTGTGAGAGCAGCTATCCAACCTTGTCATAGATTTAGAAATACTTGACAAGCGCATATTCCTACGTTTATTATACGATATTCTATCATGGAATGCCAGTGTCTATCATCCGGCTTCATCATCAGACCTTGAAACTTAAGTTATAATTTGGCACGATAACACGCGTTAAACATGCCGACAAAGTGGTAAAATAAAATCTAGAAAAAAAAAACATCATACAAAGGAAATCTTGGTTAGCGAGTCCGATTCGCACTTGACTACAAACTACGGAACCCTATATAGCGCGTGGCCCGCATTTGGCCGGTTTTTTTTTTGTATAAAACCTGTTATACTACCGTGTCTATTTATCTAATGTTATAGAAGGTAAAATTTCTAATTTTGTAGGTTGGCAATCTTCAGAAATAATGCTCCGTTCATGAAAATTCTTTCAGTTATCCATAATAGACGGGAGAAATAAGCAATAATTTACGCGTGCGCAGTCACAGGATAACCAATACTCACAGCTAGCGGACCACACATGTAGTTCATGAGTAGACTCGTGGCTTCCATAGTGGCCTTCACTTCCCACTGTACCCCTTTCACCACTAGTAAGTTCGCGTGCAGCTTCGGACGATTGCGAAGCATCACCTGTAACAAAAATGAATTATATGGATTCTTTACTAATATTAATTTTGTTTCATTTTGTCTAATGCTGGTCAAATCATGAAAAAAATTACAGACAACGATTTGCGCGGTCGAAATCGCGGAAAAATAACTAGAAGATAATAAAGATAGCGAAATATTAAGATTTTGTATATAATTTTTTTTTCATGATATAACATTTGCAAGCTGCTACAGAGAAACAAGTATGAACATCCTATTTTTCTCTGAAGTCTATATTGTACCACGTTCCTACAGAATGTATAAATGAATCTGAATCAAAATTTTAACCACATTAGTATTGACGATGTTGATGGGAAAGTTTAATTTTCACCAGTTTACTTAAATAACTTCAAGATTTTTTTTTATGCGTTTAAAATACAATATACATAGTTAGCAAAACTGTTTGTTTCAATTTTCAAATTTACTTCTCAAAATCACACGTCTGTCTTTGGGTCACAGAGTGCCATATGTATTGTACGAAATTACAATCGGTCCACTAGTTTCGGAACAAAACTATGACGGACGTGCATGCGAGCGGCCATAGGTTTGTCTTTTTTAGAGTTCTTCACTTAAAGGATAAAAACGATAGCCCTATTACTAGGACACCGCTTGCCGTCCATACGTCTTTCACCAGGCAAGAACAATTGAGAATTTTAAAGAGGATTTCTTTCTGTTGCTGCTATAACAACAAAAACAAAATAAAATAAATATTGCGTTTTTTTATACATTGTGGCACTGAAATATTCATGCGCGAGTCCAATTCTGACTTGGTCTGTTTTTTACCTGGACATTGTATTGTTCCTGTATTTGCTGCACGTATGGCGAGTTGATGTCTGGCAACCTTTGTGAGGGCGCTACGATCGGCAGCTCGAAGCAAAACACCAACGGAGTAAGAGCCTGCACAAATATAACGTAAACATCCAATAACTCTTAATATTTCTTAAGAGCAATGTTAAAAAAATAGGTTACGTTTATATTTAGACCACTAATGGGCTATAGTTTTTATGTACCTATTTATTATTTTTATTTTTTTGTATTTATTGAACAACCAACAAAACATTCACAAAAATTTTCATATTAGCAACAAGATAGTACATATTTCTGAATGAAGTCTCAATTACAGATTGTCACGATCTCAAAGATCTCAACGTTATATTTAAAAAATTAAGACATGGCAATGTGTTTCATGGCAACGACATATTGTCTTGGAAACGAATGAAATTCACTGATGCTATTGCCATGACCTTCTACTCTCTTCTGCTATTTAATTACTGAATCCTGTAGATCAGCCGATGTATAATGTCAAAAGTAAAACTTTCTATTTTGTGAACATACATACCCTAACGCGTGCTCTGGCGCGTTCAACACGTTCCATATCGCCTGCAATAGAAACCTGGTTGCTCTTCTCCACGGTGCTGGTGCGATTCGAGTCCGGGAAGTGGATGTGGCACCCTGTCTCTTCCATTACGCGCTTTATCGTAAGACCGCCCTACAGACACGTATTTTCTAATAAATATTCAGTTTTTTGCCAGCTTTTTTTGCGTAGTTTCGTACTAAAAACATCTAGGTATTTACAATCTGTATAATCAAAGCCGCATGACTTTTTAACCAGACATAAATGTTTTTTTACATCCCCAGATTTAGTATTCTTCGAGAGTCTCAAGTAATCCAAGAAAACTGATTGGAATAAAAAAAAAATGACATTAAATTAGGCTTCGAATTTTATAACAATCTGAAAAAGTAACGGCTTCATAACAATCTAAACCAGAGTTATATGTATAAAATTAATCCTCTTTTGCATTGACCTTACCGGAAACCGAACCAGGGTCACAGAGTCGGCGACACCAAAACTTTTTATACTCATAGCAACATTCAAATTCAACGTCTCAACATCCTTGAATATATGTACTTTATATATCGGCATTACATTGAAAGTGGCAATTTAAATTAGTTATCTTTAAATTAGTTACCTTTCCGATGATATGCGAGTGATCCGTATAGCTGACATCGATCTTCATCGTAACACGGTTACTCTGCGAATTAGTTAAATTAATTAAAAATAAAAATGCATACGATATTTCATCTAATATATGTACATATGTGCTTCGCGAAATTCTAGGGCTCATCGTTTTTTCGTATATTTTTTCTGAAAATTATTGTTAATTCAAATATTGTTCTTAAATACTCAAAAATAAAACGAATTATCTTCATTGATGCTGTCGATTTCGTTCTGAAGTTATGTATATATCGCAGCCAATCTGTACCAATTACAGATCGCAACAAGAAGTTTTTGAGTTTTATATACAATAAAATCACTTTACCAGTTAGCTGCGGCATATACATTTTCATATAAGATTTCAACATTATCGGTTCAGCAGTTTGGCCTTTTAAGCTTATTTTGTAGATACCCAGACTTGAATAAAAATATATAGTTTTGTTTAATAGATAGCTTAGATAAGAAAACTAGAAGATAAAGTAATGGCAAGATTTTGATATCCAAACTTATAAATTTCTAAATATTTAAAAACTTTATCAACATACAAATAAATTAATAATAGTTATTCCCTATAGGGAATATCATTAATATGTTAATCAACTTTTACCGATTCAAGCTGCAGTTTTTTCAACTTTACAGAAGTAAAATGACTTTTCAGAAATTTCTAGAAGATGACTGATTGGTCATACCCGTAGCTAAAGGTTTAAGATTGTAATATTAAGCTTATTGATGTATACCGTGCCAAGTTGATAATATTACAATTTGCAATTTCATGTTGCTTTGACTCCGATTGACTGAAACAATTCGCCAACCGATTCTCTAGCAAATGGCATCTAAACGTTTAACAGCGAAAAATGCCTCACGGTACTATTTATTTTACATAAAATCGACTCGTATCAACCAACCTCACTGTATGTACCTCCAATAATATTTGTACGAAAAAATAACTACTAGATTACTGTTAGACACTACTGACAAGTGATGATTTATATAATACTTTGGAATTACACTGTACTCTCACTCCACATTTTCTTTGATTTTTCGCTAGCGACCAAACGGCGACTAGGGTACAGCTGAAAATCAGTGTCTGTTTCATATATGGAACATCCAACACTGAGCTGTATACCTCTTGGGCTACTGCTTCACACTCTAGTTCGGTGATATAAATCGTTGTCTTTTGTAATTTTAATGTTTCTATACACCAACTAAGTATTTTATAACAACTTATAATGTAGTGATAGTAGTGGTTCAATAAAACATTTATCTATCTATCTACAAAGTTTATGTTTGAGTCTCCACCCACCCATCTGCACTGCTCCCTGTAGTGGGTTATGTATGTATGATCGGTGTCTATCGGTGTTCTGATCCTTAGCTGAAGTCTGCTCTCCAAAAGTACTTGATGTCAGTATGTAGGCTAATGAAATGATGTTAAATAAAACTTACCCTGGTGTCCAGTAACTGCATAATTTTTTCACGTGCCAGCTTTACATCATCAGGCCGCCCAGCAACCCTTACGTGAGGATCTGGACAAAAACATTCACACAGGCATTTGTATTTTACCTATTATTATTACTAATCCCTAATCGAACAAACAAAAGCTTACCAAAAAAAGAAACACAATTACTAAACTTATTAGAACTCATTTGTTTTATAACATCATATACTAATTCATCTTCATTACATGTTAAAACCATTGTGAATTCATTAAAATTGTAAAATTATTAATAAAATTTAAAAAACAGTTTGACTACGTTTAACGGACGCGCGAACTAAAATACAAAATTTGGAAAGAGCGCCAGTCCGACCGGCGCCAGTTGCGCGGTCTCCAAGGCGCCTGCCCGCCAAATTGTGTTTCATTTCACGCAATATAAGCAAAATCCATTTATTTATATGTATAAATAAATATTCTGTTTAAATATGTAACTTCTATAACACAATTTTATTTACTAAAATTATGTCAAAAATAGGTTTAACATTAATATACCTTTTTTAGAGCGTGCTCCTATCTTCAGACGAGCAGGCCAATTTATTAAAGTGTTGGTTTCGTTCATCACCTGTACCAATAGGTATATTGCTTACTATACACGTGTTTTTTGAATTTGATCATTGCCATAAATTAAAAAATATGCATTAGTTAAGAGACTATTTTTATGTAAAATAATTCATTTCAATACATCAAATAAACTTTATTTGAGTGATAACAATGATATAGAGAGCTTACCCGGTGGAAGAACGCTTGAGCAGTCTGTGATTCTTCCAAATTTTCTGTACAAAAAACATGTTTTACATCCATCAAGTAGGTAGTATAATATCTTATAAAAATTTAAGCGTATTTTAATGGTCCAAAATAAATAAAAATCTAATTTACCCGCAAGCATAGCTTCCAATCGTCGCCTGTCAACGCGAAATCTTTCTTGGTATACATCTTCGGCACTGTTTAAACCAAGAATCAAAGCAAGTTTCTGGAGCTCTTCCGCTGACGTCACTGAATTACTGGTACCACTTTCAGAGGCCTGAAAGTTATTATTCACATTTAATATGGAACAAGATATAATATTGTTTCTGTCTTACTACTATCAACTTAAATTATAAAACCACCTATAAATTAAATAATTTGGTTAAAAAATAAAAATGCCAATGAATTCTGAATGGGTACCAATTCATAAAAATTCATCAAAATGGCGGATACTTGTGCAGCGTCAAATAAGAACGAATAATTAATATAGAAAAATAATTAACTCACCTCACTCAACGTATCTTTATCTGAATTATTTTTAAATTCTGATAAATGAGTTTTCACAGTTAAAAAATTACTTGAAGCCATACTACTATTGAATATTGTATAATTTTCAAATAATTGGTCAATGACAGGTATAATTATTGTTTTATTGTTTCAATTTTAAATAGTTTCCGTTATATACATAATTACGGCTAAATATTTACTATTGTGTTAAATGTGGTTTACCAGAAAACCTCACCTAAGTCTAACGATCCCGAATAATAAGAAAATATTTTAATGAAATGACGGTTCTAAAATAAAATAAATTATTTTTTGTGGGTAGTTTGAGGACAAGTTTTTCGATGTATGATTATCTATGGTTTCCTTTTCGAGATATGCATTATGTTATGGACTATAAAGTTATTTATAAAATATTGAACTAATACTTAAATACGTTTATATTTATATATTTTAATCAGTATAAAAAAATATTAAATACATGATATCTTCAACCGATCCATAGAGAAAAAATTCATTGCACCGATCGTCTAGAATTCTTTAACCGCTCTTTGGAGGCACGACTTTGATTATCCAATGAAACATCGTCTCGCACCGGATGTAGCCGACAAGAAGGCGCCATTACCTTTTGAAAATACGAAAATTTCATTAATAAAATTTTCATAAATGTACAGTCATATTTTAGTCTAATCAATTAAAATCTGACAAACTATATTTGACCATTTTTGTTTTAGAAACAAAATATCTATATCGTACGTAAAGCTTTGATAATCAATTAATACTTTATTTATAATTAAACGTACTCGTATCTAGCATAAAATGACAAAAGAATAATTAAAAAGTGAATCGTATATATTTTAATGATCTAAATATATTAGCAGGTAGGAATAATATCTGTGATATTACTCAATTGAAATTTTCGTACTATCATAAAAAGTATCATGTCGGTTGAGTGGAATATTTTGCGGTGTTTTTTTCTTGCTTATTTTATGAATGAAACCGTTTGCAATTGTAAACGGAACGTTCCTTGAATTTATTTTGAGAAACGCCGCGTGAGGTCGCATCAGTCGGGTTTCTGCGCTTGTCGGTGTTGGGTGTCCGTCTTTCTCGACTCTTATAATTTTCGTAGTTTTATTGATAGAATTTAATTAGTTAAATATAAATTGTTTCTAACAGATAGATTTATGTTAGTGTTGAGTTAAAGTAACAGTGTGTTATTTATATCTATTAAGTGCCTATTTATATATTTTAGTGTGATTTATATATTTCAGACGGTAAGTAAAAGCTTTATTTATTTATGAAGTAACTACAATTCGTAGTTAAACTGGCATTTGAAAGCATGTTTTATTTGTCCTAGAACGAAAATTCGGAAAATTTCGAACCATTCTTATAATTTTTTTAAAATCATAGCCGTGAAGTTTAAAGAGTAATGAGTTTTTTCGGAGTCGTATTAGCATTTCGAAAATAGATGGAAATTCATTTTCAGAGAAACAAAATAGGCGTTCATGTGTCTTATTAATTCGTACGAGTAGTAGGTACTACACATTTTTTTCTTTTCTTTTTATTGTAAATAAAAACTGAAATTTTGCAATTAAAGTTCTGGTGAATGTGCAAATGTATAGGATTCACAAGTTCGATCAGTGTGAGCTTCATAAGAAGGTAAATTTATAAAGGAAGCTGTTCTTTCAAAACGTCTCGTAATTGGAGGTTAGGTATCGATCCAGCTGCTCCGCCGGTTGTTTCTTTCCCCTAATAGTGGTCGTTTTTTCATATACAATTTGTGTATTCAACGCAGGTTCATACAATATACATTTATTTCTTTGCAGTTAGGAGGGTATAACGGATATTTGTCCCGGATGAAATCACCACGTTTTCCTTTCAAACTATAATAGCTTACGTTACAACCTACAATGTAACAATTTCATAGCTCTGTTAGCTAGAGCTTTTGGCTGTTCTCTGTTGGTGTAGGTATCTTTTGGCAGACTTGGTATAGCGCAGGGGTTTTAGCCGATATGCCATTTGCTCTTCCACCAATTTAATATCTGATTATCATTGTGTGTAACGGATGTAGAGCTCAGTATAAGTGCAAAATGAGAATTTCCTCTGAAATATAAAAAAATATACTGGCAATGTCCTGGCGATCCTGGCGATCCTGGCGTGGTCCTGGCAAACTTACGAGATTAGGGTTAGCACCCCGGTCTAATACCGATGAACATACCTTCTTGTGTTGTGATTTGTATTCATCAAAACAAAATTCTGACAAAATAGTCAAAGAAAAAGGAATCGAATGTTTAAGTCTCCAGGCGCTGGCAAGTAGGTATTGCATAAAAAATGTTATTTTCTTTCATAATTTGGTTGGAGTTGACTCAAATTTAGTTTTTTTTATATAGATGTCATGAAAACTTATTATTTTTGTGAGGTCATGTTTACTATTCATATTAATTAAACTAAATAAGGTCACACGCTAGGTAACCACTATAAACAAGTGAAAAATTACTTTGAGTGAAATCTATGAAGAATTTATTTTATACTTAGGGTTACTTCCATGGATTTATACGGCGTCCGAGAAATGTCCGGTTGAGATCTTGGGTTCGGTCCAAACAACAATTTTGTTGGCCTATAAAATATTATTATTATTTTTTTTTTCAGTATGGACTTGTTCCGTTATACACGGAAATTTTGCCAACATCCCGTAGTGAGAGAGACACGTGATTTAAGAGACTGAACGATAGTTATAATTAAATATGTACGGTAATTAATCAATTCTTCCTTGAGATTGTTCTTTCTCTACTAAAAAAAAACAACTACAATAATTTAAATACATAAAAGGACAACACAAAAGCAAATAAAACTATAACTACAATATTTAAATACATAAAAGATAAATTTGTAACACTTACTTTTATAATTTGATATCATGTTTTTTAATAAATTTGCAAAGACGTAGAAAGCCAGGTTTGTCAGAAATAGTAAGAAGAGAGTTAAGATTAATATTAAATTAATACTAAATTATATTTGTCTCCTAAAACTTCATGGGGCTGTTAACTAGATATTATGAATTGATGTCAGTTTTGTATTCAGATAAGTTTTTAAATATATCGTAGTATCTCTTGTTTGATAAATCAGAAAAAGAGGGCTCCATTATATGCTAAGAAGTTATACCTAACTCCTTTGTGCGCGCTGTTGTTATGAGACGTCCGATTATAATGCACTAACAGACAACTAGCAAAGTTTTCATGGTTTTCCATCTATTAAAATCTAGGTTTCAGGTCCTTGTTTTTCAAATAAAAATAAAGATAGTATTGTAATTAATCAATTTTAATACGATATTTTGTAAGGTAATTGTGATAAAGAAAAATACATTTAGTAATTGCTACGTTTATATCCTCATGATGTCACATTAGAAAGATAAATCTATTCAATAACTACATGGAATGATGAAGGTGGACAATGCAGGAAGCGGTTACTGAATGTAATTAGCATAATATCATTTCGTAGTCCATTCAATGTTCGCACATGGCTTTGCATTTTTTTATTTGGCAATACCTACACATTTGTGCCTATCATTGCAATAGATAACTTAAGAAAATTGTTTTATTATAGTAATGGGAAGACTGAGATTTCGCATCATAAAAAAAAATATTCGGAAACGAAAAAAACACTGACTGTTGTATCGTCAGACATTGCGTGACAGTAGCACGTTAAATTTTAAACCGGACAGTACGTTCAACTTCCCGGACGTACACAAAACTACGACAAATCCGGGAAAAACTCGGACGGAGGGCAGCCCTAATCATAGCAATCCTAATTCCTACCAAATACGTATTACAATCTTTGGTTTGGTTATTACATTTAATTATAGCACAGGTTTTTAAACTGATATAACAGATCCAAACTATTTCAAAACTTACTTGATTTTTAAAATTGTAGTTCTCTAAGTTAATAATGCCAATACAATAGATACACACTCGGTACTAATATGGAACAGTTTAGTCACCCGCATAAACCTAATATGCCCTAGTTACAGTTCTAATAATTTGCAATGTAATGTAGATACCTTTTCATCTTTACTTTGACTGAAGTTGGACGAGTTTCTTTATAGGTATTCATTCATTAGCGGAAGCGTTCAGGAAGTTGTTATAAAAAATACACTACCGATTCGCTTTTTTCTTATAAGTGTCGATGACAATAATATTCTTACGACACGAAGGAAAAAACAGAACTTGTGACAGCAAACGTTTGTCACGATGTGCCGTCTTATTTGAATTTATTGCTTTTTGATTTGTTTTCATTGGGCTTCATCTGCTGTTACTTCGAAATTTTTGGATAAAATAAAAAAGTCTCCAGGAACGAGAAAACTATCACATACGGAGGTTTTCTGTACGTGGTTAATATAATATGTAAGTAGGTATAATATTAATAGAATTTTCATGAACATAATGAACCGCCTTAGGAAAGCCGCCGATAAGCATAGACTAGGGGATGGATGAATTTTTCAAAATCCCATCTTGGTCGTCGCCTATAGTCATCTATAGTAATCGTAAAATAAGTTCTGTACTATTACGGACGTTAAGATGAATCATATATTCACGTCTTTTTTTACGCATTAGTATTAGAGATGAGGAGAAAGAAGTATTTATAAAAAGTAAAAAATTAAAATATAATACGTAAAATTTTCTCTAACAGTCATTCGTTCAGTTGTACAGACGTCAATTAAGTTTAATGACGCCTTTAAGCTGTAATGAATATCAAATTTATATGGGTAATATCGCTTTAGACTAATGTCAATTTTAATGGACGTTAGTGCAACTGGCTGTTTGACTTTAAAAGTTTGTACCGCTTATGAAATGGGAGACGAGGAAATATACATAATTTTACGCGCTACAAGTTTTTGAAGTGAATTACTGTTAGAGAAAATTTTGCGTATTATGTTTTTATTTTTTACTATTTAGTTTTTACGTTTTAGTGCGCATAAATAAAAGCTTGTTTATAAAAACTTTTTTCATTCTTATTTTATAATTTTTAACTTTTAATATTATTCATTTTTAATTTTATATTTAATATTTGTCACAATACTTATAAAAACGGATCTAAAGAGCCCAAACACGGTGCAGTTGCGTCGTTTCACCGCTATGTACCTATGACCACCTTCCGACTTCATCATCATATCAGCTTACTGATAACATAATATTGCATTATCATCTAATTTACATGTCCATTCTTAAAATGCCTAAAAATCCACTTTGTCCCTGGCATTCTGAGATGGGACTCGAACCCATGACCTTTCGAAATCCAGGCGACTGCTCTAACCGCTGAGCTACCCAGGACCTAACAGGACTGACGAATTTTTCAAGCACTTGTTACTTTTTTTCTATGCAAAATTTTAAATCTATCGGTCATTGGGAAGTGGGTTAAATTTGAGGTTTTAAGATTTGCGAAGTAATATACGGTAAGGGCAAGTTAAATAAAAGTGTAAAAAAAATTAAATTATTAAAAAAATAAAAACATAAAAAAAAATTAAACCGACTTCAATAAAATCGTAGTAAAGAGAAACGAATGAAAAGAAATAAATAATACCATAAATTTTTATCTTCAATAAAGTCGAAACACAAAAAGTGGATACACAGATAATTTCTTTGAGGTCGGTGCCAGATATACTATACTCATATTATACAGAAAAAATATTTGATTGCTTGTTTGTTTGTTACCATTGGACAGGCTCTGAAGCTATTGTCCGATTTATGAGTCTTTCATCTACGGGAAGCTACATAATACGCGGAGAACATAGGATATATAATTTACGCAGGTGAAGTCGCGGGGAGACAGCTAGTTTGATAGAAATGGTTCAGAATTCAAGTAGAAATCAATGAATATACCTACTTTCGTAAAAACATCTCATCACAACATAGAAAAAATCCTTTCTGATTCTAAATGTTTATATCATCTAAATATTGAGGTGATATGATGAAAAGCGTATTTTGTTTTGTTGTAAAAGAAAACTACTGTTCGATTTCGATAAAATTCAAAATTTTGAAAATCGACCAGGTATACATCGTCCTCGAAGATATAACCACCTCGTTTTCGATTTTGAAGCTGTTAAAAAGTAGACGTTTTTAAAGACGTTGCTATATGATATTCCAACTGAACCAGGAGATTCATGACAAACTTGCCGATATATCTACAGTTTGTTTTTCACGTATTAATTAAACACGAACCTGTTAATAAAGACATAAACATGATATTATTCATATCTAAATAAGAAATATATTAAAAAAAAAACTTTTTACGTCACTTGGCAAAAATTGGTCCTGCTTATTTATTTTTTTATTGAATCCCTCTGTACGAAATAGTTTTGTTTTCCTTAGTCGGTTCTACAAGTTAAAATTGCACTTAGAACCTTATCACGGTATCGGTCGATACTTAAGTGAGATTTTAGAAATCGTTCTCTACTAATGACATGACGTGAGTGACGTAATTTCTGACCTTGATTTGAGCCACTGAAATAGATCGACTGAAATCCGCAATGTTATTTGGCAAAATATCATGGTGTGTTACGTGAACAGCCACACCCATCGCAACGAACAAAAAATTGACGTATTAACTCATTTAAAACCTTAGTTATAATAATTATTATTTCAATTATACTGTCGTATTTTTCTGAAGCTTTTTTGTACAATTTAAGACATTAATTCAACCTTGATACGGTTGAATTCTAGAACTCCATTTCTAGAACAACTTCATTTTTAGTTCAGTCAACAAAAAGAGATTTAAGATTGGTTAAAGTTATCAGTCCTTCTACAGTTTGGTTTCAACTTTCTTACATTCAGGACTAGGGAAAGTGTTAATGGCCGGGTTTACGATTCGTTAGCTCTCAATCATTATACAGGTTATAAAGTATTTATTCCACGAGGCCTTAAAAGTCGTCATGACCCGTTACCAGCTGGCGCCAAACGATCGCAAATTGTCTCGACGTACTGCATAACGGGTATTTCACAAAGCTGACGGATTAATTAAAAATTCATCGAAAAAAATACAAGGTGCGTCTGTCAGGATGAATACGCTTTCACGGCATAGAACTGTTATTTGAACCTTCCAATTATGATATCTATATTGAATTCGAATCGTTAGAAGCATTCGGTCGGTCAGTTGTTAAAATTACTGATGTCACTTTCTCGGTCGCTTGTCCACTGTCCAGTGCAGTGATCCGCGACACCGACAAATTAATTTCAGATTCGATTTGCGGGTGACGCAGGTGAGCCCGTCGTAGTTTTGAGTTCAGCAAAAAGTCTATTAGCATGTAACTGACGCTAATTTGGAGGTCACATCGACAGTTGATAATGAACATGCCAAATCAAATACGCAGTTGTCAAATCGCACTGCACAAACAGTGTAACAGTTTGAGGTTACCGTGATATTTTTTTGCAAGCATCCGCTTAACGTTCTGCTATAGATCGAATGAGGCTTATGCGTGTTTTTTTCTTTTTTCCAGAACCTTAATTCATTCCGAGGCGAGTGCTATGGCCAAAACGGAGAAGTCTTTTCCAAGAAACTTTGCAGGTAAGTTGCCGGAGGTACAAGCGTGACTTTATGGTTTATTTGTGCAGTTGAAAATTATTTGCTTCACTGTTTTTGCACTAAGCTTAGAGGAAATGATTAGATTTGAGTAGTAAATAGTTTTTATTGGGCGGCGCGTTAACCCCGGGTTTTCCCTGTGCGATCCGTCTGCTCGTTACATATTATGTATTTAAATGTATAACATGCCTGTATGCAGTGGCACTACTAAATATTTATGAATCATTGATGATGATGAATAGTTTAGTCAAAGGATATCCGGTCGTTGAATGAAAATTTTTATTAACAATATTATATGCTACGATAAACTTGACTAATGAAAATTATAAGTAGGATTAATTACCTGTTATTATTAAAAATCACTAGATTTTATTAAAAATTCGTAATTAATTAAAATTCGTAATTACAGTAATAAATTAAAACAACATTCGATTTCGTATGCATTTTTAAAGATACGATGAGGTTATTGATAATGATCACTGTTCTATTTTTTTTTCTTCTGGTTAACCCAACGGATTGGTCGATAATTTCTCTGAATAGCTCCTTGCTGATTACTTTTCTTAGTAGCACTCTAACAACTGCAGTGCTAAAAGCAGTTGTGCACCTTCTTCTTCCAAACTTGAATCCGGTGCTCGATTGAACAGTTACAGCACGTTATTTTCGGATATTGATTACATTTGTTTATGCTAAGGTTAAATTATTGATTTATCATTTAAAATTGAAATTAATGATAACAATTTCGAATTTATGACATTTACCGCAACATTTATAAACATAAACACTTAATGAATAGCTGAACTGAAAATGAAAATTGATTTTTTCAGATAACCTATGATAACAAACTGTTTTATTATCAGTAAATTTTTGAGAGCGAGTAATAATATTGTCATCGCATATTAAGTTTTAAGGCACGGGTGTGAAGTTACGCAATATAATTGCCAATACCTATGTTTGATTAAAAATGGTAATTATACCTATAATTGGTGTAATTTGCTGATTGCATTAACAATAAGTTGTCTATCTATATTGTACGTGACTTAACTACATTAAAGTGTTCATAGACTCATAAAAATCTCTTTGTCAATCGACCTTTACAAGGAAGCGTCAGTGCGAGAAATATTTATTACTGATTACATTGAAACGTTAACTTCAAATTACTTTGATTACATAACATTTTCTTGTGTAAGAGAATTGTATAGTTCATATTTACTTGATCGGCATTTAAGCTGTTGCGAAAAAGTAGTATCTGATAAATCGTTTTAGTTAGATAGTTGAAATTTACACAGATGATGTATTCGTATTGCCGCTATAACAAAACAGACTGAAATCCATGTTTTTTGCGTTTTTTTGTATATATACCTAATGGCACGAAGCCCTTTCTCCGCGAGTACGACGCACATGACTGGTTTTTTCTTTCTGTGCGATATCACCGGGGCATTTAATATAATGTCCTGTTTTATGTTAAAAACAAATCTCGGCGAGTTCCTTTTTCTAATGTACGGCTTTTAAAGATGGCTACCCTAAATATAAGACTCGAGCGTGCGAATAGAACTTCACCAGTGACGGTGACGTGTCTCTCGTTCTATGTCTAGTACGTGGGTGCTCATCTTGTGTCTTTGGCATACTGCCATTTGCTATATCGTCAAAATAAACTCTGTTATTTCTATAATCTGTTTCATTAAAATCAATCGTGAAATATTCAATGAAATTTCAAATAATTGTTTTAGCACAAATATTATTGTTTTCACACTGACATAAAACTAAATTGAAAAAAAGTTAGTTAAAAAATCAATTACCTACATAGGTAGTAACTAAATCAATGAAAACTTTTTAAACAAAAGTAATTATTTTTTTGCACTAATACAATGACAGTGTTTTTGTTAACTTTGTTAGCCATAGATCACTGAGTATTCGATTCAGTCTCTCAAATGTAAAGAGAGCAAATAAAAAAATAAAATCGACAGAATTTTCATTCTAGATTATGTTTAGCATATTTTAGTGATAGTCTGCATTTAAAGTAGTATTTATAATTAATGAATAAAAACTCTGCATCTATTTTAAATATAACCATAGCTGTTAACGGCTTAGAAAAATAAAGGCAAGAGGTTGTATATCAACAAATAATAACGTTTTGAAACGGTAATGACAACACAGATAGGTGAAGGGAAACAGACGCACCTAGTAATTCCCACGCATAAACAGTCTATATAGTTTATGACTGCCGTTTGGCGTCCTATTATTTTCACCTAACTGATAGAACATTGCAGAGAAAGTGTGGAACACCCACTGGCCATAAAGACGTCTCGTTATAGGAACCAGACAATTGCAGTGTTGTTTTTGTGTGAAGCATCATTGGAAATTAAATTTTCTTGGACCTATTTTGTTGTTAAGTTACAGATTTGGAAAGAGAGCAATGGAATAGTTGAAAAAATATCTAAAATTTTATGTTTTATTGTAAACGGAGTGACGCCGGCGTTTGTTACAGCTCAAAATTAGTTTATTTAAAACCTACTACAAAATACTGCGTAATTACATCGTGCTCATGATTTATAAATAATTTTCTGATATAAATATCCAAGTTTTGTTTTTTATTATTGTGAATGCGTGGAGTATGACTATAATAAGGGTCACATGGGTGGTTATTAAAATGGAATGAATAAACAATCTTGTTGATATATGGCAATGCGGGGCAGGCCTCACACCAAATCAAGGTGGCAGTGCGCCTTATACAATGCAACTTATTATACAAATACAATAGTTATATATTCAACTCAACGAGTGTACATTTAAGATCGAGATCTTAAACTACATAAGTTAAGTAATCAATACTTACCCCGAGGGATAATAATACTTTTTACTACACTTACCAGCAAATTTGCAACGCGTTAAGTCTGCATCACTAAGATGACAAACTCTTACGAATTCCGTTGGATATTTTCGTGAGTGACGAACTGTTTCGAAATCTATGGTTACGAATTGTCTTTATTTTTCTTTAAATGCAATTCGGATCAGATTTGCGAAATAAAAAAAAAAAGCATAAATACATTTGACTCTTTTTAAGTTCGTTAACTGCATTTAATTAAGAATGTATTTTATTGGTTTTCACAATCCTATCTTTATAAGTTAAAGTTCATGTTTTTTTTACACTGCCATAAATATCATGTTTACCGGTACATTTGCATATTTCTTTGATGTAAGTAAACAATACCGTCTAGCGGTCTACATGTTCGGATAGATCGTGATCAATGCCACTTTTGTTTTCAATGCACATCGAGTCTTATTCCTCGGTGTTTAGATCTCTTTGAATATTTAGTGCCGATAACGTGGTAGTTACTAGCTAATTACCAATGCCAACGTCTAACGGGATGGACATCTTCCTTATGAGCAGTTACCGAGCGGAGGGAGTGCCACCGGACACCAATGTTGGCACATGCATTTACACTGCATATTTAGTACCGTTCATTCTACAAATATAAATTTGTTTATCTTATTACTGGTGTACGATGTATGTGTGTGTCATCTTTCATGGATTAACTCAAAATATTGCTTGACTTAGTGGGATTGAAGAAATTCATAGTAAATAAAAATCAATCTTTTTAAAAACCTATGAAGTATAAATTAGTATAAAGCTTTTTAACTATCAAAAAAGATTCGATATGTTCCACAGTTTGTATTCTTTTTAAGTATTTCTATTTACTAACCACAAGATAGATGTAATTTCCTCATGAAAGCGTAGTCGCACATGCGGACTCTGTGTTCTGTGTGCGGACTAATGTCGCGATAGGATTTCATTAATTTTATATTAATTTATAATGTTCTCTAACCAATCATTCGAACTATTAATAATATTTTGATTAACAGTTTCTATTAAATATCGGTTGTTAAACAATAGCGAAAGTAATTGTATTGCAAAAAATTTACTAAATGCGAGGGGACAACAGTGCGACGATACGCTCAGGTTCAGAAAATATGGCTATCCTACAATCTTTAATACCGTTCATTGAAGTGAATCGAAGAAGACATTTAAAACGCAATATAGGTGTTTCACCTAAAGAAACCTGTTCTACTGATAAAATATATCGAAGTCGCTTGAATCAATATAATATGCAACACGAGTGGGTGTTGGTAGTTTGTAATGACACATCTCGGTTCGTAAACCGACCGTGACACGGTTGTCTTTTGTTTTTGTGTACCTATATTTTTTCTCATAATAACTGCAAGGCTGGATAACCAAGGCTTATTTATTATAAAAGTCTGTCACAAGCCTTGCTTTTACTATAGCATTACTTATTAATGTTTTCATTTTGATTTGATGAGTTCGAATAAAATATTCGTAATAGTTAATGTATGATATTTTCAGAAGTCCGACAATAAACAGTAAACAGCAAAACTAAATATATTTGCTTTTTAAAAATAGTCAATGGAGCAATACACCTGAGTTTAGAATTTTTCTTTGTTTGTGACTGTTTTCGAGGTAATAAAAATATTTCTGTTGCTCATTGGTTACAAATAATTTTACATACGTTCGTATGTAAGGGACAAGCTAAGTTTGTATCGTCGATGAAACGCTTAATTATTATAATAAAAAGCAAAGGTAAGGTCTGAGAAGTGAACCCGAGCGTACTCTCAAGAATTTGGATAACGGGTACAAGATATGAACCTCAACATCAATTTTTGTTACAATAAATTTGCATACAGCTTTGGCGTCGCAAAGCATTCACGATGCTGCACATAGTTAGAGTAAACAATTAAAAAAGCAATCGTAATTAGTTTTATAAAAAGCCTTGGAAAAGTCTGGGTGACTGAACATTGCATACTTTATGGGATTAATCAGAAGTAGGAATCTACTTTATTTTTAACGTTCCATGAAAGGATTGTACTACGTAGTACAATCAAAGAATAATTTCTTGATAGTTTTTGATAAAAAATATATTTCATTGTGATGAGTTCCTCTCTTTCTTTGGAAGGAATTCTGAGCAGATTTTCTAGTCTATCCATTTTTAAAAAAGAAAAGACAGTGAATACTTCCGAAAGTTCACGCAAAACAGATTCGCTTTTTTATTTATAGATCACCGCATGAAATGATGCCAATTTTTTTACATTTTCTAAGCAATGATGACGTCAACATGATGGAGTAAAAAATGATGTTACCTACGTCTTTTGAATAATGTTTGACTGCTTATGAAAACAATACCGACATTGTTTACACTTTTCATCACACGTTGCTTACTTTTCACTTCCCATATAATTATCTTTTTTTATCGGTTTTATAATTTTTTTAAGTTTTTTTTTATTTGTCTGGTGCTAAGTTAAGTAGCTAGAACTCTTGTATTAGAAATCTGAAACAACGAAGGTATTATTCTGGCTATGACCTAATTTGCTCATCAAAAATATTGACATTATGTATAGTATTTAGTGGAAACAGAAACATTTTAGAAGCATGAACTTTGATAACTAACTCGCTAAAATGATTACTTTTTACCCGACTGCGCGACGCAAGGGAGGGTAATGTGTTTATCAGTCTATGTATGTTTGTTTCTATGTGGCGTTCTAGAGTCCAAATGCGTAAGCCGATTTGATGATTCTTACGTCAATCGATTCGTGTCAACCTTGCGAGTGTCACTAAAGACACGACAGTAATCAAAATTCACCACACCGACAACCAGACGCCATATTGTCAAAATATGATCGATGGACTATGTCAAGTGGGGTATCGTTGAATGGGTATTTTAAAATTATCTTTAGGTTCCTTTTATCATTTTTCAGTTTAACAAATAGTTTAGCATATATAACGGTTTAAAGTTGTTTAAAAAACGATATTATTCCCTCAATGAAATTATTAGATTTCGAAATTTACCATCTTATAACGAAGTCAACGAATCGTAACTAAAAAGTATAAAATAAAAATAAATAATTTAAAGAAAAACAAAGACAGGTAAAATTTCAATGGGCCCCGACCGTGAGTTTCTTTCTTTTTTGTTTTTATTTTAGTTAATTTGTTCATTTATTTTTTTTAATTCGTTTTTACGCAGTCGGGTTTATTGTTTTTCTTTAAATTATTCATTTTTTTTAAACAATTTTACGACTATGTAATTTTAAATGTGTGAAACGTGTTGATATTATGTAATGAAATAATCATTGCGTGAACAAATATTGCATAAGTAATTTATTTTTGTTCATTACATCACAAACAAATGCTTAGACAAAAATATAATTTAAAATCGTTTATATTTATGCACGTATTATATTATATTCTACCGGGCTGTGTGACACTAGCAAAACCATCAACAACTTTGTCGATGAAAAGTCTCATCAATGGTCGCATTACAATAACAAGGGTAAACTATCAAACATGTGAATTGCGTGTGAGAAATATTTCGTTGTAAAACCGGTAGGGTGACCACCATAACTGGTCCAATTTACTTACTAAACAAATGTACTTAACAAAAATATTCAGTGATTCGTGAACTTTAATATATTAATGTTAAATAAATTGAAGTTTTTTTTTTACCTTTTATAGGGAAAAGAGGTGCTGTCGATTGTATTTACAAATATATGCTTTATGTACTTATACTACAGGATCCTCCTATATTAAATACCGACAGATTCACAATTATGTTGTTTATAAGTCATTTGGGATTTTCTCGTATTTTTATTTTAATATTATTGATATTTACGTCACACCTGTGTATTTATAGCTGTTATAGTTTTAATATTAATTGAAAATATCACTATATCACCAAGTTAGATAGATAGCTGATTTGCGGTAACGTGTGGTTAGTTGATACTATATATAATACCGATCTTATAATATAGCGTTATAATAAAATGTTCTATTATATAATTTACAACGCAATGCGTACGTAATGCATAGTGCGGAAGCCCGCTTAAGTCTGTCGGAACTAATTTTAAAAAGTACACTTCCTTGACTATGATATTTTTCCACCATAAAGTACGTCCATGTTTACTCATAATTATGGCGCATTTACTTATAATTGTGGCGCAAAGGGTGTTACCTTAACATATTTAACTGGCTCTGTCCTATTTCTAAGTTTATCCCAGACAGATCAAGATTATTATCCATAGTACGTTATTGGATATTCATGCCACTTTTTATTGTTTCAGGTTGTTTAACATGTGTCCAAGTACTGAATATAATGGTGTTACTGGGTTTTATGCTCAATTATGCTCTACGAGTGAACCTCACCATCGCTATTGTGGAAATGATATACGACGACAAGAACAATGTCACTGCAGTAGTCAACGCAACTCACGATACCTTGAACGTGACAGAGGTTACCCAATTTCCTTCATATCATGTATGCTAAAAAAATAAGGCCACTTGGATGTTTCACTATAAATTGAACTTGTTATGGTCTTAAGTAATATTATATTATTCTAATAAACGAGGAATTAAAGTAATGATTTCGATATTCGTTTTAGCTACCTTCAATTTGAAACTCTATTCTTCTTACAGCATCCAGAACATATCCAACAGACCCGTTATCACTGGGACACGAAACAGAAGAACCATCTTCTAGGTTCTTTCTTCTGGGGATACGTCCTAACAGAACTTCCAGGCGGTCGCCTCGCAGAAATCATTGGCGCTAGGTAAGTTGGGCGTGTTATTAAGTTGGTCATAGATATTCTGAACAATCAAACTATCTTTTTTATTTGTAAATTTATTGATATCAAAGGTTTTAATGTGGTCTTCACCTCCAAATAATATAATCCCTATACATTGTCCCGGCGAATACGAATTAATCTTTATAGGCCACCATCTGCCTTGGCGAAAACCTTTATGACTCATCGTTATTTATTTTTAGTTTACTCCGAGTTTTATCGAATGTCTCAAACGATCGCGAATCGCTAAAGAGTAGTTGGTGGATTATATACTTAATAAAATAAAACCAAAATGGTTGAATTGCTGTAAAATCCTTTCGATACATCTTTAGGTGATCGACCGCAGTTCCGCAAAGTAAAAATGCTCAGTCAGCCGGCGGCAGTTGAATTCCTATTCCCCATTATTTGATTTTTGTTACATGAACATTAAAAAAATGTCCGAGCAATGCGTATTTTATGAGTATCTTTATTACTGTCATGTCGTTGGTTTTATAAAAAGTCCTGCAATAACGCTCCCGAAATAATTATTTTATAACAAATGTGTATTATTATTGTTATGTCATTATTATATTATTGAGCAGTTCAATCAGTTTGGTACATTTTGTTTGGTGGTTTAATGACAAGTCTGCCTCGAACTTTCTAGATCTCAATATAAAGATCATGACGAGTCAACGAGTCTCATTGCTTACTTTTGGTCCTTGCCATCGATTTAAACTAAGATAATTATTCTCGTAACTATGAATGGCATAGTTGTAATAGGCTTGTTAAATAAATTGATGCTTGACTAATTGATGATAAATTTCATTTTGCAATTATAGCTGTTATACTTAATTATGATTTATGATGACAACATAAAAGTTTATGTATTTCGTTTATTACATAGATATGAAAAAAATATTTATAAGGTTAGGCATATTCTTTATTAGAATGAAAATTTTGGCATTCTCAATAAATCTTCTACAATTCTTTAAGTAGATATTTTCATTTACATAATGCTTCGATTCATAAACATATTAGTTGTTGAAAAGTGGCGATAAAAACATTATGCATTTATTAGTAGATGGAAAAAAAAATGAAGTATCGTGTTACATTGTCTAAAGATGATTCATGTGGAACATTCTCGGCGCACAAGCCGGGGAGCTGAATCGCGAAGTCTTATCGCACGCAAGAAATGTCTGCAATCGTTTGTGAAAATGTTTGCGTGTACGTTTTTGTGACGACGGACAACGTGGGCGAGGTGGTCGCGTGAATTCTTCACATGCCATCGTTTAAACTGCGTATATGAATTAATCCTTTCTGAACATATACATATTGTATGTCTCTGATATTCAGCCAAAATTACATATACAATTTACGCTCTCTCTAGTCACCGCATCATTTTGCTTTGAATCTTTTACCTTTGAGAAGCAAGGTAAAAAGGCGTGTTCAATTGGTTTTCTCTATAAAGAATTAACCTCCAAATAAGTTGTGATTAAAAATGAAAAACTACATATGTAAATACATAGTTGCTCTAGTTGCCTCTAGAATTCTAAAATACACAAATATTGCTTCTTGTAATTAAACACTATCGTTATAGGGAAAATTTATAAATATGTGAGTCACTTTGAAGTCGGATCACTTACTATGATTGTAATGGTTTGTGAGTAATTAATTAAAAATAGTTTTGGACGTGAGATTTGTCATCCTCTGTCCCTGTATATCTCATTGCCGCAGTGAGATATATAGGGATAGTCATGCTTAGCACTGGTTGGGATACTTGGATGTTTTTTTCCATTTATCGCTACAAGTACCTAGGGATAAGTTTTTTAATATTAGCCATGACATATTAAATGTTCATCAAATAATAAAAAATCGAAGTTAATCGACAAAAAATATATATTTTTGTTGCATTAGAGATTTCATTTATTATTTTTTCTTTAACAGGCGAGTGTTTGGCTATAGCACTTTGCTGGCTAGTTTCCTCACTCTCTTTACTCCGGCTGCAGCTTCATTGGGCTTTGGATGGGCAGTAGCTGTCAGAGTAGTCCTCGGGTTCATGTTAGGGGCTACATGGCCTGCAATCCTTCCCATGGCTTCGAAGTGGATACCGCCCATGGATAGGTCCAAATTCATGTCTAACATGATGGGTAAGTACTTTAGAGTAACAATTTCATTAATTATTACATTCCTTCAAATAAATCGTTAATTTGCAGAACACAAGTTTAAAGATCTTGAAATACCTTCAGTGTTTTAGTGTAATCTGCCACTTTTAATGGCGTGCAAATAATGGATCATGGATAATTGACAATAATGGATTTTTTATTTATACTTTAATAGGAGCAAATTGAAACAAACGATAAACACAAACAAGATCGTGCAAAATACGTGTGACGTAGATCTATTGCAAATTGCCAATTAAATAGGTCAAGCCAAGCAATAATTTCAAGGAGCCTATCCTTGACTTTCATTATCTTCTTGCTGTCTAATTCCACAATCATATTTCGACGTCAAGGGGGCTTGTTCATAAACAGTTCAATTGTTATCGCTACCAACGTAACGTTGCGTAGTTTCACAGTGCATGAAAGCGATAATAATGGCGGCGCAGAGGCGCGCGCAGGCGTGGTCGCTGACGTCACGGCGGTAGCGTCCCATGATTGGCTGTTAATACTTGACCGCGCGTTTTAACCTTGCGCAACGGTTGCTATGCACTGCGGTGGACCACTTCTGAGAAATTAGGTAGTGTTATTTTTGCGCGGGACTAATGGACTCGCGAGTGTATATCACGATGCGTTTTTTTTTACAATTCTGGGATTATACAAAACTTTTCAATAGTCATGCAAAAAGTGCTAGCACCATTTAATATTGATTCTAAGCTTGAATAATGGATGGCGGAACCGGAAAGTGATAAAAAGTGTAACTACTCAGACGAGTTTTACAACACAAGATATTGTATTATTACTGAAAACACAATGGCATAGATGATAAAGATGAAAAAACAAATCCTGTTTTCCCTTAAGAATCATTTAGAATTATCTGGTATAATATACGTACTCGTCAATAAATTATGAATCCATTATTTATAAATCTGTTGCTTACAATAACCATTAATACGGTCTTTAATTATCGTTTCAAGTTCTGAAACACAGATTTCTTTGTAATAAGATTCTATGCTAACATATTTTATTCAAGTGAAGCTAATCAAATAAAATAAACAACATGTGTCAGATAAATAATGTCTCACAAATCATTGAGCATTACAAAGACTTCGTTTTCCATAATATTCGATATTATAGAATTAACATTTCAAAAGAAAGAACAACAGAGATAAGGTACTTCAAGAATATTTTTATTATCATTAATCTTATATTCGGTCTTGTAAAGTTATCTAGTTTATAACTTTTCTTGGAACAATAGCTTAATGTATTTTAATCAGTAGGTTTTAGTTCACAGTATTGTGACATTATAGTTTAAGTCATCATTAAGTGTTAGGGTGTCTTTAAAACTTCTTTAATCATTTAAAACTTCTTATTCGAGTAGATCCTTTTTGGCAAAAGTACGTCATAAAAACTCTTCTCTCCTCATGCATCTTCAAGCATTGTCCTTGATTCTTATAGTAAAATACTTTTCTGAAAACCGTGTCAAAACCTTGCTCGCGAATCTCCATTATTAGTTAATAAAACCTTCTCCTAAGTTTGACAAATACTATGCTGAAAACCGCATTTAAAACGGTTCAACCAAACGCGAGATAATCGCGCACAAAAATACATACATACAGGTCAAACCGAGAACCTTCTTTTTTTAAGTTAAAAAGGAGGTTAAACGAACCGGCATTTTCTATATTACAGTCCTAAAATTATATTATCCCTTGGAATAAAACCCCTAGGATCAAACAAAAACGTACGGAAGAGGGTGAACGTGAATAATACCCAATATTGTTTGTTAAGAGTTGATAACTTTCTTGTTCCATTCTTGTCAAACAAAAGAAGTCTTGAATGGGTAGTCAGTCGGGACGATTTAAAAATGCTTTTCTCAACTTTATTTAAATAAATAATATGTTCATTCATATAATACTTCCAAAGTAAATTACCTATTGGTAGTGTGTTAACAAAATAATGAGGTAACTTTTTTACCTTGGATGTGAAATACGTAATTCATTGTCACCCTGTGCTATTGCCGCGTGTTACCTACTGATTATCGATGAATGGAACGGGTCCCACTACTTGCATATAAATTGCGGGATCGAAAGTTCATCGTCTTGTACTCAATTCCCTATATTTTAACACCAACACATAAGGTCTACTATACAGCAGTATATGTTATAATTTGATAGGACATTGTGATGTTAACGTATACACTTTCACTTTCGAGAATGTTACTTGCAACTTATTAGGTGATGTAAATATAAATAAAAAAGGAATATATTGTGATTATTAATCTGTATATAATGGCTTTTATTAATACATGATTAAGAACGTTAGAGAAAAAAAAACTGCTAATTTGGAAGGTTAACAGGAATATTAGTAATGTATTATTAATTTAAGTATATCTTGCAAGTATTCACAGTATCATAATGGCCTCTTTGAAACATATATTTCCAGAAAGCATAAAAAGAATAGACATCTTGCTATCTACCTACATTGTTATGTTTTTATTATTATGGCTCTGGATATCTAAACTGAGATCAAAATTTTTTATACTTAGTAGACCTTGCTTTTCAAAAAAACTTCAAAAAATATAGAAATATTGTAAAACAGTTTGCTGCAGAGGTCTTATAGGTCGTTTAAAATCACTTGACCTGTTTGAAGGTCAAATTGGTCATGTCACCATGAAATCGTAAAATTCGCCCTTTCATTGAACGTCCTTTCGCAAATTAGGTCTAGGTGGTTTTGAGGAAAACCATTAAACTTTGCACTATGATATTTCCTTAAATTATCATTAACATGGTAACCGTATGCGCTGGCATCGTTGTGGTAATTAAATTAGACATTGAGGCACTTATACGAATACTGTTGTATAATAAGAACATAATGATTGGTCGTATTATGGAGTGCTGCTTATTATGGAGTGCGGCTTATTTAAAATCTTTCATGCATACATAATGCATGAAAGATTTTAATTTTAAATAAGCCCTTTTTATTATTAGATGATTAAGTGAATTTGTTAAGGGTGAACTTGATTTTTTTAGTAAATATAGCAAATGCCTTAAATTAAGACACATCCATCTCGGATGTGTCTTAATTTTATACATATAGGTGCACAACATACGTTATAGGTAATGTTTGTGTATAATGGTCACTTTACGTCATACGAATGCGTTGACCTGAAACGCGCTAGTAAATTTCCTATAAATGAGTCCGCTCTCCTTAGGGTTGTCAAACGTGAAACAAAATTATTGTCGTACTATATTTTGCTTACAACATCTAGGGTTTTCAAATTGTGTAACATCCAATTATTACCAATTTTGATAGCTACTTTGCTGTGTAGATGTTTTTACACACTAAACAGATTTTCTTAAATTTGTTTTTTAAATGTTCCAAAATTATTTCAATAAATTAAAATTTTATTATTAAATAATCATCATTATCAGCCTGTTTTACGTGCCAACTTCAGGGGCTCAGGCCTTCCTTGTGGATGGTTAAGGAGAATCGGCCATGACCCTCCACGCTGGCCCAATGCGGATTGGAGGGTATTAACGACTGCAAATGCAGCCGGGACCAACAGTTTAACGTGCCTCCCGAAGCACGAAGTAGCTCGAGTTAATAATTTTTTGGTCACCCATCCCGTGACCGACCCTTGCGAAAGTTGCTTAACAATAACGATCACGAGCCGCGGCGATTATATAAAAAATATTTTTTCCGAAATGATTTCGCAAAAATGTGTCTGTTGTTGCTTTGAACTTGGCTACGTTTGCCCGCACGTTAAGAAAATAGTCCATCCGCACCCCTATAAATAAAGCATACTGGGTGATTATTTTTGTTTCGTTCAACTGTTTCGTTTGATCTAATCGATGACGTCAGGAAATGTTTTCAGGTCATTTATAGCACAGATAATATTTTGTTATAGTTAGAATAACATTTCATTGTAATGATTTATTATGACCTAAGTATTTGATTGTACTACTGAAGTTGATTTGAATTGTTGTTTCGTAATCACTGCACAAATTATATTCTGACTGTTATTAATTATAAATAAATTTCATGTTTCTTATTTTTTACTAACTTAACAACAAATATTATTTATATAAGAAAAAAACTTGAGTAATTTACACGTTGTTACATATGATATCCCTACTGTACCCGGAGGTTGATTAATCGAAGTTTGTTAATATACCAATAGTTCGTTTACTAATATTAAAATAAAAATGATTATAAATATTAAACTATTAATATAAAAATATGAAAAAAAAAACAAAACAAAACCGGAGACGATGTAGAAAAGTTTGTTTTTTTTAGATTTATTCGACCGGAAAATGAACCCGAGATCTCAGAGATTGCGGTACCTTTGCTACAACTCTCCGGTTAATTGGTTGAGAATGCCCCATGTTAAGTCCGCCATTTGTGCATTTTAATTTGCGCAATAAAGCTTAAATAAATATATGTCGTGGCCATATCGTAGAATTGATCATTTTATGCACCGGCCGCCATTGAATTGGCTGAAATACAACCATTCTATTAAATTCTTGTATTTCATGAAACGGCCACCTAAAATTTATCGTATCGTTTAAGCGTCAATGTTTAATGATATGATTATCCACGTTTGATCATATAATTAATGTAGGGTGTCCAAAAAAGAAATTTAATTATATGTTGAAATAGTTTATATGATAGCGTTATGTTTCTGTGGTCTGAATGAAATAACCTCGAAGTTAAATACTCTTCACGATCGTCTTGAATTTCTAACCTATCATGTGCCCTACAGTAATGAATTATAGAAGGGAATTTAGTTCAGTTCATATCTCAGAAGCTTTTATATCCTCCAATATATTTCAAAATCCTGTCTTTATCATTATCTTGCGACATATCCATAAAAGCCTTTGCGGCCTCACCTTCGCACTACACTCCCACTATTATTTCACTGAACTTAATCCAAGTAATTGTTTTCCGTAGCTTAGTCACCCTATTTAATTTAATTTGTAGTATAACCTACAAATTAAAATACGTCATGTAGCGCCTCTTACCGAGACTAATGTAACTATTTTACGATATGTTTCATGAAATGGCCGGCCGCATTATAAATAGTTCAATTCTACAATGTCGCCACGACATATATAAAAATAACATGACAAAACCCAGTGTTTCCTCTGAAAAATGTAATATCCCAGTTAATATTGGGATCAATTTATATATGTAATAAATCGTTAGTCATACAAATCTTTTGTTCTTCATACACTCACACATTTAGTTGCATAAAGTCCTAGACAAAATAAGGTTTAATGATGACTTTAAGCTAAATTTTCTTAATTTAATAATTAGTATCGATAATGTTTTAAACTAATGACAATTTTCATAGACATTTTTAAAAGTGGGTGTTAGTCCCACGTAGTTTTCTTTTGTTTTTATATTATCATCGTTACCTTAGAAGTAATTCTCTATACGGTAGTGATTTAAAATACAATAGAACTATGTTTTTTTGCATAATAATGGGTTAGTGATGTGTGATTGTAACTTTGTAATGTGGCTGACGTCAATGCAGTGGTGTTGTATCTCTAGAGATCCACAAATTCATTGTATGGATTGTTTTATATACTTTTCCAGTTTATATAAAAACGATAAAAAATCACTTGTATTAGAAGATATGGATGACAATATGATAATGATTATATGTCATGTTGAATAAAAATAGTAAAAAATATATTTTATTCTTTGTAAAATATCAATAAATTAATACAAAATTTAAATTAAAAAAAAAAAAAACAGTAATATATAACAATACGACTTACAAAACTTACGTAAAAGTATAACTAAACCAGAATAGTCTTTTTAGTATTTACCTCGTTCTTTTTCCTTATTAATGCGCAAATAGAATTATATGTACACATTACAAACCGTTTTACCATAGCGAAAGCAAAAGTCGAATAATATTCAGGTATCTAAACTAAGTGGTTTTTCATTACAATTCAGAAAAGATAATAAATATTTATTAATATAAACGCTCTGCATACGACGCTGATTCAATTGTATTATGTACTAGCTTTCGCCAGTGGTTTCGCCCGCGTGGTCCCTTGGGAAATGTTTAGTGGGATAATAAGTCCTATTATCTAAGTCGGCTAATACCCTATCTATATACCTAATTTCATCAATATCTATTCATTAGTTTCGGCGTGATTGACGGACAAACATCCAAAGAAACTTTCACATTTATAATATTAATCATGTAATTCAATTTTATTTGAACTGAACCAGGAAACCTAGTGTTGTTGAAGTAAGAAGATAATTTTAAATTGATTGTTGCCTAAGAAAATGAGTAAAGATCTAATAAACTATTAAAAATGAGACAGTCCATTATATTATAGCAGACAAGGAAAAACGAAAATAATCAACAAAGTTAGCTGTAAAAGTCACACTTATTAGATTTTTTCTCATAATATTTTTTTTTTTATAAATGTAGAAATATAATATGAATCACTTTGCAACCGAAGCCGGGGATTAGGACAGACAGTAATCGTAGTAGATTGCACTCTATCGGCTGTGTCCTTGACTGATTAGTTAATTCGTCTCTTTTTTTAAGGAAAGGTGTCCTGATCTTATTATATGTTTCCAGCATCATCATTGGGCGCGGCGATCACCATGCCGATCTGTGGTTTTCTGATCGCACACTTCGGGTGGGAGTCGGCATTCTACTTCACTGGTGAGTGAATAAGACTAATAAAGGTCAGACATATCTTACACGAAACTTTAGAATGTGTTGGGTAATAGTAATCCTGAATAGTAATTGCATTTAGACAACTACTCAATCAGGATTAATTCTGGTAAAGTTTATTTAATTTTTTGATTGATTAGAAATTACGTTTATACCATCTTATCATCAATCCTAGGTAAATCTATGTTACTAAATATATTGATAGTCAGGGTACAGTTTTCCCGGTTGCATGGCACCTAGTAAGTGTGCAAAATAGTAATTATTTAAAGTTACCACTGAATGCACTGAAAATCATACGGAAATAAAATGCGTTTAATTGTCGTTTGCTAGCCTCGGAAACATTAATAATTTTAGAGATAATAATTTTTTGGTCACCCATCCCGTGACCGACCCTTGCGAAAGTTGCTTAACGACTACGATCGCGGGCCGCGGCGCTTATCCACTACGCCACTGAGCTACCTTATTTTTATTATTTTCATTAAGTAAAGGAATTACACTTGAAGTGCTTGACAATTTAATTCAGCAAGCAATGCGTATTGTCAACAGTTATCAATTCATACATATTCCATGCAGAATGCATGAGATCAAAGGTGATGAACAAACACAATCGTCTCAAAAAATTTCTTGAATACACTCGTAACGATACGTGTCTATACTAACACACTCGTGAGAAACAATGTTGGCGCCTCCAATGTGTGTGATATGATTTAATCAGTTTGGACTTCTAACCGGTTGTTTTATGCATCCACATAATAATAATATGAGAAACTATTTCTCCATCCGCATTTGCCAATCCGCACTGGTGGGTTATGTCCCGTTCTTCCTCTTTGGTTCCCTGTAGGGAAAATCTGTGCTCCAACTGTGGAGGCAATAAACAAAATGGTCTCAAATTAAAATTGCCAAAATTACTTTTACAAAAAAATGTAGCTAGAGTCGCTCATCATTTTTTATTTCACAAAAGCACCTATCAAAATCGTCCTCTTAATTACAAATGTATGCATGCGCCGGAATCCTATTATATTATATGCATTTATTGTTTTAATAAAAGCAAATTTTGGCCAGTTTTGAGTTATGTTTTTATTTATTTAAAAGCAACGTTATTATTCATCTCAGCTGCGCGATACTATACTGCGCTTCTAGATTTCGTCGTGTACTGAAATATAATTCAAAATACGGTATGAGTTACTTGTGCAGTATTTGACTGTAATACGCAAGACCAATTATATTCATAATTAATCTGCAGCAAGTTGTTTGCAAACAATAGTATTAAGACTTTGTAAGATATATAATATTGTTCTGTGTGAAAAACCCATTTCCGCTTCCACTCAGTAGTGACTCGCGTATTTTATATTATTAGCAAGTATAAAAGCACAAATATGAAACTGCGCAACAAGCTATTTTAATAAATATACAATAATATCTGTTCATAGAGATAATATTCTTAGACCGAATTAAATATAAAATCGCTTTAGTAATTTCGGAGTATATATATCATGAAACGAGATATTTATGGTATTTATATATATAAAAAGAAAATTGTAAGGATTGATAAAAAAATATCAATCTTATTATATTTAGACATAAAAATCTAGAATATGACACTGTCGAAATTCTTAACATTTTTCTGTTACTTTAATTGTATAAAAATGTATATAAAATAAAAAAGAAATGTTACTAAGTAGCGCATTCAACATATTGTTAATATTTATAGCCTTTTACCTTTTGCGTCGGTTTTCCTTATTTTCAATTTTATTAAATAGTAGATACATACCGTAAGGATAATTTATTTTTCCGTTGAATGAAATTGAAACTTCTTCTTCTCTTATTAATGGCTTATCTGCGCATTTCGCACAATTCTGCCAATGTCAAGTAAATTAATTAATTTCTACATGTAAAATGAAAATGAAATGAATGAAAGATGATGATGGATCTGTAAAATTTCAACGTTTGGCTTATTGTCTTTTTTTTTTGAATGACATATTGTCATTTTTTTTGTTATCCAGATGAATAGCAGGTTGATGAGCGGAAATAAGCTATGTGACTGAACATCTACCGTCTGTGTTCTTTAGCGTATGATTAGCATAACTAGAATGTAAATTAATGCGTGCATTAGTAATGTAGTAAATGGTGGCAGGAGTACTGTGGTATTTAAACATGTTTTTGCATATTGTAATAATAATATCGCATTCAAAAGTTTACAGTATTTGAAATAAAAACTTCATTCTACTTTCTTTACCTTTTTCTAAAACCCAATTCCGGGTTTCCTTTAGGTGTGGTATTAATTGAAACCTATGATGTCGCGCCGTTTTTGTTTCTGTACGGACACCATTAAAAATCGGATTCCCGGATAATTTTATGACGGTACAATTATTTTTATGATTTATAAATTATGAAAGACAGATTGACCATTGAAAAGCTAAAAATAAAACTTTCGAAATAATGTGTAATGAATGACATTTACGGCAATAATCTTGATAGTTTCTTTGCAAATTACGCCCTTGTCGATGGAACTGTACTTAAATATGCTATCAACACGCATATCCAATCTTTAAATTTTATTTATCAGAGCTTCAATTCGCCTAATTATGCTTTTATTTTCATTCAGTTGACTAACAGTTCCACGAAAGTCACTAGGCATCCTGTTATTCTACCACATATTGACGATTCATTGACTTAAACTTCAATTCTACCGGCTAAAGTATCAATTCCCTTGCAGGTATAATCGGTGTGATGTGGTCGGTGGCCTGGTTCGCCGTTGTGTACGATACTCCTGCACAGCACCCACGCATCTCCGAGACAGAGAGGAACTATCTCATGAAAGCGTTGCCACAGGAGGACAACTCTAAAGGGGTGAGTGATCTGAAAAATATTGAACATAATATCTTACACATATAACATACAGCGAAGATCTATGTCAGAGCGTATTTTCATTCAGTATTTTCAGTCATAGCGAAAGAAATGTAAAGTGGATTTTTTTTAAACATTTTTTTATTAAGAATATTGTCCAGTACAGCATTATGAATGCAAAATTGATAAAATATAATAATTTCTCAGCAAATTGTTGAAAAACTCTTTAGTGTTGCACTTTTATTTTGTCAACATCGTGTATCGAAATCAGTCCACACCTTTATTAAATGAGATTGAATCAACGACTCATATAGAAACACTTTTATCTTATATTTATGAAAAAAAAAAACAAAATTGACATATTCATATTACAGTTATGCAATAACTAATTTTAACCTTTTGCTTAACACGTTTCTTCAAATGAATATGATTTAGAATACTCGTATATATGTATTTCATTGTTATTTTATTTACATATACGTAAAAGATCATCAAATGTAAAATTATCGTGTTTGAAGAGCTAGAAGTGTTTTAGTTAGTAATTTTAGCAGTGGATGTAGAAAATAAATTAGTATTATAAAGTATAGTTTGTTTAAACCGTTGTCGTTTGCTACAGCCATCAATTATACATTAGATCTAACATCCAACATTTATAAAAAATGAAAGACTTTGTCTTACTCTGTATTTATACCTACTAATAATACCACCAAGAGCAGAGTCTTACGACTCGCTCTTAACCCAAAATATCGTTTTAGTGAGTTTAATTTATTGTATTTGATAAAATTTGCATTCACAATGCTATACCGAAAAATATTCCTAATGAAAAATGCTATAAAATCTACTTAGTCCCTGGCACTCTGAGATGGGTTCCCTGGCACCATCTCAGAGTGCCAGGGACACAGTTTTCATTAAGAGATTTATTTAGTTAAATAAAGTTATTTTATCGATGCAGAATTAACCTCATAAGTGTTATTATCTTTGACGGTATTAATAAAAATTTGTAGTAAATACAATAAAACTGGTTCTGTGGTTCTAAAAGGGTCATTAGCAGCTTAATAGAAATGAACGCTGATATAATAAACTCAAATAAAAAGTTGCAGTATCTATAGGTTTAATTTATTTAACAATCGCCAGCCAGGCTTTATATTGTAACCTTCATCTCAATAGTTCGATAAAGTATTCAAATGTATTTATTTTACTGCCGGCAGCAGCGCACCGTTCACCTTGACGACGACGACGTTGCTAAAATTCTTTTGAATTGCATACATGTCATATAATGACTAGGTAGGGTTGTTACCCTACTTATATAAGAAACGCGTGTTCATTGGGTAGGGTTACATCTTTTGTATGAGAATACTGAAAAAATCAAAGAAGCATCAATAGACAATATTCACAATTGAATTGGAAAAATGTAATAATATATTTTTTTATGATCAAAATAAAAAACGGAAAGGTACCAGCGCTCTGAAACTAACATCTCTAAAATTTGGTTTATTTTACAAACCACGAGACTTCCTGTCACGCTTAATTTAAAACCTAAACGCTTAATTTTCGAAGATGACCTCTGTGGGCGAGTGACTTGCGAACCAGTTTAAAGTTGTCGCCATCTGTTAGGTCCCGGGTTTGATTACCGGTCAGGTTAATGTTGAAAATAAACTATCCTAAGTTGTCTCTGGTCTGGGTGTTCTGTTACCTCTTCGTTTTTTGATTTCCCGAGTGCTTTAGTTATTTAATTTGGGAATTCAGCAATTAACTTCATGTTGTCTAATATAATATTATAGAGGTATAAGCAAAAACAAACAGCAGCCAACCCTATTTATTATGCGACGTGGACAGTCCGGTCCACGAGTACTGTTGCGCAATTTCTCGGGCGCATCTCTTGACATTTTGATAAGGACATTACCTACATTGCCCAAACGATGTCTTATAGTATTATTAGTCTTCTCCATTTTGAACAGTTATAATATATAATAAAATATTGTTATATATTGAGCGACTCGGTAAACTTATATGTCTTTATTCAGTTATATTACAGTATAATTACCTTATTTTTATAACCAAAAAGCTATACTTGAAAATAAAAATCTTGGCAATTTTTACATACAATGTCTTTCAACATTAATTAATAAAATAATTTAATTCTACTAGTCTCAATCAAGAACAAGGCAATATATATTGAATAACTATAAATAAAAAAGTGTATTAAATAATAACTCATAATAAAACTTGCAATACAAAGATATTTTGTTCCAAAACAGAACAAGATTTTGTTCTGTTAATAATGCTATTATTGTTATTAGCTATCTTATTTATTAATTTTACCAAATTTAATTGTCCAGCGAATAAGTGGTACAAAAGCGGACTTAATACTTATAGCATACCTTTAGGATGAATAAAAATATGATGGCGGCAGAATGTTTTTTTACAATTACTGAAATGAAATGAAATGAAAATATCTTTATTCAAGTAGGCTATTACAAGCACTTTTGAATCGTCCAAAAAAAATTTTTCCCCTACCACTTGTTCCAGACGTCTTTTAGCTGACAAGAAGAACAAGCGAAAGAAACTTACCAGCTTTTTATCATAAGTAATGACATTTACATAAATCATGTCTACTAATGTGCTTAAGACTACAATACTAAGGAATTTATAAAGACACTGGTTTTTTTTATTGACGTCGTTGTATCATTTGTAGCATATGCCGGTGCCGTGGCGTAGCATGCTCCTCTCCGCTCCTGTTTGGGCCATCATCATTACCCACGGCGCTTCCGTCTTCGGCTACTTCACCGTCGTCAATCAGTTGCCTACTTACATCGAGAGTATCCTGCATTATAACATCAAGCACGTGAGTACACATAGAATATCCTATTTCTAATTATTAAAGAATAAAAGGTAAGTGAAATATTTTTTTTAATTCAAGTATTTCCGAAGTTTTGCCATCTACAAAGAAACAAAGTTAGAACCTCTTTATAATAATATTAATAACACTTACGGAATGAGTAAGTAGTTAAATAATCTACTACAATTTGGTCCCGAAAATTATTTAATAGTTATATTTGATAACCACGAAACCACCGGAAGAGATAAAATTAGTCATAGCAATCACAAAATTTTATGACCCGAACGTTTTGTAACTTTATTTCGATGTGATAAGGCTTACGTTGACCTATGCAATTTACATTAGGGTGACCACAAATTCCGGTACGAAATATATATTAATATTTAAGTATACATAAAAGTTTTTATGAACTATATCGTCTGTTTATGTACACCTATTATACAATTTAAAGTATTTAATTGAAATAAGTTTAAATATTTTGAAGGTAAAAATATTTTTTTAGTTTATTTCGTGATACTTGCTAATATAAAATACCGTAGCACAGCACAGCAGCATTTTAAATATATGTCTCGCATTAAACCTTATTTTTAATTCACACTTACTTTAATTATTTCAATTTCAACAAACTATTTAATACTTTTAAATTAAATCCTCCCATGTGAGGGTAGGCTTCTATAAGTCCATTGAGCGAATACCTGCTGGATGGTCCCACAAGGGGAGTTCCACATAACCTTATCGTTCGCCAGGCGGCAGGGTAAGCTTAAAGCATTTTCCTTACATATAAGGGTTATAATTGATGTTGTTAAAATATGCCATGCTTTGTGGTAGCTTTATGCAATACAGAAAAGCGAATCCGCTTAACTTATATTAGTGTAGAAATTTAATTGATTCAATTTTTTTGTACAAAAATAGATTGATTGGTTCATACGTGACTCTGATATTTTATCCCTGTCATTTCGAAACTCACTTCACTTATGCCACGAAACGTTAATACCAATTCAAGGTTAAGTGAATTCAAATTCAGGTCTTTTACGGAATCGCTCTGCATAACTCTATTAGTTAATCTGAAATAAATAATAATAATAACACAATTAACTATTTAAGTCTAAAGCTTGACGCATGTACATGCTATATATATTTTTTATTATATACACTTGCGGTGTTATTTGCTCATCCTGCTGTACACCAGATAACTTTTAAACTCACTGTCAATTAAGTTCAAAATCACTTGGAAAATCTGATATTTAGTGATAACCTGGTATGTTGCTCCATGTACAATGTCAAACAGATCGCATTTAATTTCTGAACTAATTCCAATGGTTTGGACACGTATTTTTATGAATATGCTAATCAATGAATATATGAATAGTTATTGGCGAAAAAAACTAGTTTTATTTGACCTTGCTTACCTTAAAGTAGTGTGACCATCTCAATTCATTAAAATGAAATCATAAATCATGTCAAGATGTAAATATTAAATTTATGAAAGTAAATTTTGCAACGACAACAATGCTATATTGATAAATGTCTTAATGAAATATCAACAAGAAAAATTATTAAACAATACACCAGTCCCGGGTAAACTTATAAAATATCTCGTATTAATCAGTTGTGTTTGAAATGGTTTTCATTTCGCAGTGCTGTATGGTTTATATTTTAAAGTTATAATAAAAGTAGAAGTGTTCACTCATAAAACATGCACTCATATATATTTACGGCATCTCTTCTTTTATATAAAAATAAATGTAGGTATTTAGATTTATAGTATTATAACAACTGCATACAGTTACGAAATGTGAATAGCTCTCGAACATAAATCATCATGATAATGGAATTGCAACCATCCGACGCCCGCCTTTTGGATCAGATTAAACCTGTTTATATATGACGAACGAAGTAATGGGAAGTTAAGAAATAAATATATAATATTATATGTTATTTATACATACATAGAGCAGTACAACAGGTTACTACAAATAGAAAATTATCTACTAACGATTTTGTTCCTAAATTCCATCAAATAAGATTTGAAATGTGTTACGGAAATGCGACAGATTATGAAGTTAATTATAAGCATTAAGCTTGTTGGTCAAAGGGAGTGCACTTGTAAGACGAGTAATAATTGTTTGAAGAATAAATGAATGTCTAGATTCAATAATAACAATTTGTAGTAATATGATTAATAAATCAAACTTAACGGTAGTTTTAAATGTAAAATTTGAAGTGAAATACCTTGATATTAAATATTCACATAACTATATTTATAATTAGGTAATTATATTGCCTATGTATTACTTAATTAGTAGTAAAGTGTAATACATTTTTATAAATTTATTTAAATTTATCGAGAACATTCGAAAGTTGTTTTATGAAATATGTAATGGTTGAGAGCAATGAATGCATGGGATTATCAACCTTTTATCGTTATGTCTTAGATGTTGTTTTCCAAAGTATCAAGCGATATTGCAAAGGATAAACAAGCATCACGCAAGAAACTCACCCTATTGCATCAGCCAAGACGTGGACCTCAGGTTTTATTACAAGAACCGACCACGCCTCAAACTTGCTTGCTAATACGCTAATATGTACGAAATTTTTAATATATTTATGTGATCGTAAGGCCAGTCACGTGGTTTTTGATATTTTTGAGAGACGTTTTTATGAATTATGATGTTTGGAAGTGTAGAATAAAAAATAAATATTGGTATAGTAATTATTTCGTAACGTTTTCTTTTTAAGTTTGTGCCCTGCTGGATAACTTAAAGAATATGTTTCCGAAGCTAAGGGTTCGATTCTCGGATGAAAAAAGTTAGAAAAATAGTTTGAGCCCAAGTAATTCGTCGTTATTATTCTTGCTTCGGTTTATCAAATTTCTTGCAATTCAGAGAACACTTTAATTTACTTTGATTGATTTTGAACCTTAGTGTGTTTAAGTAGAATTTAAAATGTTTAAAGGATTATAACCCAGTAAAATAATCATTTTATTCGACGAAAACATTTATAGTAAACATTTACTTGCAAACTGCAACGTTGACATTTCCTCGCTAAAAGTAGCTGAGCATACAATTAAGTGGAAAAATCCAGTTTTATTCATTATTACCTGCATAAAACCAGTATTTTCCTGGGAATGGTGTCGTTTCCTTGTAACTTCGGATATCGTTTTATTAATTTCAAGAAAATGAGATCTTATTATACAATTTTTACTCTTTTGTATTCTTAATAGCAATAGGTAATTCTTTATTTGATCCAAAACAAATGTATCATTTGTAGAATATGACTTTTACCAGCCTTTATTACGTAAAATGATTTAGGAGAGACTAAGTAGAAAGTAAATAATAAATGAATATTGTTGGTCCAAAACAATATTCATTTGACCACGTAAGCTTCTTGAAACGAATAAGGCATATAAATACATAATTATTGATTAACGGATGGTTTGTATATTGGAAACATCACACATTGCTCAGATTCTAACAAGAATAGGTAAAGTCCTCGTATTATGGAGTATATGAGACAATAAAGGTACCACAACATCCAAACCAGTGATAATATTCTGCTACGGAGGTTGTCGATTGGCAATGTTATTAATTGGCACGACTGAATTTCGCATAAAATCGTCTAGCATAGCAAAAGAATACGTTACGTTGGAAATAAAAAATACGTCGAGCGAGCGAAGCGATCGTGCCGCAGTTGTGACCGCCGAGCTCCATATATATCTTTCCATATATATAGATATGAAACACCAATAGACGGTCCTAACTTTGGATTTCCTGTGAAATTATCATACTAGGTACTTTTTAATTGTTATGTAAATTATATATTTATATAGTAAATTTGTCTCCATATTAAAAACTCTATTATTCATCTACATACTTTCATTTATGAGTCTTGAATATATGCTATATGAGGGTATGTTCGACGACTTTCAACAAATTAAAATAATATTTATTCGCAGTTTTGCGTAATAATATTAAGACAGAAAATGCAATGAAGGTTTAATCCAAAATAATATTTGTCCACATTTTTTTCCGTATCGTGGTTGCCCTACTATTTAATATGAGCCGTTAGTTGTCGTTTTTTTGCAATCTTCTTATTACAAGTTAGCAGCTGATGTGACGTGTTACATTTCACTCTGGCACGTTGGCTGGTGTCTTGTGACTTTTTTTTTAAATCGCAACTTGGTTTAAAAGTGTATCAGTTGGGATTTACTCGGTAGACGTTTAGACGTTGTATGTTCAGGAATTTGATTCTGTAGTTGTAACAGGCGTTTTACATTGTTCGATGTGGGATCACATGCGTGTCTTTGCACGATTCTGTTACGCATGCCATTAGTGACCGCATGAGGGGATGATTGATGAATTTAGTGACCCAAAGTTTAATACCACCTCAATCTCGTGCACGTGTAGTCGCAGATACCCGCTCATCCGCACTGAGCCCACGTGGGTTATAATATTCGGTTATGGCCCGTCCTCGTCGTACTTCAACAATGGGGGTAATAATAATTTGAAATATTATGTTGTAGGCGAATTATCTTTATTTAACAAAATTATTGTCCAACGAAAAGTGGTATTGAAAGCATACCAAATGCTTATAGCATTCTCTATCAGTCAACTTCGTAGAAGTTAATTACTTATATTTTTTTTATATGTACAACTTGTGCATAATACAACATTTATATAAAACAGCGAATCATAAAGTAAAAACAATATGGCTGTCTCGTCTTGTCTCCGTGACCTTTGTATTTTATCGGCCAGGAGATGAGTAATAAAAAAGTATAATATTACGTCTAGATCCGGTCTGGATGAACGAATGACGCAAAGCAGTTGGGGTCAATAGCATACTTACAAAAGTTTTTTCTTTCGCACTATTTCAATTCAATACAGCTTCATATAACAATAAATAAGCAAATATTAAACGTCATGTAGCTCAGATTCCAAATAAGCATCTAAAACCCTTTTATTATGAAATATATGAAACAACAACCGGTAACGTAATACACGAGATATAGAAAAGTTAATTTTGTACCCGACCGGGAATCGAACGCGTGACCTCCAAGATGGCGACGCTTTAAAACCGACGTGGGAGGGATGTCTTTGATGAAGTAAGAAAAATACTTAAGTTTGGAAATGGGGAAACCTGGAACTTAACAAATAGATATTAAAATTGACCTCTGTCCTATTTATCAATTTTATACGTGATATGTTGCATTATTTAATAATAATTATTATTTATCATTGAAATGCTGATGAATTAATTTAATAAACGGTTATGGTAATCCGAAATCGAAATCTGCATTGAATATGCTTATGACTCATATAACTCGCTCGTGTTGGCGGATAATACCGGGTTGTACCGGTTTTTGATAGTGTAATCTCGCTAATCGCGTTATGAGAAATCCTAATAGATTTTTTGCGATGTTAATGTATCCTCAACAGGTGATAATTTCTGTATTTTTGGTGTTGCCGACCATATTTGACTAGTTAATATGTAATGATATGTTTTGAGATAATAATGTAATATTATATTAGCGATGTACACATCAGAGTTATCACAAAATGTCAAATGTAATTTTCCGAACCATGTTAGACAACAGGCCAGAGCTTAGATCAGAGTTTCCCAAACAATTTTTTCACGTAGACCATTTAAAAAAAAATACGGCTTTTGGTGGACCCCCTGCTGCTACATTTTTGCCATATTCAAATTACACTTAGGGAATCACTGGCTTAGATTACCATAGATTTATATAACCTGACGTGCTGTTGACTATACTCTTATTATAATAAAAAAAAAATGATAAAAAAGATCTAAACAACGACTATAAGAAACATAATGTTTTTAAAAGTGTTGTGATCGTATGCCACACGACCTAAAATGAAAGGAATCTGATCCGTACAGCCTAGTTTTTACTATTATTAATTTTCAGTTTTTACAAAAACGTTGGGAGTTTTTGTTCAAATGAAACTTCTTTCGGTATACAGAGAAGTCCACTAGAAAGAGGTAACCTGTTCGAATTCGCGCGTTAAATTTAAATCCATGGAACACTTTTCTTGTGTTTTTTTCCCTTAAAATAATACCAATTATATGAACCATAACCATAGACAATATTCAACAACATCACATACATTGCTCAGATACCAAGATCAGTAGTTGAGATACTCCATAATACTGCCATATCTAAAACCACAAAATATCCAGATCCATGATAATATAGAAATGTCTAGAAATGTCCTTTTCATACATTGACCCAACATCAGAGTAACAGTACGAACCACTCGGCCACGGAGGAATAGGCAGTATGTTTCGGGCTCAGTTCCCTCAAAAACTCCTTCGCCCTAAAGCTTATAATGCGTCACTGCAGTTAAAGAAAGAATTTTGATAGTTCTGCCTCAATCTAGTATTGGGCACTATCGTCCATCAGTCTTGAGGGTCGGAAGAGGTCTATAAACCTATGTAGGTCGCAGGATGCAATTGCTTGAAATTGACAGCAATTTGAGAAGGCGATATTACATAATTGATGTGCTCTTTTGCAATAGCATAATAGCTATAAAACTGGGACAGACGTCTATGATCTACGCTAGCATTATATCTGGGGCAATATTACAACTATATATTGAGAGCTTATTAATATAATAACTGCCTAAGCCAAATAGGGATTTTTAACCGTATTTACCGAGGCTAAGATTTTTTTTTTCTTTTCAGACATTTTACTAGGAACGTGGGTGGTTTATCCCCTTTCGAAAACTATGTTTAAAATTAAACTGTTTAAAAAAACTGCGTAAACATAAATAAAATTTTATTTAACAAAAATAAAAAGAGTTTTTCTTTTAACTTTATGAACTTTTTAACTGCATACAATTGAATTTTTGATTCAATTACTGCTCGATCCCCTATTCGTAATAAAGTTAAAACTATCAACGTCATGAAAATGAAAACAAACCAACGAAACAAACGAGTATAATGACAATAGAAAGCATTATCGCTTGCGTAACGCTAGCAAAGTTCTCGTGTAGTATCTACAAAATATGCGTAGTTAAAGGGTACATAATACATCATAGTTATTCTTATTTGGAGTTTATGATCAATATGACAATGTAATTTTCACGTACTCCTATTATTTGCAATGTATTAATTTCTATTTAACTGTTATTTGTTTTGAGTTTAGAGTGTCTGCGGTGATAATCTGTATGCTCAGATTATAATAGTATAATCTATGAAGCGAAAGAATTAATAAGAAATAAATGTTTCGCTGTCGCATTTGAATGTATAAGTATGCTGTTAAATTCACTTAATCTGAATCTAAGACGGATAATCTTGTTAAAACTTACGATTATAATCCTATAATACTATTTGTGTTCAAAATTACGAGATTTTTCCGTGATGTAATAAAAACGGTATGATTAGCAATAATCGGTATGCCTGTTATCGCGGCCCGGGACTTATGTATACGACGTAGGTAGTTAACGAGCTAAATGAACCAATTGCTGCAAATATGTGCAGCTAAACGTTTAATTACGCAGAATTGGAAGTAGAGACGTAGTGGCCCTAAGACTGCAACTTATGAACTTATTTTTTCTCAGTATATTCTTTAGTCTCAGTAGCTGTCTCTTCGGTATTCTTTTTTTATCTTTTATATATCTAGTAGCTGTCCGCCAGCGGCTTGCCCGCGTAGTTTATACGATTACTTGACAGTAAATATGTATATACCTGAGGAACGTTTATTGTAATAAAAAAGTAGCGTTTAGAATTAATTGTATAACAAATTTCTTCAAAATCCGTTCACTAGCTTCACAATCATTAGCATTTATAAAATTAGTAGGACATTTGTGATCAAACACCCCAAAGATTAGAACGATTCAATTAATATCTCTAACTAGATTTAGCACTTTTTGAATAGCCAATGTCATCTCCTGACCAGCAATAGTTAGATTATAAGCAAATTATGTTGTGGGTCGTGGCCAGTTATAAACAGTGGTCGGAATTAGGCAGAGTTATTCATGTACTTACACTGATTTCATACAGCGAAAGAATAAAGTGGATATGCCTCAAATCCCGAGATTAATTTTAAATAGCAGAAAAAACCCGTGATTTTTTAAATAAAAAGTTATTTACTTTTACACAATTTAAACTAGTGCACGCACGACGTTGCCAAACTTACATCTATGAAAGAAAGAAATAAAGAAATCCCGGGAAGGCCCACATTAATATCAACATTTCGATGCAAGTACATAAATAACTCTACCTAATTCCGACCTCTGGTTATAAAACATTTATATTGCCTCTAGTTTGTTTATAGTACCTACCTAACAATTTTGCATTGAATGGCCATTGGTGTAGGCTTTGTATTCTGCATTGTGGTCAGCACTTAATGAATATGCTGTTCAACTTACTGAATATGGAAGTAACCATCACTTGACAAAATCAATAAGTTCTAATTCTAAAAGAGATAAGGGATAGGTGGTGGATTTTACGAGCATGCTTATTATTGAATTAATTTAATTTGTTATGAGACAATTTTTCTTTAAGTAGTAAGACAATAATTGTAATTAACATGATAAGGAACTAAGGTATCGAATTGTGGAGGTGGCTCTATTAGTTACATTGCTGGTGTGATTATTATAATAGTTGGGTGGCAAAGCTTTCAAATGTTCACTGACACTATGGAACTAATCCTACGCTAGGTTGACACATTGTCTGTTGACTCACCGTGGGCGATGCATTCTACCGCCTTGAGAGATACGCGACGACTAAAGTGAAGTAAAGCAAATTTAAATCCCTCAATAATTACGGGTAATATTAAATAATATGTTATTATTAATTAATAATAAGAATTATGTTAGTTAATAACCTCTTTGACCCACTACAGAAACAAAATTTGGATAACCGTGATAAACCCTTTATTGTTAGCTAGTTCTCCATCTCACTCAAACAATCAAGTTCGCCATTTGCAAAGATTTGTGATAAATCTTAAATAGTTATATAAAATAGATTAATTAACTTTCTCTTACAAACATTAATGTGACCATTTTATTTGTTTAATACTCATATCTACGTATACAATACCTTTTACATGCGTATTATTTTTCCGCAGTTTTGTGAAACGAAAGAATGCAAAATACGTATACAATATTTTTTTAAAAAGATCATTTACATATTTAATAAACAATACGCAAATGATCGATCAAATACCAGATAAAGAATAAAAAATCACAGTTCAAAAGGGATTGCCACTTTACAGGTGAATGCCCTTCGGGGTGGCCGGCACGAGAGGATAGTGATTAGTATTTATTCATGGGTGTTAAAGATAATGTAAATTCAGTATTGTTTGTCCAACATCAGCATGTTATATCTATTTTATAGTACTCGGTAAGTACTAAAATATGATGGAAACCAATTAAAATATTAGACTAGAAAAAAACACAACCTACCTACTGAAACACAGAAAAAGATAATTTGCTTACTTAATATATAGACAATATTAAAGAATAAGTTCGTATTGTAGTTATAACAACTATCTATGAATTTTGTAACGAATAACACTTTTGTTCGCGTGTGTAACTATTATCTCATTTTGTATTCCAAGCCTAATTAAATTGCAACAGATCTTGTTTATTATAAATTCTAAATCAGACGGCCCTTCACATTAAAGAAAGAATCTATTATTTCATTATAAGTTGCGATTTCATTATAAGAAACACTTATCTATCTATATTTTTAAACTTGCAGTGCTATTCTGTAAATCGGATTTAAATTCGACGTCGGCACAGCGCTGTAATAACATAGAGGTTCTTTTTTTTTAATAACCCTTACAATGTGGGAAAGACCCTGCAAGGAGATCTCTGAACCCAATAAATTGAAAACGTCTACGTCCAATTATATGTATTGTATATGTCGGAAAGTCATGCGGGGCCGGCGGAAAGTTAGGTTAGTCAACATCCGCAATCTGACTAGTGGTCGAGATATTCCTTCGAAATAAGATCGCATATAGATCACAAATCAGTTATTTAGTTGAATTATTTAATTATCTAATCGGAGTACATTAATAATAACTCGATGCAAACGAATTGCGATACGAAACGCGGAGAGTTCTGCGCTTGCGTTCGCTCAATATGGCCGCACAACGTAAAAGTGCCATCTTCGAACAAGCATAGACCACTCCCAAGCGATGACAGCCGTCAATGTCATAACTTGACGTTTCGCAAAGCACCATAGATCTTGACAGATGACAGCTGCAGGTGACAGATGGCGTTTCGCACAATCGAAGCGCCTTCTCGCCGACACGGCCATCCTGCTGCATCACACGTCCTCGTGTGAGTCTAAAAATGAAAACACTACCAGTAGCTTTTGCCATCACTCGGTCATCTCTGACCAGTAAAAATACCGTCACATAAGCACACCGATCACAAACTATGTTTACTGTTTACAACTATGTACAATGATCAAATACTGTAATGCCTTAGTAAATCAACTTCGAAGGATATCTGAAGTTCAAATTTTAAATCAAGTCTTATTCTCATCAGTACACAACTGAACACATATCGCGATTCTGTACAGTGATAGAACGCACACATCAAGACACATAACGCCTCCATCGAGCATTATATTCCATTCGTGCCTCTAACACCACAAGCAAAACGCCTCCTTCGAGCGTTATGCTACCAGTGCCTCCATCGAGCACATAAACAACCAATGCCTCCATCGAGCATTGTTCCCATAAACAACTCCATTAATCGCTCAAGTAACACCTCCATCGAGTGTTACCCAACTTAATCACGCGATGTGCCAGGAACTTTGAACACGGGATCATCACGTTGTTCCACCAATTCTTCTACAACTAACTGACCTTCAGGCATCCTTCTCAGTCTATCATGAGCATACTTGTACGTCCTCTTAGAATTTAACGCCTTTAACAAATAACGATAACCATGTAATAACTCCATGACCTTAAACGATCCCTTGTATTTCGGATCTAGTTTGGTCTGATTACGCTCCTAATTTTGTAACAAAACGAAGTCACTTCAGTCAGTCAGTCAAATTTAATCATTCTCTCTACTCTGCACATCATCAACTCAATTAATCACAATCGACGCATCATCTAATTCGAGCGATGTAACTCATGTCACCTTCAAGTGACGATACCCCAGAAACAGTCGTCACATCACCTAATACGAGTGATGTAACTCATGCCACCTCCAAGTGACGATACCTCACAAACAGTCGTCACATCACCAAGTGATACAGTTGTCAACGAATTTACGAACATATTTTAACATGTTTTCAAACCAATAATTACTATAGAGCTTTTCCAGAGTTTTCTCCCAGCTCAAATGCATAAGAGAATCATGTGTGCCAAAATGGCGGCAACTTGCTTTACGCTATCGAACTGTCAAAGTCAGTGTTACCATTCTTATAAAATTAAAAGTATCGATGATCACGCCCTCTTTACAATCGAGCAATTAAGCAATCGAGTAAATAAAAACTAAAAAAAAGAAAACCAAACCAAACGATCCCCGCAAAGGTGACGGAGATGTTCTGCGAAACGGCTATTCTGATAGCCTCACGCATCCTCGCGTGGGGGTTCAATCTGAAAGGGAAAATATGCAGCGCAGTAGATTCTTTACTACATTTTGTATAAACTGACTCAAAATTGTAAGTCTTCGAACAATAATATTGAAAGTAATGAAATCATGCTACGATCACTAAGCAGTTCAACGAAACTCATCAGACAAATTAGCTTTCTAAATAAAATTGGAAATCGTGGATGACATAGTAAAACAGTGTCGTATGCAATACTCTATAATTTCAGATGCTTCCATCCAGCACCTTGTGACAACCTCCATCCGGTCATCACAAAACAATCACGTGGTTGGGTGACCTCCATCCGGTACCCTTCCACAACACAACGCATCCACGGGTGACCTCCATCCGGTACCCTTCCACAACACAACACATCCACGGGTGACCTCCATCCGGTACCCATACACAATCGTCGTCTCTTTGTGACGAACCAATAGCGATCGTTTACATCTCCTAGCCAACGCACGCCACTCACAAACGTGGCCGCAATGCGACGGGTAATCTAGCCCGATTTACGCCTACGACTACGAAGGCCCGGAAGATGTAAACAACCTGAGCGACTTACATACTACTGCTTTACAAAAAAAATAGGAGAGAAAAAACAGTTACAAAGAATAAGTTTTGTTGAACTACCTAATTAAAACTAGTTGAAGGTCCAAGAGAACATGAAAGAGAAATTAAAAAGCAATATCGTCAATCTGAACCATAACTAAAATCTGCACGATACTATAAACACTCCTTTCACCAATACCAGTAATTTTAATAGTGTTGCTAATTCGATTGCCATGAATTATTCACGATATTAATTACGTTATAAGGGAGCGCTCGACTCCAGTATCAAAACAAAATGAAAACGACTCACCAAAATGCTGCAAAATACTAGCAAGGGTAGCAATGGTGCAGACGTCCACATGTCGCTCACTAGCAATACCAGCAGACGAACCATCAGGCTTGCCACCGTTGCATCTTCTTCAGCTACAGGCATCTTGAGAGTAGTGACCATCTGCTTCATAATTGAAAAACGTGACAGCAGCGTTCAGGTTACTGTTCTTCATATTAGGAACGCTTAGTTCTTCTTACGAAGGCTTCAAGTGATTCTTCTTGTATTTTGTCAGGATCGAATTCGGGCAGATGCACATGTGACTCGACGACGGCCCAGTCATGACGTAGATGAGGGCGAGAAAGTTTTGATTTTGTTACTGCAATAAGATTCTCCATATCCATGACATCTATGTGTCCACTTGGTAGGTTACATCCCAACTTCTGATGTCGGAAAGTCATGCGGGGCCGGCGGAAAGTTAGGTTAGTCAACATCCGCAATCTGACTAGTGGTCGAGATATTCCTTCGAAATAAGATCGCATATAGATCACAAATCAGTTATTTAGTTGAATTATTTAATTATCTAATCGGAGTACATTAATAATAACTCGATGCAAACGAATTGCGATACGAAACGCGGAGAGTTCTGCGCTTGCGTTCGCTCAATATGGCCGCACAACGTAAAAGTGCCATCTTCGAACAAGCATAGACCACTCCCAAGCGATGACAGCCGTCAATGTCATAACTTGACGTTTCGCAAAGCACCATAGATCTTGACAGATGACAGCTGCAGGTGACAGATGGCGTTTCGCACAATCGAAGCGCCTTCTCGCCGACATATATATAAACTAACACGTCCTATAAATTTCTACGCAATCAACTCTTTCATTATTCTTAACATTTTCTTCATAATTCCTGCAGGCGCCAGTTCTCTTAGCAGGCGAAAGGTAATTGTACAGTCGGGCAGGAGACAGACTTGCTAATTATTGTTTAATCTAGACGCGTCTTAATGATCCGCCGGGAGCCGTCGCCCTCTCAGGGTCGTAGGCCTTTTATGCGCCGCTTAAAGTGCTTCAGGCACTGCGGATTTATTTACTATGTAGCCAAAGTTCTGTCTTGCGCAATGTTTCAGATTTAAGCAGGGTTCGTTGATAAATATAGACGGATATAATATCAATCGATATTTATATTATTTATTGTGAGTTTGAGTTTTGAGTATTCAGTCTTAGCTAAAAAATTAATCAACCCGATGTGACGCTAACAACATTGGCCCGAAGTAGCAATCTTACTTACTAGAAATATTGGATTTTCCCGTATACGTTACTGGAAATCCTCGCTAGCATACTAATTTTTAATTATTTCATAATAAATAAACAAATATTAAATAACTCAAACTGAATTTTTATTTTACACTTTTGATTTAAAAGATCAAATATTAAATAAAGCCTATGAAAAACTGGTAGCTCAAAAATCGTAGCTTTTCATATCCATGATGTATATCGGATGAATATCGGATATTTTGATATTTGTTATAAATATCGGATTTTTGCGAACCCTCGTTGGAAGCATTTCATTAGCGTTCGATATTGGCAAAAAAAACGATAATCACTGTTCATATTATTTGAAAATATTATGACTCAGATATTATCGATTAACAAAGTAGTAATCTCATTACAAAAAAAAAAGAAATGAAATTCAAATAAACTTATATAAATTACTTTTAAAAAGTTTTTTTTGTAAATAAAATAAGAGTCGATTGGTAAAGCTTCGTTCGTTGCGTAAATTCATTGATTAATTTAATTTCTTATGCCTATCTCTTTTTTTTAAAGTGTATGCTTACGTAAAAATTACGCAGTTGCAAAAGTGTAATGTTGTCGCTAGGGCCTCGCGACGCGGTTGTGTCAAATTGACTGTTGATAATACTTGCACGTGGTTGGGGTATTGCACAACATCGGTGGATGTGTGAATCTATTGTTAAGAAACTCAATGTTGATGCTAGATGACTCGTTTATGTATGTCACACACTTTTCTGTGGTGGTGAAGGACGTGCAAACATACAAACTATCGAATCTCTTATTTTTATAACATTAATACAAACAACCTTACATTTCTATGCAACTAACTGTGAAGGTGGTACAGAATGTGGAAACTTATATGGGCTGATTTTTTTTTATAATGATGTTCATTGATCATCATCATACATTATTAATATTGTTGTGCGAGCTGTTATCGCTTGGAGAGCCCACCACCAGGTTTAACTTAATAACTTTTAAATATAATTGTGGTTTAATCATTTGATGTGTTTGGAACTCTAGCCACGTGAAAATGAGGTCCTTTTATTGAAGACACACATTATACAAACATCACATAATCCCACTTTAGAGGTGCTTCTGATTATTATTATAGTTCTTATGCTTTACTTTGCTGTTTTTTATATTATTAAATTGTAATGTAATTATGTGACTGTAATATAATTAGCTTATTTGTGACCAGAAGAAATAATAAAAAAATCTTGCCTCGGTTTCACTTTCGATTTAGGTCAATTGACAGAGGTTAATCATGTACATCCGTGGGCGCCTACTTTTAGTGCAAAGTTTTTCGGCTAGTAGCTCTGCTTGTACAACCCTTATCTCTAACTATATCGTTTCGTTGATAGCTTCTATTTGTCGCTAAAATACCGATACATATTTGATTTCAAAAAATGTTTCATATTAGAGAGAAAATTATATTATTTCTTGTCTTTCTAAATGTCGTCGTTGTTAGCATATCTGTTGCAAGGTTTCTAGTTGCCTAGTTGGGGTCGTTGTGTAGTTGACTGACGATGTCAGCTATTAAGTCGACTATAGTGCCGGCCTTCACACGTTGTGGCGCCGAGCCCGACTGGTGGACCAGCACTACCGTACATGAATCATTCAATCAACATGTTATAACTAGTGATTAAAGTATTATTTACTTGATGTTTGTAACTTTTGCGGAGCTTTCACACGATTATGAGGTAAAAATTAGTATTGAATAGGGAAAATATGAGAGGATTGTAACTTTGCGAAATATTCTTAAATGAAAACTGCTTCAAATCTCAAGAGATCTTCCCATCTCAGAGTACCAGGGACAAAGTGGAGTTTTAAGCATTTTTTTATAAGATTTTTTTCCAGTATCGCATTGTCAATACATTCTGATTGATCAAATAGAATTATTATGTGAAATAAATAGCTTTAAAATATACAAACTTATAAAGTATGTTTACGATAGATATGACAGTTATTACCGGTAAGTTTAATAAAATAATTGTCACACGTATTTATAAAAACAAAATGGATCTCGACACTAACGCAGATTTATTGTTATTATTTGTTTGTGTTGTAATTTTTAATTATCAACATCCGTTCTTAATGTCGGCATGTTGTGTATATTATACCGTGCAGTCTAAACAAAATATGTACGATATCAGACACTAACTAATTTGCTCTGTTAATTTGTTGATGAAAGTATCCAATTTGTTCATCCAGGCAATTCAGAGAGTCAGTGATGTGATTGCATTTTCCATCACATCTCTTAAATTATTTTTTATTGCGTATGCCTCTAAGATTTAACTGTGTAATATTGAAAAGTGGTTTTTAAAAATATCTGCAAAGATTTTTCGGTTGATGCGTTTATTAATAATATGGCGTATGCGTTCATTAATAAGTTTTTATATTCATAAGTTAAAAGATATCTAAATATATAAGATAAGCATTAAATATAAACATTTCTTGAAATGTCCACTCGTCAGTGTGGAAACGTCTTAACAAAATAATGTGAATAAGTGTCAATAATATGTGCATTGTAATTGTATGAAATGCACAGAAGCTCATTGCACGTGCACAATTAATCTGATAATTATTTTGAAAATTTTCCTTATCGTGTTTCTTCCGTATTGGTGAATTAAATATCTATAATTTTGTTATTTTCTGATTATCAGAGAAACAATAAATATTTTTTATTATTATAGGTTACAATTTTAATTGATCACGATAACGCTAGACCACGCTCTTATGTTAGTCATTCAGGTAACAAATCTTCCTGTTAAAATTAAAGTTCGTCTCACCAAAGAAGTCCCTCGGATCACAATATTTCAGCTTTTCTCACAAAGGAATAAGAGTTATGCCGCGGGACTTCTTTCGTGAGACGGACTCTAGTTGCCGCGGTTTATTAAAGTTAAGAAGTCTAAAATATTTACGGCAATGGAAGCACTACGTATAAGACAAATAGATATGTAACAATATAGCGCGTATATACTATCATACGCTGCAGGGGCTCAGGCCTTCCTTATGGATGGTTAAGGAGGATGGCCCTCCACGCTGGCTCAATGCGGATTGGAGGGTATTAACGACTGCAAATGTAGCCGAGACCAACGGCTTAACGTGTCTTCCAAAGCACGGAGTAGGTCGGGATAACACTTTTCGGTCACCCATTCCGTGACCGACCCTTGCGAAAGTTACTTTATAATAATGTTCGCGGGCCACGGCGCTCGTATACTATGCCACCGAGCTACTCTTATAGTAAAATGAAAAAAATAATCGCGAAGATTGAAGGACGCATTTGAAAGAGAATTTTCATCAATCTTGAAAAACAAACCACAGACAGATTTCAGCGAATTTTATGTAGATAATGATTTCTATTTACTTTCTTGTATACCTACAGAACGGTTTGCTGTCCTCTCTGCCTTATCTGGGCAAGTACCTGTGCGCGTTGGCTACATCAGTACTGGCTGACCACCTGAGACGGAGCGGGCGACTCTCCACCACCGCCGCTAGGAAATTGTTTACCGGACTTGCTGTGGGACTGCCCGGTATGCACATTCTTATTGGTTCATTTACACTGGTCTTTTGCGCGCTCATATCATTGGACAATAAAACAATGACCTACCAATGAAAGCGTAGAACACAATTTGCCCGTACGCTGCAGATATCATAGACTAATGTTAATTCGTCGTTATTGTTGAGATAACGTGAGTTCTAGGAATTAAAGAACTAGCGAACAAAAGCGTACTTGTATATACAACCACTTTTTATACCCTTGCCGTTCGATTTAAATAAAGATGCATATCCAAAAGATTTTCATTCACATTCAATTTGCTTTTATACAGAAACTGACTTGTCTTTTTAAAAACGTGAAGAAATCTGCTGTGATAAAATTGTTGGACTAGACATTTTCGGTGGACCAACACACCGAATATTATGTACAATAAAACTAAGGTTCCGTTATCGTTTGGTTACGCAGGCGTCATGATGTTGGTGTTGACGTTCTACGGCGAGGACCGCGTGTGGTCCATCGCCATCTTCACGACCGCTCTCACCATCAACGGCGCCGTCACCGCCGGGTACCTCGGCAACGGGCTCGATATTGCGCCCAATTTCAGCGGTAAACATTTCATTATTTACTACTAACTGTCTCGTGAAAGAATTTTAAAAATCGCTCCAGTATTTCTGAAGATTTCCCCAAACAAACAAAGTTATTATAATATTAGGATTCCTATTCGAATGACATCGATTGTATCCATAGGCCTGAGACCAAGTATTGGGTATATTAATAGACTTGTGATGATAATATTAATATGGATAAGCCTTATTATCAAATGCTGTAATTTTTATGATTGCTTCACATTGTAAACGAAAGTTGCAAATGCACGGTGGATAGCCTCACAATTCCATAATTATGATAATATGATTCTTCACTTCATATAAAGTTTGACTGTGCTGATACACCTCTGTCCGCACAATGTTTCTAAACAGAGGTACGAAGGTTAACACCTCGCGTCAATTTTCTATTTATTAGTAAGGTGCACTAGTGATTTTTGTCATCGTGCTCCTGTTATGTCTATGGAAATCACCCAAGAAGTTTGGTTATTTTGTTATTTATCTTTGTACTATATTAATTTTAACATAGACTTAATATATTTTATTTAAAGTCCTTGGAAGTTGCCTAATTGTCACGTGCTCGAGTGCGCATGTTATTTCCTGAAGCAACTAGGTAGTTAGATAAATATGTGGTGTATAAGTATTATTTTTTGTCAATAGATAGATAACACTTTATTGTTAACACCAAATACGAAACATACATAGAACAAAAAACAATATCACTAAGCTTTGTGTCACAATCGGTGATGTTATCACTATACAGCGATCTCTTCCAGACAACCTTTAGAAGGAGAGATGAATTATCTTAAAAGTACGAGGATGTATAATAATCTAATGATTACAATAGATATTAAATAAATATACGTACATTAAACAACATTCCTTCATATCACTACATAGTATAAAACAAAGTCGCTCTCTCTGCCCCTATATTCCTATGTACGCTTAAATCTTTAAAACTACGCAACAGATTTGATGCGGTTTTTTTTCATAGATAGGGTGATTCAAAAAGAAGGTTTTTATGTATTATACAAGACCATCCTGGCGAAGCCGCTGGCGGAAAGCAAGTAATATACGTGGGAGAGCCACGCTTCGGCATGAATGGGCCGACTCGACCGGAGTGATACTACGGCCTCACAGAAAACAGACGTGAAGCAACGCTTGCGTTGTGTTTCGTCGTGTGAGTGAGGGTATCGGAGGCCCAACCCCTCTATTCCCTTCCCTCTACCCCTCAACCCTTCCCTCCAAGGCCGGCAGCGCGCTTGTAGCCCCTCTGGTGTTGCAGGTGTCCATGGGCGACGGTAATCACTTACCATCAGGTGATCCGTCTGCTCGTCTGCCGTCTATCCCATAAAATAAATATAGTGATATATCGATCGGTAGTCAATGTATCTTTAAGTTTTATTAAATGTAAATTCCTTTGTTCAGGTACTATCTTTGGTATGGCAAACACCCTTTCGTCGTTTGGCGGGTGGCTCTCTACGTTCATGGTGGGCGAACTTACTAAAGAGCATGTGAGTATTTTTTTCTATTTGTCACTGGATTAAATCTCGAAATCCGGACTTACCTCGAACTTCTCCGTACTTCAGAAGACAAGTCTCTATTAAATTTGAAGAAGTCACCTATGTTTTTCTTTCCGTGTGCGTTACTGAAAACCTTGTCTCCTAAATGTGGGGGTATTAATATCTGTGTCAAGAACACATATATTTATTATGATACTAGATTATGAAGCAGCTTGAATCAGTAGTCGTTTCTTTAATTACAGAACACTGTCGAGCAATGGATGATCGTGTTCTACATTCTATCGGCGACATACATTCTGGGCGCTCTCTGCTTCCTTTGCTTCGGGTCTGGTGAGAGGCAGCCTTGGAGCTGTTCTCAACCGGTTGCAACGAAACAGGAGGAGGAACCTTTGCACGAGGAGAAGGCTTAGAGAAACGAAGAACAGGTTGGGCTGCGCGGACCAACGGATTCACCTTAAGCTCATTAATACGATGCAATTGTAGCGGAGGTAGAGCGAGCGCTATATACGCGTATAGCGACGTCTCACTCTAATAATAGCTTTTGCATCGCGTTTGGGACTGGTGGAACTTATGGGAGCTGCATAGGCCAGACTGATTTGTTTAATTACTAAGTTAATGTTTTTAAGTAATCGTATGGAGGATATTCTCTGTTTTATAGTTTTGTCAGACTTTGGAATGTAAGAAATACGCTGCATTGTAAAATATCGATTTATTTATCCAGGAACGCCATAGATGTTGCATTTGAAATATGAGAATTTTGTGTCGGTTAAATTAAATTAGAATTGAGAGAGTAGTTACTATATAATATTGTTACTTTATTTATGTACCGGTCTGACGAAACTATTAACTATCAGTTTTGCGACTTCACTAATAGAAAAAGTGACGTCACAAAACTGATATTACGATCTAGCAGATATTTCGATTAATGTTTTGAAGACACTTTAAAACATTCAATCGAGATTCTATAGCGTTGCTATGACGAACGCGACTATTTATAAAGTTTAAATAAGAATAGTCGCGTTTGGCGAAGTAAAAGTAATAAAAAAAAATATATAAAAAGAAACTCAAAAAAGGCTGTTAATGTTAATGATTGTGATTTATTTATAACGTGCTGGCTTGCGCAATGGACACTCGATTTTATATAAACTCCGTTTCTATAGCTCTGCCCGCTCACTGATATATAATAAATTAATGCAAATCAACTTCATCGATCACTTAGTATTTATATATATTTCAACATGAACTTTATCACATAAAGTCTGAATTTGTCATATTAAATAATATATAAGAATTATATAATAATTTAGATCAATTTCGTTCTGCGTTCAAGACGTTTTCTGTGATGTCACTAGTTTCGCCCTTCGTATGTCGCCGCTGTGACGTCACAGCCAACGTAAGCGCTAGGAAAAGGCGTGCGGTAGTGGTGCTATAGAAATAGAGTTGTAACTGAACGGTGATTCTGAGAAACCCGACTCATCGTTATTTGAATATTAGTGCTAAGAGACTCAAGAGGTACAGTATTTAGATTTTGTTGGCCCTATTAGGCTTTTGGTAAGGCTGTGGACTAATATACCGACAGTTATCCAACATTATATGTATACATTTATTTAAGGATTGAAAATTATCTATTACATAAACAAATTTGAAATGAGATATATATTGCACGTTCTGCAAATTAATTATTGTTTGGTTAGATTTTCGTCTTTTTAAAGATTGAAGCCTTTTATGAATTCAATATGCTCTAATGAACTTTGTGTGAGTTGCATAAACTCTTTAAATCAAATCATATGCTCATTTTATTTGAAGCTAAGGTATATTGTCCATATGCTATGTTAAGTTGCGATGTGGGTGTTTTGTAGACTGACTGATTGATTACTTCTGGTAATATGTATCTACAACTTTCGGATATTTTTTTATATTTCCTCATCGTACGACACTCATAGAGAATATAGATAAATGTATGACAAAGTATTCTTGGAGTATACAGTCTACAAATATACCCAGCAAATGAACTGATAGGTAGTTAAGGTTTAGCGTGAATAAATCAGGGACCAAAAATATAAGGGCAACAAAATAACCACACTCATATTTATAGCGTATTTGATTGTTTAACACGGAAAAATATCGACTTTATTACGTTGCAGTACGGTCGTTATTCATTGTCAATACTATGTTTTTGAATCTTTTAGCAGTTTCTATAGGAGAATTGTTTTGTTTTTTTTCTTTAATGATTTATCTGCGCATTCGCACAATTCTGCCAATGTCAAGTGAATAAATTAATTTCTACATGTAAAATGAAATGTATGAAAGATGGAGATGGTCTCGCGATTCGAGTAATCTGGTTGCTTTGTCAGGTAATATATTTCAAAGTAATGTTTATTCAAATAAACTTATCAAAAGTCCATGTGAAGTGACAAACTTTTTATTACTTACCATTACCACTCTATCAGGACACCTTTTGGTTGATATATAAAGAGGCTTTTATAATCTAATTTTCAATTACGTTTTTACCTTCGTTATAAATAAATGTAAAAATCTGATTTTCCTATTCTTTCACTTATCGACGTTAAAACGTTTAGTGTCGACTGTCAACCAATCTTTAAATGTTATGCTATAAATATGAGTGCTTTAATTACTCGAATTTCTTGATAACAATGTATTAAGTATATTTTATAAGTATCAATTTATTTATTTTTGTACTATATCGAAAGTTTAGGAAGATTCTGAGCCAATCTTGTTTACCCAGTGGACGAAACTTGACCATAGACAAGTCTCGTTTCTTTTTTTTTTACCGTAAGACATATCTAGATTTTAAGATTAAGCCATGTTCGCACTTAGCTTTATTACAAGGGACAATGCATTGTTTTATTGTGCATTTCGACAGCTGTGATAAAGAGATTTGTCTATGGCCTATTCTATGTTATAGTGTCTAAATTTAGAACACAACTTTAGATCATTGGTTGTTCAAAATTAAATCTTAACGGCTATTAGTAGTTCCTAAATTACGATCAGTATTCAGTGACATTTTGTTGTTTTCTTTTGTGAGCCTCCACGGGCATTAATTTTTTAACTATTGCAGGGTAAATTAACCATAGGGTATATAAATAATACTTTTAAACAAATTTATATAATAAGGTCTCTTCTGATCACGGTGCATGTCGTAGCAAGATCGTAAGTGTTTGAACTAATCCAAATAAATAATACAAGGGTGACTATGATGATTGTTTACAAAGCTGCGTCATTTACGGAAGATATTAATGACGTGGTTTACATAGCACCTGAGTGAATAGATACTATAACATAAATTGCATCTGAGTGAATATATACTACAATGCCTAGCGACACACTGCGAATCATGCACCGTGTACATAAGACCTTAGATTACAAAGAATTGTCCGTGGGAATGGAAATATTAGGTATTCATTTATTTATGCTATTTCGTATAACTGAGGCATGCTGTTGTGCAACATCACAACGGCTGCATCCAGCGACCTTCACTTCTAAATTGTATTTTCTCGTATTAAATTCAATTTTGAAGTAGCAGTAACGGTTGTTTAGGATCAAATTATATTAAAAAAAATGTATTTGTTAGTGAATTTATCAAATTCCATATAGAAATGTATTAAAAAGGGGTACTTTGTGCGCATTGGCATCTTTTTAATAATTTTCACACTATTTAATTAATTATGATCATATGTAATTTTAATTTAATTGTTAATATAATTATAATTACATAAAATTTGAAAATGGTAACTCGTGAAATAGATTAAAGTTAACATAAATGAGAATCTTAAATAATCAATAGTAGGTATTACAGTTTCATCACAAGACAACAAATGCCCTATTCAAAACATGTAAGGTTGATTTTGGCACACATACAACATGTAAGAATGTGTTTAGTGTGCCGCGATAAACATGAATTAAGTATTACTTTGTTAAGTCGGATGACAACTCTGTACTTTGTGAACCGTTTATAATGATTTTTGAAAATAAACTTTTTAATTATGACTCTGTTGGTTTTCTTTCTTTTTATTTCTACAACTTCATTATTTCCATACATTTATCGATTACTTTTTTTAAAACGCTTTATTTGTTGATCAACAAAGCAATATTACCTTTTTTGAGTATTAGATACATTTCAATGACAGTTTATAAATGATTAAAGCAAAGGAATATTTCCGAAACACCTTCATATAATGGAGTTTGAAATAAAAAACCTTACGTTGGTAACTTAAATAGTTTATTGAAGAAACGTTACACATTAGCACAGCCTAGCTGTCCCTACGAAGCGTCCGCTTCATTTCTATCGTTACAAGGCAAGGTGAACCAACACTCGCACACTGCCGACCTCCATTGCTCGGTAATTACTTATAAACAATTAGTCGATGTCGATATATATGCTTTATTTATTATTGACAATTTACTTAGAAATAAAGAAAACTTGATTTACTGTGAAGCGCTCGCTTGTTTAATTAAAGGAGAACGATCGACACTATTACCCATATAATACACCGCCAGAATAATTAAGACTGATCGTCGTACATACTCGTCGTATATAATAAGGGGTCATTTTACATTGGCATTTAGTTACAAATAGTTTTCTTTGTTCGGTTTCCGAGCAATGAAGAAGTAAGCAACAACGTCGACTCTACCTATCACAGGTTTTAATATCTACATGTTATGTGTAGAATGTGAGCTTATAGATGCAATAAGTTATTTAATATACAAATTTACACGTACTTATTACTCTTGACAAAAAAATAAAATTAAGGTATCCTGATTTAAGGTACTCTGTCGACATTATACAAGACGGTATATAAAGCTTCAATAACATACCGATGACTAAATATCATCAGAGGGTTCTAGCATTCGGTATTTCCGCTCGCACATCAATAAAGAATGTGGTAAGTAAATAATGTATTAAGTTTATACGTCTACTATATAAAGTAGGTTTATGTATAAGGGATTATTATAGTATAAAGTTAGTGTAAATTTGTATAATATTAACAAATAAATAAAAGGTAAAGTGAAACATTGCGGCGTAGCGTCGCATTAAATATCACATGAATGAGTGCATTTATATACTATTTTTTTTTAAATTATCATGCAGTGTTACCTGAAAAACAGCTAATACCTTCTCCTAAGTAATCCTCATGACAAGAGACAAGATATTTAAGAAAGAAAGACAACATTGTAGGGTTCAAAAACATAATTTATCTGGCTCTTTCCTGGTTTGCAACATAAACTAGTCTGTGAATATACCAGTGTGTACCAAAATATGTTTCTCAAGTAACACCGCGCTAACTACATCTATTTCAATTAAATCGATCAACAGATTCATTTAACTACGAGTATTATAGCAATTTGTACTAAGCGTGCTTCTTTTTATGTCAAATTGTTGAATTTTCGACTCTATGTACATACAATTTAGATGCAATTTTCAATAAATAACTACAAAAATTCAAAATAAATTTGTATTCGTAAGAATATGACGGCGAAAAAACTGAGATTGGTAGACATAAATTTAAAGGTAAAATAAGCTTTATTTATATTGTACTAAAGATTCGGTTTGTGTGCAACATAAGTGACACAGAGCATTATTTACATACAGTCCTTATTTCTTATTATAATGTAAGGACATAAGAATTTCGCTAATGGCAGTTACCAGATAAAAACATATACTTCATAACATTATTATCATATCTTTACAACATTACATAAATGTCGGTTAACTAAAGACTAGTGCGTTGGATTATATGAAAAACTTCTTGCCGGATATCAACAAATAGCAAAGAAATCGTTGTTTCATATTAAGTTTACGATATTTGATTTCATTTTGAAATTGTTAAGCGCCATCTTTAGTTAACCGGTATAAACATCTTAATATGCTCAAAGCACTCCATTTTGATCCCAACATTAGAAAGAAAAAAACACCTATGACTCACGATCACGTTAAAACAATGGCTTTATTCACATCTTAACCTACGGCGATCGCTAACATGCACCGAACAACCTTAGTAGCTGCAAGATGTTTGTGCACCGTTCGCAAATAACTACATGTGCAGATGAAAGGTTCTAAAGGCTATCAAGTCCCGAGTATATTCCGTTGAGGGGCAAAACAGTGGTACAGTCGGTGGTGATTACGAGACTTGCCGCTTGTGCACGTTAGTTATTTGCGGACGGTGCACTGGTAACTTGCTGGTATTACTTAGCAACCAATTTTAAGTTAATGTTGCTGAATATCGTATTTTACAGTAATTTCAAAAGAGATCCGCAAGATAATCTCGATAAAGCGATCGCCTGTGGTTACACATTAGTAGAGGTCCTAATTAGTGCTAAATGTCAAAGGAAAAAGAATTCACGTCCAACTTATAGATCACCACGCTGTGTGTGTGTGCTGTAGACGAGGATTAATATTTTCCATTTATTTAAATGTTCTACGAAATCTAATCAATTTACAAGAAAGATCCCGTCATTAATTATTTATTACACATCGCACGCTAATCATAAAAAGACATAACTCGGCAATTGCGATATTGGAGATTCAATCATAAAACTTTAAAACTTAATGGTTAAATTACCATTCGCAATATTCGAGTTACGTCTTAGTTCATTTCTGTACTCTCGAATATAGGTCGATCTCAAAACAATCGGTGAATTGCAACCGCTTGATTAAATTATATATTCTAAAGGCCTTACTAATAAGAATGGTGTAGTTATACTTTTCACACCAATATAAAGACACATTGGAGTGACTTTAACGGAGCTATGTGAAACTAAACAGAGGTTATAAATTTACTCATCATTAAGACTTATATTTATAGCTCGGGCTCTGATTCTCCATTGACATTTCACACTATCGGATACCAATTTAGATACAATAATCATCACATCAAAGTTAACACGTCACATACACAATAGACTAGAAAAAATTTAAACAACCACTTTAACACTTAAAAACAACGATTGGTCAATTGACAATTAGAATTACACAACAGTTAAATATAAATAACGAACAGAAAACAATTAAATTTCATCGAATACAAGAGAATGATCTGTAACGTTCCTTAATTGACACAATTAACGTACGTGATATTCGATTAGTTCCAATTAAGCTCAGAAAGTGACAAAGGGACTGGACTGGACATATTTAATTTATCATAGTATGCCGTCATGGCCACGGGTCATGGCCATGCCAGCGGAATTGCCGTGGCTACCCACGTGCGTCCGTGAGATGTCAAAACGGGTGACAGATGTGATTGGTACGACGATTGGCATCACATCTGGCGGTTCAATAAGATAACGATGGTTTGGCTTTATGAATGATGATTTATAAGTATTTATTTTCTTGGAAAAGCTTTCTTGGTAATATTTGAGACTTTTTTTTATAGACGCTTCCGGAGTTGTTGTCATGGCATTCTTATGAATCATTCATTGAACTCTCTTAATTTAGATAAACTGTGTGCACAGACTGCAAAAACTCGGAAATAGGTTTAATACAAATCTTTTAAATATAATTCTATTAAATACAATAATCCATATGTTTAAATATTTATCGATAAATATTAACGGAGTAGTCCAAAGCATGACTAATTAAAATTTGTGTGCGCAAGCGTACCATGACGACACGTTCACAGAGATTATATCGCACACCTAGATCTAAACTAAGACAACTCAAAAAAGTAATGTGGAGGTCTGACAATACATTTATTTACGCGGCAGGAACGCGACCACTGTTGATTCGACAAAAGAAAGCTAAAGTTATCTATCGGCTCATCCCCGAACCTTGATTGAATTTGTTATGTTGGATAGATGCGTATGATCACAGAATATTTGAATATTGTACAAAGTCAAAACTCACTCAAATTTTTGAGTTGTCTCAGTTTAGATCTAGGTGTGCGATATATGCGTTTTGCACCACGACCTTGTTGCTAGGTTCTGATATTTCACTGGCCCGGCCACCACCACTACCACTACCACTCCCACATGAGAATATGCCTAGGATTTCCATTTGCCTTTTGACCAGCTCATTGGTCATCTGTTATCGGTCAACCTGTTAGGCGACAAGGGATAGTGCTTAACGAATTCTCCCTGAGTCATAAAAAGACGAAATAGGGATAATAAAAAAGTAGCAGGTCAGTGTAAAATCACGCCTAATACCGGTATTATAAGTATTTAATAAAAAACGACATTTGAAATCATGGACAAAGTTTGCATACAAGATCAAGGTGCAAAACGCAAGCAGATAAGTGTGGAAGCTCGCCGTCTACCAGCTTCAGTCGACTATCCTTCGCGTTTCCTCTCTACCAGTCCGTACGAGTGATTCTCGTCCGTGAAATGTATGCAAAGTACGACATTCGCTATCGAACGCATTAAATATGATAAAGAATACTATAAACAGTTTCTATGCATCAGTTAAATAGTTTTTTTTTGGAAATTACAGTGGCATCTTTGACCGCAAACTTTTGGTATCTATTGGTGCGTTGTATAAAATTAACTATAACATTTAAGTTCACATTGCCAAAATCTATTCATGGGTGTCCTATAGTATTTGAAGAGAAAAATCAAAACATTGATTTCAGTACACAAAAGTGAAAGATGCCTGCATAATTGCAATGAAAAAAAAAATGTTTTCGTCAACTTTAATTTTGAAAGCTTCAAACGCTATCCGCCATGATCTGACGTCATTTGGTCAGTATATTAATAATATATAACTTGTGATCTGTGTTTTTAAACCATTGTTACATTTGTATTACGGAAAAATACATTTACTAAAAGTGGGCTGATTGTGAGAATAACCAAAACTTCGTTAAAAAGGTAGAATGATGTTTGTTTTTTCATAATGGTAAAACCATTATTATCATATACCTATATGTCAAGTCGAGTGAAACTCACTTAGTAGCGCCATAAATATCCGCTAGATAAAACGAGAACGCTAGAATGTTGAACGTTATGACCAGAGGTCAGAATTAGGTAGAGTTATTTATGTACTTGCATCGAAATGTTGATATTAATGTGGACCTTCCCGGGATTTCTAATGGACAATCTTGGACATCTTTGGATATCCGATGTCATTGATGTAAGTTTGGCAACGTCGTGCGTGCAGTAGTTTAAATTGTGTAAAAGTAAATAACTTTTTATTTAAAAAATCACGGGATTTTTTCTGCTCTTTAAAATTAATCTCGGGATTTGAGGCATATCCACTTTATTCTTTCGCTGTATGAAATCAGTGTAAGTACATGAATAACTCTACCTAATTCCGACCACTGGTTATGACACAAAATGGCGGCTAGCGATTCGCGAGAGAAGAATATTCATAAATATTACCTTTTGACATTTTCTGTTTTATTAAAACGAATTCTACTGATTTATTTTAGGACAATTGCGACGAGGAGCTAGATGAAAACTCGTACTCAACATTCTGTACAATAATTTTTGTATCGAACGTGGTACATCTTGCATTTCCTCGACAGTACATCCATACAACGTACTAAAAACCAATAAAAAGGTATCTAATAAAAAAGACTTTACTATAAGGTGCATACAGTCCCTTTTACTTTCGCACCGCGGCAGCACCTAACCTTGATTCGAACCAACAATACAAATCTACTTTGCAATTCCGTTAGGAACCATCGTGTTAACGAAATATGTGTCTCCCTGAAGCATATTTATAATATTAAGTGTTATTGTATTCGCAATATAAGTAAATCTAATTTTTATATTCTATCTATGTAAATTTCTTTTGATCTGTAGAATTTCTTTACTCGATAATCTATGACAGACCAATGAAACTGATCCACATTAACTCATACTCTAAATGCGAGGTAATGATATTTTAACTGCCAATAGATGTCGCTAGTGCGCGTTAAACATTTAAAAGGGATTTCTTTATTGATAGAAAAAAAAGGTTACTCAAATTAGCACACAAGCGACATCTTTTGACAATCTTAGAAGAATACTCAAAACTAAGAACAATAATCGACGCAAATTTTACACGCTTAAGGTTCTATATCGGTTGTATCCACATTTCGTCTGTGCGTAAAGACATTTCTACAGATGAAAAGGTTTATAATTCGTCTTAAACATTAAATTCTTAATTTATTATTCACTCAAGGCAATTTTTAAGAAGCTTTGTATTTCATTGGTATCTATGTACTAGCTAAAGTTCGTCGTTTACTTTAAAACTAATTATTAATTATTATTATATTACCGCTGGAATTGGAAATTTGTATAAAATTTATATTGAATTATTAATTTAATAAATGAATAAACATTTGGACATAGTGATTTCCATTTTTCTGAATTTATGGTAAAGTGAAGTATTAGAGTTGAAAATTCGAAGCGAAAACTTATTATTTTAACATGGACTTTGTCATTCTGAAAAAAAAAATGTAAATTTATAATCTACTCATAGACTTGTTGGATTCTTTTCAAAACTTAACTTGTAAATAGCGGAAAAAATAACATGTAACAAAACACATGCATTAATGTTTTAAAGACGAATTCTTATCAGTAGGTTGACATAAACACCTTAATTTTTAAAACAATTATAATACTGTATAAGCAAACTTTAAATATAATATTGCAACTTTACAAAGTCACTTCAACAAACTACAGTATAACGTAAAATCCTAAAAAGATGTAAAAAAAAACAGACAAATATGATTTTTTTTATAAAGTAAACTTCAAAATTTATTTGAATAACCTTATCGTTAACAAACTATTTCACCTGTTTTGTGGTTTGAGCACTAAATCTAGCTTAATAGAACATATTAAAAAGACACGTTAAGGTGCGTTCAGACTTGTGACATTTGAACGCTTAGTGCACGGTGTAATTAATTACAATATAGCATCTAGCTAATTAGCCACGCTTGAATTAAAATAAATTACAATAGTAACCTTAATTTTATAATAAATTAGAAAGTAAGAGGACGCTGTCTTTCTGAAAGATGTGACCTCGTGATATGTCTAACATTATTGTCAATAAATTCATAATTGCTTACTTAATATTAACTTTAACGAATTCGTTTCTCTAACTTCTGGTCGAGGTACAAACTGTAATGTTCGATACACAAACACACATTCATCAGGAAAAATAGTAATTTTTCAAATCTATTTTGAATTTAGTTATCAAGAGATTATGATTTAACGACAGATAATAGTGAATAATGAAGTCTGTTGTACTTCGACACGCTCGTGACTACTACCACTGAGTGCGGTTCGTTTAAGTGTTACAAGTGTGCACGCACCTTTACACCACAAATTCAAGTACAACAAATTGGAGACAAATTTGATTAAGTAACATATTTTGTATGAACATAATTAATTAAAGTATTGACAGTCCAGTATTATTTAATTACACAATTGTTTTTAATATTAAACAAGTTCACTGTAAGTTTTATGAAGGTATATAAAGAATGGAATTTATTAATAAGTGTTTAAGGGATAGTGGTTCTAATGCGTAACTTACAAGGTCTAGTTTCGGTGGCGGGGCGCCCGCACTCCTTCCCTATGGGATGCGTACTGACTGAAGAACTTTACTTGCCTGCAAAGTTAATTGTATGTTTTAAATTTTTATTTTTAAAAGCATATGATATTGCGACGACGCTAAGACGGTATAGTAAGAGCTTTATATTGTATTATCTAAAATGAAAAATCTTGAAACTTTGACCGTAAATAACATTATATAAAGGTTACATTTTAATAGTTATTGAGTGGGTAATATCTAGTGAAATAAACTCTTACAGCGCTACTTATAAACGTGGTATAAAATGTTATATTAGTGCAGAATACGCAAAATGTCAACTTATAAACTCGGTGTAACTTATGCTTAGCATAACCTGGATGTAACGTTCTAACAAAACTTATTCCACCGATATTCCGCCCGTCACCCTAGTATAACTGGTGTAGCAACGGATTTGTCAAATAACATTTTGATATTGTTGATGCTTTATTGATATTTACCGTATTAGATAATTTTTAATAATATTAAAACGTGTTTTTATTGAAATATGGCGTTTAGACAATACAAGAATTGGAAGATATTAATAATTTGATCAATCGATCGCAAATGTTGAGGACGAGAAGAAAATCTAAAATATTTAGAACTAGAAATGCTCCCTTCCTTTTGTACAATGACGACGAATTTCGTATAAAATATCGTTTTTCTAAAGACGGCGTCTTATTGTTAGAACGTTTATTTGGCAGTGAGCTATATTGCAGATACTGATAACGCTGAGATACTACTTTTACATGCCATTTTGATAATAATTTGTATTTGACTTAATAATTTACAATAACTTCCACAAAATCACCCGCGTCTTGTTTAAGGAATAACCACATGTAACGTAAATCAACCAAACTTCAAACTCAGTGATATTTGACACTGCAACCGAATCACAGACAAAATACTTTCTTTTTTTCGATTTTGTCTATGAAATGCGGCGTTGCCGCTACGTGCATCGAACATAAGGGTGGAGTACTTACGCCGATGATATACCAAGTTTATAAGTCAAAAGATATTCTTCCGTTATTATGAGCATATACCGAGTATAACTATTCTTGGTATAACGATTGAATAACCATAGTTTAATGAATTTTTATAAGTAAGGCTGTTAGTAATAAACTCTAGTGTAAAAATAACTTTAGCCAACGGGAAGAGAGATTAATTTATCGTTGTATGATAAATTTGGTATTTGCAAAGCGATTTTGTGAAAATACGGACGCTGAATCGAATTCACTCCTGAATGCGAACTCAAGTCATTTAGTATAGAAATTCTATTCCCAAGTCATATCAAAACTCACTTCACTTATGCCAAGAAACGTTATTACCAATACAAGGTTGAGCGGATGCCGCTTTTGCAGAATCGCAGGGCTGTTTATTAATTTTATTTCTCAAAACGATCATTAGCTGATTCGTAAGTACTATTACTTATAGTGTAAGTAAAGGCGCTTTTATAAAACTAATTTTCCAATGGGTAATCCATCGATTCACACTGGGTCTACGATTAAATTCACGTCCGTGCAGGTGAGATCTATACAGGGTAAAATTTCAATTAGCGAACAAATTGTATTCCTACGGTTTAGTAAACATTATAGCTTTTTTGGAACTTTAAATTGAAATGTCGATATTTATTAACGTTTTATTTATTTCAATAATATATAAACTGGATATGTTTTGACGAAGATCGAACATCAATCTTTGGGTGCAAAGTATTTACATCACAACGTACACTAGCGGATGGTCGTTTTTTCGTCGAATTTAAATTATAATTTTCAAAATATAAAATCTTCAGTCTTATCTCTTATAATTAGCAGATCAAATATAATTAAGATGTACACGTACACTTTAGTTTTAAAATATTTTAGAAAAATCACCATATTATGTGCGATAGTGATGTTAGTGTGTGGCACATGTAGTGTCCGTTACCTGGAACTCCTGCTCGGTACTGATGACGCCGGTGACGCACAGCAACTGGTACTGTCGCGCGCGCAACGCGCACGAGCCGCGCCGCAGCAGCCGCAACGCCGCGGCCCCCGCGGACGTGCCGCCGCACAACACCTGACGGACCTGCCATCACACCTATGTGTACACTGCCTTGGAAAATAATTTAAAAAAAAAAGAAAACAGTCAAGTGCGAGTCGGACACGCGCACGAATAATCACGTTTGTTGTGACTCTCTTAAATATATATATATTTTATGTTCGAAGTTAATTTATATATATTTTGTGAATATTTCAAACGTCTATCTGTAGTCTTTGTAGTCGAGTAAAAACAAGAAAAACAATCACGTTTGTTGTATGGGAGCGTCCTTACATATTTATTTTATTATGGTTTTTACAAAGACATAATCTGTGAAAATTTTGACTAAATTTCATGATTTATCAGATACAGCCTGGTGACAGACAGCAAGCGAAGTCTTAGTAATAGGGTTCCCGTTTTTCACTTTGGGTACGGAAAGTGGGTACAAAAACTTTGATAGAATTTTTCACTTGAAATTCATGAAATCGATTAATAAATAAATGGGTAAAATTAACATGACACTGGGTAAAGCCTTTTATATTTCTTTCTTTTATATTTCTACGAAAATTCGTCTTTTCGAAATGATAATACGACTCCAAAGAAATGCATTTTCGATAATTTGTGATGCAACGGAAATAGTTTATCCTCTGAATTAAAATTACCTGTGCAGGAGAATGTGAAGGGTCTAATACGAGTAGTGTCGCTTTGCCATCTTTATGTTTTTCATAACCTATTATAGTACGGGAATGACCTGAAATAAATAGTTGAGAATCATACATTTATAATAGCCATATTCTGTAGCAATGGTTGGTAATCAGAGTTTTAGATGTCACTCGAATTGTTTGACGCGCGTTTCGGTCATTGTCTAGAATAATGACACGTTGTCAACTGCAGGTGAACCAATTTGATGGCAATATAAATTGTCAACTATTAACAACTGTCAAGTCAAAGTGTGAATAGGGATGATGACTGGGTAAAAAAAATGCAATTCTATTTAGTCCGTCAGTCAGATAATAGAAAAATATTAGATACGTATTTTTTTTTACTTCAATTTAATAAGAAATAGTATAGATAACAGGCATTAAAGTTGAGGAGTGGGGGCTCGCTATGTCACAGTTGAGTAGAAAACGTACTCTAACGTGACGTCATGCGAAATTTCAACTCAATGTAACGCCGTAATTTTATGATTAGGAAAAAAATAAGTATTTGTGGAAATATTAGTTTATTTTGTAAAAATGTCCAAAAATACCATTGACATCTCGGGTGAGGCTTATGAGTTAACTGGTATACTAGCAATGACTAGTCTTGATACTAATTTTTTTTCTAAAGGATTAATTAGTAAATATTCATTGGCGCGTCTACTACTACAATAAAATGAATTATTAGTGAAGGAGAAGATATGAAGACTTTTTTCTACGTAGGAGAAAAATAAAAACGGTGAAAAAAATATTGATTTAGATGTGTAAGCGTAACATACAGTTGCAATATAAGTAGAGATTAGCCATAAGCAAATATATACAATAAAGCTCCTTTTATTTATTCATGTTAAATAATGGGTCAGGTAAAACGTTATTGGGTCTTCCTGCCGGATCGAGTGCTGTTCAATCAAAATAAATTTTGATAATATAGAGTGTACAAACGCATGTTTGTGTATTATATTATGGTCCCACATATATGGCTAATTTATGTCAACATTTGTCGGGATCGGAATTCATCCAGGAGTATATTCAATGATTATTATATTAAAAATATCACAAGTATCAAGACATATTTATCCTTTTGTTGTCTTTTACAAATTAAAATTTCTCGATTTGCCATTAGATTCTGGTACATCTATATTCGTCAGCATTAAGGACAACATAATCAGAGCAGACCTACCAATTGGCTACTTGACAGTTTTAACAATAAATTATGAGAAACGCAGGCGGATGTGCCAGAGCATAGTGTGACGTCACATTTTAATAAACCGTACGAGTGCAACCAGCATAGCATGACGAACTAGAGAAGGTTTTGTCTTTGCCACTTTTCTCATTGAAATGTGACGTCACGGCTCGGATAGTTTAATTGAATGAATAAAAATGTTGCTCCGTACGATAAGTACGGTTCGGTCATCGTCAGAATTGGATAACGATTGAAAATTACTCATGTCCGGGTTTGAGGGTTTTTTTAATTCAAATTGAGTTACGTAATATGTTACCTTGATGTTGGAGATACAACGGGGCCTTGTACGCGGTGGGATCGTCCCTGAAGTACCTCAACACCCAGTCGAACAATGCCGGGTGACTGCCGTCCTCGCCCGTCGGCTTGTGGAAATCTATTAGCTGACATCTACACACATACATTTTACTATAAAAAAAGACCGGTCAACGGCGAGTCGGTCTCTTGCGCCGAGGGTTCCACACAAATATTAAAGATCTTTATTTGTTTTGACAGTGTACAGTTAGGGGCTCGATGGCGTAGTAGTTAGCGCGCTCAGTATGCGATATGGTTGTTAAGCCACCAATTTGCCAATTCGCAATGGGCCCGCGTAATGGGGCGTGGCCCATTCTCCCTATTCGATTTGAATCGTTTCTATCCATAAGAAAGGCTTGAGCCGCAGAGCAGTTAGTGGGTACGTTAATGGGTATATCGCCAGCCCATTAATGTCCCCAACCAACCAACTGCAGTTAATTAAAACACATGTTCTGAAATCACGTCATCATAAATAGATTGAGATAAAATGCCAGAATTAGTAAGTAGCTATTTATTAAAACTGTCCTAGAATATACGTTATAACAATATATTTCAAACTATTCATAGGCAACAATATTGAAAATGTCATTACCTTAATTATGCAGTCAATGTGAAAAAAGGACTTTATATTAAAATTAATATAGAGATAACAAAAATAAATTTTAGCTAATGTATGGATACTTGACTATTTTTTGTATCTAGTCAAAATTTTAGTAAATGCAGTTTCGGAGATGGAGACGCATGATTAAATTTCGTTTATTTCCTTAATTAATTTAAAATCTAATTATTGCAAAAAAAAATCAAACAACATATAAAATCTTCATACTAAGCCCTTTCATCTGATATGTGACATACAACCGGTTCCTGAACTAAGAATTTAAAGTTAAGCATGATTCAAAGTACACTTAAACCGTAAACGTAACTTAAACAGATTTTGGTTTAGTTTTTAATTTTTTTTTAATGATAAGTTGAAAGCGATTTGTTAAAACTAGGACTTTTTGTTATGTGAAACGTTAAAAACTTCAGTTATTGAGAATAATCAGCTGAGATTTTGTATTTTTCTCAATCAAGCAACCGGCCGATAATATAGTTAGCAAAACTTACTTTATCCTGAATGAAGACAGTACGGTGACCACCTCGCAAGCTCCGATCCACTTGCGTGTGTTGTGTAACTTTGAACCTAATTGTTCCGAACCCTAGAAATAACAGTATTAATTTCAATAAAACATTGTTACGTATCTTTAATAAAACAGTTGATAGATAATAAAAATAATGATTTATAATTATCACGAAAAGGCATTACATTAATTGTGGAGTTGCAGAAGCGTGCGATAGTAAATGTTTTGTGTTTCAGCAATATTATGTTCCGAATTAGTGAATGTATCCGAATATTATGATTGGCATTTTGCAAGAAGATTAGATAAAGGTACATATAATCCGCATTGGGCCAGCGTGGAGGGTCATGGCCCATCCTCCTTAACCATCTATAAGGAAGTCTTGAGCCCCTGCAGTGGGACGTAAAAGGGCTGGTTATGATATTTGGGATTTTGTTTTGACTTAAAGTTATAAATACTTGTGTCGCGCGTTTGCGAGTATTTTTTCATTACGTATGTTATATCATATAATTACATAAATGTAACACCTGGATATATTTTTACGTATGTATACCTAGTTTTTAAAATATGTAAATAGAATTGTCGAAGTATTAATTTTATAACATTATTATAGTGCCTCTCGTTTCTTTTTTAGATATTGCAAAGACACTTATAAGCCTTAATATAATCCACAGTATGTCAATGTACATGAATATTTTTTTTGGGCACAGCGCTATACAAATTCCGGCCATGTCATTTCAAATAATTATTAATTTAAAAAAATGATAACTAGCCTAGTTGACAACTTTTTTAATTTTATAAATAAATAGTCCATTAATATCTGAGAAATAATGTAGAAGTAACAGTATGTCTACGATTAATAGTTTCGGTGATATTGTGCTGTGCAGATTCAATGCACTAAGTGACGTCACACGGTGCTACCGTATGGGCATCTGTGCAATCTTTGTAATATCTCTGTTTGTTTATAGCTGTTATAATGAAAGTTGCAAATTGAATGCCATATGTACTGTAGTAAATTTTTAGTATATTTACCTTACTTTTTTAAAATAGTAGTTTATGTAACTGTCATACAGCGTGTTTGGTAATACCTGTATAATCCCGAATATGGCACATACGGTATGATGAATAGAACCCAGACTAATGATCACTAAGTCTGAAACCCTGCACATGACCTAGATATTTAGCTTTTTTCTTCGAAGTAAAACTGTACGCTGACAACCCTAAAAACAGCTGTTGTTCTAGGAAACGAGAGAAAGTGAGAGGTAATGAGAGAGAGAGAGAGCGAGTACGCCGGGACGGCACGTGTAAGCTTTCAGGGTTGTAGCATATTAATTAAAAACAAATTGTTCAAATATTTGTATGAAAATCTCAATTTACGTGAAATTGTTTTTTGACATATTAATTGTGTTCTTTGTGCTAGGTTGTATGGCCATGTTTCGGGTTTATACATGTATTACCAAACACCCTGTATAAGAAGGGGTATTAAAACACGAGAGTCTGTTTATCGCATGAAGAAAAGCTGAATGCGATAATAAAACACTACTTTATCTTCACTCATAGGAAAAATTGAAGTTAAACAAAGTAGGTAGTAATTTTTGGAATCCCGAATACAAAAACACGATCGGCCAAAAAATGTATGGGAAGCGCGGGAAATTAAGTTCAAACTACGCACGCGTGCGCCATTTTTTTCATATTCAGCCTAAAACCATAGACTAGTTCCATGTATAAAAAAAGATAGCGGTACTATAATGAGTTTTTCAATGCAGTTGCTCATAAAGCGCTATTTTTTAATCCATTGTAAACACCGAAAGTGAGTCTTTAAACGCGTGTTAAATAAAAATGTACTGAAATCATTTACTGCACACGTGTTTAAAAGTATTTTTAATTTTTTTTTTTGGCCGAGCATCAAAGAAATTCAAAACAAATTGATGAAAATATGTCAAACTTTAGAGGCAAAAGTATTGCAAGGAGCCTAGAACGAATATTTTCAAATAAAAATGTATGACACGAAAACATGTTCAAATATCACGTTTAATTTTAACAAATAATTTTTACCTTTAATACATAATTAGTTTTATTAACCTATATATTTGTTTTATTTCCTCGCAAAAAGCATTGAAAAATGTAAGAAACTTGAGCGTAAAAGGTTTTTCGAATTCGTCCCAATGAAAACAATTGGCCCTTATTCGTAAAACCTTACTTTCCGCACTCGTATCTTAAACAACTATTATGTATGATGCAGTTGCCGATACTATAATGAGTTTTATTTTAATTTTATGTTTATGCGTATATAAAGTGCGTATTTATAGAATCGTCTTTGAATTCGCAATTCGAATTTTTCGATTTAAGTGTAGATAAACATTTATATATAAGCTGTATATAATAAATGGTCTACCTGTGTGTCGATGCCCATCGCCCAGGCGCGCTCCACCAAGAGCTGCAGGCGCGGGATGGCGGGCACGCCGCCGCCCTCGGCCGCCGCGCCGCCCAGCAGCGCCGCGTACGGCGGGTGCCGCAGCAGCGACGACAGCACCATCTGCATGTTCCTGCATGTGCCGCCACACGCGTGTGAGCTTTACGGACCGCGCTACTTAACGGACTGTGCGCGCGTCACGGTACCGGACCAACTACAGGTCTTAAAATGCCGGTTTTTATTTCACAAAAACCGGTATTTTCGGTTTTTAATATAATAAAACAAAGTTGCGCGCAATTCAATTCAAGCGACACAGAGAAAAAGAGAGAGAGAAAGAGAGAGAGAGAGAGAGAGAGAGAGAGAGAGAGAGAGAGAGAGGGAGAGAGAGAGCTATTTTCATTGTCCTATTCTTGTAAAATTCTTAGTCTACTCATATATAGGGCAAGTTTGACCATGATCTCATATACGGTTTATTCCAAAAAACTATTAAGCAAAGTGCAGAGAGAAAGAAATGTAGGTACCTAAACTTTTTTGCATTTGAGTAGGTCAATATATGTATAGATGTTGTAGTTTATACTTTGTGTATAAATATAATAATTACGTACATAACTTGAAATTAAATAAATTATCTAGTCGATTAAAAATGGTTTTATTTAGAAAATAGTAATTTGCCATTTTTCTGCCATTCTTGTACCTAACTTACCTCTAAAGTTACATTACATGTAAGAAGATGCTATAATAATTAGTGATTTTATTCAAATCCCGAAAATACCGGAATACCGGGATTTATCTGGAGTAAGTACCGAAAATAGCGGTTTCGCAAAGATGGTACTGTATTGCGACCTCTAGTCACGAGACACGCTCCTCTACTTAGCGGACTGTGTGCGCGTCTGCATGTACTTAGGATCTATGGCGCGTGAACGTTCAAAACTTTTTATGCCAATTGGCAGAATGTCTACGCTCCTTTGTCAAATGAAAATTACTTATGGCATGTCTTACAAAATTTTTGTTTTACGTTCACAGTGTGATGTAAGAAAGAGAGAAAAAAATGTTTGGGATGTGTTTCAGCAATATTGTGTAACACTACAAGTGTTTGTTTCGGTGTTCGATTAATACTTTTGTGGTTTCCTTTAACTTTCGAAAAAGTAACGGGTGCTTGGAAAATTTGTCACTTAGATCAGAAAATTGATCAAATATATTATTAGAACAAATTTTAATCTTTATCGAGACTTTCAATGTTTGTGAAAATATTTCTCTCGGCTGTACATTAATGAAAATACTCTTTGTAGTAGTGAAATAATAACAAGTGCTTGAAAAATTGTTTGTGAGGTTGTCGTTTTTCTACCGACTCATGGTCGAAGCTTGGTCACATGGCTTCATCATGACACTTCCATAAAAATTTACAGATCTTAGCTGTTTGGTGAATTTTAACGACCACAGATGCACCCGTTACCGACGACATAACAAGCCTTCCGAAGCACGGAGGAGCTCAGGATAATAAATTTCCGGTCACCCATCCTATGACTGTCCATTGCGTAAGCTCCTTAACTTCGCAGAAAGTACAGCACGTACCTGTACCCGCAGCCCCAGCCACGGTCTCCGTACGTGCTGGCGTAGTGGTCGACGCCGCCGCACAGGTACGTGCGTACTATGCTCGGGTTCTGAGCATTCAGCGACGCTATCCTCTCCAGAATACCTGCCGAATACAAAATTTACTTAATATCCTTTGAATATCATACAAAAATAATGTTTAATAAGTAATTTTAAACTCTCCGAATCTTTTGCATTTTCCGTCGTCAATAGACATAAACGTGAGGTCATAGCCTACTCTACAAACATCGGATCCAGGATTTGGCTTAGGAGGGGCAAATTTAATTTTGTGGATTGGGTCTGGAGCATTCTTTGCGGGATCCTTCAACACATCCTTAACTTCTTCTTGCTTTATTTTCCAGAAAAGAATTATCAATCTATCTGAAGCTAAAACTCATTAATACCTCGCAGGGATATTACGTTATTTTTACGTTTTCTCACGTACATCTCCTGTTATAATGCAGGTCTCACTTACACAATTTTAACGAAAATAATCATTTATCATAAGTCAAGAGGAGGGAGGGGATTGATCTCCCTTTACCCCGCGCATGCCTAAGAGGAATGTCACAAAGTATTTGCTCATAGAAACAATAAAAAAACACAAAATATCAAGTATAATCAATAATACAAGTTTTATAAAAATATCTACATATATAACTTATATGGTGTCTTGAAATAAATACATATATAACAACATCACATACATTGCTCAGATTCCAAGATGAGTAGCTAATCTGAGACAACGAAGGTACCACAACACCTAGACCCGAGACAATATAAATAATATAGAAATAAGAAAAGACGCGACCGCATAGTACCTATGTAATTAAGGTAGATGTATATTTATATATATATATATATATATATATATATACGACGTTCTCGTGTCTAATATATATATATATATATATATATATTAGACACGAGAACGTCACCACAAATTGTATGCAATAGAATAAGAATTCCTGTAAACCTATTTCTTGATCAAGTATATATAGCAACATTATAAAGTACCGTCTGTCCTGGATGAGCCAGTGTCCCTGCCGAGCGCGGAGGCCTTCCGGAGCCCGACGCTGCGCTCGTAGTATCCGGCGACGGAGAGCGCGCCGCTGTACACCGCGCGCTTCAGGCTGTTCGTCGCGCGGTTAGTGTACCCTTCCTCGTCCTCCTCCATGCCGTACTGTGCCTTATATTTATATTAAAAAATACTGATAACAACACATAAAAAACACTTCAGTTGGGCATCAAAAATGTCTCCACTGTAAAGGTAAAAACTTTGCTGCAAATGATTAGTTTTTAAAATTTATTTCCGATTCTTTCGGATAAAGAGAACGGCTGAAATAATGTTTCATTTAGGATTAGCCGTATTTTGGCACTAACTTGGAAAATATTAAATTTTATGGCACTAATTTGGAAAATATTACGCATTGAAAACTTGAGTAAAAGAGAATAATTTATATAACAAAATTTGCTTACATATGGCAATAAATTAGTTACATAAAACGTAACCACTTTCATTATAACAGCTGTAATCATAAACGCACACAACAACGATATTATAAAGAGACACAAACATGTTACTTCTACATTATTTCTCAAATATTAGTGGACTATTAATTTATAATTATTTCTTTTTAACTACCCTATAACAGCTTATAGCATCCACATAAGATACAGCTTCTCGTAAATGAAAGCATTTCAATATCAGTATTTCTAAAGATTACACCCTACAAAAACATAATATTCTTTGTGATATTAGATTGTTTATATAATATTATAACATTATGTAAGTCAGTACATTACATTGAATGATATTTTATACATTACTCGTAACAGCTGGAACTCATGTTCCTCTCTGCTCCTTTGGGCTTCTCTCTCCGCTGCTGTAAGTGCTACTGCTCCACTCTCCTCTCCTCTTTCAAAGTGTTCTTCTATGTGTTGGATCTGAAATAGGCAGTTAAGTTATTATAGATTTACAAGATCTAACATTTTTCAAGATTAGATAATCTTGAAAATTGATGTTTAGTATTCTATTCAAGAAAAAAATATGACAACATTTTTTAAATAAATAAACATGGTAATGATAGGTGAGAAATTAAACTGTACATAGGCTTGCACCTTCTTCTTTACAATACTATCACATATAAATGCAAGGAATGCAATTTACCTAATAATGTTATATTTCAGTGACAAGATGTATGATAAATTGATGACATTGACAAATCCAGTGTAATGTGCCTAAAGTATATTCTACTATTACACACATTATCAAACTAATTAAAGGATAAAATTATTAAGAAAGTCATTTAAGTATTAAAAATACTGCAGATTTAAGATACAATGCAGTCCATCTCATAAAAGACTCTCCTTCAAAATGTGTTTTTATAAAGAGAAGACAAGATTTTTTTATGGTGCCCATGCTCTGTATACTTACATTAGTTTTATTATATTTATTACAATTCCAATGAAAACAATGTGAATAATAAAAGAATAATTAACAGCATAACAGATTACAGAAAAATGGAGTAAGTTATAATCAGTGGTCGGAATTAGGTAGAGTCATTCATGTACTTACACTGATTTCATACAGCGAAAGAATAAAGTAGATATGCCTCAAATCCCGAGATTAATTTTAAAGAGCAGAAAAAATCCTGTGATTTTTCAAATAAAAAGTTATTTACTTTTACACAATTTAAACTACTGCACGCACGACGTTGCCAAACTTACATCAATGACATCGGATATTCAAGATGTCCAAGATTGTCCATTAGAAATCCCGGAAATTCCACATTAATATCAACATTTCGATGCAAGTACATAAATAACTCTACCTAATTCCGACCTCTGATTATAATAAATAGGTTGCCTTGATAATAAATAAATTGTTTATAAGAAAAAGTGTGTCAGTCACGGGTTTTATTTTCAATTAATTTGTACCAATTCATGTTGTGATAGCGGCAGCGGTTGACAGCACACAGGACAGTTGCTAACCGGACTCTCCTCTGTCATCACAACATCCTCACACGAGGCATTGTCTACTTGATCCTAAAATTATCAAATGATTATATTAAGTGCTAGTACTACAAGTTATAAAGTGTGTTTAGGTACGTATTCCAAACTGTGATGATTTCAATGGACATAATTTAAAAGACTAAAATATGATATACAGTTATTATCATATAGAATAGACTATGAATATAGCAATGAATCTTTCAGTGATCACCTTATGTTTTGAGCTTTTTATTCATGCAGTGTCAATCACTGAGATTCTATAAGCGATTTTTATACAAGTTCTCATGAAAATAAATTCTATACACCTAACACTTTTATTCAAATTGTATTATATAGTGCATACCGATTTTTGAGGACTCAAAATATCTCTGTGTTCAACGTTAACATGGACTTCCACATCAGGACCACTAGAAAACTCTTTCTCGCATATGGGGCATTGGAAAGTAGACCCGTGGGGTCCTGGCGACAGGGCCATAGCGCTCAGGGCTAACGTAGGGTTATCCAGAGTCAATGTCGGATTGTTCCCTGTTAATGTTGGGTTTTCGGAGTTAGCGTTCGCATTTCCCAACACAGAAGGAGATGTGAGATCGAAATGTGCACGGTTTATGTGTTCCTCCAGTTTTCTTGGACATGTTGATTTGAAATCGCAGAGGAGGCACTGAAATATTATGATTTTTATTTATTACCAGTCAATTATGTCTAATAACGTTTCGAAGAAATGATATTAAATTGATATTGATATTTCTGATTCTTGATTTTATAAAAAACGAATGAATTAAAAAAATACGGATTTTGTTTTGATTTGGCGGGTAGAACATTTTGTTTTGATTTTTTTTTATTGACAGTGACAGCCAAGTGATAGTTATGATAGTTTTTTAAGCAAAGAAATATTAACGCTATGTATTTGATTCTTATAAGCTAAGAAGTTGGAGATTTTTTTATTAAAAAATTAAATTAAAATAGAAAACTGTTACCTGCACTGTAGGACTAGGTGTAGGCACTGATTTCTTGGGTGTATTAGCTTTAAGTTTTAGTGCTAATTGTGATCTGAGTGGAGAACCCTGACCTGCACTAGCCATTGCTAACTGTTAAAAAAAATATCAGTTATGTAATATTACAATAATAATTATACAGATTTTCATCCTTTTTAATAATCTTACTTTACTCTTGTTAGGTGAGCCTTCATAGTTATTGCTGTTATGGCTTGGACTAGAATGTGCACCTGAAACCCAAATAGTTACGGTTTTAATTAGATTACAATCTAAAAGGATTTTCATATGGATATTACTATTTTTACCTTTCTTTTCATAACCATTAACAGAATCACCATCATTAGAATTTTGCCTACTTTGTATTTTCTTTGGTATCACACCGTTGTTTATGTTAATATTCTTCAGACCATTGGATAAATTTATATTTTTAGGGGACCGTGAGTATTTATCGTCATCTTTTTCGCTCTTATAATCGTTCCTGTAACCCTCTTTTTCTTGGAATCCATTTTGATAGTTAATGTTTTTAGATATAGCTCCACTGTGGTATGATGAAGAAGTGTCTGGACTATGCCAACCGTTGATTGAACCTGGAGTATTGTAACTACAACTATCTGTAGTGGTCATTTTGGAGTCCTCATCGTAACTGAAGAAATATAAGAAAATACCATAGATAATATCAATGGTATTTTATTAACAAAATTAGTAATGTAAGTTGAGGAAATTATACTACCTCGGACTCTGATCATCTATAAAAGCCATCAGTTCCCTCTCTGGAGTGAGATAGTGCAGATGAGCCCTTTGCACATGGCTGACTAGTTGAGGCTGTGGAACAGCACAATCGCAGAAGGGGCACTCTGGTCGCCCGGCTACGTGTGCCTCCAACGTGTGTGACCTCATACCCTCGTCTGTAAGTCCTTCTGCACCACATAATTCGCACGTGTAGGGGAACGGACTTGATGACATGACTAGCTGCAGAATAATTGAGATAAGATTATATAAAATTGGTGATCCAAAAAAGGTAAAATATTTTAAAGAAAAAAGAAAGAAATCCGATTACCGGAACTGGCTGTGTGGTTCAGCGAGAATATGCAATTTCAAGGTCTTTTTTTGTTTACTCGTCAACTAAAATTTGTGGGATACAGAGTGGGCTTGATATTGAAGATCTACTCTGTTTCTTCAACGTTTACGAAGTTGTTATCTATTTTCGAAACGCAAAGACATCAAAGAAACGGAATTAAGGACGGAAGTAAGGCTTGACGCTGCCTCTGAACCACTGTTAATTTTCACGGATATGATTTTAAGATTTATAAGAACATTTTGATATTTCAAAGTCAAAAAAAATCTTTATTCAAATAGACTTATTAAAAGCATTTTTTAAATCGTCTAATATATTTTAGACTAGAATCAGTTCAGGAACTTTTTGGCTGCGAAGAAGAACCAGCGAAAGAAACTCGCCAGCTCTTACAGAAATTACAAAAAATATTTATTATCATTATGAGGTTAATATTATCAATATTAATTAATTATGTGTAACAACTAACAAGCACATATTTATTTTCATAACATAGCAGACTCTCTGTCCCAATAGGTGCAAAAATATTAAAGGGAACAGCGAAGCGGTTCACAGGAAACGTGCTATTATGTATAATTACGTATATAAGTCAGTAGTTAGCAACAAAGGCAGTCATTATGGCTGTGTATGGTAACATACTGAAAGTATTCATTTATTTTTTGCAACTTGCTATGATAATTACTAAGTTATATTATACAACTTACCCGATAATGGGGATTTACTATATAAGTAATCATTTAATTTACGGTTTTCAAAAATCATTTGGATTAGAACTTTAATGCATATAAAGCACATTAAATGATCCAAACAGGCAGATATTCGATGTGCTGATCTACTGACAAGGAAAAGACCCTCTTCCGTATCGGTTTGAGCGGGAGCGACAAAGCATTGCCCATTACATACATTTCTTGCATGATTCCAATTTATTTCGAATTTGCTAGTTATAACTTCAAATGTATATTCAGTGTTGTTGACCATATATAATAAAAAAAACAAAGGTCTTAAAAAAGAACCTTGTGGTACACTGAAAGTAACTGACAAGGGAACATGTAATACTTTTAGCTTGTGTTATCAGGCTAAGCCAATACTAATGCATAAAAAAAAAACAAATAATAGTTTGAATGTTAAATTTAGATGGAAACATTTACAATCAACATCAATTCATCCGCAGGCCTTCATTTACTTCATTTAGTTACTTTTGTAATGCGTGAACCGGATAGGGCACAATCAATTTTCCTGTAGCAGAAGCCCAATAAACTACTTGAACAGTTGCCAAGTCAGACTATCAAATATTTATTGCAGAATCTCAAAGGGGATTGTTTTAAATTATGTCATAAAAGGTTAAATGGCCATAATGGCAATCCTTCATAATGTTATTCTAATAGGTATCTGTATTTATCCCATTTAAATTTCACATATAAAGAAAATTCATTGTTAATTAGAAAAATATTAATAATATAGTGAATAATTATTAAAATTAACTACATATCTTAGAAATCTAAGCCATTTCCTGCTAATGTTTAGAAAAAGACGAGTAAAGAAAAATAAAATAAATATTATACCATCAAAATAGTGAACTGAACTTATATTAATTGTATTTGATTAGGGATAGCCAATGATTAGGAATGTGAAATTAATTAATTAGAGTTTCAATAAAAATCATTCACAAAATGAGTATCTATAAGAGTGAAAGCGTTAAATCGATAAAATTACCGCAGTTTTGTTTTCAAGGGAAATTCGCCATGACTACCATTGACACATGGTATAGATTTGGTTAGCAAAATCATATATACAAATATCTTTTTTAATGCCGAATAAAATAATTACTTGCATAATAGGCTAAAAAAATAAAAATATACTCACTTTTTCTTTATTGTCAAAAGTTACCGGGAAATCCTAGTTTTATTTTTAATTACAACACTACCTATTTGGTTCTTCACTGCTATTAATAAATGTTACAGCTAACATTTTCTAACATTAAATAAGGAATAACATTAATACTACTGGCGAAAGGTTATGGGGTTTCGCCATTCATGAATTTCGAGCATTGAAGATTTTAGGAAAACTTGTACGCATGCGGAAGTTGTGTTCGACTGCAGCGCTTGTAGTGGGCAAGAACAGAAACTTTTGACTATGTTTTTAAAATTACCATGGTGAAATCGATGAATAGCATTGTATAGTACAAGCAATTTATATATTTGGTTGAGTATTATGATTTGGGTAACGAATTTAATGCGACATTTTTCATATTAATATATAGATTTTAGGGTTTCATGCCTTTGCTTACGCTCTTGTATGCCATCTGGTATATTTTTATCGAACTATCATTACTTAATACAGAAACCTTCCTTACGTCATGTTGTTTTTAGTATGAGGTAAAACTTGTTTCAAAGAGATGGAATTATTTACTATTTATATTTAATTCGCGTAATATTAGTGAGTTAAGTATTTTTTTTTGGTAAATAAAACCTAGCTACAAAGAGATGGAATTATTTATTATTTATATTTAATTCGCGTAATATTAGTGAGTTAAGTTAAAGTATTTTTTTTTTTGGTAAATAAAACCTATTATCGTTCCCGAAACCCATACATACTAAATATAAAAATCGTTGGAATTCATATTAATTATAATATATAATACTAGCTTTCCGTTAGCATCTTCGCTCGCGTGGTCTTATATTATATATAACTAACTTTCCACTTGTATTATACATAAAAACATTCCTTTTGAATCACCCTATCTATGAAAAAAAAAATCGCATCAAAATCCGTTGCGTAGTTTTAAAGATTTAAGCATACACAGGGGTATAGGGACATCCCTGTGTATGCTAAGAAAGCAACTTTGTTTTATACTATGTAGTGATAAACCTTCCCCTTAAATAACTCTGTATATTGATGAAAAAACACATTATAAAATTCGTTGTGAAGTTTCAAAGATCTCAGTGTACAGACAGCGGGGAGTAACTTTGTTTTAAGAATTGCTTGTTTAAACGCTATTCTATAAGTTTAAACGTATTAGATACAAGGTGATTAAATGTCTACCTAGGACCTTTTGTCGATGGTAGCTAGGATAAAATATTTTATTGCAAAATTATTGGTAAAATGCTGAAGCAATTGTCGATGTCATCAAAGCCGAATTATTATTTCGAGGACCTATTCTCGAGAGGAATCGGCATTTATTTTACGGGAAGGGGAAACAGAATAAGGAATAGGAACTCGAAAGCCTCCAGATGATGCCTGTCGACGTACTGCATATAGAGTGGTTCTTTATGTAAATACACTTATCATACATTTATACATACATCACTAATATAATATATTTTTAAAAGGTTAGTATATTTACATTTGTTTTCATAATGTTGTATTGATATTTATCTTAAAGATATTATTTAGGTTGATCTTATAGATATTAGGAGATTGATTAGGTTCATAAAAAATCACCAGTCCTAATTCCATTACGGGCAGCTGAATATTTTAAGTTCTTTTCTAATAACAAAAAAGTACCATACATCTTTAAAGTTAAGTACTAAGTAAGCATAAAATTTCGTCGCAAATAAAGTAAGCATATCGTTAGAATCAAACTTGTCCAAAAAGGCGATTTAATAACATATTTTTTATTAATAGTTCATAAAAATAAGGTTTCTTCAAAAAAGTCTCTTGCACTGCCCGGGAATCGAACCCGGCTCGCAAGAATGGGAATCTTGCATGATACCACTACACCAGCAGTGCTTATTGACGAGGTTCTAAAATATTGTATTTAAACGAGTTCAATGCTTATTCATTTTTATGAGGGTATTAATTAATAAATTAATAAACTCTTACAATAACTCAAGTTTGTATGGGAAAATAAAAGTACCGTTTTTACTACAAATATTTTTTCCTCTCAATTTTTTATCCACACTCTCTTCTTCAGTTTCCACAGACTATATTTATTGAATAAATTTGATGAAACATAATGAAAATGAAAATTCGTATGAATTTATCATCACAATGGATAGTTCTCATTAACTTACTGATATCATTCCATCTATACTTATATTTCACATCCACTTAGATTTTATTGATTGTTTCTTTGCATTGAATAGGCTCCGAAACTACAAGACCGATTTTAAAAATTCTTTCATATGTGGGACATCATACGTGGACGACGTAAGGGGACGACGCGGGACAAGTAGCGGGGAAACGAGAACCCTACGTATTTCTAATATCTACATATATAAAATTTCATTTCATAGTTTTAGTTGTCATACTTCTCCGAAACGACTCATCTGATTTTGATGACATTTAGTTTAGGTACACAAAAAATGTCATCAAAATCAGACGAGCCGAATATTTGATATTTAATAGGTATGAGAACTGGTTGTTATTTATTTTTTAAAACCGCCAGTGACAAAGTTGGTCCACTCCAAATGTAGGGATGGCAACAGCGTTGCTGGCTCAGCGAGTATGTAAAAGCAGGTGTAACCTTTTAAATGTTACCATTAACAATATATTGTTTTTTAAATGGTTTACAAAAATATCCTACATTCGTATGTGCCGCTGTTTTTCCGCTGACTAATTTTTTTCATTATTTTTTTGTGGCAGTACTGGCTGTTTCCTGCCTGTTCGACTTTCTAATTTATGTGGCAGGTTGTTTCTGTTTCGGGAGGACCCCGAAACCGGAAAAGCCTAATAATATATTACACAATTTACTAGTGAATGTCTACGGTGTTACTTACCGTACTTCCTTTTAAAATTACATATTTAAAAACAATAACCATCTTTGATCCAATCGGAATGAGCCTATACCCTATAGAACTCTTTGTAATTTTTTTTTTAATAATGAGGAGCAATCCTTTTATGAGTATAATATTCAGGTGTGAAATCTAAAAGAAATACAAACTCGAATAAGTAATCCTCGTAAAAGAGAAATTATGTAGCCGGCTCCAGTGTTCCTCCACATGTGACTCCATAGTTTAGTATTCTGGAAAATATTATTAGCATAATTTAATTTTTTTAACTACATTAGTTATATAGTTTAAAAAGGCAAAACAATATTACTTATATGTTTTATTAGTTATTGCCTACTCTTTTAGAAAAAATAATATTTATTTAGTTAGTTAGTTCGAAGTAGCAAATCGAAATCAATCGCAAAAATAAACAAATTCAATAGAAATTTCTTTTAAAAATCCTTAAAATTTCGCTGTCCGCATTTATCTGATGCTTGTCTCATTTAAGTTCGGTTAGTCCATTATTAATATTATTAACTTATACTTGACATCCCTTTTTTATTTTCCGATATTTTACTATTTTTATCTCTAATTATATTAATTTTTGACATAATAATTTCATTTAAATATATTTTATTATCCTGTACAGCAGTGATTTCCAAAGTTTTTGAAACACGCACCTATTCAGGTTAAATAAAATATTACAAATCGATTTGTTGTTTTGAAGATTAATTAATAAGTCGTTCTCACGAAAATTGTGTTTTGCAGTAATGTACCACATAAAATATTTTTATTTTGCCGGGGATCTCTTCAGTAAAGCTCTAAGATCTCCACAGGGGTCGCATTCCACAGATTGAGTCACATTGCTATACTGCAATAGACAATTCATTTTTGACTGGCGGACTAACTCCAGGGCGGTAATAGGCCTGTATTGACTTTACTTTTTCCAACAGAGGCAGATTGAGGCACATGATTATTATTGGCCCTTATATTTTTTTAAATTTATAATATTACTTTGGTTTTGGAGGATATAGCAAATTGGATACCCCCCTCCGCCCTTAGTCTGTCACTACACTATTGAACAATTACCTAAAAAATATTTTTCATTTTTTAATTGCTGCACACAGGTACATTTCTGTTTCTTGTTTCTCTTTGTCATTTAAATATCTAGTATGTGATGTAATTGTGTGTTGAATTAAGATATAAACTTTTTATCTATCATTCTTAAATCTATCTTTATCAACCAACTATGTTTTGCCCGTGATTTCGTCCGCGCGATATAGTTACTCCAATAATTAATAAATATCTGAAATAAGGTCGCATTTTATTATTGAAAATTATAAACTTCTGTATAAACTTTGTCTATTTATATATATTTATCTTATGTCCTATCTCAAGGCTGTTCCCGTGACTTCACCCGCATAAATTATAAGCTATGTCACTACTGTATGATACAATTTTCCGTGGGTGAGAGAATTTTTAAATCGGTCCAGTCGTTTCGGAGCCTATTAAATGCGACAGACAAACAATCGAATCATTTGTCTTTATAATATTAGTACGTACAGACAATACATGAATACATGCATGTGTGTGTCATTATTTTCTATGCATTATATTATGTATTAGCTTTCCGCTAGCGGCTTCGTCCGCATGATCTTGTATTATATATAAAAAACTTCCTTTTGAATTACCTATCTATGGAAAAAAAACCGCATCAAAATCCGTTGCGTAGTTTTAAGGATTTAAGCATACACAGTGATAGGGCCAGAGAAAGCGTCTTTGTTTTATACTATGTAGTGATGTACACAGTATTATTTTGAATATAAATAATAAATATATTCTTATTGTTAGAGCTTCGTAAAATGTTAAATTATAACCTACAAATATTGTATCTTATTTGTGATCGATTTTGTGTTCTTCTTATGTAGTATGCGAGGGAGGCAGTTATGCGGCCGGAATATGCGGTTTTCATGGATATTAGTTCCTGTACTCATAGGATGTTGTTCCACGTCTCCGCAGCCGCGAAGATTGCATTATTATAGTCACTAACATGATTACAATCTGTATATAGGAAATTAAGTCTCGTACTTATTATTATTATACTCTTTATTGCACTCAACATTTTACATAAAAACAAGTAAATAAATTTGTTACAAAGGTGGGCTTATCTCTAGAAGAGATCTCTTCCAGCCAACCTAGGAGTCGTGGGAGAGTAAAATGTAAGCGGGTGATTAAAGTGCAGTTAAATGATATTACGGTTGGAAAAAAAAAATATATATATATATATATATATATATAATAAATAGCAAACAAATAATAGATATATACAATACATAAAATATATACTACATATATACATATATAAGATACGATGAAAGCAGTGTCATGAATACGAACATTGTTCTAGAAGATAGTGTTTAAGTGTTAATTTGAAACACAAGATGGAAGGGTGTCCATGGGCAACGGTAATCACTTATAGTTTGTATAATAAATACTGTATCTATTATATTCAATATTTGATAGAAAATTTTCTATTTCTAGACTGTGTTGTTCCCTATACCTCACTTCCATCCTAAATTGTGTTGCCAAGAGTAATTTTAGCAGGCCGGCAATATAATGGTAGCTACCAGAAGTAATTTAGACTCGTGGTAGTTATTATATTCCTGGATTGCATCAGCAATCTCCATCGGGTAGAAAGCAATCATTTTGTCGTGATAATTAGAAATATCGGTGGCGTAGTGGATAAGCGCCGCGGCCCACGATCGTTGTCGTTAAGCAACTTTCGCAAGGGTCGGTCACGGGATGGGTGACCAAAAAATTATTATCTCGAGCTACTTCATGCATTGGGAGGCACGTTAAGCCGTTGCTCCCGGCTGCATTTGCAGTCGTTAATACCCTCCAATCCGCATTGGGTCAGCGTGGAGGGTCATGGCCAATCCTCCTTAACCATCCATAAGGTGGCCTGAGCTCCTGAAATAATTAGAAATAATAAAAAACCAATAGAACAGGCTTCCAAGCAAAAGATCCCAAAATTACAATAGCTTCGTTTCAGTAAAAGATTGGACACTAGAGAATCTTTAGTGTCAATATATGATGTAAATATCTGCTCAAAACTGAATACTGGGTCGCAGCAAGAGCCGCAAGTGGGAATGAATATTCAAGACAGACACGATACGAACATAATGAGAACAGGAACAGGTTCGTTTGGATGCAACCTGCATTACAACACAATACTAAAGCAGAGGTTACATTCAGACCACCCCGACCCGCGACCATAGGTTGCATTTTTAAGTATACCGTCCCTATCTCACATATAAAAATAAATATTAGTTACTTTTTACTTCAATTTAACAAGTCGTAGTTTAAATAATTTAGATAACAGGCATTAAAATTGAGGAGTGTGGGCTCGCTACGTCACAGTATTGTAGAAAATGTATAAAAACGTGATATCATGTTAAATTAACTCAATGTGTCGCCGTAATTTTATTATTACGAAAAAAAAAAAACACGTGTTAAATATTTTTCAATAATCTACCTGACGGACAAACAAAACTGAGTCGACATTCTTATTACTTACCTGCACATGGCGACACTGACAGTCAATATTTGTATTCCACTGAGGACATAGGCATATTAAATGTAATAAAGTTTAATGAAACTTCCCTCTTGTAGTAATATTATAAAGAGCAAAGCTTTGTTGGTTCGCATTGAATAAACTTCAAAATTACTGGACAGATTTTAAAAATTCATTCACGTACGGAAAGCTACCTACATCATACGCGTATGACATAGGCTAGGCCATAATTTTCGCGAGCGAGCATACCAGGGAAATAGTTAGATATAATACTTTACTTTTATGGCTAGATCTATATTAATGGAAAATTATGCTAAACATAAAATAATAGTAATAAAAAAACTCAAAAACGTAAAATATTACCATATAGAAAAAAGTTGATAAAACTAAGTAGGTCAACTGCGATTTTGTGAAACTCCTATTCACGGGATGGTATTAAAACAAAATTTGCCTTGTTAGTTAGCAAGGTTCAATCAAAAGGTTTTCTACTTAGATTACTTGGATTTCTATTGAACTGAAATATCACCTCATAAGTTTTGAGACAAACTTTTTACTGAAAAAATAAAATAAAATGTTACTGGCTGTTATTTCTTTCTTTTTCCGATTTTGAATTTGGAATGTTAACTTCAAAATCATCCGAAAGCGACTTTGCCGAAATCCATGTCGCACTCAGAAGAAACTCGCTCTGCAGACTAATATTTCGCGCGTTTCAGTGAACAGAATACTGAAATATTATCTTAAGGTAAAAGCCTATAGCTTTTTTAAAAATTAATTTTTTAAACGATCGTCTTCGTAAGTTACGACGCGAACGTTGAAGATACTTTTCACCGACGAAGAAAAGTTCAACCGACAAAACAATAAAGTGCACGTAAAAGTAGCAAGGATGCCCCATCTTTTGCACGGTATGTCTCGCGCACTCATCATCCGGCTAGTATGGTGGGGAGTTTTGTATGAAGGTGTCACTCTTCTCTATTTCCGCCAACAAGGTGTCAAGCAAGGTGAGAGCCAAGAATTATCAGAGTGACATTTTAGAGCCCGTGGTGAAACCCCTGTCTGATACGTTATTTCACAATAAGGATTGGGTTTTTTCAGCAAGACTCGGTGCCATAAGACAAAAAGCACCCAAGCTTGGTTGAGGGAGAATGTGCCGGCCTTCATCACGGCAGACGAGTGGCCCTCCTCCAGCCGAGACCTCAACCCGCTGGATTATTCTTTATGAACTGAATTAGAGCTCAGGGCCTGCTGAAAATCCCACCCAAACTTAAAGTCAATGAAGGTAACCCTTGTTCGAGAAACAAAGCGAATTCCGCTAGAAAAGATTCGTGCCGCCATCGATGACTGGTTTAATCGTCTAAGGGCCTGTATTAAAAACAAGGGTTAAAAGTTACGCAACTTTTATTTCGTCTCAAAACTTATGAACACACGAGGTAGTTACATTGAATTTATGTGCAAAATATAATCAATACATTCTTGGGAATCTCACAATAATACATTAAATGTATCGATTTTTTTTTGTAATTTATCTCCCATAAAAGATCTTGATGTTTATTTATAATTTATTAACATTACACGATTATTACATTTGCTTACTTACGATCGCTTTTGTGTTACCAACTTACATAAACGACCAAACAACTCTTCGGTTAAGTAGTTCTGCAGAAAATAAGCTGCGACGGAAAGACAGATGGACAACCGAGTGATCATATGCCAGAAATAAAGAAACTTGTAAGAGCATTGTGTATTGCTACTGCAGCTTTGATTTTAGCGTGATTTCGGAATACCTCATAGTACAGGTGTTATGGGAGGCAGTGTGTTGTGTCAAGTGTAGATGAATATTCAGAGCGGAACGGAGGGCGTCACAAGCAAGGGAAACAACAGAAAAACTGCAAACAGACATAGTAAATGGCTTCAACTATTGAGAGCTTGTGACAAAAATATGCAAGAATTTTGTAATAGTTAAGATTTAGAAGTATTGAGGACGTACTTCACTCAGTATCCAGTTAGAGGTTTGAAGTAATGGAACACCTTGTGGTAGCGACGTGAAATAATCTAGCGAATGCTGAAAAGGTAGGTAATGGACTATATGTACAATGCTTGGTCAATTTCATTATTTAAATAATTATTATCAAATTGCTCTGTCACATTGGGTATTTATCACAGAACATAGAGAGAGAATAGAAGTATAATGATATTGATTTAGTATGGGAACCGAGTGTCGCCTCTCCGCACACAAATACAGATTAGATGAAATGATCATTTTGTTCACTACATGAAAAACTGCCACGCGATACGTTCGTGATAACATAAACAGAATCCCAAAAAGATACTAAGCTAAGAAATCACACGATTAAAAACAAACTCTAATTCAACGTGATAATAAATAATTTACTTTAACATGAATGTTGAACTGTCACGTGGCTGTATACGGGGATACCAGAAGGGAAAAAATATTTTAAGATTATGCACATTTTAAAAAATTGGGGTGCGAACTATTAAGATTAGATTTTGCTGTAACCAAGTGAATATTAAAAAATAACGCTTTTCCCTATATAACTTCTTTTAAAAAACGCAGTACAAAAACTAAGAAAACTTAATGATAAACTCTATCATATGTCTGTGGAATAATATAATTAAGCGAGGGAAAGTGTAAAAAAAAAAACAAAAATTAAGAAACCAACAGAATTTTTGTATTAATTACATTAAGCCTAATTTGTAATTTTTTCTTACTGGTATCATTCCGATTGTGCATATTAGTGATGTGACATAATAGTAGTTGATGAAATAAGAGGTTTAAATTTTGTTATGAAACAGTAAAATGTAATTCAGTTCGACAATGTTCTACAGTGGTTTGATAGTAATTATTTAAAGCTTAATTCAAATAAAATGAAATACATAAAGTTTGCATTACCTAATGTGAGGCATATTAATACACTTATAAATGTAAATAGTGAAAAAGTTGAGTTGGTGAAATCGACAAAGTTCCTTGGTATTACACTAGATTCCCAACTGCAATGGGATCCTCATATTGATAATTTGTCAAGTAGACTGAGTTCTGCAGCATTTGCTGTTAAGCAAATTAGACTCTTGACAAATGTTGAAACGGCAGGATTGGTATATTTTAGTTATTTTCATAGTGTAATGACGTATAATCTATTGTTGTGGGATTCTGCGGCTAACATTCAAGATATTTTTATTCTACAAAAGAGAGCTGTCCATGCTATATATAATTTACGGTCTAGAGAATCTCTCAGAGAAATATTTAAAGAAATAAATATTTTGACTGTTGCCTCTCAATACATCAATGATAATATTATCTAAACAAGAAAACATTACGATTCCTTCACAAAAAAAAAGTAGTGTTCATAATCATAACACAAGAAATAAAAATAAACTTGCCGTTCCAAGCTTCAGACTTCAGAAAACCAGAGGATCAATGCATTTACATTGCTATGTTCAATAAAGTTCCACAAAATGTAGTTGACCTACCCATAAATAAATTGAAAATTCATGTAATGAACATACTTATGAGTAAAGGCTATTATAAAGTTGATGATTATTTTAAGAATCGCAATGCATGGAATGAATAGCCATCGCTTTGTTCTATAAAGACTAATTATATGTTCAACCTATGTCCTACAGACTTTGAAAGTTGTATTTATTATTGTGATAAGATATGAAATGACATGATTTATGTAATTATCATAGGGCTGGTAAGTTTCTTTCGCTTGTTCTTCTTGTCAGCTAAAAGACGTCCTGAACAAGTGGTAAGGGAAAAAAAATTTTTGGACGATTCAAAAGCGATTCATAATAACTAATATGATCATTACAATAATAAATTGATCATAGCCATGTTTGTTTTACTTTATTATTCTAAGTTTTATAACTGTAATAATAATAGTACCTACATTTTTAATTGCAACGACTGGACAATAAGGAATCGCTGGTCAAGTATGAGTTTGAAAGCCGTGACAAAAAAGTTTGAAGACAGACACAAAAGCGATAAGTACGTACAGACGTCAATCTACATATAAAGTCACATCCGTCTGAGACATGCGTTTATAAACTTATGTGCAAATATGAAGCAACAAAAAAATTGATAAAAGCTGTTCTGTGGGCGGTTCTTTAAAGTGGCTATCTTAACTCGATTTCTATAATAATGGTTTCCGATTATGAATCAGCATAATAAAGTAAATTAAATTGACGCCTAATACTGAAAACATGATTTTTTGTTTGTATAGATAATATGTTGTTTTGAAATTCATTTGATAGGTTTAGGTCTAAAACGGATAGGACAAAATAAATTATGTAAACAGGGCAATCCGTTGTAAAGTTATTAGGGAAACTGAAATATAAGTAATGCAAAATAAGTGAAATCCAGTTTCACCAGTTTCTAATAAGACCTATTAGTCCAACACTCGTAGCTTTTCACGAAGTTTCGTTTGATTTATATATTGTTCATAAAACGTTGATATATTTCGTAACTTAGATATTTATAGCACATCAGTATTTTTTAATATTTATCTGCGTGTAAATAATTAACCGAATCTTCGTAAAAAAGTGCCTGGATAGTTCATTATTTCATCTGTTCAGTATCAATTCATCTTTTATTTTCAGGAGGCACAGCACTATTTTTTGCAAAAGTGCACAATATGATTTACATTGCTGTCTAGAAACGGGGTTAGAAACATTAATGTTGGTTTGAGCAAACAATGTATATTTTATTTGAAATTGTGTCAAATTATTACGTTTTTTATATTTTAGCACTAAAATTGTACTTACCAGTGAAAGGAAATGTTTGCATTAGTTAGATTGTATACTTTGTTTTGCTTTTTGCAAGTGATAATAGCACAAAACCGTATTTTTTATAGAAAAAATCAGTAAAATCACCACTCGACGATTGACGAACGACTGACAAATATAAAACCGAGGAAAGGGCGTCATATGAGTAAAAGCGCATATGCTAGCGACGCTTGCCCCGCCCACTTACTACTTCTATTCTCTCTCTGTGTTCTGTGGTATTTATCATAATGAACGGGCATTATGTGTAATGCTCAATTTATCGCTTGGTCCATACATAACTTATACATACAACCTCACATCAAACTAGAAATAAATTTTACATTTTAATTAATTACGATGATATAATAGGTATTTCTATGATATGTATTTCCTAAATAACTTTTATTTGTCGAAATAAAAAAAATGGTTAAAATTTTCATTTCAATGAATAAATTTCAAGTCTGTCATCAGTTTAAGGCTGGTTCCATTAACTTTTATATCAAATCCTAAAGTAAATTGTAAATTATGCCTCGTTCAATCGATCGGTACCCGGGCAGACAGACGTCTACGTTTGTGAATGTTCCCTGGGTGATGGCGATAACCTATTCGTTTAAGGTTCTGTTACTAGGCACACTTTGCCGTTTTCAAGGTTACTGAAAGTGGCTGCGACTATTTAAAAACCTATTAAATGCCAAGAAAATATGAGTTGTTTGTATTAATAGTGTTACGGTGCGCCGTACCACCGTTATATGGTCCTAGGTATCCAAATACAAACTTTATGTTTATGATCTTCAACATTATTTTTTACTTTTATTATTCACCTTTCGTAATTTGAAATTTTGAGTAATCCAATATGCTCTTCATAAATGTCATATTTAATCATATAAATCCAATATAAATTATTATTACATATTTATAATAACCGGTGTTAGACGAGATTTTTACAGTGTCCTGCGCCGACAGTTCGGCCGGGTTGCACCGACCGTGGTCACGTAACCCGTTATTATAATAAGTATGTAATAATGCAGTGCGATAGTTTAAAAGTAAATAAATTATTATTATTTAAATAAGAAACATATAAACGTATATCTTCGTGAAATGTCTACTAAGTTCTACTTATTACGGAAAACCCAGAAACGGGGTATGTAGTTGTTCCATTTCACTATTTTCATTATAATATTTAGGTAATCATAGGAACTGTTTTTATATTCCGTTTTTGTTTGTTACACTTTGTTACTCTTTAATAAATCAAGTTCTCAAGTTTAGTCAGCCTTTTATTCATTTGCCTAAGCATCGAACCCGTTACAATAGCAATAGTAAACTCGCATTTTTATAATGCCTGTGAAGAATATGAACTTGAATACGGCAATGGAACTGTAATTGTAACTTCAGTATTAAAAGTAGCCAAGGGCTGTAAGGTATCAATTGCAGCCCGAGATATTTATATAGAGCTTTTAGTTCGAAGATGCAACTGTTGCTTACACCTGAGCTAACTACTCTGCTGTACATCTCGATTATGAGTTAAGCAGTAAAAAAAACAGCATTACCTAAATAAAACATTTTATTAGTTATCTCTGTTTAGAAGTTACAGACCAAAATATTGTTAATTGCTGCTTCAGCTTCCATTTTCATTGAATCGGGAGTGCTTATATCTTATATCTTCATCGCTTGAAGGACTCATGTGTTTTCCTAATTAGCACGTGATTATAAAAAAATCCCAAAAACAAACAATATTTAAAGAAAAAGTTTTCTATTTTCGCTTTTTTTTTTTTAAAAAAACCAAGTAAAGAACTTTTTAATTTTTCATTTTCAAGAACGAAATTGAGCTTCGCCGTTCGATATTTAAAATTGATGACTATTATACTCATAGGAAGACAAGGCTGAATAGCGGAGAGGTCAGTAGGCTGAATGCATGATGGCTATTACCAGTATGATGGTTAGATGTACGCGAACTTTTTGAAACAGTAACGTGTTTTTTTTAAATTACTTACCGCTCTAGGGCTTTTCTAGCTACATTTTTACCCTAGAGCGCTTATTAGTCACCTACAAGCCCATTTGTGGGTAATAAGGACCTACTCATCGAATATGAGAGATGTAAAATTTATTTAAATAATATGGTGTACAACCATATTAAATTTAGTTTTTTTGTCGTGTAAAAACGTGTTTTTATTTTATGAATAATTACGCTAACAGAACTAATATTCCTTTGATTATTTGTAATAATGGGATATCGTTAAAATAAACCCAAATAAAAAATAATGTAGGTAGAGTTATTTTATATTTATTTTAGTGAGTTGTATAATAAAATTGTCTATCATAGTGAAGTTATAAAAAAATTTCTTGGGAATTACTTATCTTTCGAATGTATCATTTTTTTACCATCATCATCATCAGCCCTTTTACGGAGTCTGGCTCTACGTCGAAAGGTGAACTTAATAAACTTATATCGAGGTGAACTTAATAAACTTATATCGATTTAATAGACAACGATACAAAAAAATTAATCACTCGTATTATTAAACATAATTATCCAATAAAGTCTTATAAAGCTATATTACGTTATATTAGTTCTTAGAAAACATTACCTACTTATAATATGAGTACATTTATTCAGAAAAGATTTGCGATGGACCGCTACTAAGAAAAATAAAAAATTCAAACAAATCACTTAAAAATCCGATAGTCTTATGTGTTAGTTGTCTTACTTACTAACTTTATTGCTTGTTACTAGATTTTGAAATTGAACCGTCGAAAATTGAAACGTCGGCGCAGGTCAACGTAGGAGTAGGATGTGTCGATAATTTACACGTATATGATTCTTATTATAAGACCGTTCCGAAATTTTCCCCGTTTCTGGTAAAACAGGTGTAGGCCTTCAGGAATTAAATCTCAGAGATAGCGACACCTTCAAACTAGCGTTCGATCCACTCGTTCACGGAGGCCTTCGATGAAAATAATATCATTATTATTACCTTTTCAATTAGTTTTTATTTGATTTAAAATCCAAATTTACTAACTAAAATCTAGATAATATACCTAAATTCTTCTTCGACCTCTCGACGACTGGAATTATCAAAAGATTTTCCTTTTCCATCGGATTCGCACACGTCAGCCATCGTGCCATCAACTTCCATCATCCGTTAGTATTTTCTTCATAATAGAAAACGCAATTTCTTTTAGATGTCTGCAAACGACAGCGTTTATCAGCGAAATATCTTTTTATGTCTTCAATACTGTGCGTCGTAGTCGTGACGCAATAAACGAAAATTTAAGTATCGCAGAATCTATTTTGTTGAAAAGGCGTGCTTGGTCATTTAGTGAATTACCGTCGAGAAATATTTCGAAATATTTAACGATATTAGGAGTAGAACATCATCATCCTCATCATCATCATCAGCCCTTTTACGTCCCCACTGCAGGGGCTCAGGCCTTCCTTATGAATGGTTAAGGAGGATAGGCCATGACCCTCCACGCTGGCCCAATGCGGTTTGGAGGATATTACCGACTGCAAATGCAACCGGGACCAACGGCTTAACGTGCCTTCCGAAGCACGGAGTAGCTCGAGATATTTTTTTGGTCACCCATCCCGTGACCGACCCTTGCGAAAGTTGCTTAACGACAACGATCGCGGGCCGCGGCGCTTATCCACTACGCCACCGAGCTACTCAGGAGTAGAACGCGACAAGCAAAATAATAAATGATAAGACTATTTCTCATTTTAAAAGTTTTAATTTATTTTGATAACTATTCCATTCATCGTTCAATTTGCAGTGCAGTTGATATAGTAGTTGCCTACTTTGAATGTTAAAAACAATCTAAAGTTCATACATAGATCATGAAGATCACTGCGAGTTTATGCGCAAGCGCGCAGATCAATTTAACAAGTTTTGATTAAATATAAATCTAAAATTAGTTTAATTTTAGCTTAGTATTAAAGAAATATAAAAGCAATAACGCTTTTCACTTTTTGGTAATAAAATAATATTAATTTCTATGTTTCAGAGAAATCTTTATAATACTTTAATGAAATTAGGTCGACTCATCTCGGTATCAATCGACAAAAATGTTAGTTTTTAAGAATACCGTCGTCAGATTCATAATTTCTTACGACATTTTAATGACGTCATAATTAGGATAGTGATGTGAAACGATCTAGGGTGTTATCGTTTAGAACAGTAAATGATAAAATATAAAAAAAAACTTTAATTTACATTTATTTTCACCTTAAATACTTATACATACTTTTTAAATCAGTTGTACAATGATGTGTTTATACGTACCTAATAACTATTGTTATGAATTCCAGAATATATAACAGTAAAACTAAAATTAGCCTACTATATTTTTTTGGCATCAAAAAAAAAGTAAGAGAGAGATAATAGAATAAGAGAGACTGCAAATTCTGGCAATTTTTCGTATGTTTTATGAATGCGGAATAATATTTACGAGTATTGTATTTTAATCAGACGATATAATAATAAAGGAGTTCGTAGTATCTAGTGGCAATTAAATAATTTTTCATTAACACCCGTTAATTTGTATCTTTCGGTTTCTTGTTGTTTATAATATTTTATTATTCAAATTATTAATGATCATCATTTTTTTTTAATGTCAACGATTATGTAATGGAAATCTAATATTAATCAGGCTTACGGTCTAATTTCATTTTGGTATTATCGCCCGCTTATACACAACTTATTATCTTAAGGCTTATTTTTATTGGTCGATAAGTTGGGTGTTATTTCTTACACCGCGTACACAGACTTCGGAAACAGGATAAACTAAAGGTGAATGTCCACGGATGCAATGGATTGTACGGATTTGCCGACGTCATACGTCCACTGCATGCAGATTTTTAATAGAAGTTCTATTTAACAGTTTGGCATAACGCTGCGATGCAAATTACAGTAAGTATTCTATAGAAGTAATCTATATGAACAATACAGATTAAGCCAGAGCGGGGCCTGTAGCAACTTTTTTAAACACTCCCCCCCATCCGAAACAGAAAAGACGTCCTTTGATTTCCGAATAAAACAACAATCTGTGAATCTAATCTGTGACTCGAGTTTTATTTGTCAGTTTATGTTTATACTTAAAAATACGAGTTTAGTCAGAAGCGTGGCTTATTTTATTTCTTGTATTTTTTAATACTGACTTGAAAAAATATTTTTTTGACTCTGAAACATAGTGGGGCTCCAACTGAGCGGGGCCCGTAGCATTTGTTACTTTTGCCATGTGGCTAATCCGGTCTATATAATGCGTACGAACGGTGCGGCCGGTATGAATAACAACAGGAGTGCTATAAAAATTCATAAAAATCTAAGAAAAGCACTTTGCCCCCGTTTCGTGCTTGTCTTGTCACAGTGCACGTTGACTTTAAATGACAACTGTCAAGAACAAAGTCATTATACCGAACTGAGAGTGTTCCCTACTAAAAAAAAGTCTATAGACTAGTGAAAATACTACCTAAATACGGATCCTATTGACTAATTGAAATACGCCTTAAGTGTATGACGTCACTGAAGAATGAGACAGATATAGTCCTAAAGGCGGCAGTCCTCGTAGCGTTTGAGCCATCTCCGACCATTGACGGACCGGTTAAGGGGGGCAGTGCACCCGTACCCACCGTTGCCATTTATCATCATGTAATCGTAGCAATTGGTCACTCCGTCACTATTGCAGTCCTGGAATCAAATATAACAAGAATTGTAGCGCATTCGGTCTGCGATTCGATAGTTAAGCAACTATAGCAATGGCTGGTAACTATAGCATAGGATGGGTGATCAAAAATTTATTTATTGATCTTTGTGCTTCAGAAGATATGTTAAGCCGTTGGTTTCGGCTGAATCTACAGTCGTTAGAAATTAGCATGGGGATTGCGTGGTGTGTCATGGTCCATTCACTCATAATTTCAAATAAGATAGTTGAAATCAAAAAGTAAGTAAGTAAATTCTAAGCAATATAGAAACGTTCATTTAAAACATATTTCTTGATACAGTCACGAATTCTAATAAATTTAGTAATCTTTTGAAATTAAAATAAATTGAATCAAATATGAGCAATCGTATCTATCGTTTCAGAGTCCGAGATATACTGGGATACTTAAGTTTGGTATACTTACTGGAGAGTTTACCACTTCCAGTGTTACCTACGCTAGAGAGTCGTAAAGTCACTTGTAATAATCGTTTTGCACGCCAAAGTTTTATAACATTGTCTTTTACGCAATTAGTTTTTCAACTCTTATTGGCGTCTTACGTGGTGTTTTGATTCTAGTTCTTAATGTGATTCAAGTAGAAAGTTGGAACTGGAATCAAAAACACCAGGTTGGGCGCCAGGCGAATTAAAACTCTGGCGCCCAACGTGGTTTTTTTGATAAATGGTTTAACATAGCGAAAATATGCGTTCAGGATATATTTACTTTTTGCATTAAATATGTCTGTTAAATAAGTCAGATATTTTAATCAAGACTATTTAGAAGAATGTTTTATTAATGTACATTATATTATATACATTTATCAAAAATAACATAAAGGATGTTCGAATCATAACCTTGTATTCTCCTAGCTAACTTTAACTTAATGGCGTTGGGCATCGATCATGTGTGGCATTAAGCTTTGTGTGAATTATGAGAGCAATTGTATTCAGAGGCTTTTAGTGAACAATCTCATTCCTATGACTTTAGCACCTTTTATAGGTTTTTCTCTTAAAGCGAAACGGGTATTTAAATACTAACAGAATATTAGGTGGCTGAAAATCAATTAATATTTCAATTAAAGATTTAAAAATTTATCAATGAGTGATTTCTTGCAGAAATGTTTGTAACATCATGACTTTATATACAGATATTGCAGGTTGTACGTTTGTTGCGTTGGTAAGATTCGTATTTTACATACTTTTCCAAATCTTTGGAGGTAGCCGCCGATGATCCTTTTGGCGCAAGGATAACTGCGGGCGCAATCTTCCCAAGCTGAAATAAGGACACGTTTTCAGTAATTAAGATCAAGGCAAAGATCTCCAAAACGGTATTCAATAATTTAAAACAATATTATTGTTTTGGCTAAATGATAATACAATTACCGTGCAGTTTTTACTAATCGGTAAAACCAGCATTTGAGTGCAGTGTTAGTTAAGAGAAATACCCACTAATTTCGAATTGATTTTCAATTACAAAAATACACTGTAATTTATTTAGAATAATAATTAGTTAGATATTAAAATATATGTATTTTTAATTAGTTCGTTACTTCTATAATTCAACTGATTGAGTATTCATTTTTTATGAATTATTTTTTAAAGTTGACTTAGTATGTAGCCGAAGGTAATCCCTATAGAGGTATTAATCAATCATGGTAAACTACTTTATTGTATTTTACACCTCAAGGTTGTTAAATCAAGGCTGATTATTTTAATTATTAATTATACCTTATCATAATTAGTAGGTTACTTTGGCCAGCTCAAAGTTTCACACAACGATCTACCATATTAGGGTGTAGCCACACCAATCGATCGATGGTAGAATGGATTAGTCGATGTCGATATCGTTGAGTTTTGTTATACTAATCTGTTGGTAACATCCTCACCGTGATTCCTGTCAGGATCGTCGTCAGGCAGCACGACCTTGCCAGCGTCCACCCAGTACACCTTAGATATGTTGTAGGGCCCGCAGTACCCGGCCGTACATCCGTGCGACATGTCACATAACGTGGACACGTGACAAAGACACGCGAAGCATGCGTTGTTTAAATTTGGTATGAATTGTCCTGAAAAACGAAAAGATTTTTTATATAAATGGGTGGCGTTGATAAGCTCCGAACTAGCTCGGTGGCGTAGTGGATAAGCGCCGCGGCCCGCGATCGTTGTCGTTAAGCAGCTTTCGCAAGGGTCGGTCACGGGATGGGTGACCAAAAAATTATTATCTCGAGCTACTCCGTGCTTCGGTAGACACGTTAAGCTGTTGGTCCCGGCTGCATTTGCAGTCGTTAATATCCTCCAATCCGCATTGGGCCAGCGTGGAGGGTCATGGCCTATCCTACTTAACCATCCATAAGGAAGGCCTGAGCCCCTGCAGTGGGGACGTAAAAGGGCTGATGATGATGATAATAAGCTCCGCGGCCCTCGACCGTTGTCGTAAAGTGACTTACGCAAGAGTCGGTCAAAAAAATGTATGTGCGCTTTTCATAAATGTTTACGTAGTAAAGTAGAATAGACTTCTATCATAGTCTAACAAAGTTTCTTCCCGTTGTCTTTACGCTGAGATCTTTAAACTACATTTTAATGCCGTTTTCATCAATATACAGAATGATTCAAAAGAAAGATTTATATGTACTGTATATATATATATATATATATATATATATATATAATACACCACGAGGGCGAAGCAGCATTCGAAAAGCCAGTAATTAATAAAATAAGTCAGATGAAATGGCTATGAACAAGACATCATCACCACCACATCACCAGCCCTTTTACGTCCCCACTGCAGGGGCTCAGGCCTTCCTTATGGATGGTTAAGGAGGATGGGCCATGACCCTCCACGCTGGCCCAATGCGGATTGGAGGGTATTAACGTCTGCAAATGCAGCCGGGACCAACGGCTTAACGTGCCTTCCGAAGCACGGAGTAGCTCGAGATAATAATTTTTGGTCACCCATCCCATGACCGACCCTTGCGAAAGTTGCTTAACGATTACGATCGCGGGCCGCGGCGCTTATCCACTACGCCACCGAGCTACTACCGAGCTACGAGCGAACAAGACATATGACAAGTGAAAGCAGCATAAAATTGAAAAAAATAAGAGAATGGCAACCATACATTTTTTTATAAATTGTAATATGTATTGTTTAGTTACAGAAATAAAGGCTTAAATAAATGTGAAGTGTAAAAATAAAATCTATAATATCAGATATCAAATTAATAACAGAGCTTTTAAATAATACTGATCTGATATAATTAAAAGTAGAAGTTGAGTTTTCATCTGAAAAATCTGAGACAAGGAGCTCTGGAAAACTCTGGGTAGTTGGGTTCAAAACTTGAACCTCTAGCTTAGATCGTCATTAGACTTTGTGCCACCGTAAAATGATAATAGTGTCCGAAGATTTAAACTCTCGACACGATGTACTAAAAATCGCTCTCGCTCTTTAGTCGCGATGTCCTCTGAACTACGACGACAACTCCGGGGAATCTCGGACGAATGAGAGTCCTTTAGGTTAAGATAGCATAAACAATATACTTATTTGTGTTTTGTCTACTTTATTGATGAAATTAGAGACATCATCAGATAGAGATAGATGAGTATCATATATAGTTTAATAACTTTGTTTGTTTGTGTGTGTGGGGGGGGGGGGGGTAATCTTTGGATTTACTGACCCGATCATAAAAATTCTTTCACATATAGGAAGACGCGGAATACGCGGTTGCCATAAGATATGAATAGCTTGGGCGCAGTCGCGGGAAGACAGCTAGTTTATCTATAAAGCATCGTTAGTTGCAATATAATATAAAGTTTCTCTCACCGGTTGACCCTGTAGCCCAAAACATGAACGCACCGAACACACAAACTGGTAATACGAGTCGCCAATGATCACTCGCCATTATGTTTCCTCCTATGATCTGGAATTTTATGTTAACTTTGAGGAAATGTTATATACGTTATTAAAATACGATTAATCCTTACTATTATTTTGAATAAGTAAAGTTTCTAACTTTGTTTGTTTGTTTATAGGAGAAGTCTTCGGGAATCTCGGAAGATTGAACATGAAAATTCCTTCACTTACCGGAAAACACGTCGTACGTGGGTATGACGTGTATGACATAAGTTATAATTTACTGGGACGAAGTCAGTTATTATAGATAGAAGATATAATAATAAATGTCGATTAAAGTGTCCTTGTACGTTAAAATGGAGCTCATATTTAACTAAATATATTTAAAAGTAAACTTATTTTTCTGTGTTTTGTTATTCTTTTAAATTGTTATAAAAGTAAAATCTAAAATGTTAATTTTCTTTTGTTAATTATTTAACTCGATAATTTATAAATTGTCCTATGACATATGTTTCTATGTTTCCATTAATGGATGAGGAAAATCTTATAAAACGTACGCACTCATTCGTAAACACATATTGTAAACTAATACTATGTTAGTCTTGTTCTAGATGTGAATCCTCAAGTACTTACAATTAAGTAAAATTCTGTCGATTACATCATATCTATCTATATCCATACTCATAATAAATCTGTAGAGAGGTTAATTCTGAAACTTCAAAATTTAAAACTATCAGGGGGTGATTAGGGATCGATACTGATGCCAAAAATGCAATCAGTAAAATTTTTGTCTGTCTGTCTGTCTGTCTGTATAACCGTTATAGAAACAAAAACTACTTGACGGATTTTAACGAAACTTGGTACAATTATTTTTCATACTCCTGAGCTGGTTATAGTATACTTTTCATCACGCTACAATCAATAGGAGCAGAGCAGTGAAGGGAAATGTTGGGAAAACGGGAGAAGTTACTCCATTTTTTAAGCTTCCGTCGCGTGTGCAACCTTAATGGTTAAAGCTACCCAGAAATCATGTATGACGGAAATGTTCTCCTTAAAATTATATAAAAATATCCCACGACAGCATTTGTCTATCTTTTATGGTTGACTCACAATAACACGTGTAACTCCCGATAGCTTAGCAGTTTGAAGCTTTCTGATTGTATTTGTCTATTGTCTAGTCTTACGTTTATAACACTCTCAGTCATCCCTAATAAAAACAGTATTAAGTATTCCATAAAAAAGAATCATAGAAATCGGTATAGAAATATATTAGTCGAAATTGATTTTTGAGAAACACATTGGTTTAATGACATTAGTCTTCAGGTAGCTACAAAGACGAACACATGACAAAGACATGTCTTATAAAAAAACAGGAACCTAGGGTTTGTTAATGTCAAGTTAAAAATTTCATTTTGTTACTATTTTATCATCCTGGACCCGATTTATCTATATTAATATTATAAAGCTGAAGTGTTTGTTTGTTTGTTTGAACGCGCTAATCTCAGGAACTACTGGTTCGAAATTGAAAAATTCTTTTTGTGTTGAATAGACCATTTATCGAGGAAGGCTTTAGGCTATATAACATCACGCTGCAACTATTAGGAGCGAAGAAATAATGGAAAACGCGGACAAAGTCGCTGGCGGCCATTAGTAATTCATAAACAAATTTTCTAGAACGCCACATATATACATAGACTGATAAACACATTACCCTCCTTTGCTTCACGCAATCGGGTAATAAAAAGAGACAATCCTCAAGACAGTAATCAAGCCAATCCAATGAAATAGAACGATTCCACAATATTTTAAACTGCCTCAATTGATTTTGAAGTCTACCTACAATCGCTAAGTCGTGCTTAAGTAGCCTGACATGCTGTTGACTGGATGCATGCACAGTCGACAGTCTAATTGCGCTCGCCAACGAGATAGAGGAGTGCGAATCGAGCGGCAATAATTGTTTAATTATTACCATTACCCAGTACATTAAGAAGTTTATTTGATAGTGAAAAATGTTTGAAAAATCCACTTGTCCTTGACACTTTGAGGCACATCTCAGAGTGTCAGGGACAATTTCAATTGAAACAACTTTTAAACGGTTTCATCGTGTTTGTATTTAGTTTTAGACGTTTTTAAACGGTTTCATCGTATTTAGTTTTAGACATTTTCACATTCACAATATATTATTTTTATAAATTATATCTACGTTTACGTTTGTTCAATTAAATCAAGTTATTTTAAAAATAGATTTACTACTCCCTACTCCCTATACATTAATTTACCCATAGCTGCTGTAATCAACCACCAGTTCCAACTTTGAGAGTCTTGTATGAGAAGAAGAAGAAAAAAGTGCATTGCTCCCTTTGATTTAATATTTGCAGAATAAACTTACTGTATCTTTTGGTTTTGCAATGTTTTAAAAATTGTTTAATTTATGGATGGCGTGTTATGATGCGTGAAAATATAAGAAATCAATATGAAGAATATTTTACAGTATACCATTGTGAATGCAATATTGATCAAATATAATAAAGTCTATTTAAATTAAAAAATATTTTAACATTATGAATTTTGTAAAAGTGCTTCACAAAGCCCATAAAGCTTGTGCACGCACACTGTGGTCGTGACCCTTAGAAATATTACTTAGTTTTTTTATTCAAATATATATGGAATTGGACGTTTCCTTTGACAAAATGGGTTTAAAGTCTCATTTCTGGTGTACAGTACAATACAATGTACGTGTACAATAACCTATCAGTGTTGGATATTATGCCATGACCGAAAATTATATTTCATCATCTTCGATTTCTAATAGGTACAAAATATATTAAATAAAAGGCGAACATGATTGGCTTACATATCAACACACAGCCGAAACTACCTGGAGAATTGAAATTTGGTACAGGGGTTCCTTTCGTGATGTGAGTGAGCATCATGAAAGGATTTTTAGAAATTCAACCCCTAAGGGGGTGAAGTAGGGTGGTGAAGTTTATATGGATAAAGCGCGTGGAACAGCTGGCGGAAAACCAGTCTTACTCGATACAAATTAGATTAGCAATCGATGTTTTTTCATGTTACAGTTACTGTTTGAGATCTATGCACTTCTCGTAACATCCGTTTGTTGTAGTCATTATTAACTTGCTCTGTTAGTATCAAGAAAATATTATCACTTTCAGTAACTAAACGAGTGCAATAACAGGGATTACAACTAAATTTTGGTTGTTTGTCTGTAAGGTAGTTTATTAAAGAATATTAATTACGTATTTTTTATAAATTAACGCGATACATTGAGTTGAAATGTCGCATGACGTCACGCTTTTGTACATTTTCTATAAAACTGTGACGTAGCGAGCCACCACTCCTCATGTTTAAGCCTATTATCTAAGCCATTTCTTGTTTAAATCGAAGCAAAAAAATACGTACCTATCTAATATTTTACTATTATCCGACTGACGGATTAAATAGAATTTTTTTTGAAACCAATCATCGTCCCTTTGACTTTTCATCGGTAAACGAATAATTATTCACATATCTTAATATCAGAATATGATAACCTATTTCGTATGTCTAAGCAATTAAAACTTTTTTTACTATTGGTAACTGAAAGCAACGGCATTTTAAATTAAGAAAGAATAAAATTAATAATATTTGATTAGTAAATAGATTTCTTTATGTAATTTAGTAATATAATATTGAATATTTTAAATACTAATAACTTCTTCATTGTTTCTCGAATATGACTTTCTTGACATCAGTAAAGAGATATTATGCTATTTCCATGGTCACAACCCCCAAGTCACCAATCAACCATTGCTGATAATGAATTTGGCGTTAATTTATACAGTAAAAAACAAAGAAATCAAAATATCAAACGTGACATTTAAGAAAAAAAATTCCTGATTCCGGACGATTCGAAAGAGCACGAAAACTAGTTGTAGTAATTAATAATTTATAAAACATAAAAAGCGGAACTAGTAAACACCAAGACAGTTGTTATTAATTTGCAACACTTAAAACACTTTCACTCGACGTTCACTTTTGTCTAACTGTATATTTTTGTATTAAAAAGTATAAAATATTATACTAGTTTCACACAGCCAATGAATATCTGGTTGTTATCAAAGATGGTCACTGAATGTTGTTGATCGAGGTTATTATTATAAACATGATGTTTTGCGAGGAAAACAATAAAATAGTGTTGTCCAGCACGATATCGAATCGTAAAGAAACCAGAATACAGAAGCGATTGAAGTCTACGGTTTACAATACTAATTTAAAGGTGCAAATTATTCATTAGATTTGGTTTTTATTTCCATCATTTAAAAATGTCGACAGTGAATTGTAATATAATTGTGGGTGAGTACTGCAGATTAATGGAGATAACGAAATCTTCTCGTATCGAGTCTGGGTGTAGTTTATCTTCGTTGATTCAGATTTTCATAGCACATTAGTTACTTGGTTAAGGATCTGGGAAATGTGTCTGATATTGTATAATATGTGTTTATTATAATTATATAATAATTAAGAAATAATTACTACACCTTTCTGTTAATTTTGTTTGTTTTCCAATTTAAATTGTTGCGGGTATTAACAATATAGATTTAATATCGACTTGAATATAATACCTAAATAACAATTTGCTCTTTAATATTGAAATTTCCGATAACAATACCGAAACCGAAGCTTAATCGCATCACTATAAATCCAGTTTTGTGCAACTCGTTAATATCACTGAACCGGCTATTAAGTCCGACATTGCTAAGTCATTTTAAGCTTTAAGTCTGCATCGTAGAGTACATGTTATGTAAAAATAGCCTTGGTAATGACCGATGGAATATGGAATGTAGGGTTAAGTGACCAGAATCCTTATTGCATGGTGCTAATACGTCTAGTTGCACATCTTGACTCATTTGTTTCCATTTTTATTTTATTAATAGATAATTTTTTTAGTAGCGCTTTTGACAAATACATTTTTTTATATCTCACATAAATAAACGTATCTACCTTAAATGATTATTACATAATATCATCAAAATCTATAAAAATAAATCTAGCAAAACGTGATGAAAAGTAATGAATGAATATACTTTATTGCACTTAAAAACAATCAAAACAAATAGCTTCAGCATGACTGGGCCGGCTCGACTGGAGTGATACCACGGCCTCACAGAAAACCGACGTGAAGCAAATCTTGCGTTGTGTTTCGTCGTGTGAGTGAGGGTACCGGAGGCCCAACCCCTCCCTAATCCCTTCCCCCTACCCCTCAACCCTTCCCTCCAAGGCCGGCAGCGCGCTTGTAGCCCCTCTGGTGTTGCAGGTGTCCATGGGCGACGGTAATCACTTACCATCAGGTGATCCGTCTGCTCGTCTGCCCCCTATCCCATAAAAAATAAATATATATATACCTATGCAAAAAGCGGCTTTATTGTTAAGATGGGAATTTCTGCCGGGCAACCTTTGGCTAATGGAAACTACACCAACTAAAAAAATGCAGCGGGTTAGTGCATTAATTATATAAATATACTTAATCAGAATTAAATTAATCAACCAAAAGGAAAAAAAATTAAAAGCCCTTAATTATCAAAACATACGAGTAACTACAGGTTTTTATTTCTAATTGGGTAGCGAAATTGAAACTTTCAATTGCGTAATTGCCGAGGTTTCAAAATACACTTTTAATAACGTAATGGAAACCCTTCGGAAGATCCAACGTTCTATTTTAAAGCGATCAGACAAAAGAGAAACCAAATAATATACTCTTTTCTTTATTTAAATCACGTCAGCCATTAATGACTTTTCAACTTTATCTTAAAATAACACTTTAAATTCAATGGACCTTCGTGATGCGAATAAGGGTTGAGTTACATCTGGTAGCAAGGTATCTTCATTTTCCAATGGCCCCATCCTTTTCTTTCGCTACGCACCCTTTGCAAGAGCGAGAAAGAAAGCGTATTGCCTATCGTCTCGAGTTTCTCTGTTTAAAAAAAGGAGATCTGAGCGACAGAAATAAGTCACGCACACCTTGGAGACTTGCAGGCAGATTAAACTAGCACTACGTCGAGTAAACCAGTCACGGCAACTTTAGCAGACGCCTTTTTAATCTAGGTGTCACTGCCAGCTCCTAATGCGATGGAAGCACAAAGGCAGAAGAAACAGCCGCTCACTGCTGGAATGCAACGAGGTGGTCAACTATCGGGCAAGATACCTCCACTATTTCCAAGAATACATATCAACCGATCTTTGACTTGTATTAGAGGGAAGATACATAAGTGTGGAACAAACATAGCCTCACAAGAAAAAAAGATACCTTGACTCGCCATCGACATAATTTTTTGCATTAATATCAGTGGATTTAATATAAGTTTCTCTCTTTTCATCTCCACCTCACTAGCTCATCCAGCTTGCAAAAAAAAAATCATATTTTTCATAGCAAAATACAATAAGTTTTTATTAGGCGATTGATATATTATCTTAGATAAATAGAATCGTTTAAGTCTTAAACTAATGCCCGTTTTCACTAATCTAGAACAAGGCATAACTTAACCAGAAATAAAGTTAGGTAAGGCCGTACTAATCACTTGCTTAGTTAGGCAATCTTTGTCTAGGATTTTGCAGTTCCTCTTTTTTTTTTAATGTATCGCATTTTGCGTTTACACAATTTCGCCAATGTCACGTTAGTGGTCTTTACACGTAAAGAGACAGTAACAAAAATATATATTTTGATATCTTAAAACAAGAAAAAATATATGTGAGCTTGTATATACACGAGCACCCAAGTCGTCATTAACCATTTATAAAGAGTGCATAAGTTTTTAAAAATCTCATTGTTTATATCTTTATTATAATACATAAACTCATTGAATCCAACTAACTCAATCAATTTTATCCCTTAGCACATTTGCTAAGGCCAAATAGTAAATGTATATGTCACATTACACAAATGCCCAGCGCTAGGCGGCGCTCAATGCATGACCTAACTTTATGGCGCTGCTTAAAGTCGTTAGGTAACTTGTCATTGATGAAACGCATTTTCACCTTTGATTTTGCCCAAATATTTAGGTGTCAGATTTGGACGACTCCTAAGTTTAGTGAAAGCGGCCGTCAGTGTTCTTTAAAAAATGCCTCAGTATCCACTTGAGACAATTTTTAAAATGTTTATTTATATCGAGTTGGTTAGTTCATGTAATCATCATCAGTCCTTTTATGTCCCCACTACAGAGACTCGGACCTTCTGTAAGGATGGTTAAGGAGGTTGAGCCTACACTTTAGCCCAATGTGGATTGGAGGGTATTAACGAATGCAAACACAGCCGGGACTAACGATTTAACGTGCCTTTAAAGCACGGAGTAGCTCGAGATAATAAGTTTTTGTTCACCGAACCCGTGACCGACCGTGAATGTTGCTTAGCAACAACGATCGTTTATCCACTACGCCAAAGAGCTACTAGCTAGTTTAAATTGTTGATTATACTTATACAATATGGCGTCTTGGTTTTGGACAATAATACGGCGGCGAATACAGTTTGCAGGAAAATTACAAGCTGTGCTGTGGTTATCATTGCAAGAACATGTGCCGAGTGCCTGATGCAATTACGAGACTTTCAAAATAGATCCAGTGTTTTAATCAAAATAACAATCAAATCTTACCTCTTTGTAATATTTGTATAGATAATGTTTAGTTTTTATTAAAACTGGTCTATCCTTAAGGTTAGGTCAGTGATTCCCAATCTCGGGTTTGCGGAATCTTAATAGTCTTTTGGCAGATCGTTGGGTATATGAATTTATTAAATGTCCTAAAAACGACTTTATTTCTTAAAGTTTTGTTACTAACATTTTTTATCAAGTTACCTCCGCATCATTGTCAGGGTCACCACTTACTTTCTTTACGCTATAATTTGTCAAATTGTGTGGTACGTAATGACCCCACATGTTAAATTAATTAAAATAATTATTCGTATTAAATAATGGAGTACCTAAGCAGTCATTAAAAGAAAATAAAAATTAGTTTATTTAGTCTTCATTGAGAAAAACATTTTGTCTCAATAAAAAAAAAAATAATGCATTGCACATCTATGGCCGGCTGAACAAGAACTCTCAAAGACATGTTTAAAATATCTTTCGAGTGTGACGATGTAAAAAATGGTCAAAAGTTATGATTTATCTCTCTGTTCAGATTGACACAGTTTTTTTTTGAGTACTAGTATAATTGTTCTTGTTCAAATAAAGGTTGAGAATAGCTGGTTTAGGGAAACAAGGTGTCGAGCACGACAATAACTCTTGCGATGTAACCGCAGCGATGTTTAATGGGCTCTCCGCTCGTTTGTCAACCTAATCCTGTAATTTGGTCGGTGATTTTTGTAATATATTTCGCTTTTAACCAGCTAATAGAAGTGTTTCCAAGGGCCTTTTTCATAATTAAAGACTAATTATGAAAAAGGCCCTTGGAAACACTTCTATTAGCTGGTCGTATTATGTGGGACCATTTGAAGTACATTAACTCGTGAACATTCATTATTCGAAGTGGTAAATTAATTTTGATTTAACGAATTTAAGACAGAAACGGCATGTCGGTTATCTAAAATAGACACAAAATTTAACTATTATTGGTTAAATAAAAAAAGGTCAGGTTAAGCCTTTGCTTCATAGTGTTTCCCAAAATATGCTCCAAAGAGCTTTAGAGTTACGCAAATCCTATTTTACGTGGGGGTTTATTAAAATACTGGTCATATTTAAAGGTAAATATGTGTGTAATTCTTTATTACTGCATAACTGCACATTAAGTAGTACATATAAAACTAAAGCTGTAAAGCCCCCGTATTATGGAGTATCTGAGATAACGAAGGTATCGCAACACCCAGACCCGTGACTATATAAAAAAGTCATTTTCTTAATTGACCCGACAGGCAATCGAACCCGGAACCTCAGAGATGGCCCTTGAAAACCGGCGTGCGAACGGCTACGGAGCTCATAACCTATGGCTAAGCGCAAAGATGCAGAACGGCTGCACTTGAAGTTTTAAAATATTCAAAATATAAGATTTTGATATAAGAGAAAAAAAAACATGAAAAAAATTATAAAAATAGCACTTTTCTCCTTCCATATAAATTAGTGAATTGAAGCAAGTAGTGAATATGGTTTGTTTCACATAGGACGGGTACGGTGACTTTTATTAACAAACCCATTTCACGCAATTTCCAAATGTTTAAAAACCATCCTTTTAATATTTTAGTGATTGCTTTTAAAGGTAGTTTGATTGTATATCTAATAGATATTTATTTAAATTTTCATATTAAACACAATTTTTTTTAAAATCCATAAGTACTGAACCCTAAACCACTTAAGTTTAAAACATCAGTGCTTGATGCGTAAAATGGAACGTTTTTTTTAATAGGGATCGAATCAATAAAATTAATAAAGTTTACAAATAAATAACAAAACTTAAAAAACACAAACGGCTCATTTTTTATCTATCAAAACAACTTCATTTCAAATGCTGCGTGAAGCTATTGTGAAACGGACTATAAGTTTGTTAATTCAAAACTTCATTAAACCTATTAACTTCAACCTCCATTGTGCTGAGTTTATAGAATAATATTTTTTAATTTGTTAAAAACTCAGACTCTTACCTTCTTGGGAGTCCTTCTTTTATTTGCTTTGCGCGTGCCATTTTCTTTTCACGTCGTATTGTTAAAATCTTAGAAAAAACAACAATGAAAAGCTTATTTAAAATAAGTGATTCTAGCGACGAAGAAGTTTATTTGACGCCAACAGAATTGACTGAAACTATAATGTAGTAGTTAATAGTTAAACTGAAATCGAAGTTCATATCTTGATTATAAATATTTTCTCTGCATTTAATCATTTTCTTGCTGAGGTGGGATGAAAAGAAACTTTGCATTCGAGTGCAAAGATCTTTCACCTCGTGCTCTATTGATTCCCTCGCTAACGCATACGATTTCGAGCACGCAGTTAAGAAGCAACTTTGCACACTTGTACAACAACTAATTATTATTAATAATAATAAATATTAGCTGCAGACCTTACATAATAAATGCTCGATATTAATAACCCACCGTCATCAGTTTAACACAACTTGCACAAATATGAGAACGCGATGCCATGATTAATTGGGTGAAATTGCCGCCATAACTCGTGTAATGAGTTCCCGGGGGCACGAGAGTCCCGGCCGGACCTATCGGGACTTGTCCCCGAGCCGCATGTAGAATCTGGCATGAGATTTACATATGTGTAATAATTTCCAGGCATCAGCGTCGGTGTAACTGGTTGCTGGTGTGCTGTTTGCTAAAGATGTTATTCAATAACCTGTTCATATGCTTCTTTATAGTCTTACAAATGCGAGAGTAACTTTGTTTGTTTCGGTAACGTTTTATGTCTAAATTACTGAACTAATTTTAGTGAAAATTGGTACACATATAGAGTGGACCTTGGGAAACAACATAGGAATTTCCCAAGGGCTTTTTTTTTGCGAAAGATAGGCTTAAAAGATTTCAACGTTGGAGGAATACTAGTGTTACTGCGATAGCCTGTATGTTGATAAATCTTGAGATTGACCAACATGAGTTGGTTGAATTAAAAAAATATATTCTCACGTAGTTTTTCACGCTTTTTCTTTCCACAATTACGGTTTTAGAAAAAAAATTAGTGCTTTTACCATTATAGTTTGGAACATACTAAGGTGGACCTATAAGTTATTTTAGTTTTAGTATAGAAAATAAAACAATGGGTTGATTAAATTTTAAAATTCTATTATTTATCACTCAGAGCCTTATGTAGTGTTAGTGTGTGTATTTCTTATTCATTTATTATATACTACCTAATTTATGGGTCGTCATTAATGGAATAGTGTACTATCCTATCCAATAATTACTAATTGCACATAAATGGTTGCAGAATATTATGCCACAATGATTCTCCGTGTATGAGGGGACAACTACGTAGCAGATACAACTATCTATACATCTATCTATTTATCTTTACCGTGTCAGTGAGGTAAAACTTAAGATTTACTGAGTGTGATAAGTAGTTTGCCAACTGGTAATCTTATCTTTTTACTGGTTTTATAGGAAAATCTTAAGACTTACCGTACTTCGATCATCTAGAGCAGTGATTCCCTAAGTGGTCCAACGAGGGACTCAACGGGGGTCTACGTACTCCCCTGCAACACCAATTTCCATCGTTAGATGTTCACATTTTGGACGAATTTTGGGAATATGGTAAAAATGTAGCAGCCCCCTGCTGCTATTTTCTACATAGTGTTCCCTACTGCACAAGCACATGCCTTCTAAAATAGAATCTAACTTAAATCAATTGATAGTAGTTTATAATCGAAAAAAGAAAAACATGACATATACCTGGGTTATACTATTTGACAATGCTAGTTATATTGTACAGATATTTAGCTTGACAGGTCTGCAATTGCAAAAGTCAAAAAACTTTAACATAGGTCGGTATTAAATGGGTGACCAAAACTTTATTATCTCGAGTTGCACCGTGCTTCGGAAGACTAAAATAACCTTAAGCGAACGCCTACTCATTCTTAACATGACAATGTGACAAAACTCTTGCAATGGTAAAAATGTAGCAGCCCCCTGCTGCTACATTTTTACCATATTCCCAAAATTCGTCCACCGAAACCAGTAAATTTTTTAAAACGGTCTACGAGAAAAAATTGTTTGGGAACCTCTGAATTCTAGAGTAAATACTATAAAGAGCGGCAAAGCGCAAGCCGGACTCATGCACGAAGGGTATCGTACCGTTGTCTATAAAAAACGTAAAAAAATGCGTTTTTTATGTGAGAGCTCCTCCAATATTTGTTTTATTTCTTATTATTTCGTAAGAGATACTTCTAGATTAACAATTTTCTTATATTAAAAAATATCTTCGTGAAATATCGTCATAGTTTATACATTACAGAAAACCCAGAAACGGATTTTTCTTTACCCTCTTCTTTATTCAAATGTGACAAAAGTTCTCAAGCTTAGTCAGCCTTTCATTCATTCGCCCAAGCATCGAACCCGTCACAATGTAGAAGTCAAAGGAAGGCTCAAAGGGTGAGAAACATGGAGAACGTATACCTAAGGAACGTTTTAATTTTACCATAACAGCCAGACAGTGCGCGTTCTGATATTAATTTTATCAACATTCTATTTATTTTAATACTGTATGAAGTACACCGGGTCAGTTTGTATTTCATAAATATTTATCACGTGGAATACTTGCTTTGTGAGAAATGTGTAAATTTTGTTCATATATTTAAACAGCAATAAACTCTAGTCCCCTTGTTATAAAGCGAAATGTATAACTAAAATTTGTTTGGCATATTTAGGTATTGTGCTTTATATGTATGTACAATTTTATATAGTATAGTTTCCCATTACTTATGAAAAACGCCTAATAAATAATTCATGGCAATTGCAAGAGTTTTGTCACATTGTCATGTTAAGAATGAGTAGGCGTTCGCTTAAGGTTATTTTAGTCTTCCGAAGCACGGTGCAACTCGAGATAATAAAGTTTTGGTCACCCATTTAATACCGACCTATGTTAAAGTTTTTTGACTTTTGCAATTGCAGACCTGTCAAGCTAAATATCTGTACAATATAACTAGCATTGTCAAATAGTATAACCCAGGTATATGTCATGTTTTTCTTTTTTCGATTATAAACTACTATCAATTGATTTAAGTTAGATTCTATTTTAGAAGGCATGTGCTTGTGCAGTAGGGAACACTATGTAGAAAATTGACATTGTAATTGAATAAAATAAATACGTGTTTAATATTCTTCAATAATACCTTTAATGTACATGAGGGAAAGACGAAAACATTGTCATCAACCCTATTGTTTTATGAGTGACTATTTATTAGAAGTATCCCTGGCATTAAGCCAGGGAAACAAAAGAAAAAATGTGCCTAGAAAACGCAGACCCGTTAATTACGAATAAACGAATTTTCATCAGTATAAGGCAGCGATATCGCGAAATCTCATTAGCGGGAATGAGAATAAGACGACAAAAAATAATGACCGAATCCACCGAGACATTGTGTTAAAAATGTGTTTTGAAACAACCCCACCGCCAGTCGGAATAAGGTAGATTATTCAAAAAATTTTCTCCGGCGAAACGAAATAATAATTTTGTCCGCCAATAATCGTCCGGGACTCAATAGAAGCTGGGAAATGACAAAAGTGTACATGGTAATGATGCCTGGAGACGTGGATGGGCCAGGGAAATGATTGTATTAGGGACACGGGTTGGATATTTTCAGTAGAGACTTTGTTTGCTTATTTTATTATTCCTTTTGAGTTTTGTGGAACGCGAATGAAATATATTTATTAGTGGATGTTAAAGCAATTTCCGGCAACGGAAACTTTTCTAAAGTTCCGTGACAATTCTTGAGAGTACAATTTAAATATTGTCCCAGAGGATGGGAATGAGAAATAATAGGGTTTATTGAGTTAAGACAATGTTTGAAGTGAAAGCAGAATAATTTAACGCTATGAAACAAAACGCAACTAGCTGTTTTCCCGCGACTTAGCTCGCGTAATTTATAGCCTATGTGACACGTGTACGATGTAGTTAGTCCAGCATTATATTTGATTAATGCTTTCTATAATAAAATATATTGATTAATGCTATTCATTGAAAAATGCTTTAAAAGTCGTCGGTCCCAGGCACCCCGACATGGGACTCGATCCCATAAACCTTTCATGCGATTGAATTATTGAAACGAATTTCTCAAGTAATTATAACTTACGTTACTAGTGTCTTTCATTATATTTTTTTACGAATATTTGAAACTTTTAATGTAGATGAAAGTATGTTCTAATTATTCTATTGAAACTTTTTTTTGTCTTACTTAAAAAAAATATATATAACATCCGTAAACATGAAGAGTATTCAGTGTTAGTTATATTTTTCGTATCGCCGTCGTCCGGTGATTGTTTGTGAAGTGCTTTGTTCACACTTTCCGCAATCCTAACCCAATTGTAGTGTTGATTGCGCTCTCCCCAGGGCGTTAGTCAGACAACGAGAAAACTGACTCGCACCTATCCCACAATATAATTGCCATAAAGAAGATTCTACTTTATCACTTTAATAATTTGGGAGAATTAATATTTATGAAAAGGAAAACTGACATATGGATGACTGAATGATATGCCAACTCACAGCTGACACTGCTGGAATTCGGATATTGATATTTTGCATGTCTTGTGTTCATCACCTTTTAATAGGTGAGCATTAAGAAAGATTTGTATGAAACTCCGGCAGTTCTGAAGTTCAAACGACAGAAATTGGTTTTTAGTTATTTTATTAGAAATTAAAGCGTAGAGTATATTCGTCCCAGCGGTCGGCAGCGCGCTTGTAGCTCCTCTGGTGTTGCAGGTGTCCATGGGCGGCGGTAATCACTCACCATCAGGTGATTGTTTGCCCCCCCCCCATCCCTTAAAAAAAAGTACCTTATAATTTAAGATTTCGTAAAATTCAATCTTAGAGGGGTGAAAAACGAGGGCAAAATTTGAGTGGTCCATTTCTGTTTTAAGTCTTAATTATAATACTTGAAATTTTGCAAGGTTAAGTGTAGTTTACGCGAACGGAGTCGCTGGTAGAAGGCCCTGCTGGCCTTTCAATTCCGCTAGTGTTTATATACCTTATAATCGTATCACAACAGAATCTCAACTAGCATTTTGTAATGCTAAAATTTACTGGAAGTCCAATATTATATAAGTATCTGTCACCATTGATGTATGAGGAAGACGTTGGACTAAGACTTTAGGTAGAGTACAATGGCAAAATACAAGTTGTTAAGATTCTATTAGGTTGGTTGCGAGGTTCTTAAAGTTACTGTTTTTATAGACAGGTTTAAAACAAACAACATGTGAGCACAATAAGAAATAATCAGTCACCAACCCTATTATACTCGTATGTTTACAAAAGTTTAATTTCAGTTTACAAAGGACGCATTGAATAAACCACAATTGAGATTAAAATCGATTTCCATACAAACATTGCACAGTGTAATCAATTCTGATCGGACATTTATCACGTGATTATTATGTTTTATAAACCGGTGGTCGAAATGTGGTTTTCAGCATTCTATGGGCCCTGTTTATTTTAATTTATAGCGTGACGTTTTAATTTCGTATGGTGCACTTAAATTTGGTGTTTGTGTTTTTTTATTAATTTGTGGCCATAAGCATTCGCTTTAAAAGAATAATTAAAATATGGCACTAAGAAAATAAGTTCCTTTGCCTTCAAACTAAGGCATCTTGAATTTAGAGTTTTTGGCGGGAAAAGAGAAAAACTACTGCGTTTTAGTTCACTTTTTATTTGATCTAAGTGTGTTCGTAGTATTTCTAATTTTTAAAGTGATTTAGTGCACAATAGTGGGCAAATTAATAGGCTGATGATGATTGTTGATTGATTAGCGCTAGGCTTGTGTTTATTTGGTTTAAAACTTTAAAATGCAATTTAAAATGTACGATTTTTTTACAACACTTAAACATAACGGCGAGACCTTGGCGAGACCAGCGTTTTCAGTACGATCGATGCTTTGGAAACGTTATTTTGTGTTAGATAGTTGACAATATAATATTATGAAACATTTATATACAATAATAATATGTTTTCGGCAACGAAACGAGCTGAGGTGTCGTAAAGTTGTATTATCTCGTCGACGACACCGTTTTCAGTGGCTGTATCGCACAGAGAGATCGGCCCCATCGGAAGTTATTTGTCGCTCGGGAGTGGTTGTTTCCGCCCTTAGCACGTGACATATATAAACTAAATTGCTCTATGGTGTTTTATAAAACTATCATCGTCAATAAAAGAGAATTATTAATATCAACAAAAGATTTAAACTTTTGTGCACATATTCTTTATTCATTTTTTTGAAAGATAGGCATCCTGTTCTGTTATAAAATTATATAAACAAAGATTGTCCCTCAAAGGTCGGCAGTGCGCTTGTTGTCCATGGGCGACGGTAATCACTTACCATCAGGTGATCCGTCTGTTCGTCTGCCCCTTATGCCATAAAAAAAGATATTCAACAAAATAAACCCAGTATTATATTTGAAGCAGGTTTTATTTGATATCATTTCTGCATTCTGATAGCACTGCGTTTTGATTTTTTTCATTTTAAAGCCTATTTATATTTTGTGAGAAAAGACATGTCTGCCCCAATGGGTAGCGAAAATAATTAACATTAATACGATAAGTACACACTTTTCGAGTTAAAGCATTCACTTAAGTCTGAGAGCATCATTAGGTAATGTCTCTAATCTGAAACCACACAGAGCCGCTCGGAGTCCTCGTGTATGTATACGCAAGAAACACGAGGATCTCAGACTGTGCAGTACAATCTACCAACTGATCGTTAAGTCATGATATTTTATTATCTTACACATATAGCCATAACCTTCCATTCTGGCTCTTCCTTATGGATGGTTAAGGAGGATGGGCCATGACCCTCCAAGTTGGCCCAATGCGGATTGGAGGGTATTAACGACTGCAAATGCAGCCGGGACCAACGGCTTAACGTGCCTTCCGAAGCACGGAGTAGCTCGAGATAATAATTTTTGGTAATTTTTTACAATAAAGAATTTTAAATTCTTTATCTAATATAAATTTTTATTTTACTCACATAATGGCATTATATAGTGGTATGCAAATAAAATTGTTCGACTGTACCTGGTAAGATGCTCCGACTCATCGAAGCGTTATAGCCAGTCGAAATCATCTGATAAGGTTTAATTTAATTATATGTGCTCAACCAGACGTATGTGTTAAAGGAGTTGAAGCATGAAGTTGAAGCGTTTACTTATATCGTTTCTAATAGAACTGCTTACAATATAATTTTATAATACACTCACAGGCACAATTAACCGCCCACGTGTATCATCCATCACCCTGTTTGGTTTCGTCAACTATGGCTTATCAACTGTTTGGTTTTTTGTTAAGTGGGTTCTCTAACAATAAATAAAACTTACCATTATTTCCGAATTAAGTCGTTGTTTTACATTGTTGTTGTTGTGTAAAACAATCGAGTTAGCATTTCCTGTAATTTTTTATCATAGTGGGCGAATATTGTTTAATTTGAAATTATAAACACTATAATTATAAACGCTCATTGTTTGTGATTGCAAAAAATGCCACTCGATATACCATCGAGCCGTTCATTTGTTTATTTCTCTTTTTTTCTCTTTAAACTCGTGCATTTCTGATTGCGCAACTGATATCGCTCCTTGAATTTCTGAACAGAAAGTAGATCGAGCCGGTCGAGCCTTCACACAATTGAAGCGATTTCGCAGACCATGAGTTTTCAATTCGATGTCGAGAAGATTTGTGACTCATATTGACAGATTTTGAGTCTCGTGGGAAAACAAACACTTGCGATGTTTCTCCATCCATTTTATTTGGACACGCGAATTGTGCGATACCGCTCATCCAGATCGAATTCCATGAAGAGCCTAGAAGTGCCAAAAACATATTTATTATAACAAAAAGTTTCACAAGATTATTGTGTTCGATAATAGCCGTGGTATTTAAAAATTTGAACCATATGAAGTCTCTAAAAACCTATAAGCAGTAGCATTCACAATATGATATTGTTGACGACAGCCACGTGCCGAAAAATGAACGAGTCGAACGACCAATCACAGCGCCTACATTAGCTGAATTATCGGGGAGCCCATTGGCTGCGTAGGCGCCGTCCGCACGGTGGGGGCGATTCCCCCACCCGGCGCGCGGGCGTAAAACGCGCTGTGATTGGTCGGCCGCCGCACGTCACTAGTATCTAAGTTAGATCTTAAGTTTAGGATAAGGGTAGGGCCAAATTTGTACATATTCATTCCGCTCTCAGCTTTCGTTGCGCGCCCCCGTGCGCGTACACGACTCTCTCCTACCCAAACTGTGAGTACTCTCGTGCCGTCTGCACACCCCGAGCGCAGGCCCTGCTGATTTTGTTTTTTCAAAACATTAAACCAGTAGGACTTGACTCACTCTCAAGTTTTTGAGTTGGTGGATACCTAACGGTGGCAACTAAGCCAACTGAGCGATCCCGGTGCGCTCACTAAGGCCCTTCAGGCTTTAGCAACACCGAAGACCCGATCCCAGTGCACTTGGGCCTTGTCTCAAGGGTGAAGGTTGCCGCTATATCCATTAGGGATAGCCGCATTTTTCCGCGTCGCGTTTTCCCCCCTCGCTCCGGCGCGGGGTAGGTCTTTTGCACACTCGCCCTATCTCCCTCTAACCTACCAAGGTAGGTGTGACGGAGAGAAGTGCGAGTGAAATACAACTACTCCTCTCTCTCTTTTGCATCTAACGGCTTGCATTGCCGATATGTCAGACATAATAAAGAAAAATAAACACCTATTCGACGAAATACGGCGCATGTTGCCTGATAGCGACTACCAAAGAGTCATTGCCTTGACCTTGACCATGGCTGCCGCCCAGGCATCGTCCGTCCCCCCAACCTCCGACATGGAGTGCGAAAGCACATCCATAAAGAGGACCGCTTCTCAGAGGTCCCCCTCCTGCCCCTCTGCACCGTCGGACGACGACCTTCTCAGGACGTCTGATTCCGACGAATCCTCGGGCACATTTCATACGGTTAGAAGCCGTAAGAAGCGTCGTAAGCCACGCTCTCCCAGAGCAAGTGCGGACGCTTCCACGGAAAACGTCTCTCCAAAGCCCCGCACATCGGACGGGGTGTCCTCGGTAAGCAAAACCGCCGAGAAAACCTCCCTCGGCCCAAACCTTACCAGAGGCAATACCGGCAAGAAAGCCACTCGGGAGAATACTCCTAGTATTACTCCCTCCTTCACCCCGCTGCGGCCGCATAATAAATGCAATCCGCAGCCGGGCAAATCCAAACCTCCGCCTCCCGTATTTATACGGGACAAATCAAGGTGGGCAGAGGTCTCGAATCTCTGCTCACAAAATAAGATCAACTACACCCATGCCAAAAACATGGGTATAGCTATCCGGGTGGAAACACCCACTAGTGAGGACTATAAAGCCCTCACCAGACTCCTAACCCACCACAAGGTGGGTTATCATACCTACGCTCTCCCAGAAGAGCGCAAAGTTCGTGCGGTTCTGAGAAATGTTCCGTACGAGCTCGCCACCGACCTGATCCATAAGGATCTAAACGAACAGGGATTCCCTGTAGAATCCGTACACAAGATGCACAGTAGAGCCGGCAGGCCTTTCCCACTGGCTCTACTCATCATCCCAAATGTCCCGAACGCTCGTGACATTTTTAAGACTAAAGACCTTAGGGTCTGCGGCCTTACTGGGGTCAAAGTAGAACCCCCTCACCGACGCGGCACTCCGGGACAGTGCCACCGATGCCAACTTTACGGGCATGCGGCGGCTAACTGCTCCGCGACTCCGAGGTGCGTAAAGTGCCTCGAGTCACATCCTGCAAAGGAGTGCTCTCGAACCCGAGACACTCTCACCCCTCCGGCCTGTGTATTGTGTGGCGAACTTCCCCGCCTTACCAAAGGCGAACCACTCCGCCCCCAAACCGGCTTCACAACCGGTATGGGGTCCCCCTCCGAAACCCTCCCAGACGAAGCCTTCACCAAAGGCTTCCATCCCACCTCCCAAAACCGCTCCTGTTCCTTCATCTATAGCCGATGACATAAATCTGGTCCGCAACTTGATTCGTGGAATCGACATAGATGAAATCACCACTCTAGCGGCTAAGCTCCGCCGCGCTTCGTCCACACAGGAACGCCTTCTGGCGCTGTGTGAACACGAAGCGTTACTAAGTGCATTATCAAAGCACTAACAACATGATAGGTCTCCCAAACCTAGTAGGCCAATCCACCCCCATCATACTGACCCCTCAGGTCAACCCTCTCTGCCCTCTCGACCTGACATCCCTTCAGGATGCAGGCCACACAAATTGTTACGGGTATCTAATAGCACCCTTCTGGTGGTATGAGATGCTCCCCTCCCTGCCCTCCACACGCCGACCCTTCAGGTCATACCCCCCGTCCGATCCGGCTGATCGTTCCCCTTCAGGGAGTCAGCTGTACTTCAATCCGGTGTGCCGAGCCCCCCGGGGTTAACGGCTAACATCTCGACGTCACTATTCATGTAAGTGTTTAGAGACGTCTGCGCCGCCCCCCCCTTGAGGGGGGGCGGTCGCTCCGGTTGAAGGTTCGTTGCCTCTGGGTATGTAACCATTAGTCCAAGGCGGTGTTTAGTCAGTAGGAGTCTGACATAACCCTCACAGCCGGTTGTGCTGGTATCCAATGAAGGATTCACCGCCTCCTTCCTCCGTTGATGGGAAGGTGGTTCCGAGCCCATAAGGTTGAGAACCGAAAAAAAAAAAAAAATGTACATATTCGAGGATCGTTCTGAGCTCAGCTAATCTACCAGCAACGCACGGACTCTCAAGCACAAGAGTTTTCTACCCTTAATCTTGGATTAAGGCAGGTGAACCTCGCCTGGTCCCCCCAGGACCAGCGGGGATAGGCCCACCACACAGGACGTCTACAAAGTCGCGTGAGCTCACTGCCTCCGGCCGCTCTGCGAAATGGCCGACACTCCGCCGGCACCTACAAGCAAAAAACCGCAACCTGAGAAAATCGCTACCACCACTCCCGTTCAGCAAACGAAGACGGACACGCAGGCCCCTACACCGTCATCCGCTGCGGGCCCGTCCGGCAGACTACAGCTGGCGGCTAAGTCGTCATCGCCTCGCGTCAGATATGAATCTGACGCAGTGATGGTGGCAAGGCTTGCTAGCTCCGGTTTCTTGTCGGACGGCATGCTACGCTGGCTAGGCGTATATATACAACTGATGGAATACGAGCTGGGCGACGCCCCCGCCCTCTCACCCGCCAACCAAGCAGCACTAGAAGTTCTTCACCTATTTGATGACGTTTCTATCGAGATGCCACCCCCAAGAGGACAATGGAAACGGAAGCAAACCGCCACCCCAGAAGAAACTACCCAAAAGAAAATCCGCGCGACATCGCGCTCACGCCACGTTCGCGACCCGCGCCGCTCCCATCGGTCACTAAGTAGCGATGACCGGCCAGCATCACAGACACTCCCAAGGACGCAAGAGGAACAAGCGGTAACTACGCAGACGGATGATCAACTCACCCCTGCTCCTCTGCCTCAACGAGACCAACGCCCAAGGAGGGTAATTATTCAAACACCCCCTCTTCCACCAACGCAACCGGATCCCAAAACGACAACAACAACATCAGCAACAACATCGCCTCCGATCGCCTCGACTTCGAAGCCAACCCCAGCGCTGAGAAGCAAGCCTCCACCATCATTCGCAAGTATTACCTCAACAGCCCCACCGATGCCCCCCTCCACCAGCACTACAGCCACCACGATGACATCTCAACCCCCACCTACACAACAAAAACCCGATATACCCGCCGATAGTGGTAGAAAAAATTCCCGACTGGACTACCCACATGCAAGAAATACGCCGACTTCACCGACTCGGACGCCCGCCGAATGCCCGCCCCTTTGGAACGGGCATAAGATTCACACCGGAGGACGGGAATGAGTACCGCCTGATCCAGTCCTATCTCTCGGATCTGGAGAATGAGGCCGGCATCAGTTGGTACTCTTACGCTCTTCCCGAGGACCGCAGTTTGAAGGTTGCAATACGCGGCCTCCCGTTTCACACAGAGCCACACCACATTGCCAACGCCTTAGAGGAAAAAGGCTTCAACGTAGAACACGTTAAACGCATCCAGGCGAGAGCGGGCCGACCGGGATGTATCTTCTTCATCGCCCTCGCTCGCACTCCCGGACTGATTCCAGCCATCTATGGAGTAAACGAACTTCTAAGCATGCCTGGAATAATCATCGAAGCATGGCGCGGTAAGAAAGGACCGGCCCAATGTCACCGCTGCCAGGGATTCCGCCACTCATCCAAAGGATGCCACCGCCCCCTCGCCTGCGTCAGATGCGGCGAACCACACACAGCAGCTGAGTGTCCAAGACCGATAACAGAGCCCGCGACGTGCGCCAACTGCAAAGGACCTCACCCCGCTAACCACTCGAGCTGCCCCGCCCACAAACGGGAAGCCAGAAACAAAAAAGCTGGACTAGTGGTGAAAACAGGACCAGTGACAAACGCTACCATCAAAAAAAACGAGGTCAGTGAAACCACGACTACCTCCTTAATGGCTCCCGCCAACTCCCCCACCACCAGACAACGCACCACCACCACCACTACCGCCGCTGAAGCCACCGCAGCGCCACCTACAAAACGGCGCCGAAAAAGGAAAAACGAAAACGTAGAACCATCTCACACTGCACCGACCACTCGATCGGACACAAAAGGCCCAACTACAAAAGGTGTGGCCCCTGACATCAAAGAATTGCTCGACCAAACATCGAAGGAAATAGTCGAGCAATTCCAAACGAGATTCCTACAACTTTTGGCAGCACATTCCAGCCGCTAAGAATACGACATCAACACCCCCACACCTCCGCCCTCCCCGCATAAGTCCGTCGTCTGTTCGCTGGTCGCTCGCTGGGCCTCCCATATGGGTCTCACCCGGCGCGGCTTGACCGCGCAGAGGACGACGCGTGAAGAGCGGACCGACAAGAATTATATAATATAACCACATAGACCGACTCATCCGAGTATGGGCCGCGAACCCGACACAATAGTAGATGTGCAATGACACAGGAACTATTTCCCCGCACGCCTCACGGCGTGCGAGAAGAAGATACGTGTACATATTCGCAGTTCAGTTAGTAGTTAGTCAGCAAGTAGTCAATCAGTAGAGTCAGCAAGTAGTCAATCAGCAGTAGCAGTCAAGTAGTCAGTAAGAAGAAAATAAATCGTCTATAGAAGAAATCCGTCTTTGTTTTGCACCATCCTCTACAGTCTGATCCATCGAGCCGGATCAGCATACTCAATAGATATATATGTCGCAGCCGAGTGGTTTAACTAGCTGATCAATTGGGCGGCTGATCTTCGATCGGCCTAGCTGAACGCATTGTACAATACAGCTGAACAAAGATCAGCTAACTAGCGATTCATCGGGAATACCGAATTTTATCAGTAGGATTAAAAGTAAAAAAACATCAAGAATTCTTTGTTAAGATCTGTAATCGATACAGATACAGGATTGACCAAAAATAAATAATAAATAAACTGATTCGCGACTTTTGAAAATTAATTTACTTTTATACAAGAAAGAAAATCAGAAGGGTTGTCATGCAGAAATCAAGAAAGTACCGTTGCTACATCTAGTTTGATTTCGGGAACTAATGTTTTTTTTTTAAATACTTCCCCATGTTCACACTTAAGTTATTATTATAAGTTGAAAATTAACTTTATAAATTATTTTATTTGGTTTTCGAGAATGGCCTATAGGAATGCTGTCTTCCAGCATCATGTATGTACATATATATATATGTATATTATAATGAAATTGTTGCTTCTCTTCATAAAATAACTTTTACATTACACAAACATAACAAAACAGGTATCTATAATATATAAAGCTTTAATAATTATATTTGATCAATGTTGCATTCACAATGCTATACTGAAATAAATTCTTAACTAGTTTTGCCAGCGACTTCTTCCGCGTGATATAGTTATTTTGGGCAACATATATTTTCCAAAAACGCTGTTGTTCTTGAGCTGATGATGAAATTACCTTGATGTTTAAGTTCGAAGATAGTACAACAAAAAACCAACAAATGTCCAATATGTTTCAGCACTTTATGTTTGAAACTTTAGATATATTAATCCAATTCAATGCAATTTGAAATACAGATGAAAAAAAAACAGTTCTGAAGTTTACAAAATACTTAATCGAAAACGTAATCTACGCAAAATTCTTTGAAAGAAACGTTACCGCAGATTACTTTAGAATAAACGCCATCTAGAATACAGCGCCATCTATTGGGTGTATTTGCAACCTAGATGTCAAACGATATTGAAGAATTGTATCTATGAATCACGGTTCACCGCCATCTATGAGAATTTCATAAAACTAAACAGTAAATAAACACTTGCTTAAGAAACGATTAATTAGTACATTTTATTCGTTTACATTTACGACATAAGCGAATAATTGAGATGATAACTATCCTATCCAGTAAGTTAGACCAAAATACGGGTACATGTGAAATTTGATTGAAATCGGTTCAGTGGTTTTGGAGTTTTATTGGCAACATACATCGTGACACAAAATTTTTATATATATAGATAGATAGATGAAAAATTGAAAAGGGGTTCTAAGCATTTTTCATTTAGAAAAGAGGTTTTAGTTAGGCGTTAAGTTAACATGATTATGATCATGAACATATTTATTTCAAATCGAATATTTCCCTGTCAACTAATAGCTGCAGATCTACATTGGTGTCGAGTGTTCATTTTATTTCATTTGAAATTGGAATGCCCGAGGTGGGTTGTTAAAAGCGTGGCAATTAAATTAACTAACTGTTCCAACAGAATTTCTGTTGCCGGAACTGTACACTTTTGCTACCTACTGAATAGCAAGCTTTTTATTTTATAGCACTTAAAATTAAAATTGGAATGCTTTTATCGAGAAACAACAGAAACAAAGATTGAAGAGTGTATTTAATCTAAGCAAAAATTACTTAACTAGATATTATTTATGATTAAATAACGAGATATATAATGTAAGGACTATGTACTACATATTTTTTAAATCTTTTTATGCGCTTTTTAGATTTGAAATTCTATGAGTGTGAATACGTTATTGCAAAAAAGAAAAATAATATTATTAATACTTCTGGGTTTTTCTCCGATAACGGCATCAAGTAAAACGGTCGTATCTTTAACGTTTTATTCAGTGAACATTCAAACCCTGTTGTTTCCACAAGAATACTAAAGAGTTTTTTTTTAATAATATGAGGCGAAAGCTCGCGAAATACAGTCACGTCCTGAAACCGAGACCCTAATATTGTCAGCCGCGTATAGGAGAGTTGGTCGTGGCCGGCCGAATGTTCATGATTCCTTTGCCGCTTTTATTTTTTAATAAAAAGTTTTGTAAATTAAGTACGACATAAATGTTGGTGGCAGACCCGCCGATTTCATTCGAGCAAAAGAGAGTAGGTATAGTTTTATATTTTTATGGTGAAACTTGATAAACTATCTCTTTCTACCCAACTATTATAAAAATGGCAATACATATTACTTGCTGTATATATTTTACTGCGGCACAAGTATCGGTGGTTTAGAATATATCAAAGCACTCTTTAATAATATAGACCAAAATAGACTATTTCTGCATTGCTTACCTGTATCAACAAATAACTTTTTATAATAATAATAAATTATTTGCTTTTAAATGAGTACATTGTAGATTGAAATACAATTTAAGTTCAGTCCATTTAGCCATCAGCAATAGCATGCAAATATTGATATAATTACAAAGTCATATTAATACGTTCATCGCGAGCCCAATTTTGAAGAATTTTCAGCTGGTGCGGTTGAGGTCGAATCAGCCAACCTGAACTTCCTTGTAGTGCGGTTGAGGCCTTTTCTGCCTCATGTTTTAATAGTTTGGTAAATGTGTTGTAACTTAATAAGGAACGTGATTCGAAGTCTAGTTTTATGCTAAAATTACTTATATGGTTTTGTTTTAACTACACCTAGATTCGCCCCGGGTTCTGACTTTTATTTTTAGAGAAAACACCTAAAATACATTTGAGGTAGTTTTAGACCTCAAAACGCACCGAATCAGGGCGGTATTAGTGATGGGAATGAATTTATTTGCAATATCGATGAATGTCTATGTCAATGTTATACTTCTATTACTTTATTATATTGTTATAGTATTGTGCAAAAAAAGTATGGGGTATTGTTAAATAAAATACAAATGATATGTCGTTCATCCAAATTATTCTCTTTCTCTTATCTTCGAACCTTTTTGTAATCACTTCGCATGCTGTTCGTAAAACAATGCAAGCACATAGCTTTCTTACACATTGAACAATTAGTCAGTTTTTTTTTTACTTTCTTTGCAGCTTTCATGGCACTCAATGAAAGCCGTATTTTTGTACTCGAAACAGATTTCTTACCAACTTTAACCTGTTGTTGATCTTTCTCACTGTCCGAATCAATAAAAATATATTTTTATCTTTTGCTGCACTCTTTACGGATTTTATTGTCCATATTTGCCCAATTATATAAAAAAAAAACAGACACAACGATATATATATATTGCGAAAAGACACGTGCTCCATCGACTATGGTACGGCGGCACAGAAAAATAAATAATTAAGTATGTAGATGAGACAAATAAACATTAGAAAAAAAAGTGTGTGTGCGTCACTGCAGTACACAATGGTCCCAGCTCAGAGTCAAGTATCACGCGCTTGCAATGCGAACAAATCGCTGATTTTCAGTTGTGACCAAGAGTGAACGCAAACATGGTAATAAAACTAACCAGGATTAAATTTTAATGGAAATCGGTTAAACCATCCTACATATTATATTTTATAGATATAAAATCAATATCGTAATACGGAGCTTACATACCCATGGTAGGCCAGTAAGTAATACTGTATGTTTCTTAACCTATTCAATACATATATCTATTACATCTATTACATATTAAAATGTTAATAAATTAATCTTTTTACAGACGATGTCAATATGTGCTTTCCAATTACAATATTTATCTAATGTTATCCCTAAAAAAGTAACGTTATTAGTTTCTTTTATATCAGTACCATTATAGGTGAGTTGTATTTGATCGATTCTAGAACCATAGCTTTGGAATTGCATAAAACATGTCTTACTCAAATTGACCATTAAATTATTAGCTTACAGCCATTGCATTATTAATTTGACTGTGTCATTAATTTCATTTCTAAAATTAGTATAATTATTAGATGGCACAATTATTGAAATATCGTCAGCGAAGAGTGTACACTTAAATTTTGACATATCGGGAAGGTCATTTATGTAAATCAAAAATAATACTGGACCCAGAACGCTGCCCTGTGGGACGCCGTTATCATTACAAGACATACAGATTTTGATTTATTCAACACTGAATCCCCTTCCAGACAAGTTATGTCAATACACTGCTTTCGTTTGTTCAAATAACTTTCAACCCACTGAAGTGCCGGTCCACAAATACCATTATTTTCACATTTTTCTAAAAGTAACTTATGAGAAACATAGTCAAATGCCCTTGACATATCAAAGAAAATTACCAACGTCTGGTTTTTAAGAATGTAAAGCGGCGAGTGTTGTTAATTTTCCCCTTTGAAAACCAGTTTGCTTAAGATGGTAAATTTAGTCAAATAACTATTAAGCCTCTTATGCATAGCTTTCTCAAATATTTTAGATATGATTGGTAATAGTGCAATAGGTCGATATTTACTTAACTGGTTTTTATCACCTTTCTTTTATAGTGGTATTGATAATGACCTCTTTAAGCTAGCGGGAAACACGCCCCGTTGGAAAGGCAAGTTTATTAAATAAGTTAAGACTGGTATTATTATGTTATCACATTTTTGAATAACATTCGTTGTCATATTATCAACACCGATAGAGTTCGTATTATTAAGAGATACTATTATATTTTTAACTTCTGAAGCACTCAGAGGTTCCAAAAACATACTATGAACAGATCTATTTTTATTTGTATTACTGTAAATCAGATTATTTTGAGTTCTCGACGTAAAGTATTTATTTACTATGATTCATTAGCTATATGTAGGGGGTTTTTTAAAATTCTTTTATCAATTTTTACTTTTTCTATAAAATCTAGGTTAATATGCGTTTCTGTATCAATTTTTATAACTTTCCACGAAGCTTTAAAAATATTTTAGCATTTTTTATACATTTATTATTATGTTTTTTTTGTGACATATTCAAACATTTATTTAATAATTTAGAATACTTGTACTCTTTATATTTCATCTTTATACGAGTATCATCTCTTTTGTTGTATATAGTATTTGTAGTTTTAAGGCTGTATCATAAATCGGCTGTAATTCATTTGATATTACGCTTTTTGTTAATAATCAACTTCCTTACTTTCGGAAAACACAGGTAGTAGAATAGTCCAAATTCTTCATAAAATTTGTCAAAGGCAGCGTCAACGTCTTTGGTATTATAAACACCATAAAAATTTAAGCTGTTTATGCATTTACATTTTTTTCTCAGATTTTATGATGAATAATTAATGATTAAACGAACTTACCAAGTGAAGTTCTATCATAATTATACGAAGCGCCTCGTTCGAAGAGATTAGTATTTATTTGATTAGATTATATTACTAGTAGTATCGCATATGTGTCACTACTCCGGCACTATAGTTGAGATTTCTTTGCATTTGCTTTTTTTTTTTTTTTATTATTACGAGGGTAGTTCTCATCTTCTTAGTCGATACCGTTCCCTGCCATCTTCATTAAGTTTAGAGATAGATCTGGTTTATTGATGTATTTCCGGAGAACTTAGTATTGGGAATAATGTTCACAGGGTTGGGCGGGTTTACTAATCTCTTCGAACGAGGCGCTTCGTATAATTATGATAGAACTTCACTTGGTAAGTTCGTTTAATCATTAATTATACTTCGCGCCTCGTTCTCGAGATTAGTATTTATTTGATTAGATTATATTACTAGTAGACTTTGAGAGTGTTGAAAATAGATTTAGGAAATATCATCAATAAATGACGATAACTTGCTTTTTATATATATAAGTATTTATTAATTATTAACAAAAAAAGAACATAAAGAGAATTGTTCAATTTTGGCTTTTGGTGGCTAATAAGTAAAAAATATGTAAACAGTAAATTATTATTAAAACTGAAAGAAAAATTATTTTTAATACTCTCGTCATGGGAAACTAAACATTAAAAATATCACATAAAAAAGTATTTTTTGGATTCGGATGTGTTTTGTTAACATATTTCACTGTGTTTACATATCAATAAATGTTATTGAAGTACTATTACTAATAGTATCGATTAATCGATAAGTTTTAACTTTAATAAAAATAAAAGTAATTAAAGTATTTATATATTAATACATATACATTAGGTAATCTTTTGCAATATCATGTATCATATATATTAAAAACATAAGAAATAATCCTTTTCGGTTAGATATATAAGTTAATTTACACAAACTATTGATTACTTTTTAATTGATTAATAATTCTTATAGGGCAGCACCATTTCACTTTTGTCAACAAAGACATTTGAGTGATAATGATAATTCTTACGTTTTGATTTTGTTGTTACTTTCGACCAATTTATTTATTAACCTCTCGAAATGATGACCCGGCTATACCTATGGACACCAAACCAAGCACAAGTAGAGGACATCGTCGGCAGCTTTGTATAAATTGTGAAAGATCTATATTACGTACTAGATCACATCTGCAAAAAATATCCGTCAAAGAAACACATTAGTAATATAATTATTAATTGGATATCCCCACGACAGGTAGGATTATATTTATTTATTTTGATTATTTTACCATAATTAAGCTTCCTGTATGACAAGTAAAACATTAATATATCGCTGCCCTATCGTTTAAGTAACATTTTGTTGACAAATAATTTAATATTATATAATACTCTTTAGGTGTATGGCAGATCCATATCGCGTCTGTCATCCATGTTAGCAGCAAGCAGATATAATATTCTGGAACCTATACAGATCATTACCGGATTATAAAAGAGCACTTGATTCACAAGTATATTGTTTTGTTCCTGGTTGCGACTCACCACAGCGACTGACCATTCCCACATGGTATCAGGTAAAATTGTTTATTATTTTTGCCTTATTATTGTAAAAATAGTGAAACTAGTTTGTGAGCTTTGTGCCTCTTATCCTTACTTATATTATAAACTAGAAAAATTTGATTGTTAGTTGAGCTTGTTAACAAACTTCGAAACTACAAGACTGATGTAAAAAAATCCTTTTACTTAAGGGAAGCTACATCTTTCATCAGGATGATATAGGCTACTATTAACATGTGCGAAGGTGTGGGAATACTGTACCTGTTGTTCAACATTTAATGTTAATTTATTTTTTAATAGTAATGTACAAATGTACTGGATAGGTGTTTTAAAATAGTTCTTTCTGTTAATAGACGCAGATGTAAATGCGAGTTTACAGCCACTCCAAGCCGAAGAGTGTTCTCGAGGGTGAGCACAAATTAGGAGAATAGTTGTGTTTTACTGCAAGCACACGTCATGAGAGGCCATGGAAGATTTAACGATAAGGACATCACGTGACCAACTTATATAAATGTAGCTGCTTTTTTGACCACCCGAATGCCAGCCTCCAGCTGAAGACAAACTGTATGAGCAGTGTAACTTATTTATTAAGTGATCATGTAAAGTCTATTCTTATAAATAAGTGTATTTAGAAGTACTGTCTTTTGCTTGTAGAATTGTATTGTCAAATTACAGGTAAATATGTGTAAATCTATAATTTTTTTATTTAACCATCTCTGCTTCTTATTTCTAACCTTAAGACATGAAATATTGAAAAATAATGTTTTTTATAACTGTAGATAATGTCCACTCAAAGTGAAAGTGCCCATACAAACTGAACAATTCCTTTTGACATTTATTTCCATTCTAAATTATAGTATAGGTAGTAATTACGAAATTTTGATACACTGATTTATTTATTTAATGGTCAATAATTGATTGGGCTAATGATGTACAACCATGATTATGAATAGGCCTGTTGTAAAATTGTGCGAACACGGTAGAGTTGCCCCTCCAGCCCGCAGTATTACGGATCGCACTGACGGCTTTTTTAATACCTATAAACAGAGCATCAGATTTTATTAAGGGAGTTTGTCTCATTAATATAACATAGTAGTGTTTTTGCTGGACACACATTTGGCCTACTATTGAAAAATGGTAGATAAAGTATTGGTTTCTCACGACTTGGTTTTGAGTCTTAATAATTTGTGGTATTTTAATAACAACCTGACTGTGAGATATGTGTATGTTTTTGATTTCGATTTTTGACAACGTCTGCATTCTATGTGCCGTAGTTAATGCCAGTAAGGTTAATGTCTTTTTAGTCAATTGCTCTAACGTTAGGTCCTCATTTGGGAACCATTGGCTTATCTGATCTAAAACGCAATTCGTATCCCATGTAAAGTTATACTTTGGAAGGGGTGGTTGAAGACGAAACACACCCTTAAGAATCTCTGAACTCTGTCATCTTTACCTATGTGTGATCCTAATAAAAAAGATAAGGCAGATCTGCATGAATTCAATGTACCTAATTGACCACCATCGTTAAACAACACAGTAAGGAAGTAAATAACGGTAGGGACTGAAGCTGTAAATACGTCAATGGAATTATTATTGCAAAAGGTCCACGATTTTATTATTTTTTTTTTTTTTTTTTTTTAAATATACGTCATATTGACTGAGTGAATTAGGGATAATGAGGCTAACATTATATCCAAGGAGGAAGTTGGTAAGCTCCTTGATAAGGCGTTCCTGGTAAGGTTGCTGCCACCAGGGTAATCGATTCGTGAATCCATCGGGAATGTATTCAGTAGCGACGTCGTCCCTGTGTTTGAGACGGTGGCGGGCGGCGGTGGTGGTGGCGGCAGCGGTTGCGGCCGCGGCCACTACCTTGGGGAGGTAATCTGCGCGGGAATACAGGCTCGCGACTCCTCTGCGATGGGCCTGGTTGCCTGTACGCCGGCCCGGGAGCTTTCCCGTTTAACTGATTCTGATTAGATATTTTTTGCCGTTTACTTATATTTTTTGTAGAAGGGTCAGCCTTTAATTCGATTCCAGACTTGTTTATTGATTTTGCTGTCATAAGAGTTTCAGTCTATGTTTCGCCGAATAAAAATGAATCGATCTTTTTTAATGAAAACATTATAAAGTTTCTTCTAGTAACTGAATCGCTATGTTGAATATCGCACAGTAAACGACTGCGGTCCATTAGCTAAAGCAGTTATTCTTTATCCTTTTCCTTAGAGTTAAGATGAGTAATAATTATTTCTCCAAGACAAGCAATAGCACTGGCCACTGGCGTTTGTTTACCCTCTATGCCTTTGTCCCTCTTAAGAGTATTTTCAAGTATGGCAGCCTTGATTTCAGGGTTAAGTTTTGGAGCACTAATAAGAGAGCAATTAGCAGCAATTGGGTACTTCGCTATCAGCTCCTTACGGATATCCTTATTAAGCCCCTCTATGGTAATATGAGTTAGTCGACAAGCGAGTCATGTGGTTATACCGAGCTTCTCTAAGTGCGAAGGATCTTCGCCGAGAATTTCAAGGACATCGGTGTCCAGATCATTTTCGTTATGGACCCCTTCTTGGGGCCGTAACTTTGACTCGACAGGTGGTTCGTTAAAGGTCGTCGCGTCGACACAGTCATCCTCAGTGTATAGTATAAGTTTTGAATGTCACTGATACCAATCATGGATTGTGGATCATCGTCATAATGAGGTTGTTCTAATAACCAATCACTCGGCACCATAGGTGGGGTGGCAAAAAGATAAGAAATTCGTTTGAGATTTTCATTCATATTATGACTATGACGATCATAGTCATCCATAAAAGTATGCGACGAATCAACCCCAACGGCAGTTCAGGTGCATACTTTTTGTTTTAACGTAAATACGTTATAGTCTGATAGGTACGATATGTACAATAGCAGTTTTAGATAACGATAGTTATCTTGTCAAAGTTAGGTAGATCCCCAATGGATTGAACGCTAACTGATTTATTGAATGCGTTGAATAAGCCCCAATGACTTTTCTGATTGCATTCCGTACCAATAAATTCGGGCACATGTCACTAACTGAACTTTCCTTATCACATATTTTTTGTTCTAATTTACGCATTTTCTTTTGAGGATGTTTTAACTCTTCTTCACATGTTCTAACTTTCGTACGTTTCGGCATTTTAACGATCTGTTATACACGTTATTGGGAATACGACCGGAGCAGTCGGGCACTATAAAGCGAATGAAGATGGCAGGGAACGGTATCGACTAAGAAGATGAGAACTACCCTCGTAATAATAAAAAAAAAAAAAAAAAAGCAAATGCAAAGAAATCTCAACTATAGTGCCGGAGTAGTGACACATATGCGATACTACTAGTAATATAATCTAATCAAATAAATACTAATCTCGAGAACGAGGCGCGAAGTATAATTAGTCATTGAAATAATATATTTTTAATTCGGTACAAATATCATTTGAGCTGTATCATGGTCTGATAGACAAAGTCGTAGAACTTTACCATTACCATTCTTTATATTGCTTATGACATGATCGACGCATGAATTTAATCGAGTAGGTTTATATATTTTTATAGTGAAAATTGATAATATATGATTCACTTTGTTTGTAGCCGTAGGCTATGTGGAACACTCACATTATTTAAAATAGTTTTATTATGCATGAATCCAAAGTGTCTTCATGTCCCAAACACCGCAGTGTCTCAAGACAAAGGTTTTTAACAAATATTTATGTGTGTTGTCAGTGATGAATGAATGAATAATTCTTTATTGTATACGAGTGTATTGATGACGTGTGGTCGTGGTTGCTAAAAAGGGCAATTCTCAGAGTGTCTGTGCAAGATTAAATCAAGAATGAGAGATTCGCAGACGAACCAAGTTGGCAGACATAGTTAAAATAATTGCAAGCCTGAAGTGGCAATGCACTGTTCTCATAGCTCGTAGGATTGAAGGGCATTGAGGCAATAATGTCCTAGAGTGGCGACCACTTACCAAAAACGAGGCAGGCTTTCCTCAAAATAGACCGACGGGGAGTATAGGATGAGGACCGTGCGCGACGTAGCGTCGTATTTTTGGGGAAGGCCTTTGTCCATCAGTGGACGATATTCGGCTGATATGATGATGATATATGGTGACTAAGTCATTAAAAGTCGTGTGTTTATAATAGATACGCCACCAGGGTTGTGATCGTCTCTATAGCTAACATGAACTTTTAAATATTTCACTTATATGTTGCTTTATGTTTACATGGTCATCAGAATGTTTTCTAAAAACGGGATTGCTACCATTGCCTTGTTTGTTCCCAATATTTCGGTGCTGGTATTAATTAGCGCCATGATCACGGGGTAACTGAAGTTTATGCGGGTGGGTGTCATAAGCAATATATCTGCTTATTTGCGATCAACCTTCTTTCGAGTTTTTTTTATATCGAGTTACGTTTGCCTTAATTCTACTTATATATCCAATTCATTTTATTTTAATTTGGTTTTATTTCATAGTTGTAAAAACAAAACCATTTATTTAATATATTTGAAACAATAATATTGTACGTAGGTAAGTAATAGTACTTGTCTCAACTTTAATTCAAAGAATGTTACACTAGCGTTATTATTGGAAAAGTAATATTACGGACCATGTGAAGTGTCGCGGGAAACTTCTTTAGTATTTTAAGTTTTAAAATACTCATATCGTAGGTCACTAGTAGATTCCTACCGCATAGTAGGGGCTCTAATACTTTTATCTGTTTACCAAATAATAGTCGATATAACGACGCCCGATTGAAAGGTTGAAAACAAAGAAACAGTTTCCCATTCAAAATAATTAATGTATTAAGTTACTAATTGTTTTTCAAAGTATAGTATAGACAACTGATGAAGGTATGAATGATTGTTAAATACGGGATTGGTACTATGTTTCTTATATTTCTCGAGTTCTCGAGTATTTCAGCACTATTGCAAGCGTCATGATCACGAAATAACTGAAGTTTTTGACGGTGGATCTTATTGGCAGATATATCTTCTACCTACTTTCGATCTAAATTTTTTGGGGTTCTTTTACGTTCGATACTGATATAAAGTACATGGTAGTTGGTCACTACATTGAGTCGATACATATCAATCGTGCCTAAATCCACCACAGTCGTTATAAAATAAAAACCGGACTATTTAAAAATGGAAGAGTTGTTTTACTTTTTTCCCTTAGTGTTGCCCATTGATTTACGAAAATTTTGCCAATATTGCACTCTACTAGATAAATTCAGACAGCAGCAAGCACTATAGTTTCCATAAAAGTTAGGTGTGACTTAGGCACGTTTGATTCGTATCAATTCGATTATAATCACTACACATTTGTTGTTTGTAATATTTATTGTATAGTATAAATATTTATCATAATTATTAATCCAAAAATCTATGTTAAGGTAAAGTTTCTAACTCTGTTTGTTTGTAGGGGGTAATATGATTATGAAAATTCTTTTACCTACGGAAAGCTACATCATACGCGGGTATGTTGAAGCCCTGCTATTAATTAATTATTAAACATCAGTATTGGTATTAATCAATGATTATCATTGCATTAAGGTGCTCGTCCAATGCCTCGGCATTCTCGAATCGGCCTCACGATATTTATCATAACACGCAACGCATTGCACTGATTTGTCGATGTTGTAAGTGCATTGTTGTCGCATTTTTATAGAAAATACAAATGTCAGTTTTGACGTCGGAAATATGCTGAAGACGTCATAGGAGTTTTTAAAAGAATCCGTAAGAAGCATGTTGTGCGATGCACACGTGCTGAGCACTTAGTGTAAGTTTTTTTGACGTTTACGTTCATTGTCAATCGTGAGCGCGTTAAGATTTAAGTATGGAATCCGGTACAGCGCCCCTAGCGGTAACTACCAAGAACTACAAATCTCCATACAAATTCTTAACGCGCCCACTTATAGTGAACGCGTTAGCGTAAAATTTACACTTACCACTCAGATATATGGACGTTCACCTTTAAGGGGAAATCACAATTTTATTCTCACATTGCCTCTATCGAGATCGTGATCGGGATCTTTGTTTGATCGATGTAATTTTCGCAAGAGCGGTCGAAGGGTATGTGACTAAAAATTTATTATCTTGGTTTTTTGTTCACAAGGCTCGTTAAATTGGCTTGGCGGCATTTGCAAGCGGTAATATCTATCAATCTGCACCGCGTGATGGGTCATCACAAGGAAGGTCTGTTGCTTTGCAGTGGAGAAATTAATAGGATTATTAATGATAATTTACTTTATCCAAAAATCCAGGTGTGGCTTCTGGGTGATTAAATGAAAAACCATTGTCAAAAACACTGAATGCTATATTAAATATTCTAGAAACAACATTTATGTGTTCTAATATTTTTCAATTGTAGATTTAAATTATTATCTTTACATTAGGTCTCTTAAAACAAATGTAGGTACTTATAACAAATATTTTAACCTAAGCAGTGGTTTCGTCTTAAAGTTCAAATGTTCTTCCACACGTTTTGTATGAAATTGAAATATTTCAAATAACAATAAACTTATGATGTGATATGTGTAACATGTATATGATTAAAAACATATTATGTTCTTGAGAATTATAATTAAAAATGAAATAATTAATAACTACATGTTTTTAAATAGTAAATATAACTTTTACACTGTAATTAAAGCTAACATTGAATTTAAAGCTTTATATCGACTTATTACGATACATAAAAACTCCAAAATAATTCTAACTATTTATTTTATTTTGAATATAACTATTCACAAGACAATGTTAATGTCAGTTGTGAATTTAATGTTCATAATAAATCTCATAGAGTTTTAATAGTTATAATTTATTAATTAATAATCAACCATAATCTATATAATGCAATCAATAAATTATTTAAAAGTATTCAAGTAAATATATGTGGTACTCTCATAGAATAGTTTTATATAAGTTAATCAACTTTATCTTTTTTTGAAAATTAGAAAATGTGTTAATGTTTTTGTTCCCCAAAAACAATAATATTATTCAATATACTATATTTAGAAACTATTGATTTTATATACGAAGATTTAAATAATCAATGCAATGGATAGTGACCAATTACTGTCCTTATTTAAAAAGAAAGATTTACTAGAAGCGTTCGAAACATTGGACAATAACCTAAATCAGAAACACAGTGATATAAGCAACACTAATATCAATAATTAATTATATAAAACACTAATTAATACTTAAATATAGCGGACGTGGATTATCTAGCAAATGGACCTCCGTAACTTGTAGTATTGTCCATAATTGTGCATATTTTTTATTTAAATTTACATTACGTATGTATATCACAAAATAAAGTCAGCTTGTAGCTTTGAAATCAATCATATTGACCATTTAATTAATATCTATCTACACAAGCTTTCACCATGTTAAAGAATGAAACGTTGGTCTTACACAAAATAACAAATTTTATATTTATATATATATAATACCTATAATAATATGTTGAAAATGCTACAGTTAATAGAAAAACATCAAGTATGCTAATAGTACTCTTAATGTATATGAAAACACTTATTTTTCTACAGTGTATTTCTGTTAATAATTTTCGATCTATAATTATGTTGTAAATACCACAATATATTTTTAATTATCAATCGATTTCAGCGTCTAATTGCCTTTATTGTTCCATCTGACTAATATCTTTTTACCTTCTTTTAATTTCGTTTTTCTAATATTAACATTATCACAGGCTTACGCTGAAACCCCGGGGGTTATAATTCATCGCACCTTGGTTTCACTGATATCTTTTAGGAAGATCACAATTCGATCTTCAGAACTATCCATTTCAATTTCGATCACATTCTTAGAATACTTAAAGATTAGATGCACTCCTATACATTAAATTTGAATATCATTTAAAAGTCCCGTTAATCATTTTAATTTACTTAATTTCTTTCGAAACTTAGTAAATTTAAGATTTAACATTTACTTTCGAAGCACACGTGAATAACGCTAGTATGGTTTTGGGGAAAGAATTTGGGGGTTTCGCAGGGCGCAATATTAGGCCCGATTCGTTTCCAAATAGGCAAGTACGTTTTACCCGAGTTTATGTGATTAAAGGATGTCGGGCGGTGGTCACCTAGCAGTCGTGCGGCCACCGCGACGGGTGGCCGGCCACGGATCACATGACGCAGCAACTCTTCGCTCTCCCCTTTAGCTCAGCTTTCAAGTCTCGCTTACTTTTGCTACGTCCCACTTGCTTCTGGAACAAAACAAAACGTTATATTCATCTATATGCTCTATTTATAAATCTATAACGTGGACCAATAATAAAATAACTAAACCTTATAATTACAGTTTTTTAGCTCGGACTCCATAATTTTATAGCAAGAGGACAAAGTTTTTCGTGTTTATAGTTTTTAAAAATAATAATACCTGCTGTTTGTTTAGTTTTCCCAGTGCCGCCAGTGCTGCCACTTCGAAGGCATCTTTAACACCTTTGCTTGATGCTCTAGCTGAGGTCTCTACGTAGGTTGTCGCACCAAGTTGTCTTGCAACAGTTAATGCCTGTAAAACGATTTTATTATTGACAATTTGATTAATTGAATTAATTTAATGAAAATACGAGTTGTATAGGTATTCAAATGGAACCCATTGTACAACGCATCATTTACAAATGAACCATTGGTCATTTATTGGTCTTAAAAGACATGAAAAAAGCTAAGATACCTATGTGATTTTTACAATATTCAACGAACTTATATTTCAGAACGATTAATTGAGAACTAAACCAAAACGGAAGGGGTTTTGAGTTATTTTCTCTTGCTCATTCATGAAATTCAAATAGCAAAGCAATTTCACAAAATATGTTCTTTGCCAAGCGCTGAATACTGAACTCGTCAGCTGCTACTGAAAGAATCCAATTAGTCGGTTATGTACTGCGAATTCGGAATATTTATGGGTATTCGGAATAGTATATGTCTGCAAAATTGTTTGAGTAGCATTGTTTTTGTAGTATAAACTCTTTTTAAACATGTTTTTGAACAATTGGAAAGGGATCCTATACTATCTTTTCTTACTTTTTCAATTAATATTTATTTAATTAATATGATTTTACGATTAGTAACACGAGGCTCGTTCTCGGGGAAAGATCCAGCACCACCTTAGTCTTATGTGAATACAGAATCTATAAGGGGTCCGAAAAGTCAATAAAACTAAATACAAAAGCGATGAAACCGTTTATAAGTTGTTTCATTTATATAGATAGTGTTCGTAAAAATATAAGGATGGCGTAATATAGGAATGGCATAGTCTTTGTAAATATTTTTACTTCAGTTACAGCTGGTGAGTTTCTTTCGCTACTTCTTCTTATCAGTCAAAAGACGTCTTGGGGTGCGACTTCTCAACTCTCTAGCCATGGCTAGCCGTAAGATATGATATCTTAGCGATGTTATGGCTTTGTTAATTATGGTTATGACTCATAAATTACTTAAGTATTTATGGTCATTAAATTACTCTTAAAAAGATTTTTTTTAACATTGTTTTCTGTTTAGCCATTAATTCATAACAACAGTTACAGATTTGCCTATAAAAGTTTAAACATTCAATGTAGATATTTTATTCGATTGTAATATTACAATGTAAGAATTTAGCTATATCCTTGCACAGTAGTATTAAATAAGTTAAAAGATTTTCTATGACATATTCTTTTCGATAATAATTTTATGGCAGATAAATTGAAAAAAAAAACTAAGATTATCCCGTGAGAAGTGTGATTTCTCCATTCACAAAATCATAAGCTCCTAAATGTTGGTCTACTTGGTTCCAATTGATATGACCTTTTCAATTGTTGGAAGCGAGTATAGTAGAGCGTCTAAATAATCTTATAAATACTTCTCAATGAAATGACCGATTTCGTATATCAAAAGTCAAGACTCAAATAAAATATCTATTGTGTAATAATAAGATCAATATTTTAAATTATCATACTTTTATTCATAATTTTAAGTTTATCTGCACAATATAACAACTGAAGTGAGTTTAGAGTTCATACTCTCATAGTTTTCTATATATTATATAACAAATAAGACCGCTTGGACTTGAGATGATCCAGCAACTGGATAGGTGATTACTTCTAAACTCATTTCTCTTATTAGAGCTGGTGAGTTTCTTGTTCGTTCTTCTTATCAGCCAAAAGACTTCCTGAACGAGTGGTAGGGAAAAAAATGTTGGACGATTCAAAAGTACTTTTAAGAAGTCTATTTGAATAAAGATTATTTTGACTTTGACTTTGGACATGTTACAGTTGTGCACCAAATGATAATAAAACTTTAATTAGAGCTTAAAACTATTTAGTGTAAGACAAATTTTCTTCCGTATTGTAAGCAGCACGTGTACAGAAAATAACTTTTTCCATATGATCTTATCTCCAAGTTCCCTGGTTGCTTTTAAGCCTTATTGTTATATTGTTAAATAAACGTTAAAAAAAGCGATCGTGGAAAATATGTTTCTATGCGGTAAGTGTTGTTAAGTTTCTCATTGATTAATTAAACCAGAAGTCTTTCTTATTTTTCATTAAATAATTAAAGCTTTGCATAAACTCGCTACTTCATATACTTTGTTTTGAATTTGTAAATGTTTTCAGTATGTCAATTTTGTGTGTTCACCGTTTCTCTTACCTCTTCGCTGGTGACAGGATGCATTTTGAGCTTCGAAAGCATTGTGACTGTTTCTTTTTCATGTCTGAGATCAGCCTTGCAGCCGCAGAGTACTACCGGAGCTGACCCGCCATGAGTACGAACCTCTTTGTACCACTGTTAATAAAAAATACCAATTACTATATGTAATGAGCAGTGGTAGGAATTAGGTAGAGTTATTCATGTACTTACACTGATTTCATACAGCGAAAGAATAAAGTGGATATGCCTCAAATCCCGAGATTAATTTTAAAGAGCCAAAAATCCCGTGATTTTTTAAATAAAAAGTTATTTACTTTTACACAATTTAAACTACTGCACACACGACGTTGCCAAACTTACATCAATGAAAGAAAGAAGAAATAAAGAAATCCCGGGAAGGTCCACATTAATATCAACATTTCGATGCAAGTACATAAATAACTCTACCTAATTCCGACCTCTGGTAATGAGTTTTGTATATCCTTCCATTTTGACCAACTAAATTGACCAACTGGTGTGCCTTAATCTCTAGTCATGATTCTAGCTATAGGATTTGACATCTTATCCACGTTATGGCGATTTCCAGTTTAATTTTACTACTTTTACATATACTCCAGTAACTACGAACTAACGATTAAAAATGAAGAGTATGGATTTGATAGCAACGTTACAAACGTAGTCATATATCCCAAATTTATCCACCAAACGACATTTCAAATTAATTACATGCAACGTAATATCGTCATGTCATATGGCTAGAATCAAGATTAGAGAGCTAGGCGGTCGCTTTGCAGAATTTAAATGACAATGCTATATTGATTTTATAACGATTTTTCTTAAGATCAGTCAACTTAGAGGAGCCAATTTAAATGAAAATTTTAATGAAAGTCGCCAGTGCCACCTATCGCCACAAGTGTTGCTATCGCAATTACTACATCTTACTTATTTTAAGTTAGTTGAGACTTTGTAAGATACTATAATATAAATATAGGGTCCTGTTATTGCCAAAGTTTTTGAAATTTAATTGATTGCATATTGACTATTTTTCACTCTGATAGAATTTCTGGCAACTTCGATAAGTTGATACCAAAAAGAACTCAGGGGATCAATCGTACTACTGTTCTTAGACATATTTTTATCGTCGCGCAACGACTAATAAGCTTCAATTACCCAGGATTAAGAGATCTGTGCGTTTATTCTTTGCAAATATAGACACTGTAATATTCTCTGTAATAAAAAATTGTTAGATACCTTTACAGCGGCATTGTGCAATGATTCTGGTTCGGCTACATTGAAGCATAGCATGAAGATCCTGGCATCTTGGTAGGCCAGAGGTCTAACCGTGTCGTATGCAGTGGTTCCTAAAAACAAAAAAAAAGGTTTCTTAGGTTTTTACTTAACGAGCCTAATTCGGGCTTGAGATGCCTTCCGAATTATTAAAAAGATTAGGGCAGTGTATTTCTGATCAATCTGGCTGCCAGTTCTTGTTATAGTTGTTTATTCTCTGTAATCGCGAAGCAAATGTGAAAACTTGCAGAAGATAAATTTTGTTTGTACTGTTGGCCAATGCCCCTTCGGATTCGTTTACCTTATAAATAGCGACCTCCTTCAATTGGGAGCGCTTCCTGGTACTGAAAGGTAAATAAATATATCGTGCTATGCATAAAAGTAAACTAATATTTGTTTATTGTTGCCTAGCCAGAATGAGTTACGACTTTATTTTTAATTTCTGGTGTTATTTTGACAAACCCTCGGTTTATTACGGTTACTATTTGTCCTCTTAAAAAAAGATTTATATAATAACAATATAATATTTTTTTCATTATAGTAATTAAGATTTATTAAATACCAATGTTTGCGATAAACTTGATTGTTATAGTTTATAACAAAAGAAAATAATACAAAAAAGTAAACTGCCGAAACCCGGGATTGAACCGGGGACCTTTAGATCTTCAGTCTAACGCTCTCCCAACTGAGCTATTTCGGCTGTGTAAAACGTGCTGAAATTTGAAAACAGCATGTGTTGAATTATTTTACTGTACTGGCAGAGATAAAAATTCTGTTAAAATTTGAAGTTTATTATCTAATCTTGTATGAATATTTTTTTATCGATCTTTTATTAATAAAAACTACCGAACGACAAATAGATAGATATCTGCTTAAATATCGACAAATTCTTTAAAAAAAATTGTTTTAAACATAATAAATACTTTTTACATTAATAGTCTGTAATATTTTTATTATTATGATTAATGAGATTAAAATAAAGTACGTTGATATAATTATGATATGATAATATATAATGTATGCAGTTGAGTTCGTGACAAAAATGTATAAGAGTTTTAAACGGTAGTTAGGTATATTTTTTGTTTTGCAGTGTAAGTAGTGGTTATGGAACGTAACAAAACTACCATCAAATCAGACCAACTCGATAACGATCAGATTTGTGTGGAAACAGAAATGTGTTGTTTTATTTACCTAGTTTCCTCTTAATTTTTCCATATTTTATACTCTATAATACTCTCCCTCGGATTACAATTTAACTAAAGAATATATATTTTCGAATATTATATTATTCGATTAGCAACTGTTAGTGATTAAATTTTAATCAGTTAGATAATGCTGTGTATTTCGCTTAATAATTATAATTTAATAATTTATTTTATTTTCAAGTAAGAACAATTCACTTTGTTAGTAGACACATTGAATATTTGATATTAATAATGTTAATATATTAAATAATGTTATTTAAATATTGTTAATAATGTTAGAGTAGCTCGGTGGCGTAGTGGATAAGGTCGGCCACCGGATGGGTGACCAAACAATTATTATCTCGAGTTACTCCGTGCTTCGGAAGGCACGTTAAGCCGTTGGTCGTTAATACCCTCCAATCCGCATTGGGCTAGCGTGGAGGGTCATGGCCCATCCTCCTTAACTATACATAAGGAAGGCCTGCGCCCCTGCAGTGGAGACGTAAAAGGGCTGGAGATGAGATGAATGTTAATTTAAGTCATTTATATGTGTCTATTTCTAATAATAAAATTACAATTATGTAGGTACCTGTTATTCTTCTTATATAGAAATCTATTAATAACTCTTTCATTTAAAAATTTATGGTAAGAAAGAAATACTTGTTAAGAATAATGCTTTGTTCTAGGAAAAGCTCAAAGAAGATTCAAATCAGTTTTATAATATGCAGTCTAGACTTGAATGTGAATAGAGTAAGAACATGCTTGTCTAGATAGTGCCTTCCATGAATAAATTTATATGGAATGGCAGATTATAATGATATCCTTAGGTTACGGGAATCTCAGTTATGAATATTATATTATGTTTTCTTACTGTGATTATAATAAATTCGAAATAAAAAATCATTTCTACACTTCTTTTGTACAAAAAGCTTCAAAAATTTTGTTCGAAGTATATCAATTTTGCTTAGCCGAGCCATAATGCAACTTGATACTTTTATTTTTAGCTCGATCCTGGCAGGGGAGTTTTTTTTAAATTTATTTTTATTTTATTAATTTTCGTGACTAGTAAATATATAATTGTAAAATTTAAATTTTAGTATTTTTTATTTTGTTACAAATATTCCGCATACAATTTATGACTTTTTTAAACATTGCGTACAGTCTAATACAATATTTTGAAGAAATGAAGGCAGATTTCCAAAAAAATAAAGATGCACGTATTGTTCGTAAGCTGCAAATTTTAACTTTTTGCCTCAACAAATTTCCACCCACCATTTTAGTGAGGCGGGGGAATAGAAAGAGACAAAAAGTAGCTTTTGTCACTTTCCAGCCCTTCAACTATCTCCTCATAAAAAAATCACACTAACACGTTGCCCTGTTTTGACTTCACTTTTATAATATCAAGTCTTTACATATGAAACTGGCGTTTTGTCGTACTGGCCACTTTAATCACAAATTTCTCCTCCTTGGTTGGGAATTCCAAATTCAAATTTATACAGCATATACATGTATTTATGTTTCGGTAGGCGGCATTCATTTGTTTTTTTTCTGTTTGTTCTATTTACATCATCCAGTATAAAAAATGGAAAACTTGAAATATCGTGTTATTTACGAGTACGAGTTCCACCGTAGTACCAGAGCTGCGGAAACGGCTCGAAGGGTTAATGATGTGTATGGCGGTTGTGTTGCAATAAAAAACATAGTGCGTTTTGGTCCCAACGTTTTCGTTCTGGAAATTTTGACCTGCAGAACAAGGCCGGTGGACGGTCGGAGACCCAAGATAATAATGAAGAATGGATTCTCTACGATAATCGGAAGCGCTCATCGCAATAGTTGAACCCTGGCATGCCAGCCAGCAGCGGCATGCTCCATCAGATTACCATTTTTTTCGAAATTTGGATAACTTCTTGCAAGGGAAGAAATTCAACTCCGATAGAGCAGTGCAAATCTCCTTCAAAGATTTTATTGATTCCCGTGCGAATGGTTTTTTTAGTAAGGGGATCAAAGACCTATGAGATGGCAAAAGTAAGATAACAATGGTTTATACTTTGATATAATAAAAATATTATATTGAAAAATATTCGACTTTTTGTCCTCCCATACCAAACACCAATTTCATATGTTAGGCCCTAATATTAGTATGGATGGATTAGTTTTGTCACATCGAATTATGTTTTGATATTTGTTATCTACTCTCTGCTATATCATGTGACAAAACTTGACGAATCCAAAATAAAAATCGCAACAACTCACCAAAGCTCACAACAAACAAATAGAGAGCATCGAACAAAACCAACCGTATGTTGACCGAAACCGAAATTAAACTTTCGATTTTGAAAAGCGACAATTTATAGCTCCAGAAACATGTTCAGACGGAAATCTTACAGAAAATATTCTACATTTTTATAAGTAACATTTAGTTGATATTAATATATGTATATATTACCATAAATAACATTATTTCATTATATTGCTATGAAATAGTATCTATTAGTTATTCATATATTAATAGGAAGCATTGTGGGGCAATAACAACATCAGGCTATTCCCGTAGATTTGTTTAGTTGAAGTCATTGAACCGACAGTTTATGTTGGTTAGAGTTTAATATAACATAGGCGAGAATTTTGTACCATATAAAATATTTTTAGGTTACAGTTCTCCGTTACCTCTCTTATAGAAATAAAATGTATGAAAACATCAATATGTTTTTATAAAATAATCGATACCTACACAGAAAACAAATAAATAAAAACTCATACCATAACATGTGCATTACAATAAGATGATTTAGTGTTGCGTAAATTATCTTTTCTAATTGAAGCAGCGAGCGCGAGCCTTCTGTCAGACCTAGATCATGACGGCTTTAATAAACAACCCTTAGTTGTTTATGTTAACTCATAATAACAATGATGGGTAGGTACAGTCCAAACGTCACAAGTCGCTTCATTAGATTTCATTAAATCTGACTTTGGCATAGCACCAACTCTGATATTCATGCAATGTTACAATTAGACGTTTTAATATTAGTTCATCGATAGCTTTTATATTTTTAAAATTGCTGTAGAAACATTAGTCATAACCACCAGCTTCGTTGCTTCCAGCAAGGGTCTGCATTATGTTTGTAACCATAGCTTATTTCGAATTCAGTCCTAATTTTTTAATTAACTTTTTTTTATAGAGTATGTACGAATAGGTTACTTGTAAAAAGGTTGGTGACGTCTACAAAAGGCAAAGGAGAATAGATTGCCGTTTAAAAAACAGTAGTTGGGCTAGTTTATATTCAAACTCGTAAAAGGAACAAGTAGGCTCTTATTCCTAACAAAAGCAAAATTAACTATATACAAGTGGTTTATTTTGTCCTCACAGTATCGGCTAGTTTTAGGCTGCAAGCTAAAGTGGACTTTGTTACGTGTGTGCACGCAGTTTTTTTTGCAACAAAACGTATTCAGAGTTGGTTGCATTATGTACTACATAAATAAACAGAACGCGTACTCATCTAGTGTTTACGAGGACGTAAAGCTAGCACACATGCGTTTCAAATTTAATTTCGCGCCGTGAGTTACCGTTCACGCTCTACGGGATCGAGTGTGTTCGCAAAAGGTTTTATTGTCATTTTTATAGGCTGAATAAATATCACGTTTGGCGCAGAAAATTACTTGTCATAGACAATGTGTAATAATTAGCTAGGCTTCCCGGTAATGGTTGTTTTAATTTGCATGCCCAGTACTATAACTATTACCAGTATCATATCTGAGCTTATTAATAATATATTCACTGCTGGGGCGCAGGGCTTTCCCCATGGATGGAATCGAATTGGTGGGAGTTAATAGATGAAAAGCTCGGGACAAAAAATGTGCAAGATTTTCGTTAAGATATTTCAGCATGTTGAAGTACTAGGGGTTATGTGTGTATACATCACTCAGTACCCAGTACGGAGGACAGGTGCTGGTACACCTGGTGGCGATGATGAGAGAAAGACTTCTAGCGATTATTGGATAAATTTGTTCCATCAAATGAAAGTGTGCGGGCCACAGAACTGGACCATACTGCGATCGCCAACCCGCTTGCCCAGCGTGGCGATTATAGGCATATCCCCCAAATGCAAAGGCACAAAAGGCCAAGGCCCCTAGTTCCCGGCGACCTCGCTATTCCTGGTCATGGTGGCGACCATGGTAACGGCGAGGCAGGGGGTGCTAAGAATCTCCGGGCTACGGGAGGCCACCACAACCGACTGACCCTGGCGACGTACAACGGACGCACGCTACAGCTTGACTCGCATCTGGCTCAACTTGAGGTGGAGCTTGGAAAGATTAGGTGGCACATATTGGGATTGTGTGAAGTCCGAAGAGAGGGGGAGGATACCATAACCCTCGAATCAGGCCACCTAATGTACTTCCGCGAGGGAGACCAACAATCCCAAGGTGGCGTTGGGTTTCTTGTCAATAAGTCCCTTTCTGACAACGTTGTAGAAATTTCCAGTGTGTCGAACAGGGTGGCGTACCTGATTGTAAAGCTCACTGAGAGGTATAGCCTCAAGGTTGTTCAAGTGTACCGACCTCGACACACTCGGACGATGAAGTGGAGAATATGTACGATGATATATCGAGGGCACTCCACTTCACTACTAAGACCCACTACAGCGTTGTTATGGGGGACTTTAACGCTAAAGTAGGAGTACAAAATTGCGGCGAATCGGTAGTAGGATCCCATGGATTTGGAAGCAGGAATGATAGGGGGCAAATGCTCGTTAACTTCCTCGAACGGGAGGGGCTCTTCCTTATGAACTCGTTCTTTAAGAAACAGCCCCAAAAAAATCAAAATCAAAATCAAAATCATTTATTCAGTCTAGGCTGTTACAAGCACTTGTGAAAGTCGAGAGCTACGCCGACGGTTCGTAAATCTACGGCGGGAGACCTTGTACCGAGAAGAACCGGCAAGAAACTCGGCAAGGGCTGCTTTTTTCTCCCTGTTTTATTTCATACAGAGCGTCAAGATTGAAAAATGACTTCATTAAAATTTGAAGTCACTTTCCATTTCTTTCAAAGGAAGTGGACGTGGCAAAGCCCCGACAATGTGACAAAAAATGAGATCGACTTCATTATAACGGACAAAAAGCACGTATTCAGAGATGTCTCCGTGATCAATAGGTTTAACACCGGCAGCGATCACCGACTTGTCCGAGGCTCTCTGAATATCAACTTCAAAGCTGAACGTGTCCGCTTGATGAAGGCCAGGCTCCGACCTACTCCTCTCCAAACCATGATGGAATCTGAAACGTTTCAGTTAAATCTTGAGAACCGATTCGCTGCCATGGAAACCACAATTGACGTTGACGAGAACCTTGAAAATGTGGTTCGAATACTCAGGGAAGAAGGTACGAAATTTTGTAGCATGCAGCGTAAGGGCGGGAAGTCTAAGCTCTCCGATAGAACTTTGGGGCTAATGAAGGAACGACGTGAAACCCACCTGTCCCTTCGTCAAGAAAACGTGCTCAAAACCAGGAGATCAGCAAACGCGTACGATATGACCTCCGGTGCTCCAACACTCACGCTATAGAAAGAGCGATCGAGCAAAACAGGGGGTCAAAAGTATTCGTACAATCTCTTGGAAGAAGTCACTTGACGAAGTTGACCACAGCAAGCGGGGAAGTCGTTGCTTCGAAGCCAGCGGTCCTCTCGGAGGTGGAAAATTTCTATGCCCGGTTATACGCTTCGCATGCATCTCGACCTGATCCCGGAAATGAGGATTCTAGAGCCACATTAACACGCCACTACACCGAAGATCTGCCAGAAGTCAGCATTGGCGAAATCGAGATCGCTCTGAGACAGCTTAAAAATGGAAAAGCCCCTGGAGAGGATGGCATTACAACTGAATTATTAAAAGCAGGAGGTAAACCGGTACTGAAGGAGCTCCAAAAGCTTTTTAATGCTGTCCTCTTCGAAGGGAGAACTCCGCAGGCGTGGAGTAGGAGTGTTGTCGTCCTGTTCTTCAAAAAGGGAGACAAAACCCTGCTGAAGAACTATCGACCCATTTCCCTTCTAAGCCACGTCTATAAGCTGTTTTCTAGAGTAGTCACGAACCGTCTTGCGCAAAGACTTGACGAATTCCAACCACCGGAGCAGGCTGGGTTTCGGAGTGGATACGGCACCATAGACCACATCCACACAGTGCGGCAGATTATACAGAAGACTGAAGAGTATAATCAGCCCCTGTGTCTAGCATTTGTGGACTATGAGAAGGCCTTTGACTCGATTGAGATCTGGTCCGTTCTGGAGTCCCTGCAGCGATGCCAAGTCTAAGATAAGATGTATTTATGAGGCCGCCACCATGACCGTCCAAGTACAGAATCAGCAAACAAGTCCTATACCGTTGCATCGAGGAGTGAGACAAGGAGACGTTATGTCTCCGAAATTGTTTACTAATGCAATGGAGGATATGTTTAAGACGCTGAACTGGAAAGGACGTGGCATCAACATCACTGGCGAGTACATCTCTCACTTGAGATTTGCTGACGACATCGTCATCATGGCAGAAAATCTGCAGGACCTACAACAGATGCTAAATGACCTGGCTGACTCTTCTATGCGCATCGGCCTACGGATGAACTTGGATAAAACCAAGGTCATGTTCAACGAACACGTACTAACGGAACCGATTGCAGTATGCGGTGCCGTTCTCGGAATTGTTCCAAAATATGTATACCTCGGGCAAACATTGCAGTTAGGTAGAAACAACTTCGAGAGCGAGGTAAATGGAAGAGTTCGGCTAGGTTGGGCAGCGTTTGGGAAACTACGTCAGGTCTTTACATCGTCGGTCCTGCAGTGCCTAAAGACAAAAGTCTTTAATCAGTGCGTCCTACCCGTTATGACATACGGAGCCGAAATGTGGACACTGACGGCACGGCTGGTCCACAAGTTGAAGGTCGCTCAGCGCGCTATGGAAAGGGCTGCTCCATAGCGCTGCCCAACCTAGCCGAACTCTTCCATTTACCTCGCTCTCGAAGTTGTTTCTACCTAACTGCAATGTTTGCCCGAGGTATACATATTTTGGAACAATTCCGAGAACGGCACCGCATACTGCAATCGGTTCCGTTAGTACGTGTTCGTTGAACATGACCTTGGTTTTATCCAAGTTCATCCGTAGGCCGATGCGCATAGAAGAGTCAGCCAGGTCATTTAGCATCTGCGTTTCTCTGCGGGATCGAATCAAAAATGAGGTGATCCGGCAGAGAACCAAGGTTATCGACATAGCCCACCGGATTAGCAAGCTGAAGTGGCAGTGGGCTGGCCATATTAGCCGCAGGACCGATAACCGTTGGGGTAAACGAGTTCTTGAGTGGAGACCGCGTCTCGGCAAACGTAGTGTAGGACGTCCTCAGACGCGGTCGAGCGATGATTTGCGCAAGATAGCTGGCAGGAGCTGGATGCGAACAGCCGAAAATCGAAGTAGATGGCGTGCAATTGGGGAGGCCTATGTCCAGCAGTGGACGAATATGGGCTGATGATGATGATGATGAAATTTAGTAACAAACCAAGTTTCAATCATTACGAAACTCTTTTTCGCAGATCATTTTTTACACCAACTTCTGAGATTTTTCGCCGATTTTACTGTTAAAAATCACTTTAAATTCGTGTTACAATGGTACAGCACTAGGTACTGACCGATGAATACCCTTAATACTTTAAGATACTGCAATGTCAAGTTTACCTAAGTACTTGCACATTTTTGTCACGATCTCTTAGCCTTCAAGTGACTGCCGATGCAGCCGGATCAAAGTACCTTCTGGAGCACGGCGTAGCTCGAGATAGTAAATTTTTAGTTACTTATTATATGACCTATCCTTGGTAAAGTTGCCTTTCTTACACATCACAGACCGAACCCCCTAACCATTGTGCTAACCTCTTCACTATATTTGCCCAACAGTCCAATGTGTCAGTCATTTTTGAATTTGCAATTCAGCTGCCAAATAAGTTTCAATTCAATATTCTTAAATTTTTACGAGTTCATGGGTTGGCGAACCGTAGAAATTTGATATATTTTTAATGTCTTTTAATATTAGAAAAAATAGTCGTCATTAAGCGACAAGCTTTTAAATTCTGTATTAAAATGGTGAGTTATATTTATTTCGAAGATTGTTCTTTCAATTAAGATAATTTTCTATAAAAGAAATCGAATAATTTTAGTTTGCAGCCATAAAATTTTAAAGTAGATATTGAATAGCCAATGTGATGTCGAAAGAGGTTAAAAATCGGTCAAGCGCAGTTTGCACCAGTCAAGCTTTGAGCAAAAGGACCATTAAGAACGCCGAAGTGGTTCAGTGAAATAAAAAATAAATCACTTCTGCAGCGAGCGCGAGTATATTCTTTTTTCAAAACTCAAACTTTAAAAAGATGGGTGTCTGGTGAAGTCTGCTATACTATTATTTTCTGTGGTCAGTAACGTACATTACTTTTGTTATTATATTTTTATTTGTAAGAAAAGAGAGTTTTTGCTAGGAATTCCTTAAGTCTTAACGTTCGTTAATTTTATTGCTTAAGTAGGTATTGTTCATTTTAAGTGCTGAAGAATGTTGCCATGTCCTAGCAGGACGTCACATGTATCCTACCATAAATTATGTACCACCTCTTTGTTTGTAAGAATGTGACATGCAATAAAATAATTTGAATTTGAATAAGATGATTTTGTCTTAAATAAAATTCGGCTTGTATAGAAACCATTTACATTATTGCATTTTTATATTTTAGGTGTTGAAAATCAGCGTCAGCTTCATTGACAAATGCTGAACTAGATGCCTTTTTGACACAGGCTGGGATATTATTTTTTAATTTTAGTTTTAGCTTTTTTCTGTATGTTTGTTTTTATTCTACTATGTCCTATATCTGTGTTGAATAAATGTATTTGAATTTAGGAGTTTTATAAAGAATAAAGTGTCATACAAGTGAATGTCTCTAAAGTTTCGAGAAACATTTTCGGGGTGGGAAAGCGAAGATGTCAGTCAAATGGGGGTGCCGTTTTTGGGTGGCCTAAACGTTAAACGTTATCTGGACAAATTTCAAAACTTTTCGCTTTAAAATGAAATGTTTAAAGCTAGTTATTAACAAGAATATACTTATGATAACTTTCTACTAGGTACTATGATTTTATTTTTTATTTTAATTAATATACAGTAACTACATTTAAGTTGAGATATCAGGTGAATTGGTGAGAAATTAACAATATTTTCAAATGACTTTGACTATACCTATATGTGTAAGGTTATAAACTGTTTTGCTTACCTGATGTGTCCCAAACGGAATAGTTGACTCTGTAGTCAGCTACTGTACACGTATATCCATATTTCTCGAAGCCTGTCGGTGTATAAGCCTGTAACAAGATTAAAATGATTTAAAAATTATGTAATAAAATAAATAAGTAGATTTCGAGATTGCATTTAAATTGATTCTGAGAAAATAAATAAAATAAACTGTTACAAAATAGCTACTTCCTATAAATATAATAAAAACTGTATAAAAGTCAATTCGAATGTAGAATTTTAACATATGACGTAGGTATGTAGCGTATTTCGCATACATAACGAGTTATATAATTTTATTTCACCCGCATATCATATTTCCCACATAGCTCAAGATTTATTAAACTTGGAACATTCAACTCTCAAAGTTAACATAACTTTGGGTTAAGTTTTAATGTGAAACGTTTGTATCGGCTTAATATGAACTTCGCTCTAAGTATTCCGTATAAATGATTCATGAGAAAGTTTATTTTCTAAAATAATGAATGTCAAGTAACTAGCCTGGCTGCAGACGCAGCTTCTTATAGCGAGTTAAATCAACTGTGATGGTTTGTGTGTTTTAATTTAAAAGCGGTAGCGATTTCAATGTTTTTTTTTTGAAGAAAATAAAACATGAATCAAACAGCCACAAACTTTTCATGTCAGAGTAATATATTAAGTGACGAGTGTAATGTATACGAGTAATTAGAAATAACTAAAAGTATTTTAATTGTATTCACATATAAGTCACGTAGGTAGAACATATTAGATATTTCCAAATTATGAAATTCCACCAAATAATTAATAAAATCAAATAAATTTAATAAACGATGCCCCTTTAGTTATTAGTCGATAAGCAAATTGTTAGTTTTTCAAATTGGTGATACCGACGGGTCTCTTCGTGACGGTCCGTATACATTTCACTCGGTATTCATTAATGTTAATTCATATGAAAACATTCTATTGAACAAACTCTTTGGAAATCGTAAATAAGATCCCACCAAAATCATAACATGTACAAAAATGCTCAAGTCTCGCAACGCAATTCTTCTGCCGTAAACAGATATGAAATCATCGTAAACCTAGTCGATTAATGCTGTATCTATATATATTTCTGTGAGAGCATCTATCCAACCTTGTTATATATTTAAGAATACTTAGCGGACGCTGACAGTATCATAATTTAGATACCAACTTTTAAATCAATTAAAATTTAACCTACTTATGTGTTTGCCAAGTTTTGCTAAATCTCTGACAAGGTTGGATAGCTGCTTCTAAAAAATATATAATTTAAAATGAAAAATATAGAGTTTCTCTTAGGAGCTAATTAATGTTATATAGTGATATAAACCAGGCTTCTGATATCCAACCAATAACTATGATCCGTAAACTTATTAACGAGACGCTATTTTTTATACCATAGACCAATGTTTAAGTGCAATGTTCTGCAACTATAACCCGACCGTATATAGAGTGCTCTTAGAGAGAACCTTTATAGTAAATGGGTATCGGTAAAAAGACGCCAGCGAGAAGGGCTGTTAGATTTTGTTGGGTTTTAATGCTTCCCTTCCTGAATACGAACTACCTGATTTCTAGTCGGAGTAAATGTTGTAGTCCGAGTTTTACGTACAAAAAATATTACACGAATTTTTATAGAGAAAATTGTAACTAAAGTTGCTTCATTATGCTATAAATATTTTACCAGTGAGTTTTTTAAAACTTCTTAGAGTTGATGTATAGAAAAACGAATTTATACATACTTAGTATAAAATGTTTGAATCTTTATACTGTGACAGATGAGTGTTCAGCTGGTGGCTATTTTACTATTTTATAAATGTTTTACTAGTTTTAAAATCAAAACTGTTCTTCCGCTACATAGTATTATGTTTTTCTTCTAATATGAAAATAACTGGAAGAATTCTTCTAAATAACAAATTATTTTGACGAAATAGATAATTATCGTGTCGTCACGCCGAAGTAAACAAAATGGCGTAGTTATTTTGTTTTTCAGTAGATTTTGTTTTGTTAACTTTTTAATATTATCATCAAAAACAAAAAAAATAAAAGAAATATTTAATAAATAAAACTAAAAAAAACTACTTAAAATAATGTAAAGTAATACCATGACTTAGATTAGACCGCACAGCTATTAAAACGTAAGCTTTAATTGTGACTAACACAGGATACCTTCTATACAAGTGCACGCATTAGCCAACTTGAAACTCCAGTCACACATGCGTTCTCAGCCTTATTTGTAGGCGGTCTATAATGTTCAATCGACTTTTAAGGGCGGTTAATATTGAATTAACTACTTAAAACCTCGACTCGACTTCAATATACGGCCCTTAAGGTATTTTTTAAAGATAATTTCAAGATCGCTTTTATGACGACGGGTTTATTATTCTTTTTATTTACCTTCAAAAGCTTTTTCAATAAATCAAATCGAAATTTGTAATATCATTTCGTTTGTTTTAATAGCAGATTATGTAAAATGTAACATCAAAGCTTAAAATAAAACAAATTCGATAAAAGTACACAAAGCAACATGAAAGCAGTCAGTTGAGAGCTCATAAAGTTATGCTAAAATATTCCTCTTTTTTATATCTTCATATTTCGCTTCGGTAATGGTACCGAGGTGGCTTTATATTGAATGGTTTATTTTAATACTATCGTTAAAATGTTGAATAACTAACTAAGAATAAATATATACAGACATTTCAAGATTTGCGTTTTAATAATTCTTTTAAAACGGAATACTATTATATCTAGCCACATCTAGGAAATATTAATGATGGCAGCTGATGGATGGGATTCTTGAGTTTTCAGATTTACACGGAAAACAAAAACATCTTCTTCAAAAATTAATGAGTAGCTTAACTTAAATCGAGGTATGAAAAATATCTAAAGGTGTAAAAAGCCATCTTCGAACCAATATGTCTTCGCTTACGTGTTGTGTCAGTAGCACTGGTGAGGTGTAAGTAGGTGCAATATTTTTATTGTAACGACCGCTGTTGGTCGCTGCTGGGACATTTGAGGGGCAACACGAGACTTGGCGCCAGAACTATATGATAGCTGGATTCACTTTTAAAATACAGGTTAAGGAGTTTATTTATTAGGCCATCTTTCCTAGTGCCTTCAAGAAAAGCATTTTTTTTATTAGACATTAAGCTAGGCATTAAAAAAATATATTGTGCATAATGCAGCATCTAAAAATCATATGAGATTTTATGAATAATGACTAGAAACTTTTTTTTTATTTTTTGTTCGCCTTAGTTCTTAATTTTTTATAAGAATATGCTCGGTAAAAACATTTTCTGAAGTTGAGGACGTTGTTGACAGTAAGTTTTGGTTCATAAAAGTGGTGTTATATTGTGGGACAAATATGACAACCTAGTTCAGTGAAATGTCACCTATAGTGTAGTGTAAACAGGAAATATGTTTCATGAATTCAAGCCAGAAAAGAGAATGCGTCAACTCATTCTCATGGATGTAGATATTTATGTTCCTGTATTCAAATTTGATAGACACAAAAGCTCCTAACAATTCTAAACAGTGACACGTCGCTGTATTAATGAAACCAGAAGGAAGATATGATCTTAACAGAAATGGCTGTTGCACACTATCCCTTGGCTTTTAACTTAACACTTTACTTTAACACAAATATTAGAGAACATGGTAGAAATGAAATGGTGCTAGAGATAAAAAAAAGAAGAAAAGATTAGGCTTTGCCTTATAAAAGAAAATAATAAAGAATATAACCCAAGATTCGGCTGTATGAATTAGTTCCTTCCCCTGTCCTTTGGACAAAACTACTACCATAGATATATTTAAAGGAAAGGATCATTCTAGCTTTGTAAAAGAGGTGGCATTTTGTAAAACAAAGTATAATTTTAGTGAACAAAAAAGTCTAGGACAAAATTGTTACAAACTTCATATTCTATAATACTTAAATGTTATAACATCATTGGATTTATAATCGATTTCATCACAACCTTGAATAACTTATAAAGCAGACACAAGAACATTTAGAATGTCAAAAATAAATTATCTATCATTCCGTGGTTGAATGAGCCCTTTTTGTGCTTATTTAACTGAGCTACTATTTCTTAACAGAATTACAGTGCATTGAATTTACCGTTTGCTCATGTAGACAGTGAAACGAGTGTCACATCTAGTATAAAGTACGGCACGACTGAAACAGGGTGACTTGACAAGTAGCGAACATAAATTTTACTTCTCAGACAAGGGATATCCGAGGTAGGTGTATCATAAAGTTGACACAGCGTTTTGGTGGCAAATGGGCGTTGTCAGTTCCGTAACTTTCGACCTCACAGTCAATAACGTATTCATAATATCGAATATTCGAAAAATCAATGCAATTATTGAAACATCATTGGAAAAAACTGGCCAAGTCTTGCAGACTGGCTTGTGTATGAATAGTTCCGTATCATTATCCATAAAACATCAAAAACATCACGAGGAGTATCCATTGAGTATCCGTTATCGGTACCTTAAAAAAATATATATAAGTAATCTGTCAAGCTTCTCACGGAATTATGCGTTAGCTACGCGTCGGATCGTCAATTTCAATAAGTTGAAACTTTCATGCCATATAAATGATGTGAGTATGACAAATATCAAACCGATAGAGATTTTATATAATCATAATTCAAATCTGATATCTAATAAATAAAATAACTTCAAAATTAATGTTAAAATATTGTCAATTGTTTTTTTATTTTTGCAGTGAGTCAGTGTATAATAATTAGAAATTTCAATCTACACTGCAAGTCCCGTATGGTCTAGTGGCTAGGATACCTGGCTTTCACCCAGGAGGCTCGGGTTCGATTCCCGGTACGGGAAGTCTTTTTTTTTCTCATTTCAGCACAAGATTTTATTTATGAAATATTTTCTTAATTTGTTTTTAAATTTCATTGTCTTTTGACTTTTATTTTATTTCCTTATCTGACGACATTTATATGAAGACGTTCAAGTGTTTTTATCTATCTTAGTATGCTTTCTTACAATATTTAAGGAAATTTATTCAAAATAAAAATGGTGTATACAACACACGCACGCAGATTGGAGTCGTATTGTAATTGAATTCATTTTTTTTATATGCACTGGAAAATGGACATTTTATTAGGTCGGTTCGTTATTTTTTTTAAATACGCCTTGATTATTAAGATATTAGTACTTATAATATTATTTTAAACAAACAACTTGTTTGTCTTCCAAAATTTAGGTTTATTTTCTTATTTGAACTGCATTAAAAAAATAAAAAGCAACATCTGGCAAGCGCTCATACTTCGATGGTGGGCCAGATCGATCACCAATATTATGAGATCCGTTCGTTCAATATTTAATATACTGATATTGGGTTCCTGCTTAAACGTTTGTAGAATGCGTTAACATCGTGGGAAAATCTGATAAAACTGATATTTAAATGAACCCTATATGACATCCGGCCATCAGGATTGCACAACTCACGCATAAACGTCTATTAAAGGTTTAAATACGCTTTTAAGCTCTAATGAATATCACCTTTAAACTAATGACAATTTTAATGAACTTCTCTGCACTTGCTGTTTACCGATACAAATTTGACTTTTAATTAGCTCTTTAAGGCGTCATTAAACTTTAATGGACGTTAGTGCGTCTGACCGTTACATCCATATTTTTTTTAAAGCCACTATTACGTTTGAAGGTTAGAATTAATATTTTTTTAAAGAATTACTAAACTATTCATAATTAGTCCTTTCACTCCACTACAGGGGCTCAGTTGTTCCTTAAGGATGGTTAAGGAGGATGGGCCATGACCTAGTACTCTGGCGGCGGATTGGAGGGTATTAACAAATCCAGCCGGGTTCAACGGCTTAACGTGCTTCCTGGAGGACGGAATAGATAATATTTTTTTGGCCACACATACCGTGACCGACCCGTGTGAAAGTTGCTTAAAAACCACGCTTATCTACTACGCCACCGGGCTAAATAAAATATTTCCATAATTTAAATATTGAATTATTAAAATCTTGGCCGGGATTGGTTAGAAAATTGATTTGTGACGTCAATGTAGTCAGACAGTCAGCTACAGGGTGGGTTATCAACAGCTCATGGACTTGATTTTCATAATCAGTGAATCTCCTTGGCTTCGAGTGTTGATCGAAGTTTTTCTAAACTGATCCTTAACGTTTTTAAAAAATACCTATATGCTCATCTGAGTTGCATTTTTCAAATAAATCCAGTAGTTTCGATGCGTATCATTCAATACGAATAAAGAAACAAAATCTTTCTTCATTACAATTCAGACATTCTTCAAAATCCTTTTTTTTTATTTGAATTCGGTTTATCAATTTCTTATCGATTATTTAATGAAGTGAAATAACACCCAGACGGTGCTCAGTCGGTACAGCAGAAAAAACTCTTTTTGATATTTCGCTAGCAATTTCGGGAAATTTTGTTTACTCAAATAAGGGGTAAAAGGATATTTAAGAGAAACACACAATTTCCTTTGATGCGATGATACTGGATGTTTAAGTTAATTAATATTATGAGAAACGCACATTAGCTTGTATATTAAAACGTCGTTGGAAGTTTCGGTGAGATTATGCGTAATGAGCAGTGCCGTCAACAGTGATCCCGAGGCTATCGATAAAAGCGTTAATACTATTGCGTTCTTCAGAATGAGAATTACTGCAAACTCTAGAAATTGATTTTCTAAAATTCGATAATATTGATCAGAAAATAATCATTCTTAGCAATCCGGGCGTCCGGATTGCGGAAGGTCGTGGGTTCGATTCCCATCTCAGGGTCCAAGTGGATTTTTTTAAGCATTTTGTATTAAGAATAATTTTCAGTATAGCATTGTGAATGCAAAAATTCATAAAAATATAAGAAAATAATCTGCGAGTGATGATTACAATGCTCTTCTTGTCGTATATAAAATCAAATTAAAGCATATTGAGTTATTATCTATTTTTATTTATTTTTTGTCGATAGTAACGATAATGTTAGCTGTCACAACACTAGTAATGAGGTGATGAAGGCGAAAAAGCCTATAAGGGTATCGTTAACAAATGCCAGGAACGTCCCCAATTGATTAGATCATTAAGAGCCCGTATCCAGCTACTTCTGTATCTTTTTCTGTTACTCTCAATTGAACCGATCGACTGAAAACTGATCAACTATTTCACTTCTTAACGGTTCAACTATTTGGTTGATCATTTAGGGAATATACTAAAGGAAATAAAAGATAATATAGAGCTATCTCTAAAATGCTTGCTTCTCGTTCCTACATATTTCGCGCATACTAGGTATCCATATAAAAGCCCTATTACAGTCCGAATGTGATTTTTGCGTAAAATAGAAAATTTTCGTTTTCGATCTTGGAATCAAATATACATATATTAATAATTTTGCCCTTATAGTGTGGAATAACTTTTGGTATTGTTCGTAGCAGCTTTGCTTTTTGTAAATCGTGCGTAACTTTTTAATTAAACCCAAAATAACATAGATGATTTTCATAAAATGCGTGATGGTCCTTTTTTGTGCTCCTGGATTGAGCTACTGGTCAAAAACTAGTTTAGTCCAGCACTAGTCGTATAGTTAGTTCGTTGAGACTTCGAATAAGATATTTTTTACCTGTTTATTATTCATTATTTAATAAATTTATTATTTCAGTAAATTCTGATAAATATTACTGCAAAATTACTACAAAATGCGATGCACCCGCCTGCACCGTCTGAGCTTAGTTTGTCTATGTAGCGAGTTGTTTTAAACGACTTCAAAAAAGGTTCTCAATTCGAGTATAAGTTTTTTTTTGTAAGACACATAAAAATAAACCTACAGTTACGCGATTATTCTGCCAATTATAAATCAATTTTCAATTTTTTTTTACAGGAGATGGAGCTAATTGCCGCGCCTCAACAAGTAAAACAGAGAATTCGAAGCAAACAAGAAAAATACAGAAGCACATTGCGGTAGTAACACTGAAAATCCAACTTAATTGTTACGTAACAAAGTTGAAATCAAGTTGGCACAGCTGTATCTGTGAAGTGATATTGGAGTTCTTAAATGGATCTTGTTGGGAGCACTGCGCGGTTTACAATACAATCAATAGGATTAGAGACTCGAAAGCTTCTTTGGTGTTCTATATTAAAATAGCATTGATATAATTAGGTTAGATATTTAAACACAAACAATAAAAGCTCGATGGCGCAGTGGATGGCATATTGCGGAAGTTAAGCTTCTTTGGCATTGGTTGATAATAGGATGCGTGAATAAAAATTTGTTACTCCAGCGCCTTTACGCTTTGAACGGAATGAAGCAGATTAAAAGATAATTTAGAAAGCATCTCACGTGCCCCCAGAAAAAATATTCATATGATGTCCACTTTAAGATTATCAACGATTTGATATTCAGATTTTTTGTATCATCATAAACACACAAATAGAAATTGAATCCTAAAAACTATTTGAAATTGAATCCTAAAAATTAGTTTGAGTATAAGTCGTCTATGAAGACAAGGTCAGATTATGGTAATTGCACGAAGCTCTCTTTTGCAACTTTTTCTTACGATAGAAAGAGAATTTTCACATACCTAAGGTTAGATTACATTATTTAAGTTCGAGTCTAATTCAGATCAGACAGTCATAAATAAAAATTCATATTATTTACGCAATAATGATCTACATTTTCTATACTAATATTATAAAGATGAAAGATATTATCGGCTGTTTGTTTAACTGCATCATATATACTCTGAAACTACTGGACTGATTTTAAAAACTCTTTCACCTAAACTAGAATAGAACATGTCCAAAAAAACGAATTCACTACAACCTCATTTTGAGGGAGGTGTCTCGGTTATTGACTTGAATCTCCGAAGAATTTCGTCTCGGCAACATCCTTTAAGGAATGACTTAAGTTAAATTGAGTCTAAATCTTCTCCTTTACTATTAAACTAATAGCTATCAGTCAGTTGTACAAACGTCCATTAAAATGGCAACAGTTTAAAGTGACATTACCCATACAAATTTGACATTCATTAGAGTATAAAGGCTGCATTAAACCTTAATGGAAGTTTGTGCAACTGACAGAATGTCTTTTATACAGTATAATTACAGCAAATTATGAGTCTTGTTTAAAGGGAAAATTGAATATATTTACCATACGAAGAAATGGATCAAGTATAATTCTGATTTTGCTTATATTCTTTTTTACATCCATATATTTTTTTAAATTAATTTATTAATCGTGGATATTATTTGTATACTGGTACTACATACGAGTATTATTCATACGTATCTAAATAAAATGAGACACTTATTGTGAAATTTTCCAAACAGTGACAAATAAAATATCTTAATTATTTTTTCGTAATTAATTTTCATAAAAAGCTATTTTGTAAATTTTAAATACGAATAAAAGTATCGATGAAAGGGGATATAAATATATTTAATGGATAAAATCAAACATATGGCTATGGCTACAATTATATGAGTTAGGAGGTCCTTCCTCAGACCCGTTTTCGCACGAGTAAATCTTCCTCAAGAAATTTCTTACACAGCAATGAAAGCCACATAGAGATACCTAACGCGGTTTAGGAGTTGAAATTTAACATAAGTATATAAGTACGGAATGAGAGAATCGAAAGTAACCTATTTATAAATAGCATTGAGATAGCAACATGTAATTAGAAATACTGTAATAGCTTTATGTATAAGTGATGTACACAATTTTAATACAAAAAATAAAAATAAATCAACGGTGCCGGTCACTAGACGGCAAAAAGCTAATAACTCATTCGTGGAAAGACCCCTAAATGAGTTAGTATTAGTAGTGTGCGCTTCTACAATAAGGTCCCAAGCAAAATACAAGAATTAGATATCATGCAGTTTAAATCTACTATTAAAAAATACTCATTAAAAAAGATTATTACAAGGTATCCGATTATATAACAGAAAAGAATGCTTGGGCTTAAAATAGTCCAGCAACTGGATAGTTGATTTCTTCTAAAATCATTATTATTATTAAATTATTGTGTTATCATTATAAGACTAGTTTTTTTCTCTTTCTATTTATAATGTATTGATTTGATAATGACATGGTTTTTGTGAATGTCGTTAATCTTATTATAATTGTTGAGTTTCTTGCACGTTCTTCTTATCAGCCAAAAGACGTCCTGAACGAGTGGTAGGGAAAAAATGTTGGACGATTCAAAAGTACTTTTAAGAAGTCTATTTGAATAAAGATTATTTTGACTTTTTGAGTTTTATATGTTTGCATTGATTAAGGAACCAGTGTGTTATGTATAGGAAGCGTATGACATGTTATCAAAACATTTTTCTTACATCTTGAGTCAAGGAAATGGCTGCCATTTGTCACACATCTTATTCTTAATAATAGTGGCAAGATATTGAACCAATGTTTCGGTGGAAATGGTTGTAAAAAAAGGACATTAATAAGGGTTCCGGGAAGGCAAACGCTTCAATGGGTGGTCATTCATTGGTTCGAGTGGCGAGCCTGTATGTAAGGGGTGTGTAAAAAAGTAATGTTAAGATTTATAAAAACATAGTTATATTATTAATAACGGACGAAATATTAAAGGTAGTATTTAAAGAAACTTAATTGGATAACTTCGTTTCTTTGTTTATTAAAAAGCTGTAATATGTTTATTCTATTCCGAAATTTATGAACACAATATAAATGGTTTTCCTAAATATTGTTACTGTCATATTTTCTGCGCCTGTTCTACTCCGCAGTAGAAAGATGTGTATAAATGATATCAATTTGAATAAATCAACTAATATGGGTGCACAAGTAAGTTGTAAGCGCACTTTAAAAAAACATTTAAAGTTAGTTATATTATAGTCTGTGTAATTAGACCCGACAGCGTCCTTCAGATAGCACTCGTACATGGAGTTTTTAAATCTGCGCACAGAATATTAACATTTCCAATATAGAAAATATATGACACAAATAGTTATCAAACTGCAGTCAATGAGCATGGTAATCTCAGACGGTGGTTTGTTTTTGAAAGTCAGAGTTCTAAAACTGACTGTAATTTCGTATTGCATGCCTGTAAAAAATATAGGGTTTTAAATGGAACTTATTTAAGTTGTGTTTAAGGAGGCTCAAAGACAGTTTGCCATCTTATTCACCATCGTCATAAATCATAATTCAGTTCTACTTATTCCTATAACCTTACAAGGATTAGGGAGATGTCTTTACATGTGACATTAATTCAATTTGAACACTAATTTGACAGCCTACACAAATACAAATTCAGGTAATCCTAATGTAAATTTAATTGTTTCGTTATTCCTCCACTTACACGACATTCGACATTGCCATTTTCCCAATTATAGTTAAATATATAACATTTGAATAAGTATAGAACGTATTGTAATGCTTTCGTGTAGAATTTAATGTGAAACAGGTACTTATATCGAATGAAATTTCTTGCTATCTTACTGAATATTACTGCAATAAATAACTTTCAGCACCACTTCGTGGAATGCGAGCTTAATGATTCAACGTTTTAAGACACAAAACACATTACAATTTATGGAGCAATTTAAGAATAATTTAAATAATTATTATCTTTATTTCTATACAATATAATATAGAGTTAAATTTCTAACTTGTATATTTAAAGATCGTAATAATACTTATAGAGAAGGAAGGGAGGATGAAGATAAAGAAAAACGCAAAATTGGTCGACCATTTTTCTGTTTCCTTTTATTAAGATACGATACTTTGGCAGTTCGGAACTACGTGGGGTCCGAGTAGTGGGAGAAATTCGTTCTAGTTAGTTATTTATTTGAAGCATACTGTATGCAAATACATCAAAAGTAGTGCGGCAGGCTGCCTTGTTATTTCATCTCGCCCGTCATGTTAACTTTTTTCTTTTCTAATGAATTGTTAACACATTCCCTGCATTCTGGCGCCTCGAAGTTTTTTTTTTATTTCTTCTGTACTCTATTGTTGTTGGGATCGCAGGCAAAGATATTTTGGTATTGTGGGAATGTCTTTTTTTTACGAAACAGAAAAATCACTTTGCGATCTTTATGCGTTCTGCTTGAATGAAGTTAGTAACAAATGAGTTTAGTAGCTATTCACTGACCAGGGGGCCAATTCCATTACAATTCCAGTTCTATTTTAAGCTGGAATTGTATCATATGTCACCTAGTAGAATAGAAAAACCATTGAAAACTGTGGTTTCGTTCAGTTTCGATTCGATTTAAACAAAATTTATTTAGTAGCATTGGCCCCCAGTAAGACTTTGAATTATTCAAAGTTGTCTATTTTTTAATTTATTAATTGGTTTGTCTATTTTCAGGATAAGTTTGTCTGTTTGAAGTTTTTGCCTACATTTGTTCACAGCAAGACTCTCTTGTTACATTTTCCGCTCATATTCTAGATTATGTTGAGTTGAGAGGCAACATTTGCCTTTCGCCCGACAATTCGCATAAAAGGTGTACAGTCGACGGCACGTCATTTAACTACAAAAGGTACAATTTCTCCAATCGACTTTGAACCCTAATTTGATGTAGGTTAAGTTCAAAATTGAGTACGGCAACAGGTATGGGTTACACAACAGTGTACCTTTTTAATTAATTTCATTATGTTCAGCACAATTCTCCTGTCATTATGCCAACTCTATATTATGCAATTATGATGTTATAGCGTATGTTAAATGCGTATGAAATTATCCGAATACGCGTGAGGGTTGAATTATTTCAAGTTTAATTGTTTCAAGGAAATAGTTATCTGCATCATTATTCTGTGATCTTTTTGTTTATACATTAACATAATGTTTTTTTTTTTATATTATATTCGCTGTTTTCCCGCGATTTCATCCGCGTAAATTATATACTATTTCTAATAAAGATCAGCGTTACTCAATAAGCCTTCATGGATAGAATAAAATGGGGAGAATGGCCATGATGGGATGATGATAAATTTTTGTTTGTTTATCTGTCAGGTAGACTATTTAAAAATATTAAATAGTTTTTTAATTATTTTTTGCGTAACCAATAAAATATGGCGGTAGCTTAAGCCATTATCTATTGAATAAGACGAAGGACATACACGTGTATTTAAATGAGGCATTAAGATTCTAGAAAAAAAGATCAAAGGTATTGTCACTTTTCTTAAGCATATCGTCCAAGAAAGAAAACAGTACTGCAGTGATTAATCATGGGGATAAGTTTCTAATATTTTTTTATCTAAATTCTTAATATAATCATAAAGTATATATGTTTCATATCAAAATCTTAAGAAAAATGCGTTCCAAGTCGCCGTAGCGCTGCCGCGCGCCAACTCAAAGTATTGTAATTATTATCCCAATTCAATTTCAGTTGCCACTTAACTCTTACAATATACCAAAGAGCTGATATTCGAGTGTTCACAAATGGTTTGAAAGTGAGTTAATTTAATTAATAGAGGTCTAACTCAACTTAGTTCGGACCATAGAGTTATAACTTCTAAAGAACTGTCTTCTATGTTTAATAACGTTTTGCTGAGTTTATATTGCTTCTTTTCGTTGCGAGATTTTCTGCGATTATAAAATAAATGAATACATAGTAACAGTACGACAGCCATACAATACGGGGAAAGCGTTTAATTAGAAGAAATAATAACAGTTCAACTTAAAAGAATTTTCTTGAATATATGTATTTTTCTTGTAGATAAGCTCTTATGTAATTACTTTAATATTTTTAGTGTCTGTATCAAGCGTACTTTCGTGCAGGGTACTGAAAATATAAGTAGGTGCGGTTAGAGCGCGATAATCCAGAATTAGTTAGAAAATTGGTTATATTACTTTACGTGGCCGATTATAACGTTTTTGCTATCCACTAATTTATGTCACAAATATTCGCTTCGAGATGCTCAAATTTTATAAAGTAAAAATGGCCTAAAATATTTTTAAACAAACTCTAGTACAGTAGGTAGAAATAGATTTCTCTCTGCAAATATATGTAAACAGAATTTATTTTTAAGATGTTTATGTAAAAGGAATCTTCTATTATTTCTAATAAATCTATGGTTTAAAACCTAAGAGGTCATATTATATGTTGTTAGCTATTCTCAGTTCGCATAGTCCGTTCTCACAGTTTATAGTTAATAAACAATATTAGAGCTTCAAATATATATGTTAATCTTTATTGTTCATAGAATTTAGTGTTGGTAGTAGATGTTACGAAATTAAAGGACCCAGTTAATACTTTTCACACACACACCAGCCCTTTTACGTCCCCACTGCAGGGGCTCAGGCCTTCCTTATGGATGGTTAAGGAGGATGGGCCATGACCCTCCACGCTGGCCCAATGCGGATTGGAGGGTATTGACGACTGCAAATGCAGCCGGGACCAACGGCTTAATGTGCCTTCCGAAGCACGGAGTAGCTCGAGATAATAATTTTTTGGTCACCCATCCCGTGACCAACCCTAGCGAAAGTTGCTTAACGACTACGATCGCGGGCCGCGGTACTTATCCACTACGCCATCGAGCTACGCACGGCGCTTATCCACTACGCTACCGAGTTAATACTTTTAATATAATAAATTATTTATGTCTATGTTTTCATTGTTTTACACGATAGAGAATTGATAAATTTTGTTGTAAATGATTTGGGCATCGATAAATGCCTCTAGAATAGATTAATTCGCAACATCGATTAAAACAGAAAAAAAAAACTCTATGAAAAAAGACAATTAATTACCAATATTGAAAGCTCTTTCAAACTTTCTTCGTTTCTGCTTGACCTAACAGAATACTTTGGCATTAAAGAAAATACGTACAGTAGTAGGTATATTTAAATTATACTAAGAACTTATAAATGTAGGTTTCGAAGTATCGGCTTCTGGTATCGATACCGAGTATGTACTCAAGAGGTATCGAGGGACATAGTATCGATACCATAAAAGTATCGCTTCCAAAGTATCGATACTACTAAATATCGAGTACTTACCGACAACACTTGAACCGTGCCTAAACTTAAAATTTTTAAGGATTTTTTTTAAAGTTCATGCAAAGAAAATTTGCTTACATTATATTTGGACGCAATGAGGAGACGACTGAGGAACGAATTAAACAGTTTTTGCAGAGACATATTTTTTACTAGAGTGTTTGGTGGGTATTATTGTCGTATTGTAAAGGTAAAGCTAAATTCGGCTGTCTGCCGTAATAAATAACTACATTAAATAAAACATGTTTCATTTTTCATTTTATTTAATAATATTAATTGTTAAATTATTAAATAGGAACCAAAAACAAATAAACATAAATTGCCTAGGCTAAACTTAAAACTTCTCCTGAGTTCTTGCGAGTATTTGCCTTTTTATTTTCTGGCTAACACTAGGGCTTTGCTGTAGATTTTGGTCAGGCAATAGCTGGTGCTATAGTTTTCTTCAAAATTATGTCCAATTTTATAAGACACTGCAATTGCCGTAGCAATAGCAATTCTGGAATAATACACTTTCCAAAATATTTGAACTTTGTAAGTTGATGGTAATTTGCAGATTTTTCTGATATATTTTTATTGATTTTCTTTTAATTCATTCAACTTTTTATGTTTTTCTAGGGTTTTTTCTTAAAAATATATTTTATTATATTAACGTATATGATTCAATTAGAGGCCTGTAAAAAAAATTTTAAAAAACCACATTAATAATACAATTCATTGATTTATAAAAATCTGTCGTAGAAGTTAAATAAGTTGTATCAAGCAATACTCGATACCGGATATTTTTATGAGTATTCAGAAGTACTCATAAAAATATCCAGAATTTACTGTGCTGTATATTCGAGTATTGCTTTTGAAAGAATTGATACCTACCAAACATCAAAAGTATTGTTCGAGCCCTATATAAATGTACTTTGCGAGTTTCAATTATCTTTACCTACTTGGTTCCTGCTTCTAGATAGCTTTTTATGTTTAGGGTCTGGGTGCTGTGGTACTTTCGTGGTATCAGGAGCTTTAACTACTTGTGTTACAATCAGAGCAATATCTGTGATGTTAGCTAATATAAAAAAAAACAAATGAAATTATTATTATTAATTGATATACATTCTAAATATCTGGGGCACTAGTAAAAGCACTGGGATTGAGATTATAAACCTAATTCAAGCACAGATGCCACTCAATTGTGAAATTGAGTACAAAAATGTGTTTTTTATTCTTGAATAAATTATTATTATTATTACAGAACGCATGGAGAACGCAAACGTAATAATTAAATTCGGAAATAGTGTTCATTAGGGTTAGCAGATGCTTAAATAAGGTAAAAAATACGGGATTTATAGCTTAACCGGGCTAAATAAAAAAAAAGAATACTATTATCAATACAATATAATATAAAATCAGTACAATTATAATCATAGTTAAATATAGACATTAATTTGCTTTTTATTTTACCCACTTTAACACCTTTCGTGAAATCGAATTGATATACGGGACAGAGTCGGTCCCGGCGGGACATTTAAACTAATGCTTAAAATACGGGACGGCCGGCAACACTAGTACTCATACACCAATCTTTGAAGACCATTTTATTGTGAGTTAGTTCTAGAGGTTATGTTTTATTTGGGCAAATTTTGCTGATGGTTTTTTTTATTTGGGTAAATTTTGCTGATGGTTTTTGTTCTGTGTTTTGTCTACCTACAGTGTAACATTTGGAGGTAATGGGCAAGCTAAGGTATGCATAATTTATTCAAGTAGTCATCTACCCATAGTCTTACGCATTTACCTTATGGTAGAGGGGCAGGGATGTCACTTATAAGCTGTTTACGATCACTGTAACTGAGGCAGTCAAAAGCGGGACCTACAGTCCTGTAATAGACTTTTTTTATAATGGGCTCACTCTTGTCCTCAATCTAGTCCAAGGACATAAATGAGATCTACGGTGGGACGAGCTTGCTGAGATTTTTGTATTCTAAATCTTACCCTATAATTTTAATATAATCCAAAATAATGAAAATAAAAATAAATATATCATGCTTGGTAATTAATTCTATGGGCCTCTTTGATGTTAAGAAATAAAAGGTCCTCGCATTTATAGTATTATCGTAGCGAATCTTATATTGCCGAATATCGGTAAAACAAAATATAATATTGCCTATTTATTGCAAACAATAAAAATAAAATGTAGCGCCAACTCATTCTCTGCTTTAGCTAACGAAATGGAAGTCGGAAATCAGCTATAAAATTAATATCATATTTTCAGTGCGGCACCAATAAGTCGTGCTATAACGCTATTACTGGTGGCGCTATCGCAGAAACTATTATTTTGCGGTCGAACGGTTCACGGCGACCAATGATACCGGTAATGTCCACTACAAAACGTGACTTGTACACCGCGGTATAGATTACTGGTACGTTTCACAGGGTTACCACTCGACGTGTCTGCGTAATACAGTTTGTTTATTATTATAGATTTGGTTACCAATATGATGCGAGTGGGAAAATAACAACATGGATTTATTAAATGTCTAAATTACACGCACAGACGGTAATCCTGATTTACGAGCATGTTTAGTAACATACATTTTGGATTGAAAATGATATTCAACTCATAATGTATTTCAATCATCATCATCATCAGCCCTTTTACGTCCCCACTGCAGGGGTCAGGCCTTCCTTATGGATGGTTAAGGAGGATGGGCCATGACCCTTCACGCTGGCCCAATGCGGATTGGAGGGTATTAACGACTGCAAATGCAGCCGGGACCAACGGCTTAACGTGTCTTCCGAAGCACGGAGTAGCTCGAGATAATAATTTTTTGGTCACCCATCCCATTACCGATCCTTGCGAAAGTTGCTTAACGACAACGATCGCGGGCCGCGGCGCTTATCCACTACGCCACCGAGCTACTCGACTAAAAAGAGAGAAATAATACCACAAATTTTTATTCTCAATGTATTTCAATAATTTATTCGTATTGTTGACAATCTATTGTATTTATGGATGATTAAAATTTCTATTTGGTACACATGGCTGCACGTCAGTATACCACAGTCGAAACTCTACTGTCAAAGTGCAAACTGAAGGTTTAAAATCAAGTGGATAAATTCGATAAATTTGTATAAAGTGACGTGCATCCGTGATGCTCTCTAATGTTTATTTTCAAAATGTAAATCATGAAGAATGACAGCCCTATTGTTGTTTCAACAATAAAAAATAATGTCAGAATTTTGATATTATGAAAATAGGAGTTCTTTACGTTTCAACGATTATAAAATCCAGTGAAATTGGACCTTAGCTTTGATGTGGCCTCGTTTGGTCGAGGGGCCAGCACTGAGTGGCATATGGATCGCTGCCAAGACTTATTAGTCGAAATGGAAGCTATATATTCTTCTCATATGAAATTCTATAATTCTTATATTATAAATTTAAGAGTATTTATTTTTATATGAAAGAGTTAAAAAATCTATTTGTTTTTACAGTTTAATTTGAAGATAAGTATGCAAAATTGTATCCATTTATTGCGATATTTCATTGAACATTTTGTAGTTATCTCTGAGTGTTATTAAAATAAATATCAATAAAATAATAATGATCGATAAATGTTAATAAAAAAAAAATGACCGACTTGAAAAAATCATAATACAGAGAAACGACTGAATTAAGAGAAATAATACCACATTTTTTTTTAATCGAAACTCAAGAAATGGATACACCAACGATCTTTTTTAAGGTCGGTGCCAGTTACGTCATTAGTAAGAAGTAAAACAGCACTATCAGAAAATTTATTTTCTTTTAACATACATCATGATAATTTATAAAAAACTGCCGACCTCAAAAAAAAATTTTTGTATCCACTTTCTGTTTCAATTATTATGAAAATAAAAATTTGTGGTATTATTTGTGGTATATTTCCTCTCATTTTAGTCAAATATATATACACGCATACATAACATATTCCTATAAAACGTAGCACACGGGTTTAGAAGCGCATATAGACTAATATGTATAATTATTGCACCGTATTCCAAAAAAATTACATACATACAGGGTAAATTGTTACCTCAGGTCGTACAGGTCAAATTAAGAACCTGTACATAAACAGGCTCTGACATCCTTTTTTTAAAGTTGGTTAAAGACAAGGTCATCAGTTTAAACCCCTTTTATAATTTGACTAATGCGTACTCCTTTTGTATATAGCTTAAATAGTATATATCTTCAAAATTATTGAACTGATTTTGATAAAACTTGTAGTATACCCTAAGTTGAAAGCTAAATAAATAAACAAAATCGGACAAACATACAGACACACATAGATACATACATATATTAATAAAATTTAGCATATTTGTTTAGCCCATACGAACCAACATATATTATGTTAATATTACGTCATTCCAACGATATTACACACATACACCTTGAATTAATAACCTCCTTCTTTCTAAAGTCGGTTGAAAATAAAGAATATACTTTTAAAATAAAGCACTAAACACAAAACACCAATGTTCCACCATAGATCAACAAAAATAGTTTCGTTATCAAAAAAAAAAATCTAAAGAATTCCCGTATAATTGTCAAAAAATTGAATGTTTATAAAGCCCTTTACAAAACCATAGAGTGGCGAAAGGTGTTATATAGAGATGAGAGTTTGCACATTACTCGTCCCCGTTCCCATTTAACTCGCCCAAAGCCCAGTACGTGACAATCGGATTTGGTTTCTATAGTCATGTCGACAGCTGTTATAATAGATGTCGATAGATCTTATACTTACTACTCTTTAACTCGGTTGAAGAGTCGCTTGTTTTGGGTTGGCAAATATATTTTAATTATTGATTAAAATTCAATTTAACCAGTTTTGTTTATTCTTTCTTCACAGTTAATAAAAGTTGTAAGAATTCTACTGTACCAAATTACAATAATCAATTTTCGCCAGTTAATTATTTTATCTTATAATAATAATTTATCTTAGGTGAAACCTTTTAATATTTTACTAATACAAATAAATAACATTATGTTGATTCGTGCTAATACAGCAGAGTAAAGTAACAACAGGTTAGAATCAGAGCCACTTTGGACAATATATTCGACTGTATTTCTCCATGTCACTATGTCATTCAATGGCATGAAATACTAACAGATGAGTAAGTATTATAAAACTTATTTAAATAACTTTAATGTTAAGCGATATAAGTAATTTCGATTTGGTAGTTTCGGATCTCTGTTTGATGTTACAGATTTCTATAAACACAAGTACTTTATTTATTTTGGATCACACCGATTAATATCTGATGTTGTTTGATATTTATTTAAAAACAACGAAAATAAAGGAGGTTTTCACTTGTATTTGATACTATATAATTGAACGGTTAAAGCACCGCACAAATTGTTAAAGGTTCTGAATTTGGATCAGATCTCGGACACCTGGGGCTGTTGACTGTGTTAAATATTTGTCTATAAGATAACTATCAATATAGAATAATGTAAGCGAAATTTATGAATTATAATAAGAACGAGGTATTATAAAATTATATCGATATATTTTGTCCCATCATTATTGACGCGCCATTCAGCTCTGTACCTCAGTTAAGCGGATTGCAGACAATTTGACTAACATCTATAAATCACCCAAACCTCTCCAAAGTCAAAACATGTCGCGAAATTGTGTGACCGTTTACAAATTTGTTAGATGATTCTCTTATTTATTGTTCTCTTTAAAATATTAATATAGCAAAATGGTTATTATGAAATGGTCAATATTAATGACTTTTTCAACCTCTATTCTTACGCTCTATTGGCGTAATATAAATGTATGTTTTTATTTGTTCTATTCGGCTACTGGCTTTGCTTCAGTTATTTCGTGGAAGGAAAATATCCTTAAATCATAAGTAAACATGGTTCTGCTATCAGAATTCCGACCGCTTAATTCAAAGTCAAAGCGATAGCTATAAATACGTTATATTTTTTTTATAATAAATTATTATATTAACTGTTTAATTATTCCTATATTGAACCAATGATTCAGTTTGTTTTAATTTTAAGTAATAATAATTACAGAAGTTTGATTAAATTGAATTAAGTTAAAATAAGGATAAAATTGAAAATTATGGTAATAATATATAGATATGGAACATCATTATAAATGAAAATTTACCATAAGTTATAAAAATATTAGTCTATATATCTTGCTTAGATCCCAATTAGGTGGCAGTTGTAAAAAGGAAATCTGAAACAACAAGGTTTACACCCATACTCAAGGCAGTTTTCTATTATTATTATTAGACCAGTGGGCCAATTCTGAAAATTTTTATGTAATAATAGCATCACTATATAATCTCAACTACTTGCGTTTGGCCTATAGGAATCGAACCCCCGACCTCAGAGATGACGACGCTTTGATACGAAAATTATGTGTTTATAGAAATTAAGTTTCTTTAAAATCGTGTGTATGAGTCTCGAGAATTATTTGATAAATGGACTTTTTATCTTACACAACGTTGATTTTTACAGAGGTTTTGATATTTGTATAGTTCCAGAATTTCTTCGAGGACTTATAAAATTAAACTGCAGTGGGGCAAGACCAATATTTATATTCATCATCAGCATCAGCTCATTGATGTCCTGCCTTTCCGTTGAATGAAGTCAAATAGGGATTACGGGCCATAATCTACCACGCGGACCGAGCTGATTGGTGAGTGGTGACTTCAATCGGACAAACATAGCTTATCGTTCCGTCCGAAGCACGGTTTGAATGGGCTCGATACAATACATATTTGGACACCCATCCTATACCTGTTATTGAAACTACATATATTGGCGATAAAACTCACTTTATGCAACATCGCCAAAAATATGTAATACTACCTGTAAACTGTCATATTTTTAGTAAATAATAAATAAAATATATATTGAACTATTCAATAAATCCAAAAGAGATATTCGAGACTACTACTTAATTAATAAGATTCTCTTTTTCAGATCTACAAACTGTTTTTTATCAAACAAATGTTTACATGTCTCGTTTCTAGATAATATAATTTCATTCGCGAGAGAAAATCTTCGTGAAGCGAATGCTTAATTTAGATTTTTCAGAAATGTGATCAGTTTGTTTTGTGTAGTTAAATATAAGATAATATAATTTCATTCGCCAGAGAAAATCTTTGTGAAGCGAATGCTTAATTTAGATTTTTCAGAAATGTGATCAGTTTGTTTTGTGTAGTTTGTTTGTGATTTTTCAGAAATGTGATCAGTTTGTTTTAACCTTCCAACGGTTTTCATTAATAATGAAAACCGTTGGAAGGTTTTCATTATTAATAACAACCATAACGAAATGTGTTTAATTAATTTCACTTAATTAAAAAATAATTGTTACTGTAAAATATTGCAGCTTGTAGTATCTATATAAGAAATATACAAGGATACCTACTTGAATATGAATATGATGAGTAGCTCAGTAGCGTAGTGGATAAGCGCCGCGGCTCGCGATCGTTGTCGTTAAGCAACTTTCGCAAGGGTTGGCCACGGGATGGGTGACCAAAAAATTATTATCTCGAGCTACTCCGTGTTTCGGAAGGCACGTTAAGCCGTTGGTGCTGGCTGCATTTGTTGTCGTTAATACTCGCCAATCCGCATTGGGCTCGCGTGGAGGGCCATGGCCCATGCTCCTTAACCATCCATAAGGAAGGCCCGAGCCCTTGGAGTGGAGACGAAATTAAGGGCTGATGATGATGATAAAAAATTAATTGTTACTGTAAAATATTGCGTTTGTAGTATCTATATAAGAAATATACAAGGATACCTACTCGAGTACCTGTTAAAGAAACGTTAATAAAACTAAATACAAACGCGATAAAACCGTTTTAAGGTTGTGTCATTTTTGTAAAACATCAACTTACCTCGATGAATGTGTCGGACACAAATCTTTGGACCAAAGAGGTTTTCCCGCACTGCGTGTCCCCAACCAGCACCACCTTAACCTCCTCCTCGGAGGTCGGACTGGAGTTGGTGCCCTCCGAACCCTTCTTCCCAGACCACATTGCAGAGAGTACTGTCGACAAATAAATTCAGTTGTATATTTGATCATAGCTTTATTCTCTTCGATTATTTGATTTCATACTTAATATTATTAAGAGGAAACATTAAAGCATTGAATAGCTTCAAAAATTACTACTAGATCGATCGATTTTTAGAAATTCTATCAACTATGGGAAGCTACACCATACGCGGGCGATGTAGGCTATAATATACGTAGGCGAAGTCGCGGGAAAACAGCTAGTAATACTTAAACACTCTTCTTTACACTTAGTCACAGCAAAAGATCTTGAGAGAAAGAGCCTGGTGAATCTGCGTTTGCGTACAGCAGATCTAATTCCGATCATAACCGAACGTCATCATCACCAGACCCTTAACGTCTCCTCTGGTGGGGCTCCAGCTTTCCCTATAGAGGGAATCAAACCAAATAGGAGAATGTCCATTATTAATTTTCGTCATTATTTTAATCGATATTACTGTAAAAAATATCTTAACCCCAAACAGTATAATTCAGTCGCGTCAACTCAATAAAATTCAGCGAAAAAAAAACAAAAGGGCTCAGGAATACGCCGAGGAGCCAAATATCGTAAATCCGCAGGTGCTTAAGTACCCATCTGTGACTCAGAAGTAATTTTACGAGGGTAGTAATAGGCACTCCATGAGATCGGCTGCGTACTAAGACTTAAATGTGTTTTAGTAATTATGTGAAAGGTAATATTTTTTTTTAATAAAAGTTTTTCATAGAGAAATGTTTAAAACACTCGATAGCCTTAGAAGTTCTAGAAGGGACTTGACATTTTCAGAACCCGTGTGACTTCGTTTACCAATTGAGCCAATTAGAGACCAAATCAAGATTTTCGAATTTTTCAAACGATAATTTCTTTATTAGTGAGCGCATTTTAATCAATGTTCAGACAATCTAAATAAGCAGCCGAAAGAAATATTTTAAGTTTTGACTTAGATGAAAATGTGTTCTAAATACATTTTTTAAAAATCAATCACAAAGTTTAATGGCATATAAAAATAAACTTAAAATTTCTACACACATATCAAATAGCACGATTAATATAAAATTTACAAATTATAACTTAATAGAATTTATATAAAAAAAATCTTCTAACAATTAAGAAAAATTAATAATATCATTACGCAACAAATACGTTATGAGACTATTACCTAAATCCATTGCCATCCGAGCCATTTTGTGATGTTATTGTGAATTTTATAATGAATTTCATATATTGATAGCCATACTCCTAGAAGTTAGTTTTATTTCCAAGTCTTCTATACTTTCTATTCCAAATTTAAATGGAAACATATCAAACTTCAGTAACAGCTCTACTGAGTGAACCGAACAGTCTAAAAAACTGAATATATGGTTACCCTCAACGGCATTGAATCTCTCAATAGATATTTAAACACGGACAATGAAGGAGTAATTTTTGCGAAAACCATTTTTTTACGGCTATAAATATTAACGTTCCTTTGTACTATTGTTAAATTTATTACGGTTCGGAAAGGCTTAGGTGTTGAGTTAGAATTCGGAATTAAGTGGAATTTAAGTAGGCGTAAGGTCATTCGGCTCTATTTCCCTTTAATTGATGAGGAAAGTTGTAAAAGAAAATTGATTCTTTCGTTTTTATCGAACTCTCGAAGGTTTATGGGTGTTTAAAGACGATCTCTTTTGTAATGTTGTCATTATTCGCTCGAAGAGATTTCTTCCTGTTGTTGGGAGCAGTCGTAAGCGACAAGTGTAGATTCAACTTATATATTGAAACGATTTTTAAAAGGAGGCAGATGTCAATTCGACAAAAAAAATATACACTTTACTAAAGTCAAAATAACACAGTTTACAGGAAAAATAGTAAATACCGTAAACAACAGGCGGCCTTATTGCTGACAGCATTTTCTTTATCTATGTTTCTTTATGATATCGTCGTTGTATATTTCAGAATTTTTTTGGTAAATATTAGACTTTTTTATTTTTAAGGGTCTGTACCAAAAGTTTTATGACTTCGTACTACTCGTTTGTTTGTTAATAAATTGGCCAGTAACCATCTAAATACTATTTTTTATAAACTTAAAAAGCATCAACTATATAACTTTATAATAAAATCAATCAACTTTATTCGAAATCAGGCGGTTAAAATCGGGTAAGTTATTTCAGTTAAAATTAAAAAAAAAAGGGACTCCAATTTGTTCACCAACTTTTATTAAGAAATCTTTCTTTTCGTAATCTTTACAGAAAAAAGGAAATGAAGAGTGAGATATTCAAAAGAATTATCCAGTTTTAATTGAGATATAATACGTATATATAGAACACATGAGTGAGTATATACATATATCTTGGTCATAGTAATAGTTTGGGTTAACTTAGACCAGTGTTCTTTAAAAACACAATAAATTATTTAGTATATAGAAAAACAAACTAAATTAAGCTAAATCGTTCATCAGTCATTCATTACGACAAAAGCAATGCAATTTCAAAAGATTTCACGTGAATATTTACACAGTTACATCACGTGTTCGAAAACAATTAAACATAATTATGTTGTTCTCGATACAAACTGTGTTAACAAAAGATGCAAAGTTACTAATTTCGAGTTCGGAAAGACTATAGTAAGTGTTGCGGTAAGTCTGTAGCTGAGGTGTCCGAGTGGTTAAGGAGTTGGACTTGAAATCCAATGGGTTCTACCCGCGCAGGTTCGAATCCTGTCCTCAGCGACTTTTTTTATTGGTATGTTGTCATTTTTACGATGTTTAGATCCTTAACAAGTTAGATAATAAATATACGATAAGCTAAACTTGATTTTATTTACAATTTTATCACTACTATAAATTGTACAGGTCTTTTTTTTCTGCGTAAGTTTGAGTTTATTTAGCTATTTAGTCAATCATATACGTAATTAGATAAGCAGAAACATTTAGATTTATCCTTCAAAAGTAAAAATTCAAAATTTATTAGGCGTAAGTAAACAAACGTATTAAAAGTTAATTTGCTGGCTATTTTCATTACACTTGATAAATTAATACTGACTTGCAGCAGCTGAGGTGTCCGAGTGGTTAAGGAGTTGGACTTGAAATCCAATGGGTTCCACCCGCGCAGGTTCGAATCCTGTCCTCAGCGGATGCACTTTTTTACAATATGTTCTTTCGTATTCTAATTTATTAATTATCCTACTTAAAAAAGGAATTGATAAACGCTTTTTAATAATGTGTTGTCTAGAAAACACTTTTTATGAAAAAATATTAAACAAAAATAGTTTTATTAAAAAAATACTTCATTAAATCGGTTTCATAGTTTACATAGACGTGCTAAAAAAAATAAAATTTAAACTTAATGATAGTTATAATAAACCAACCAAGCGCGTGTCGGACACACACACGAAGCGTTACATATTTTATATTTACATTATCTATGAAAAACGCAAAGAACACGATTGTTGTATGGGAACTCCCCAGTAAATATTTATATATTATTTTATTAGTATTTGTTATTACAGAAGTAACAGAACTTTTATTGTCTATCACGGTTTATGAGATAAAGAGTGTTGAATGTCGGGCAGTCAAAAAGATCCCATCAAAAACATTACATGTACAAAAATGCACAAGTCTCACAACGCAATTCTTCTGCCGTAAGAAGTTATGAAATCAACGTAAACCAAGTCGATTAAATCAGAACCTATCTATCAGCGGGAGCAGCTGTCGATCTATCCTTGTCATAAATTTAGGGATTTTTAACATATTTTTGATGGGATCTCATTTCTTTTTGTAGGTATATAGTTCTCCTATTTTTCTTTTCGGGTATTATATCTTGAGCTTCTGTTATGAGCGTTGATAAAGATTGTTCTGTGGACTTTTCAAAAATTGTTTTTGGCAAACCTTGGATAATAATAAACAGTTTGGGATGTCTCGAAAGTGCCACATGCGCTTGACTAATAGATACAGCTTGATGAGCTATTAAAATTTAGTTTTTGATTTTTATTATCATACCGATCATTATACCTATGGATATAAGGTCTAACGAAGTTCATTTGATGGCGTTTGTTGGCCTGCCGTCGTTAGTCCACTGTGTATGCCACATAGATTTATAAATACATTTTTCTTAGGGTATTATTTACCTTATATGTATATTATACTATTTACTCTTTTATTAATGTCTATGATTTAAGTTCGTATTGCATATACTTTACTCTTTGTTGTATTGCTAAACAACCAAAAACATTAACGGATGTTTTCAAAACAGTTATTAAAAATCCGAAAAACTAAAACACGGGTCTAATATTTCATATTGTTAGATTTTGTCCTTACCTTTTATGCTAAATAATAATAATAATATTTATTTATAATAATAATAATCATGTCAAATACAATCAGTAAATTGGAACTAACCAAAAAGACATCTTAAAATACCTGTAGAAAATTCCAATAACTATAATGAATTTTTCATAATTACAAGACCTGTTTCTACATATTGATTCATAATTAAATGTTTATTTAGCGGTAACGAACGAACAATGCAAGTTAAATTGCCGGCTATTTTCATAACAGTTAATAAATTCGTAGACACCTATAGCAGCTGAGGTGTCCGAGTGGTTAAGGAGTTGGACTTGAAATCCAATGGGTTCTACCCGCGCAGGTTCGAATCCTGTCCTCAGCGGATGCATTTTTGTTTGTGGACTTTGTTATTTTATAATATTATTGTAAATAAACTTTAGCAAGTTATAAATATAACATATCTACTTAGTTAATATTAGTTTTAATCGATATCATAACTGTTGTATTAAAATTCTATACAATCTATTTTGTGTAAAAATAAATATTACCTTAATAATATAATACAAAGAAACAACAAATACAATAATAATTCTTTGTAAAGATTATTTAATAATTAATATATGTTTATCTACAATAAATATCCATAGTAAAATTTTGGATATTTCAAAATACCTACTCCAAATACCTAGGTACTCGGCTGGAAGATTGAGTGGTTTGCATTAAGGTAAGTGTATACTTGACGGAAGTTGAGATGACGCGGATCATCCTTCGTGGAACGTCAAAACTAAAAAAATTTTTCAAAGAAAGAGAAAGTACATATCTACTGATGTTGTTCCGATTGATAAATCGTCAAATTTATACAGACTGAAAAGTTCAGGGTTTAAGTCTTCCCACAATTCCATTTAGTGCATTTGCACTCATTTCGCGTATATGTTCACAGTTATCAATATTTTCATATATATGTAGTAGGTATACACAAGTATTCCATTTATTCGCAAACAAAATGGCGTCGTAAAAGTGAACGAGCTTGTTTTTCATCGTCGGTTTCAAAGTTGAATCATAATCGTTAAAATCCCGGTAGCATGTTTTAGGAATGGCGTTATATTTGCTATTACATTACACTTTTTACATATTTGCATGTAAACCGCAGGTTATTTTTTTTCCTAAACAGACACAGTCTAACAAAACGCCATCTATTTCTTGTGTCTTATAAGGGGAAGGGAGGGAGTCTTGGGAGTTTTTGTCAAAACAAAATAAGATCTTAAGGAAAATACGAACAAAAAAATTGTCAGATCCTTCCGCAATATAATAATTATATAGGTCAGCCGATTCTAACTTTTTCCAGGGTTGCATAGCAGTATGAACTTCTGCTCAAAATAGTGGATTTCAGCAACGAAGATGCTCACAAAAATTTAAGTTGCCTTGACCAAGACAATGTACAGTGTGTAGTTCCACGTGGGTGATCAATCCCATGATGATGTGACGTCACAACTATGATTGTCCAGAAAACGAGTCCAGTATTGACCTCGTGGAAATGGAGACAGTCTTCAAGTCAGTAATCAAGCCAGTCCAATGAAATAAACGATTTCTAATTTTTATTGAACTGGCTTATTGTATTGTCTCTGCTGCTGGACTTAGGAAAATGGATCAGAAAAAGGTTATGCCCATGTCCACAGTTCCTATGAATGATCCACCCATGACATCGAAGTTAAATAAGTAAATAAACTAGTTGTAAATGCAGTGTTCATTAAAGAACAATAATTATAAAAGACCACTGTAATTGTTTTAATTTCTAGGGACCCAAATTCACAATAAATTATGAATATTACGTTTTATAAATGCTATCCAAAGTAACTATACCACGCGGACGAAGTTGCGGGCAAAAGCTAGTATAATATACCGGGGAATGAGGAAGTATTTAAAAAAAATCATTTTCAAATCATTACGGTACATTCATGATTTCTCCATGACAACCTTTCCGGTTTTCTTTCAAGTTTAAAAGTGAATTAGTTTTCAAAACTCAATAAACAACTCATATTCTATTTGTATTTTTTTTGTATTTGTATTGATATCTAAGTTTCAAACTTCAAATTTCATTATTTTGATATGTTAGTTAAAAGGAACGTAATCACTGTCTTTGGTCCATTTGTTTACTGCAAAAATCAACTTTGGCTAGAGTCGCCATCTAGTGGAGGTGCTTTAGTTCTTTCGTTTTTTTTTTAAATACTTCCTCATTATAACTTACGTCCGAATTACACTTGGATAAGTAAATACAGTGGCAAACGCACTATGTCCGAATTACGCTTGGATAAGTGGCAAATGCACTTAGGTGCCACTTACTACTTTGACATGTACTTAAAGACAACGAACGAAGAATAATGACTAAGAATTTGACTGCAGCGTCACCAATTTAGTGATTTATACCAAATATATCCACCAAAAGACGAGTCAAAATTGTATAATGTAACGAAATTTCGAAATAACATCTTTAAGATGCCGCATGGGTAGAATCATGGCTAGAGGATTAGGTAATCCCATCACTGTTCTTTCAGTCCTTGCATTGAATAATTGTATCGGGTAATGTGAAAAGAATTTCAGTATTCGTAATTTGTACAATTGACGAGATTTTCGCACTCTGTAGGGGAATTCAATTGTGTGTACTTAGATTGTCCCAGTTGCGTAGGCAGTTAAAACACCTATAAAACCATAACAATTATACTTAGAAATACCATAATTGTATTATTAAACTTATACGACAAAATAGCTTCATAACTTCAACTGATACTTACTACACTGGACAGCAAAACTAAGTATCACACTTTTAAAATGGCAATAACTTTTTAAGTACACAAGATACACAATCGAAATAAAAAGGACTCGAAAAAGAATTTAATTTAGTAAAATAAAGTAAATAAAGCTGATAAAATTTACTATAACATGGTATTTATTTTAAATCGCTAAACTTATATAGATTACAAAAATCGCTAAACTTATATAGATTACAAAAAAAATAGGTTTCAAAAGTGTGATACATACTTTTGCAGGTCAGTGTATTTTATTTGTCATCAAAGAATAATTTCACATCAAGTTCACTTTGTAAGCAGTTCACAAGCTTTCAAACGCATATAATTTGTTTGTATGTCATTTCAAATCGAAATCGTGACGGGTTACAATTTTAAGTTAAAGTAGAGTCATTTATTGGGTACACGAAATGTCAAATGTTTCAGAACAGCGATTGCTTTCTTTGACATGCCGCTGCCTAATGCCGTTTCCAACCCCATGTTAGAAATTCGTGTGAATTTGTTATACTAAAATGTTGTTTTAATTGTAGTTTTAATTAAATAATTATGATGGAGTAAGTAATTTTTTAATGTTAATATGCATGTTAAGTGTTTTGTTAAACCTCAAGTCTCAGAGGCATCTGTTGAAAATCGGTGTCGTAGGAAATGTTCCCTCGGCTCATACTGAGCAGAGGCCCGTTTAGTATAACTTTTATTTTGTGTTTTTTTTTGCCATGTAATATTATGTTACTTTGTATTTAATACCAAATAAAAGATTTCTATTCTATTTTTAGATTTGTCATTTTTTAAATATATGATGAAGGTCATAATCGCAAAATTTTGCAAAGCTGGTTTTACCATGGATGACCAATATGAAATTAAATTAGATACGATGAGCTAAGATAACATGAGACGATAATAAGCTTATAATGAAGAGTATAAAGATATATGAGTCTGAGAATTGATATAAAACTAACTAGCTTCTGCCGCGGTACTAATGATTAGAAATAAAAATAAATGATAACAGATTTTTATAATAAACATAAAGTAATTATTAAATAATAGGTATTATTACTTACAAAAGAAACACTTAGTTATTGCAAAAATGTAATAAACAAAGAATAAACTACTGTTAAACTGTAAAAAAAATGCGAAGACATAGTCGGGGGCATTAAGTAGTTTATGAAAGTTGATGTATCTTTGAATACAGTAGTTTATAGTATTATCGATTGGCAATGGTGCTATAGCTTTCTCTCTATTGATGCGCGTTCCGTTTTACGTAACGGTCGTTTTGTCGTTTGTTGCGTGCGGTAAAAGAAAATTGCGTTCCTTTATAATACGTATATAATTAAGGCAAGATAAAGGCAAGGCAAGGAAAAATACAAAATAAGAATGACTACTCATAATACAAAAAATAAGCCATTAGCCATTGAGCCATCATGCGGGCCCAATGCGGAATGGTGAGTGTTAACGACTGTAAGTGCAGCCGGAACCGATAGTTTATCGTAACCACCGAAGCACGTAGGAGTTCGAGATTATTTGGTCACCCATCTTATGACCGGCCCTTGTTAAAGTCGCTTAAATTACACAACGGCGAATCCAGGCCCGCAAACCACTGCGCCATCGACCTTTTTGAGATCTAGCTATCATTATAATATTTTTATTAAAATATATGTTTTGTTTAAATATGTCACAAATACCTAATAATCAGAGTATTTTTATATTTAGTTATAATTTCGCGTTTTGGACTAATTACTTCACTTAACTATATTATATTATATTTTTCAATTCTGTTTTGTATTGCTATTATGGACTTTATAAATTTAGTACCGTAGTTACCTGGGAAATTAAATAAAAACCCTAGCTATCTTATTATAAAACTAGGGAAGCAGCGATATATCGGAAAACCGATATATTTTATTATATCGACATTCAAAAATATCATTGTCTTAAAACAGCGATACAACGAATCAATGTCGAATCTTCATTCGAAATTCGAATTTCGAAACATTTACTCTTTGGACTTCTCCAAAGAGTAAATGTTTGTCTTATTTACGATAATATTATAGAGTATTTGTTACTTCATAATTATTCATAGAGGAATAAAGATTTCATAATTTTTAAGATAAAAATTATTACCTAAATCATTACATTCAACAAAAACAATAAATTAATTTGTAACTGCAAAATTTATACAATTTGTGATGCACCGACCGTCCGCGACGACGACTGTACGGTATAAAAATATTAGATACGTATTTTGGATACGGAGTGGGGGTTCGCTACGTCACAACTATGTAGAAAATGTAGAAAGACGTCGTACGTTAGTTACAATCAATGTGTCGCCGTAATTTATTGATTACGTAAAAAATAAGCAATTCGTGTTTAATATTTTCAATAATCTATACGACGGACATAAAAATCAAAATTTTTCATCATCTTTGTAGTAAAAGGCCTCTTAAAATGGCATTGGTTGAGACATGACGTTGAGTTGAGGTCCCATCATGGACATAAACGTATCTTAAAGAAAGTATACGAGTAAGAAAATGTCAATACGAAGAATTACGATACGACTGAATTAAAATGTTTAACTGGTAAACTTATGACTATATTGAAACTTATCAACATATACCGATGCCTTTCGAACAGTGATAACTTCTCTCAGTTCCGTCTTAAATGATCTGTTAAGAGTGTCCCCGTTTGTACTAACTTTTCACGCTAAAGGTAGGTACAGATCAACAAGAAAGTATAATAGTAATCAGGAAGTGGTCCGATTTATTTATTCTATCAATATACGGACATTTTCATTACAACCACTCCAATAGTTCATTAAATAAATGAAAGATTCAAGTTATTCATTATAATATTGAATTAGAACAAAAGCAATACAGATCTTTAGTAATTAGTCGACCGTTACCAAGGAACGATAGCTTACAATTTGTTTAACAAATGAGGCATCAGCTGGGCCCAAATAGCCTCCGTTTAATATTGAAATGGGAAGACTCGCTTATTTACTCGAAAACAAACAAAAATAAATTTATTCAGACTGACAGCATCCGAAAGATACTAAATTTAGTTTTTATGAATATCTGCGTATTATTTTTAAAAATGTAAAAATTTAATTATCAGTTTGGCAATTGCCACTAAATAAATGCAAATGTAGAGTAAAGTCTTTTTGTGCTATTTTAGGGTACCTGAGGTTCATTGTAGTAATCTTTTAATCTTCTATTCTATGCAACTGTTTTGTTTACATATCATAATGACGTCATGAATATCATTCACAATTATATGTAACATAATCCTATTATTGTAAATGGACATAAACTGAACGTAATAATTTCCTGTTTTTCTTACATAAAAGCAATACGAATACATAATTTAATATTCGCGGGTATAAAAAGAAGTTTAAACTTTGATTTATATTTTCCGAAACGTGTTTATTTTTCCGAAATATTTGTAAAACCTTTTTTAAATTAAAATAAAGTATTATTTCAAACAGATTAGAATACCGTTCCTTCCGCGGCCAATACGTCTATCACTCTCTGTCGGAAAATGTGCTTATTTTCCAGTATGAGACGTAAACTTAAAGGTGTGTCCACATTACAAGGTTACTCGTTTGGTCACACTGATTGACAAAAATGACCTTAATGAAAGTTAAATTAATTTGAATGGGATATTTTGTATCTACAATTAGCCTGTTAATAATCTGCCTTTTTAAAAAATTTCAGTCACCCTCAGTTTTCTTGCAACTGCAATACACTTTTTTTAAGTAAATATGGTTGAAAATTGAAATTAATCAAGAAAAACAACTAACATTTGACTTTTATTCAGGATTTTCGGGAATATTTAGCGTCAGGTACATCTCTTTTGAGTGTCCAACAGAAATCAGCCAACATGTTCGGACTCCACTTGCCTTGGTACCGTTTTTCCATGTTGGATATATCCTGATGGAATGTAAGTTGACCGCAAATGTAACAAAAGTTACCAGGATGCTTTACACACACTCTGGGCATCTTATTACGATGTACAGAAATGACAATCACAAAAAAAACCGTTTTTATTTCAATAATTAAATATTAATTTATCGGAAACATACATCTGTAAGCAAAATTCGCGTAATCAATTTAGTTTATGTTTAACGAAAACTGAGGGTGATTGAACAAAACTAAGTATGAGGTTTATATGCGGGTAGGTAGTAGTGTTTAAAAAACCGACTCGATTTTGTTTAACAAAAATACTGTTTACCAGTGTCATTAGTCACAAGGCAGCCTTGCGGTATGCTCAAATATCATCTACTGATGCGTATCTACGTTGTGGGACTGCTTCTTTGAGTAGTAAATCTCGCGTTGCACTCAGTTTGCATAATAGCAATTAATACGATCGAACCACGTCGAAGTCCAGTCCAAGTTAAATCCAGTCCACGTCCAACAGTGGACACTTTCCTGCTGAAATGATGGCCATGCGAATGCTTACTTAATAACCGAATCTCAATAGAGTTGCATTTTCCCATTGTATTATTTATCTAAAATACAAAGCTATTAGTGCAATTGCTTCCACACCCATGGTGAGAGATATATAATAATATTGGACTTCAGGTAAATTTTAGCATGGCTAAATGCAAGTTGAGATTCTGTTGATATGCGATTATTACATAAACATTAGCGGAATAGCTTGCAGGCGTTCGCTCATATGAGGCACGTTCAAATCGTTCCGCGAGGCAAACACATTTCATCGCAAGGCTACTTTGTGAGGCGGACTCGCAATGTGAATACAGGCCTTAAAAATTTGGCGGGCGAATCGAATTAATGAAATTTTAAGCAATTTCAAAGATTAACAGTATAATGATTAAAAGGAAATCCAATAACGAATCTGAGAGTGATCGCTTACAATCTCTCAGTTCCTTTTGACGTTAAAATTTTATAACCATTATAAATTCTAAAGGGTTTGACAAAGACTTTATTAATTGAATCGATACTCCTGTATATCGAGAAGGCTGTTTTGAGCATTATCGCAGTCTCAATAAGTGCTTTTTTAAGTTAATTAAAAAGTTTCCTTAATCAAAGCGAATGGTTTCAATAAATTTCCGATATAGATTTTTAAGTAAATCAGAAATTGTTTTAGTAAAGGATTTTTTGTAAAAGTTATACAGTCACAATTAAATGTAACATAATCCTATTATTGTATTATTGTAAATGCTGTAAATTATTGTGAAAAAATTAAACTGAAAATAAAAAAAAAATCTTTTTTCTAACATAAAAGCAATACGAATACACAAATTAATATTGGACAACATCACGTATATTATATTATCGAAATGAGAAACAAAAAGGTTACATAACACTTAGACTCGATTCAATATAAAAAGTTCTATTTCTTCTATTCTTTCTTTCTCAAGACCAGCGTACGAGCCACTCGGTAAAGCCTAGATACTCTATTCTATTTAATACTTTGTTTTGTTTTAACCTGTTTCCATAATAAACTCAGCAACGAGTAACTATATCCTATTTATCTTGCAATTAACAGAAGCTTTTTATTATGAAAACGTATACTCATGAAGGGATCACAAATACTCATAACATTCCCCGACGGGTGAGGCAATTTAATATAACTAATACTGATACGAAAACAGAGATCCCGAGGGACCGTAGCAACCCTTTTAACAAATTGATACAACTCTAGTATCAGGATCCCAGAATCCGTCGGTCGGGACAACAACAATCGTATATTAGAAACTGTAATGTAAAGTTACAGATAATGCGAGTGCGGTCTACACATAATAATTACTTAAACATACCTATATAATGCTTTTGTTCCATAGAGTTTAAAAAGTAGGTAATGCTAAGAAAAATATTGTAAATGAATTCCTACATATAATTTCTGGTAAACTTAGGTAAGTCTATCTACGCATAGAGTGGAGAGCACTCATTGCTTCCATTCCAGGACCATCCACCAAAAGTGAGGGTACATCGGAGAGGGGGGTTTGGTGGGTATGCCATCCCACACACGCTGCCACCTGTCAAGCTTCAGGGACAGTGCGTAAAGTGGGTTATAGTTTACGAAATAAAAATATGAAAGTGTGCATATAATTTCTGCATAATATCAACTGATTAAAGCTTAAAGTCGGTTGAAATTACTTTGCCATTTGTAACAAAGTGATATATTCCCGATAAACATTATATTTACATTTATATTAGATTAGGGAGTATTACGATGTTAATTATAGACTATATAACAATTATAAAGCATATTTATTAATTCCTTCATCAATACAAAATTTTAAGTGAGTTGTTCATTATGAATAAGCAACATATGATTTATTTTTTATTGCCTCATCCATCGCACGATAATAAAAAGTTAAATTAATATCTAATTGTCCGAAAAACCGACACAGCGGCGATCATCCATGATTATCGCCGATCATTGGCCAATATAGGGATCACGTCTTCTACACAATCAAATGGCCTGTGATCGCCTATCATGGGCCAGTATGTAGAGGGCCTATCAGAATGATGTGTCCACCACAGCGTCACTTGACTTTAGCTTTTGTCATAATACATTTGTTATATTGAAATTTGGGTCGATCCTGACAAATCTAACTATCTACTACGCAATGCAAAAATTAGGTAACCAATTACAATACATATTAGATAATACTTATTACTGACAATTATATAAATATTAAATATAATTCTTGAATCAATATCAATATTTTATAAAATACAAAACTGATGTTTTTGACAGCAGATACAAGAACAGGAGTTTTATTATTAATTTCTTTCTACGTTTTTCTTTTCATTTCTGATAATGTTTTTAAGTCTGTGACTTAAATATCAAACACAAAATTGATGCCAGTTATTTTGTACCATTTTTATTTTTAATTTGGGTTTGTTTTAATGTTTTACTAATCACATGTAATCAATAATAGGCGTTATACTCCTATATATTATTATAATAAGTTTATTTATGTTATATTCTTATTTACAGAATCGGAAACTCCACTATAGTCTAGTTGTTCAACAGAATTGCCACCATTCAAATACTGTTTTACTTACAGAGCGTTACAAAATGAAAGTGTTTTATTTAATAATTATCTCGCAAGTTAGACCAATTGCAAAAAAATAATAGAAACAATGCAAGCATTGACAATGAATTACAATAATAACTATATTTCGTTTTTTTAATATGGCCCCCTGACCTTTGCTTATCCTCCATTTTACGTAAGCGGTAGTTGACATACGTAGTTATTGTTTTACTGACATTTAATTATGTGTCAATTTACTTTGTGTAACAATAATAAAGGCTTTTTACTCTTTTTAGTTACATTAATTGTATTTAATAATTTAATCAGCTCACTCAATTAATTTTGTACGCTATTGTATAAAATTGTACAGCTTAAAATATCATTTTTATATTTTTGAAGCCAACTAGTTCGAATATCACACTGCTGTCAAACCAAGGAGCTATACACTGATATAAATACAGTCTCCTTGCGGCAATCTCTGGCCGGACACGCCGCATATTCAACGCTAGTTAAAAATACAATCAGACAGGTCAATGACGTTTGGCCTGTTACCCAACAAACCGACAACTTTTATCAACCTACAATGGACATTAACGAGGATATGATCAAGGAAGAGGTCAGCAGTTTTGTCACAAGCTTACAGAAATTACTGCCGAAGAAAAAGGAGTTCATTGTCATTGAGAAACAGAAACCTAAGTTGATAAGACTCAGTGATGTCCACGCAGAAGCAAAAAGTGTCTTCCCGACTTGTTTTACCGGCGCTAAACTGGTTGTGTTGAGAGAAATGCTGGATAAAGTGAAATTAGTTCAACAGTACAATTACGGTAGAACCAAGGAACCTTACAAATGCTTCAATCAATTAATCCATAAAGAAATGGAGCCAAAACATGCGGACGAAGGTCTCGTGGTTGACTCGTCTGGTTCAGCTACGGCTACGTATACGGAAGTGCTCGATGGTGCATACCAAATGCGGTTAACGTCCAAGATCAAAGATTTGGTGTCATCGGAAACGGAAATGGTAATAGAGAGAGAGCATGAAAAATCTGTCGGCTCTATCTCATGTTGTGTGAAAGATGTAGATCCCAATACATTACGGTTTGTGACCCAGTGGACTTACAAAGTTGTGCCGGATTTCAGTGTGGGAACAGAGCTGAACTTTAGACCACTATCGTTGCCTGCTGTACCTGATCTTTCATTAAGTGCAAGATATGAAAAGGCCTCTTTTACTTTATCGACAACGGTGACCCGGACCGGCTTTCAAGCCTGTCTGTATAAGCAGTTTACCCCTGACCTCAGAATAGCTACAATAGTCAATGAGAGAACTCAAGGACCTACAACTATAGGTGTAGCTCTTCACAAGAAATACTACAACGGATCAGAATTGAAAATTTTCGTGGACTCCTTACATTGTGGTGGTTTTACTTTCCAAAAGGATGTATTGTTTCATGAGGGCATTAACGAAGTTCGAGTGCTGAGAATCATAGGGAGCACTCTCATAGACAAACAGAAGAGAGTGCGTTTTGGTTTCGGATTAAATTTGGACTTCTGACCTCCACGCTGCTGTCTTCTTGCGAAATTGGCGATAAAATTTTTTTAGAATTATTTGTTTGTATATAAGTATACATAGGTTTTAGTTGTTTTATCTTGTTATGTCTTCCGTTTCGAAGTCTGATTAAAAATTATAGATAACATTATCGTTTATTTGGCAATCGCAATGACCTACTGTAAACTAGTTAACGTGAAGGCCAGATCAAAACTGTTTATGCTCGAAAACTGGCGATTTGGGGACACTTAAGATGACTTAAACGACTTGAACTTTAAAAGTGAGGACATTTTATGAAATTTGAAACTGTTAGCAACGATATTATGTATCTGAGGACTCAAAATGAAAATATTTTCTTATATGTATTGGATAGTGTTCGCTTATAGTTTAACGTGATTTAGATAATCTAAATTTAACAAGATTTTGGTTTTCTGCATTTGTTTGATTCTGACTTACAGAGTGATCTCTTTTAGTAAGAGTCAAATAAAACGGCTGCTAACGAGTCGAACTTTTAGTCATTTGAAGTAATAGCTTCCACGTTTTGATGAATTGCTTTCTATTTAAGTTAAAAAGGAGTCCCTCTTTAATTTAAATAGGATTTTGTTTTTAAATCTTTGCTCAATTATTTCCCAATCCGAGAATGACCTTATAAATTTTAGAAAATCATATGAGATTTTTATCAGAATTAATAGTAATGGATTGGAATTATATGTATCAATCAAAATAAGAATATTCAACTGTTTATATTTGATTCGGGTAGTATAGAATGTACACACTAATGGTTTTAGACTAAAACCAAATTTAAATTAGGGTCAGACTACGGCGAAGCGAAAAGAAGGGTTATGATTTTGGCCGGTATGTGTGTAAAAATGTTTATCTGTTCCTTTCGAACTCCGAAAATATTCATCGTGATTGGACAAATGAGGCATCATTAGAATATCTATGTGACGTTACATTAAATTGGCTCTAGAGGGCATAAAGTAAGTAACTAATAAAATATATTATTCAATCATTCCGTGTAGGGTATCAAATGAAAGAGCTTAATTGGCACATTTCAAATAATAGCTTTTGCTCAAATACACCCCAAATATATCAAATAAAAAAAAAATTTTGTTTTATTATGATCAGTGGAATACGACTACGCTGTCCTTTGGACATCGCTATCATAATATAGCTAAGGCTATTAAATAAATTTCTTGTTTAAATTTTTTTAGAGCGTGATTTAGCTGTAGTCGGGTTTTAATTTATAAACGTTTTTTTGTTTAGAACGTAGAATAAAATTGCATACCATTGTCTTAAATTTTATTTTAACAATTATGCACTCACTGAATTATATTTAACGCAATCTTCACAATTTCTAGTAAGTACAACATTTTATGTGGTCTCAGCCACAAGTAATAATGGCGCACTGTAATAAATTCGTCATTTTATAGTCTACGCCTGTAAAGTGAGCTATGCCTCATATCATGAATAATGAATACGGTGATGGTTAGCTTTAAAAAAACCTGCCAAGTGCATGTCGAACTCGCGTAACGAAGGCTCCGTGTGAATATTAATTTTTAAGAACCCGTCAATTTCTTATAATTGTTTCAAAAAAATATTTCTATAATTATAAAAAATAAATTAAATATTTATACAACATTGCTCAGATTCCAAGATGAGTAGCTAAAACGTCCGTATTATGGAGTATCTGAGACAACTATCATTATAGTTAATGAAAAGTTTGATTGAAACAATTTAGTTAATTAAATTTTATTTTTATTATTAAAAAATAAAAACATATCAAGTAAGTTAATTTTTCCATAATTATTAATATTTAATTCTTAATATTGTTATAATATTTTAATATTAGGTGTATTTTTAGTTGATGTATTTAAAAACTGCAGGTGCTGCAGGCTCAACATTCGTATCAGCAGCGAGCAGAGATTCCCAACTCTCGGCTAACGCATTCAAGACCATGTTCTTATTGTACAAACGATTGATTTCTTATTATGGAAGCTTTTAATACGTTCGCCTGTAATTTATAGATAACAGATAGATGAGAAATTTTGGTCCGCAGTTAGAAATTAAGAGGGGAACCATTTTCGCCTATTTTCTTGAATAACTTCAAAACAAATCCTAATAATAATTTCAAGAACTTCTTTAATGACGAGTCTAGTACTAAGTACATTTGATTTCTATACACACTACGTGAGTAATAAGGCACTTATTAAAGCGCTTCTAATAAACATCTAATGATCTACCGAAGAAGAAGAGAAAGTGTAGTTGATCCCATATCAGACTTGGCGGTTTTAGATTGAGAGCTTAATATTGAGAGTGTAGAACGGCTGTATGTCATAGTGTGATGTCATTACAGTAAGTGAACTATTAAAAGTTATACATTATTTTTAAAAGTTGCTCCTTACATAAATTGTACTTCTCGTGGGTACTATATTATGGTACTACGAGGGTCAAACTGAAAGTTCTTAGAAAATCAAAAACTGATTACATTAGCCAGTTATTAGTTTTATTATATCTTTTCAAAATATTGTCCATTCACGTCAATACACCGCTGCATGCGATGGAACCACTGGGAAAAGCACTTTGCCCACTCGTCCTTAGGGGTCTCTTCAATGGCATCGCGATACGCAGCCACCGCTTCTTCAGCATTCATAAACCGCTTTCCTTTAATTTTTGGAAATAAATAAAAATCACAAGGCGCGAGGTCGGGGCTATACGGCGGGTGACCCAGTAATTCAACGTTTGATGTCGCCAAATAGTCGATCGTTCGCTTGGCGGTGTGCGACGAGGCGTTGTCGTGGTGAAGGAGGATCCTACTGCGAGGTCGTTTCTCTCGAACTTTTTCCAAGACAAGTGGCAAACAATTGGTAGTGTACCATTCTGCAGAAACTGTTTTTTGATCCTCTAACACAATTGTTGCAAAATGACCTATCCTTCCAAATAACGAGGCCACCATTTTTTTTCCCGCACTTCGATCTCTCTTCACTTTAGTTGGCAACTCCTCGAAAGGAAACACCCACTGAGCAGATTGTCTTTTGGTTTTAGGATCATAACAGTAAATCCAGCTTTCGTCACCTGTTAGTATGTCGAACACAGCATTTGAGTCACCTCCGTTAAATCTTTCAATCATTTTACGACACCAATCCACACGATGGAGTTTTTGAGCCTCAGTCAAATTATGAGGTATCCACCGGGCGCAAAGCTTCCTGACCGCTAAATGTTCGTGGAGGATTTTGTGAACTTGACTCATACCGATGCCTAAGCTTGTCCGAATCTGTTGATAGGTCACTCTTTTGTCAGTCTCTATCATACGCCGCACAACACAGATGTTATCTTCAGTCGTCGCCGTAGAAAGCCGTCCCTCACGTAAATCATCAGTGAGATTAGTGCGACCACGTTTAAACTCATTAAACCAGTTGTAAACAGTCGCACGAGATGGGGCTTCATCGTGAAAGGCCAATCGTAGTCTATCATAACTTTCTTGTTGGCTTAAATGACATCGAAAGTCATAAAAAATCATTGCATGAAAATTTTCTCGTGTTAAATTCATGATGACGTGACACAGACAATTTTCAATTTGCCGCCAAATCGTAAAACAAATGACAAATGAATGAAATATATACTCAGTAATATTGGCAAAGAGTTATATTTTCAAATTTTAGAATTATTTTTTTATTATATTGTTTATAAGTGGCCAGTTCTAAGGACTTTCAGTTTGACCCTCGTATGATAGACATAATTGTCTATTAAGATATAAGATAAATAGAAATCATAGATTATCGTATTTTATCAATTTTGCATTCATAATGCTATATGTAAGGGAAGTTTTAAGCCTTTTTCTTTAAGACTAGAAACCATAAATTTTGTTTCGTCGAAAAACTCTAGAAAATTGTAGATTATTTAGCAAGTACTGTTTAAGTATCTACGATCTGTTTTAGTAACTAAGTATCTAACCACTATATAAGTGAAAGTATACAAGTATCCAACAACTATCATTAAAGAGTTTAAAAAGAGAAAAAGTAAATCAACACTAATCACAAGTGCGGGTTTGCCGCGATTTCTAATTCAATGCTGCAAACGCTTTATCTCTTTGTAACGCTTATCATACTAAACTATCAATGTACAATAAAACACATCTAATTCCCGCAAAGTTCTACTCTTAGGTTCATTTTGTTGTATCGTATACCGCAGCGCAGGTGCGATTTTATGATACCTACTGCACAACTGTTCACTGTTTGAAGGCTCTACTATATATTGAGCATGAAATCTCTCTTAGTACCATGTTGTAAGTTGACTTATGCATAAGTGGTTTCTTATTGCACTCGATAGAAGCAAAAAAAAAATTTTTTTTATTTATTTCACTAAGCGACACCTTCCTCGACGTCGTTGGAATACGAAATGAGAACTTATATGACTAACAGCCAGTTGCACAAACGTCCATTAAAATTGACATTAGTTCAAAGTGCCATTACTCATACAAATTTGACTTTCATTAGAGCTTAAAGGTCATTAAACTTTAAGGACCGTTTGAGTGGACATTTAACTGACCGTAAAACTAAAAAAATGTGTTTCCGAAAGAAAAGTGTAGATAAATTCAATACAATTATAGAAATAAGAGACAGGCTATCGATATAATCAGGCGAAGCTTATCATTCATTTCTAAACTGCTTTCTTATTACACTATGAAGTAAAAGATTCAAATTTTATACAATGGGTACAATTTTAAACAAAAGAATGATGAAACGAGTGCGAATGAATTTCAGGTCATCCATCCGACGGCAGGCTTTTGCGAAATTTAACCAAAAATAATAAAACCAGTAACCAATATAACTTCGAGCTTTTTCGAGCCTACTTATATTTAGGTGATGACGGATGATGTATATAAATTGTGTAAGGGTGTAGAAGTTAGGTCAAACACCTTTGAAAAAGTGGTAAAATGTAATTTAATATGTCATTTTTGGCATGAAATATTCAAAATACCTTAAATTGTGTTTAGTGTAATGTATATTAACACCTACGCGTTCATAACCCCCGATCACCGCACATTAGGCATCGTGCCAAAAAATATCGAGCTACATTCGGGCCAATTGGACACATGTCATGCTAAAGAGGCTCCAAAGTGAAGATACGGTGGGAGGAACATGAGTATTTTTAAAAATAATTATTGATAAAATATTGAAGTTTAATCTAATTAGAATGTATTGCAGAAAAAAAATTGCCAATCTGAAGGTGCTGTTTTGATTACCCTACAATGATAATTCTCAAATAAAATTAAGAGGAGGAGTACTTTTTGAAAGGCATAAACATTTAGAAAAAGATATAGAAAACACCGGACCTAACATTGCTAAAACTAAAAATCAAAATACATATTTTGTACGATATTTACTTCTGAATATTTAGTTATTCTTCTTGGTCTATCTACTTTTAAATTCTTCTATGGATTTTCTCTAAGATTACTATCACTAAAGAACCACTGTTACTTCCCTATATAAGTACTTATATATACTTTACTCTCTGCCTGTTACTACTGTTTAACTTTTATTTGGAGGGGGACACAACCCCCATGCTTATTGCCATCTTGCATTATTTTCATTTTACATGTAGAAATTATGCGTCATGGTAAAGAAAAAATAAATAAAGAAGTCATACCTCATCCATGACTTTTCTTCATTCCATGTTATACGTCATACTGGATAAATATTTGATAGACTGTAAATTACTAATGTAATCCCATAATGCTTCAATTAATACGTCGTATGTAACATAATAATAAATGCCATTCTTGTGTTTCGTCTCAACTCACAACGGGGGAATAAAATGGAAATAGAAATAAACACTCCTAATATTTGTTCCCTTATTTGAATCGCGAGACGGCCTCGACTGCCACAACGATATATCTTATGTTTAAATAGATTTACGTGTAGCGTTCACAGTAATATGTACCTTTATTTTTATAAGGACATTGTATTAAAATAATGACCCAACGGGAATAATAAAAGCTACATATGAAGTTATGAAATTGTAATAATAATATACTTACAGAGGCGCAATAACTTTACGCGTGATATAACTCAGTGTAGCCAGATTTTATTTCAGATAACATAGGGTTCTTTTTTGAGTAACAGATGGTATTTACGTCGAAAAAGGTACAATGTATTTTATTCAGTTTTCGATATATGGTTAGGGATGCAAACGATACATCGATGTTTTAGAAACATCGAGGTATCGCTCATAAACAACGATGTTAACATCGATATTTTTATCAGCGATGTATCGCCGATACATCGTTCATGTTCGGCATAAACATCGACATCGTTGATCGTTGTCTTTTCAGTCGGCTCGCGAACGTAACGCTGATAACACGTCGTTTTGTGCGCATACTTCTGTTTGTTTTCATACGTATTTACTTTGGATTTCCTTTTGGGTAAGTGCAAACTGTTATAATTTTATTCTTTATTTATTTGATGATCAAATCAATTAAAAGGTTGCGAAATGTCGCTTGTTGCGACTTGTGCGTCGGCGGCGCGCGTTCCCCGCCGCCCCCGCAGCGCTGGGTGGGGTTGGTTGGTATTGGTACTTGTGTTTAGCGTGCAAACACGCGCGAAATAACGGCGGGAGTTTTGAGTTGTGGGTTGCTCGCTTTAAAAATAAAGCCAATTTGTAAGGAAAAAAAAAATAATTTAGGTTTATATGGTATTTAACGTAATCAAGTGCCGTACAAATTTTGTAAAAAACTTCATTTATTTTTCTTTTTTATATTAACTAATACTACTTTTTACACAATTTTAAACATTTTTCTTATTTTCTTAAAATATCAGCATCTATTCGTCCGTGTGTCGATCTGTCCCGCTCTCTGTCCATGCGTCTGCTCGTCTGTATGTCTGTTCTGTGTGTAGGTTTTGCATGGTGTAAATTCATACGTTTTAAATTAAGATTTTGATTTTTTTGTAGGTTACAATGCCACCTAATAAATTAAAAAGTAAGATTTGGAACTATTTTAAAAGAACTGGCGACAAAGAAGCTATTTGCAAAATATGCAACAAGAGCCTAAAAACTTCAGGCAATACAACTAATTTGCGTGGGCATTTAGAAAATGTGCATTTGCAGCAACTGGAAGATTTTGATGTTCCCTGCAAAAAGAAAAAACCCAATTCCATAACTGATTTTATGTCCGTAAATGATGTTGCATCACCTGCCCGTGCCCCTGCCAGTAGTGCCAGTACCAATCAAGATAATATTGAACTTTCAAACATCACAACGTCAAACAGTGATGTCAATGTCAATGCTTCGACTAGTTCCAGTGCTGTTAAATATGTATCCTCACTTTCGTCACAAAATTCAATGGCCAGTACATCAAATGTTGTAATTCATCCACAGAAAACTGCTCAGCCTCATGTTGATGATTTCATAAACAACATTAAAAGTATTTCTACACAGGTTGGAGCAAAATCTAAGAAGATTACTGAGGCTATTACCAACTTTATTATAATGGATAATAGACCGTTTTCCACTGTAGAAGGTAAAGGTTTTATACAACTCATGAAAGAAGTGTGTCCGTTATATAAGGTACCAAGTCGAGAGACAATAAAAATGAGGGTTGATGATAAATACGAAGCCATGAGTCATCTTTTTAAAACATATATCACAAATTCTGCCAGCTATTGTATCACGTACGATATTTGGACCGAAACCATGCAAAATAAATCTTTTATTGGTGTTACTATACATTTTTTGGACAAATTTCAACTTCTCAGCGGGACCTTGGGTGTTTTTGAGTTGACCGAAAGCCACACGTCGATGTACATAGCTCAAAAATTAACTGATATTTTAGCCGAGTGGAACGTTTCCATTGAGAAAGTTTCAGCTGTCATCACAGACAATGACAGCACTGTTATGAAGGTCAATCGGGAAATATTTGGAGATAAAAAAAATATTCCCTGCTTTGCTCATACAATCAACTTGGTTGTCGCGAAATCTATTGACGATTCAAAAATATGTACCGAATTAATTGGTAAAGTTCGAGATATCGTAAAATATATTAAAAGGAGCGTTAATGCAAGTGATGAGTTAAGGAAGAGACAAATTGATATGGGATTGAAGCAAGGTCAAATAAAAAAAATGATACTTGATGTTCGCACAAGGTGGAATTCTCATTTCTATATGCTCCAAAGATTCATAGATTTGGTGTCCATTGTAGGAGCAATACTTTTGACTCGACCTGAAGCTCCACCAATGATATCAAGCAGTGAACTGGATTGTGTCAGAGAAATGATAGAATTACTATGCCCGTTTGAAAAAATAACAAAAGAATTCTCTGGAGATAGTTACGTGACGGTAAGCAAAGTAATTCCACTAGTTAGTTGTGTTCGTGAAGTGGTGGAAAACATAAAGCCAAGAAATGAACCAATAGTGCAATTCAAAGCAGAATTGAAGAAACAACTAGCTAAGAGGTTTGATACGATAGAACATTCGTCAATCCTTGCCATCTCTACTACTCTCGACCCCAGGTTTAAGTTCATGCATTTCAAAGATGCCGTGGCCAAGAGCAAAGTAGTAAATTACTTAAATAAATATGCGCGGGAATATGAGAATGAGTCTTTGGCTAAAGCAGGGAGTGACTCCTCTGAGGAATCTGATAAAGATGATGCTGAATTTGACATCTGGAAGTATCACAAGCAGTTAACACACAAAAACATGAAGAATAAATTATCTTCTTCAGTTACGCCAAGTTCCATCAGCGAAACCGAGGTCCAGATGTACCTTTCATCCCCTGTAACACCGATAAAGAGGGATGCCATTGAAATTTGGGAGGACATGAAATCTCTGTTTCCAAAACTCTCTAGGATCGCAATGACATACCTCCCGATCGTTGCAACATCAGTCCCAAGCGAAAGATTATTTTCAGAAGCTGGGGCAACTGTCACTCAAGACAGAAACAGGCTTTTGGGAACAAGGCTTTCCAAGCTTGTGTTCCTCAATTCAATTTCAAGATTTTTGAACTCGAAAAATTAACAATAAAAAAAATAATAACAACATTACTAAATTGATTTTTGAAATAAATATTTTTGCATACTAAAATGTTTTTGTCTTGTTCAACTGGGAATAACTTGTAAAAAATTATTTATTTTATTATTATTTATTAAAGCAAACTTATTGTTATTTTTTAATTTATTTATATTTTATTAATTTAGATTTATTTAACCATATTTCTTGTTACCAATGAATCGTAAGGTAAAAACAAAACATCGATGTATCGTTCTTATGAGTGATGTTTTTTTAACATCGATGTTTTAGTTTGAACGTCGATGTTTTCAAACATCGATGTTTTTAAGAGCGATGTTGCATCCCTATATATGGTTAAGTAGTACGATAGTACTCGTATTCTTTCCTACTCCATAACTGCATAAATAAGAGCAGCGGCTCTACTGTACAATTGCAGCCCTCATTGATCTGTCTAGTTGACAATGCAAATGTCAAGAGATGAATCAGGATAGGGCAGACCAATGCTGATTGGTCTATGAACAGTTGATCTGACAGCCTGAGAGATTATTTAATGGCTTCATGTTTGCGGTACAGCCGTAAGTCAAACCGCGAAACAGACTTTATTATTGAAATGTCGATTTTCAGAGTACACGGGATGGTAGGCGGCAATACCGATAATTGTGGAAAAAAAATCGTATACAGCATATTGTATGAAAATAACTTAAGCAGTTTTGTTTAAAAGATATAGATGTTTAGATCTAGGTATTTAAAACTTATTATATTTTGATTGATTTTGCATTCACAATGCCATACTAAAAAATATTCTTAATACAAAATGCTTAAAAAATCCACTTGGTCCCAGGCACCCTGAGATGGGAATCGAACCCACGACCTTCCGCAATTCGGGCGACTGCTCTAACCGCTGAGCTACCCAGGACCTAACAGGACTGACGAATCTTTCAAGCACTTGTTACTTTTCGCCACTACAGAGCGTATTCTCATCAATGTTCAGGCATCCACCCAAACAGCCGAAAGAATTATTGTTACAAATATTGAAACTTTCGATAAAGATAAGAATTTCGTTCTAATTATTATATTTTGATTTAAAGTTTCGACACTGCAATAAAATAATGTCTTTAACGGACCCGTATTTTCATATCCTTTTTATTTGATAGATAATTTAGCTAATTATTTAGTTTTTTTTAGTGTGTCTAGACACTTATGTTACAATTTTGTTCCTTACAATATTTTTACCCAAAGTATTGAGATATGGTATTATTTTTACGTATGTGAATATGAGAATATATTCTGTATTTATAGGCGTGGGCGTTTATTCTGTGTAACGGAAATAAGTTTACTTAGTAACATAAATTTAACAAGGCAACTGTACGGTTAAGACCTTTACTTATTATTAGAATACCTATTCAATGTATTGTACATTCCGGTAATGGAACAAAGTTCTACGTCGAAAAATTTTTCCTTTATAAGTAAGTATTGAAAGATTTTAATCAACTTCCTTTATCTTTGTGCCGCAAAAGTAGCCATCCTTTAAATTGTGTCGCTAAACTGATTTGATTTTATTTGGATCGAGCAAATTTAATTTGTAGGCAAAAAATGGTGTTGTTTTTTAAAATACATTAGACTGTTATATCAGTATAATTATTTATATCTGTAGATAAAACCTTTTTCTATACTAATCAGACACTCTAACCAAATAAAACTGAATTGGTAAATGTGTTTGCCAAGCGCAAAACTCGGAAACGGCTGTTTCAATTCTGCTAATTCTTTTTATGTGATTTTCTTTGAAGTCAGAAATAGGTTTTAAAGGGAGAAAAGAAATTGGAAATAAATTCTGTTTAAATTAAAAACCTTATCACTCACAGCATTTCGTACCAGACCTTTGTACAAAGACAACTTAAAATGTGTAATATACACATAAAATTTCACGAGAGATTGTTTTTGAACATATGTACTCGTGTAAAAAAATTTCAATTTCTAGATGAACAGCTGTTTTATCACGACTTCATCCACGTAAGTTATAGCTTAAATTACCGACATTGGATGTTCGCTACGCTTCCCGTAAGTGCTAGGATTTTTAAAATAGGTTCAGTAGTTCGGAGCTTAATCAATGCAAACAAACAAATCCAAAATCAAAATTTTCTTCTTTATAATATTATAGATAGACAAATCAACAATTCTTATATACAAGCGAAGTTAATAGCCTAACAAATACATGACCGAGGTGGAAAGCTACTTCAAACAACGTCTGGTGCTGGGGCACATGCCTTTGCTGTCGTCGGAATTAAATAGAGATTATCAGCTATAAGATACCACGCGGCATTGACGGGTGTCAACGACAGCACATGCAGCTGGGACCAAGTTTCCCAGCATAGAGAAGCTAATCAATAATTGCTCGACCATTCTTAAAGATGCTTAGCTTTTCTGTCATTGAGTACTTAAAAATATAGTTAAATATTTAGAATGATATAATAACAGTTTACCACTTGCGTTATAATATACTACAAAACAAAGTATGTCTATTTCAGTGCGATTTACTTTGCCGAACGGATCATCGTGCTGCTTTCGCCAATAGACAGATAAAATTATGAAAAAAGTTTTAATGATGAATGAAAATACAAAAAAATATTGGGAGTATATTACGTGTTGATAAGCCGTGATAGCATAGCTAAATAGAATGAATAGCTTTTAAATGTTTTCAGTTTTGCGTTCGGCGTTGAAAATCTGTTTTTTCATTCATTTGTTGAAATGCAAGAAAGAGTTAAAAAAACTACTACTACATACGCTATGTTTCAGGACCACTGTAACTCTTCATTAAAAATAAGTTTCGCTCTCCTTTCGACTGCGCTTATTGTACTAAATACCTACTCTCTCTGTTATATCCAGCACTCCTCTACCAAGAATTTTCAATAAGCACTTATTTCATCATTTCAAAAGAAAACGTTACAATAAAGCTACATTACATGACCATTTCTAATTTTTGCATGTAACTCATAATAATTTTTAAAATTGCCCGCTGAGAGGGACCCATGAAACGCACAGCGGGCATGTTTCCAGATAATCCGGCAATAATAAAAGATACTCGGAATAAAATTAACGTTCGCATTTTGAACTCGAAACATCTGTTCAGGGCTGAGCAACATGTTGAGATTGTTCCGCACCGTTTACCTGAAACAAGAGGTTATTTTATAAATTAGTACGGGTTGTAGCCTGGATACGGTGAATACCGTTTGTAAGACTACTGTACTCGTATGTCAATACAGAATTTAAATTGGCTTTTGAACAATTCCTCGTAGTGAAATGTGGAAACTATTTGATGGTTTTCGAATGTTTTAAACTAATTGAATGTACTCGTTTCCAACAAAAACAGTTTTATTTAATTAAATTTCTTGTTTTCGTTTATTTAAAAATATTTTATTCCAAAATATCTTTTGAGGAGAGTTCAATTGCACAGTGGTTAGCATGTATTAGCGCGACTTCGTTTAAGCAGATGAATTTTTCCAAATTTTTCTTAACCATAATTTATTACATCGTTTACATAAGTTCTACACGTTAAGCAGTTAGTTGGTCCCGGCAGCATCTGCTATCCTTAACACCATCATTTTCAGTGGGCCAGCGTCGTGTTTTTGGTTTGTTCTTCATAAGTGTTACAGTGGGGCATTGAAATAGGCTCCTCCAGTGCCTCAGCACGGACGCACCGGTCGAACGATACGCAACGCATTGCACGGATTTGTAGATGTCATACGTCTACTGCAGTCGCATCTTTTATAGATGCATCTATGAAAAATGGGACTGTCAGATTTGACCTCGGAATTTTTAACAGAATCCGTTGCTTGACGTTCGGTTTGTCGATAAATAAGCTCATAACTAAGATGTTTGATTGTGGCTTTTCCTCCTCTTTGAACCTTTTTTATTTGTCTCCCAAATGCCAGCCTATTATATTTAAAAACATTTCCAATCCATTTCATTTCATAGGCAATCGTCTACTGAATATTGGAAAAAAATTTACGGTACCTACACGAATTGAACAATAAGTGTAACTTCGTAAATAATTTCTTAAATGAGTTCGGAGGCTTTTAAATTTATTTTAATGTTTCAGATCCTTTGTTAGTCTTAAGTCTTTATATATTTTTTATTACTTTAAACAGTTGCCGCCTGATAATTTTACTGGGCACAATTTTATCAAAAGAAAAATCAAGAATAATTACAAAAGAAATCCAATAAAGTTAAATAAAACGAAATGTAAATTACCTACATTTTTATTAAAGAAATCTCTCTCTCTCTCTCTGGCCTTTTTCAACCGCTAAGGTGTAGGCCTTCCTCAGTCTCTGCCATCTTCTCGGTCTTGAGCAGTCTCCATCTATTTTGTTCTCACCAGTCTTTTGATGTCGTCATGCCAAAATCCGAAGAGCCGAAATCGATTTAAATTTAGATTATATTTTTTTTTATATAAAGATAAAATGATATGAATATAAAAGGAATAAGGTAGTAATTATCGAGCTCCTCATATCATACCAAATGGTTTTGAAAATTTGAATCTTTAAATCGTGTACTTTTTACTGCTATACAGATTAAATAATTTAATAATTAATTTGGATGTCGATTCATATCATGACACGAATATAATTAAAATACCGAATTGAATAGTTAAAGATGGTTACTATGGTAACGTTTTAACACTCCCAATTTCATCCCTTTATTAGCTGATTTTCGATATAAAATATAGCATATGATGTAGCTTTTCGTAGGTGAAGCAATTTTTCAAATCGATCCAGTAATTTCGGAGACAAACAAACAATTAAATCTTATCTCATTATAATGTTAATAAATACGTGCTGTTAACTGTAGAATTAGTTGTGCTGGTTGCAGACCTTTCCTTGTTCAAGGGGTTTATATTATTAAAAGATATCTAAACTTATTAGTGAATTAATTGTGTAATCAAAAAAACTCTTTAATATTAGTATTGTTATAGTTTGACTCAAATATTTCCAGCCTAAATAAGAGCGAAATCTATTTTTCCTTTAAAAAAAATACAAAAGAGCTAAAATGATTAACTGGTCGAACAAGTTAACGATCTTGCGTCCTAGGAGGCACTGAGGGTAAATAAAAATTCGTCATAAACCGACCATAGATTTGTATTCCAAAAACAAAAATAGCATCCTTATACCTTTTTTACAAGCGATACATTAAATATTCAGCTCCATCTTTTAATGAAATTTACAAATATTATATGTTGTAAACGTCATTCACTTATGTGAAATAAATACATTATTTCATAAGAATTTCATTTGTGTTAATAATTAAATTAAATACACGCATAAGCTATTATGTATTGTTTTTCTTTTATTTTCAAGTCAGCTCCGTAATTCACAAAATGATAATGCCATCTAAACAGGGAATTTATCAATTCCATAATAAAAATATCAGTTTATAAAATACAGCTAAGGGGAACCGCTCAGTTGAATAAATGGCTGATGTTTAGGAAATGGAAAAGGGAATGCCAAGAATGATGTATTTTAACGAGTATTCATTATGGTTGAAGAGCATTGAGTCTCTACAAAACACTAGAACAAAATATACTTCCATTTAGTATTTATAAATTATTATTATGTTTATTTTTTATAAATAAGTTTGGTTGACTTAATGACTGCATGTAAATAGTTTTAAGACTTGCCTTCTATTGGCGCTTTTAATACAATTTTTTTCATGTAATTTCCAATAAGTACATTAGTAAATAAGTATCATGTTATTTTAAAGCTAAATTTCTTTATTTATTTGCTCTATATTGAATATTATTATTTAAAATCTATTTATAGTTCATTTTTATGTGAAGTTCCTATGGAAACAGATTATATGGTAACCACATGTGACCTCATTGAAATAGGCGCGAAATCAATACAAACAGTTAAGACTGAGAGTTTTACTGTAAGTAGTGTAGACTATCATTCAACAAAACTTATCCAGAAAGCTTATTTGATAATATTTGATAGAACATAATTTGTAAAAACATTTAAAAGCATATGCCAAGGAGTTGATATATTTGTAAATCAATAATCTGGTGTAAGATAGTGTAACAATCTTATTTCCAATTTCAGTCTTTTCCCTTATCCATAGTGCTTACCTATATTTTAGGTTTTTAAGTTAATATTATAAAAGAAAGGAAATATCTATATTGATTTGTAGTTATATTTACTGCTTGTAGCGTAATATTATTAACGTATTCAAATCAGCAATTAGTTTATTTTAGTTTTCATTTAATAAAAAAATCGGCTAATAAAATTTTAAAAATTATATTAACATTATTTGAATTTGTACTAGTTTATTTACACTAGTAAATCGCGCGACAAGCTTATAAGATCATATAAATTGTGGTAATAATAATGATGTTATAAGTTGGTGGTTAAAATTTAAAAGATGTTTTTCTTTTAAGAGCGTTTAAATAAAAGCTTTTTTTAAGATTTTTTGCTTTTAATTTACTAAACGTGTATACAAAATTTCATCTTCATCGGTTGAAGATATCTAGTGAGTTAAGTTCAAAATTTAGTTCAAATATTCCATCCAAACAAATATACTTACATACATTGCAAGTTAAATGAAAGCTTTTAATATATAAAGACTATATTTTCTGTATCCATATTACGCTAATAACTAAAATTAGGGACATAGTCATTTACAAAAAACTAGCCGTTCCTGCGACTTCACCATGTAAATAAGTCTTTATCAGCCGCGTATAATGTAAGCTATATGATATTATATAGCTTATAGCTGAAAGAATTATAAAATCGGTCCCGTAGTTTTGGAGCTTTTCAATAAAAACAAACAATCAAAGATATCGTTTCTATATTATTAATATAAGTATAGATGAAAGAGAAGTTACTGGCATTAGGAAAATTGAGAAAACCAAGAAGAAATCATAAGTTTTAGTGAAAAGTCATTTTCATAAGAACTTCGAGTTAGTTATCTATTAATCTTCCAAAACGTTAGCTCGGAAAACTATTAGACGGTACCCTCATCAAGTCGAGACGTAAAAACTTCAAGGTCAGTCCTCCTTGAGAGAGAACGAGATAGAAGAGGTCCGTTTACTCCCAGACCGATGAAAAAACTTAGATCTACTTTAGGCGTGATTTATGAAGCAAACTCGATCGAATATACTTTGAAACTCTATCGAATCTGTAGTTGCTATGTTTATTTTGATAGTTTCGAAGAATTATTTCACTTTAGTATTAAAACATATAGTATAAAGAAGACAGATTTGAGAGGTTTGAGTGTTTTGTTTGCATTGAAAATGCTTCGAAAATACTGGACAGATTTTAAACATTCTTTCACCTACGAGTAGCTAATGTTATACGCAGGTGGCATATGGCTATAATTTACACAGATAAAGTCGCGGGAAAACAGCTATTGTATCAATGAAAGTTAAGTGGCTAAAATAACTGTTACATATTGGAAATTATAAAGCATTTCCTTATCTAATAGCCAACGATGGTGAGTAAAAAACATAAAATATTCCATAAACAACATAAAAATTGATCTTCCAATAGAATTACACATACTCATAATCTGTATAGGTTATAATTATGAAAGTCGGGCTATTTTCAACCATTCGTTTGTATAAGCACACAATATTTTGATTAATCTTCCAGACAGCAAAATCTGAAGTTACAAAGACAAACGTTACTGTGCCCTAAGGCAATATTAGAAGGAAAATAAACTTTTAACGTCCATAAAAAAGGAATAAAAGTTTTTATTTCGTTTCGCGGTTGTATAATAAAGAGGCTGCTATTCGCAACTCTAGACAGTTAATTAAACAAGTTCCGCCGATGCTTTGCTCTCCAAATAATGAAGATCTTACAGCTGATATATATTAATCATGTGTACTGTGTCTGAGATGATATTTTAGATTAAAAAGAGATAGAAGATGGTACTTTTCTTTATATTATTTATTTGGTCTCTGTCTGCTACAATAGAAAAAAGACAACAGTAGAATAGACAATTGTGCAAACCAATTACAGATGGACACAGCTTACTTATCGTTAATTTACGGTGTGACAATTCAATGAAAGAAAATTATAATTATTAAAAAATACAATAAGATTACAAAACTCTTCTGATCAATATTGTTAGTTATTATTTTAATTGCCTCTTTTGCTTCTCTGGTGTTTCATTTTTTAAGTCTTTTAATTTAATTTAATGAGTTGTTTGTTGTTATTTATTTATTTGATGACTACTTTAATACGACAATTATTCAAGGAACTTTGAATAAAACTGTTTATTTCCACAAGAAGTAACCGTTATCTTACATGGTCAAAGGGAAACGCAAAAATAATGGAGCTTCCCATGGTTATGAGCTAACTTTTCGCAGTAAAAAGTAGAATTGCCAATGGAAGACAACGACTATCAATATCAATAGATCGATAGCTTGGCGATAGTATCGATATTATTGAAATTATCGATAGGGTCAGACAAACATTCGCACGATGGGTTCCGTACCTAAACAAGCACAAAAAATCAAGCTTTTTAAGTTTTTTTTTACCTAATTACCACCATACTAAATTATCACAGAATAATAAAAAACTGTAAACGAAAATTTTACGGCCAGCAGTAGCTGGAAATTTAAAAGTCTCCAACGTTTTTAAATTTGCATATTTTACTCTAATTCTGTACCAAAAAGTGCGTAGATGGCGAACATGAAGTTTTATTTTTTAAAAGTAAATAGGTAGGTACTCTCCTTAAAAGTCGTCTTGAAGGAACAGATTTTATTAGAGTTAGATTGCTTGTCCCTTCTGGGATTGTCAATAAACTGTAATTGGTATAGCGGGACAGCTGCGCCCGATTAATAAACCGCTGCGATCGCAGCCCTGGGACCTAACACTCAGACGGATTTAATCTTTTTCATTATACATTTTTAAGGTCTAATTTACATTATTAATCTTCATAAAAAGTGTAATGAAAAAGTTTTGTTGACACGCCCAGGGGGTCGGTGATCTTAGGCAAAAAGAATTGGAAGAGCTTATCGACGTAATTTATAGGTAAACGAGGATTGAAAATTGACTTTTGGAACCACACATTAGACTAGTTCACAAAATGACAATGTATTAGCCATATAACATTTTTTTTTCTCTTGAATGACTCCATTTATCAGTGACAACTGCATGAAATTATGTTTAGTAATTTTAAAAATTTACCGCTTTTGTTGGACTGATTGATTCGACATGCGATGCATAGGAAAATAAATTAATTAATGAAGTAACTGAAAAGTGAAGAAATGAATGCGCTTGCTCGTAAGCAACCAAAAAACCGTTGTCTTATATTATGTACTATAGTTATAATTTTACAAGCAAACCCTTCAATAATAAAAGACAGTAAAATACTGTTAAGCAAATAATTTTATATTTTTATTAAATTAAACTTACAATATACATCTTTACCTTTTAAATGTGTTATTCGAGATATAAATTTCGCTTCCCGAAATATCTTGTAAAAGTCCTTAGCAACATACACGCGAATAACATTTGATTTTTCTTTAGCACACATGTTTTTTCCTCGAGTCGTTCACTATAAGTAGGATACGTGAATACAATGCTTCACACACAATACGTTTTTACGTATCTAAGCTGTTCTGTTGATATTTTATTTAAGAGAGAGAAATACTTCATTTTGCTATTACATAACAGAGATTGAAGGGAAGGACTGGTTTGGTCTTGTATGAATGAATATATACTTTAATTCATTATAAAAATACATAAAATATGGACGCAATATAGGATACGTATTGCAGCTTCATTGCTAAGGCAACCTAAATTTTGAAATGTTCAATGAAAATTGTTCAATTGACTGATTTTTTAATTATATTTATATTATCTTTAATTTTTAAGACACGACGGGCCCATTTTTTATGTTTAAAGTAGCAAACTTCAACCGTAGCTATTCAACGCGGTTTGTATAGTCGGATTCTAGAGCCCTGATCAATATTCCAATAAAGCTACTTATATTTTCTTCATATTTCACATTTTCCTTGAATTTTCACGCCAAATGCCTTGTCCATTTGATATATAAACACTACGAAGAGTAGTTGACGCGCCATATAGCAGTAGTTGGTAATTTCTGCTAGGGTTGCCAACGGAAAGTTTAGTTGCCTCTAGTCGGTAACGCTCTCAACTTGGCGCACTCGATAATATGCCTTTTGTAGAAGTTGGTTAACTTTTCTCTTGTTTTCACAAAGGTTGTTTTAAGTTGTTCTTAAAACGAGAGCATTGAAGGACCAAAGCAATACGAGAGCATTGAAGGTAGATATATAAAATTTCAATACACTATAAATGTGTAATAAAAAAATCATCAAGTATGCATTCACAATGTTATACTGGAAAATATTGTTAATAAATAAACACCAGAGTCAAATACTCTGAGATGGGATTCGAACCCAGGACCTTTGGCGATCAAAGAGTTTTAAGCATTTGTTAAGAATATGTTTTACTTTTTTATTTTCAAATTTTAAGCCGAGACTTTTTGGAGAATGGTCGGAATCAGCTTTTTTTTCAATTACTTCAAAGTCATTTATCTTGAAATTATGAAGGAAATATATTCGAAATTTTCACAAAAATAACTAATCTTTTATCTATTATACTGTTATTGTAAAAAGGAAAAATTTGAGTTTGTTGGCTTTGAATGTTCTCTGAAATTATAAGACAGGTTTTAAAAATTATTTCACCTACGGCGAGATGCATTATACGTGGGTGACAAAGGCTTTTTATACGGGCAAAGTCGCGGGATAACAGTTATTTAATAAAAATATAACAATATTATACAATAACAATATGTATACTATAAATGGCGTTTTATTATCACAAACGAAATCTGTTTGCACGTTATGGTTATAAAAATTTTGGTGACAATTTCTAAGCGACGTTGAGAATCTAATTTTAGCTCAAAACGATTTTTCTTTTCGTTCGTTTTTTATATTTCACTATTTGAATATTACTTTCGATTTATAGTATGTTCCACATTTAGAATCATGACGATCACGAACTATAAATGTTAATTTGTTGTCATTTTTGAGTTAATATTAATTCATTTGGATTTAGGCACAAGCAGATTTCCCGTGACTTGGCCAGCGAGAATTGTAGCGTATCTCACTTGCGTATTATGTAGTTCTATGTAGGTGAAAGCATATTTAAATTTGTTCTAGAAGCTTTCGAGTCGATTCGATGCAAACAAACAAATCAAATTCTTTGTTAAACAAAAAAAAATCCATATAAACTTTAAAGTACTAATTATCATATATCATTATTGAAAACTAAAAATGTTCTAATATGATTCAAAAGTAGTATCTATGTATATTTCGCCGGGTCAGCTAGCGCTGGTCCTCGCTACTATAGGTCTGTGTAATGATAACTGTAACGCTCCTAAATTATCAAACATACATATATCCAGTCCGTGGGAATGTCTGCAGACTTGATCTCGTGTATGCACGTCTAGTGAATTCTCCACTTATGAGGCTATGTTTCTACTTTAGACCTACCCCACAGAGGATGAATCTCACATAACCTCACCGAGCGCGCTAAGGAGGCAGGGTAACATACGTATCGCATTTTTTTGTTAATACAAGTTAAATGCACTTTATATCGCCAATCAGAGCTCTCCAACTACTAGGACCTAACTCCGACCTTTTCATTGCCCTTGGTCAAAAAAAAAGGTCTGCAGATCTACAAATTACTATATAATCCAACGTATGCTTAAAATTTATAACTCACCTTTTTTTAATAACTATAAGTTGCCGTGCTTCGTTAGCATTCTATGCAAGTACGTTGGTGAGTTATATTTAACTTGTTTGACTTTATCGAATTAACATCCAAAAATTCAGCAGGCCATTTTTGCTAATGATTGCATCTCAATAGAATCTTAACTACTAGCATTTTGTCATTTTACTATCATCCTGAATTCCAATATTATTATATTTCTCTCACCATTGATGCGTAAGGAAGACATTGCAATAATAATATTGAACTTTTTTAATATTGGGATGCGAATATGTCGTAAATTTTACTTTGATTGGCCTGCAAAATCCGCAACTAATTGCAAGAATAATGAATATACCAAAGCTGCTTTTATGTTTGACAACCCTAACTGTTAGAGGAAATTAAGTTCGTTTAGTAGCTACTATTGTTTTGCTATCTCTGAAGGCTGAACTATTGTTCGTTTTGTTTTGGGACGGTTATTTATTTGAATAAAACTTTCGATGTTGATTTCAAAGTAATGCTACATAGTTCCTGTAAATGAACAAAGAAAAAAGATCTTTGAAAGTTTTATTGAATAAAGCACCATTATAAATTACAAGTACCCATTTTATATACCTCTAATTATGAGACTTGTTTAAGATTATAAAACACCTCGGTTTAAATAATTAATATATATTATTACTTATAAAATTTAGGTAATTTTTCTCATTTAAATAACGTTAAATAACAAGAATAATTTTGAATAAAGTTTAAATTTAATTGTGTAACACCTGATGTCTAATCTCGCGAATAATTAAGTCACCTACATTCAGTAGAGTGTTAAAGTAGTAGATGGTAGATAGTAGTCTGTCGTGCCATTGTGTCTTGGCGAAGTTAAGAGCGTGGCACGTGTATAAATTGTCTTTAATTAACATACAAGTGAATAACTTGCTGTGTATGTAATTGTTACTTGTACACTGACAAAGGATTATAGTGTAGTGTCGCTGGTTATCCACAAGCCGTTAAAGTAGTTTGAGAGAATTAGTAGGTACTTTAAAAACGCGATAATGTAGGAACCTTTTAGATCACGATAGGATGAAAGAGTCTGTTACAGACTACCTGCTATCTAATTAATTATTTTACCGAATTTACGTCTTTTGGTAGATAAACGACTGAATTGGTAACACTGTAATCGATTTCAAAATCATAATTCTCGTTAGTCGTTAATATCACCATAACACCGATAAGCAGTCTTATCCTATAACTAAATTCATGGCCATCGAATAAAACTTGGCACTCTAGACAAAACGGAACAACACTCATATTAAATCACAACAAAAAAATGGTTAATGTAGGTTTAATTAAAAAGTGTAATGTTGCCAATAACAAAAGAAACTCCTTAGGTACTGCTTGTCTGGAAATTTTATACTTTTGAATACCGCGGAAATTGAGTAATTTTCAGAAAATAAAGGTATTTTTTAAGCCCCCTAAATACGAGCGCCCTAGGCAGTTGCCTAGTTTGCCTATATGAATAACCTGCCCTGGTCATTGTTAGAGTTAGGCAGTTGCACCCCTGAATATATGATGGCGATGATTTCCAAATATGGTTTTATGGTAGTCATCATCAACTTATACATGCTTTGATGGGAACGGCATAACGGCATAAATACCCATGACGGACATTGGAATTAAATTCTCTTAAATAAATTAAACATGGAGTTAAAGCTGTTGTGTTGAGTCTCCATAGTCTAAATTATGATGGTCTCCATAGTCTAAAGTATAAAAAATGTATACCTAGGTGTAGTATTTCGACAAAATGAAAATGGGCTTTATTATTATTTTGGAATAAAAATTATATAGGTATTTTATTTTAAATCAAAATATCGGTATAGTACCATCAATGTAATATTTATCCCCGTTTAAATAAAAGTTTATTAATAATACAAAAATTAATTAGTTGTTAGGCACTAAATAGTTAACCAGAACTAGTTAGTTATATATATGTACTTGATGGATCACAGACTTCACCTACCCACAAAACTGCTAAAGCATAATTGATACATAATAAAACTTCTTTAAACTGAGAACTTTGAGCGACAGCGGTAACGATGAAAAGGTTTCCCAAACTTTAAACTGGCATGAAGGTACTGCCAGAAGTTCTATACGTGATAAAGTAGAAACACATTTATTTAAGTGTCGTGTTGTGCCGCTGTTGTTGCTGTCGAGTAGAGATCAAGACTATAGTTAGTCCGTAATCATGGCGCACACAACAACTAATATTTTAAAATGTTTTTGCCTTTACAGTGACAAAATTAAGTTTTGATATGTTAGCCTTAAAATTCTATAAATAAAGGGTAGCTTAGACGGAAGTGATTACACTAAAGTGGGGAATGTGGGCATGACGCACGAGTCTACAGACATGCCAGACCTAGGGCGGGCATATCTGGCCAGTGTAGGATCGTCGTCGCAGTCATCACACAGACCTATAGTAATGAGGTATGTATGCAGACTTGTCCGCGGGCATGCCGCATGTGAAATCCCCGCTTTAAACCATGATATTTTTAATAATATTAACTTTAAAATATTTAATTACTATTGCGTTAGGACCGGAAGGCGGAAAGCGAAATATTCGAAATATATTGCATTTCACTGCCATGTTCTGCACTCTCACTAATGAATTACCAGTGGTTTCAACAAATATATAAACCTTCATTATTTAAACAGGAATAAATTATAATCAGTGCATTAATTTTAATACCTGTTGTGTTCGTTACAGGTAACTAATATCATCGAAGGTTGATATACATATATGACAAATTTATATTGGTTGGTGGGATCCACATGGGGAGCGGGGGCAACCTGTGCGGGCATTTCATTATGAACTAAGGCCCACATACGTACTCCAATGATCAATGTTATCATAGATTTATCGGTAAAAGTACACATTTGTGACCATTAAACCAGAACAGACTTTGCTTGATAATTTTTGTACATGTTTGTTTTTGACATTTATCATGTCTCTGGGTAAAGATTTACTGGATGGTTGGTCGGCAAATGTAACTTCAATTTGAACTTTTCCCATTAAGTATCTAAATCTTAGGTTTTGCTGGAAAATCTTAGAATTTATGGTAGTTCCCGTTTATATAGTAGCACGCGTAATCCTGAGTTTATTTCAAATTGTGTTATTATACTTTAGATGTGGATTCTCTATTTTTATCAAAAGACATTTTAGGGGCAAAAGATATTGGATACATGCGAGCTCAAAATCACAAAATTTGAAATTTATTCTACAGAGAAGTAATGTCCAAATAAGCTATAATGAAAGATTTGAAAAAAGCATCATATTTCTAAGGGTTTATAACAGAATTTATATAAAAACGTGAATTTGTAATTATACTCTTTTTTTACGGCAAAATAATTTAAAAATAGTATTCGATGCACAATTCACACATTCTCTGACCCTGTCTATCATATTTGTCATGCGGAGGGCATTATCTGGTTGATATAGTTATGACAATATTTATAATATATCTGTGTTAATGTCTATAAACCAAACCGGTTTATTTTAGTTACTTTATTGTAAAATAGGTCAATGTAGACAAAAATATTTAGGCAATACGGTAATTAATATAATAATCCAAATAACCATCAATCATATGAACACATAATTATAAATCAAATAATATCACCAGCCCTTTTTACGTCCCCACTGCAGGGGCTCGGGCCTTCCTTATGAATGGTTAAGGAGGATGGGCCATGACCCTCCACGCTGGCCCAATGCGGATTGGAGGGTATTAACGACTGCAAATGCAGCCGGGACCAACGGCTTAACGTGCCTTCCGAAGCACGGAGTAGCTCGAGATAATAATTTTTTGGTCACCCATCCCGTGACCGACCCTTGCGAAAGTTGCTTAACGACTACGATCGCGGGCCGCGGCGCTTATCCACTACGCCACCGAGCTACTCAAATAATAGCTAATCAAATAATAGACATTTTAAAACACACAAAAAAATCGTTAGTATCGAGAACACTAGTGAGCGAAATCCTTAGATTTTATGTCCTCCTAGTACTAGTATACACAGCGCAACGTCAATTGACCCAATTTATTACGTCCTACGAAGAAAAAGGTAAGCGTTTTAACACAAAACTGTGGACGACCCCATAAGAGTCGCGCCGAAAGATTAAACTTTTTGTCATATAGCAGAAAAAAATTTAGTGACGTCATCCTCTGGGGTGGAACTTCCAAACTTCCGGAATAAAAAAGTTACACCGTCCGTTCGCGCTTTCGGCAACACGTGTTGTGAGGCTGTGTAGTTGAAATTGCTTTTTAGGTGATATAACTTCTCCTGTTAGCACATAAGCAACAGACAATCATAACTTAGTAGTTTGAGGGGAAATTAATGTGTGTTATTGTTAACTTATATTTCTGTTCTCTGCAAGTTTTGTGGCGACTTCTGAGTCACCGACATTTATTTTCAACCGGCTATAGTTTACAAAATTATACAGATACTAAACTTTTTGCTTTGAGGTTCTTTTTTCAAAAAATGTGCAGTATTCTATTTTTGAATTTTATTTTATTTTTATTCAGATTCGACGGAAAATATGGGAAAGGAAAGCTAATAATACTTCGAAACGCCGAGATGTAAAATATTTGTGAATATTTTCGTCTGTCCTAGGACCATTGCACTATGAAGAAAACATAGATAAAAATACACTACATTGTAACTTATAAAATAGAGAGCGCAGTAATAAACACAGTGATAGATCACGAAGAAGGGTCCAGTTTGAGGAAATGTTCTTTTATTTGTCTAACAAAAGCGTTCCGTGATTCAGCCCGTTTGACATGTACGGGCAAAGAGTTCCGTTATTTAAAAGCTCTGATAAAGAATGACTGGGTTATAAAAGAAATGATGGAATTACTAACAATATGAGAAACACTGAAGGTTGCGAAGTCGAAGCGCATCATAAGTTATTTAAACTTGTGAATATAAAAGGAAGATATATCAGCGACAAAACAAATTTCATATTAGATTAAGTGTCACCAAGTGTTTCACGATATGACTTTATATATTACAGTTACATAATATCTACATTGCATATTATGAGACAAAGTCGTTCCGCTGTCTATTTGCATTTTGAACACAATAAACTTAAAATTATCAAAAGGATTTTCTTGCCGTTTTAGCAACGTATGGAGTAATTTATCAGAAGGGTCTTCTTCAACTTTGTACTTGATAATAGAAAGAAATTGAAAGATGGTGTCGATGTAACAACTAACGGAAAAATGGCGAATAATCTTTGCCTACAACGAACTTTAGTTGTGTATTTAATCTATTCTAAAGAAACTATTTTCTAATAGAGTACGATTTTGTACGGCTTTCAAAGTTACAGTGATTGGTATACAAAGAAAAACCGCCCAGTGTGACTTGCTAGCTACGAGTAGTTATTTATTAAAAATATTTTTATTATATTATGTTACTAAAAATTTACGGGTTTTGCAATTTTTATTATCTATCCAACGTTGCTTCGTAGCAAATTACAAGGTTCTGAGTTCACGGGAAGTAATCTGTAGGTTTTGAATCCCTTGTGAGTTTCGAAAATTTGCGGCATAAAAGGCTGTATTTTTTGATTGCGTTGGCTTAGAAGTTTGAGATTTTTTTCACGGTTCCATTGGACAATAGACAGGTCTATGTACAGTATTTGATATAAATTTCAGCGTGATACCGCAACGCGTTCCCGAGGAAAAGGGTATTGACAGACGGACCAACGGAACTCTAAAAACGAAAAAATATGTATGCTACGCAATCAGAAACCACTAAAATTAATGTGAAATGGTTTTATATAAAGTGTGACTATCGCTTGACGTGAACTACAAAGTTAGAAGCTGTATATTAAGCTCCGCAAAGTCGACTTGCAGTTGAAGGCAAAAGTACAACATAAGTGCAGCAAGCTTTATCTATGTTTAAAGCTTCAACGGAATATCTGTTGCATAAGTAAATAAAAGGGTACTTTAATATCTTGTATCAAAACGAATAAAATAAAAATAAAATGTAATGTAAATTTGACAATGACAAACGCTCATTCAACGGAAAAGTTCTAAAGAAGCAAAACTAAAAATCACTTCTAGTAATTGGTTTTGAACAAAGTACATAATAATGTTAAATATGAGAAAAATACAAAATTATCTCCACAGTAACAAATTTACCTATAATATTCACCAATAAGTTGAACTTTTTTCATAATTATCCTTTTAAAGTATAAATATTCGATTACTTTTGTATCCGACGGTTGAGTTTGAGAAATTTTACACTAATGACATTTATAGAAATGCTCTCTTCGCTTTTTCTTTTGCCTTCATAAATTTTTATCACCTACTAAGACATTTATAAAGTATTTATTTTAAAAAATATAATCGGTTTTCTACGAGACCCAAAAATGTAATAAATTTTTTATTATTTATTCTAAAAGAAATCCCAAGTGCTCGAGTTTCACCTCCATCCATTTCACATTTTTAGACAGTTTTCTTTATTATAAATAAGTATACATAGCACATGTGAATTCAAAATTAATCAAATTAAATAATTAGGTTTATTGTTATTAATTCAGATTTATTTTTTGGATTCATTATGGTTGTAAATTTGTTAAAACAGCACTTTTGCGTGTGGATCAGAAATAACTTTCACCATGAGACTGATTGCAGTGTACGGGAAGTGAAATTGAGCCCGTGCCGACAGAGGCTGACCGCCGGTGCTATGACGAACTAATAGGGTTACTGCACACTAGCAATATTTATTTAGATAAACTAGATAATTTAGTCATAGGCATAATTCAACCAAAATAAATATAGAATACCAAAATAATATAGAATAGAATATAGAAATATAGAATACCAGCAGTTTTATCGTGATTTTGCCCGCGTAAATTTATAGCCTATGTCGCCCGCGTGTGTTGTAGTTTACCCTAGGTGAAATAATTTTTAAATCGGCCCATCGGTAGTTTCAGAGCCTATCCAACGCAAATAAAATAAAAACAATTATTTCTTCTAATATAGATTGAATATGAAAAAATCCCAGCTGTTTTACCGTGATTTCGCCCGCGTAAGTTATAGCCTATGTCGCCCTCGTATGATGTAGTTTCTCCTAGGTAAAATAATTTAAAAAATCGGCCCATCGGTACTTTCAGGCCCTATGCAATGCAAATTAAAAAAAAAAACAAATATTTCTTCTAATGTAGATTGAATATGAATAAAATATTTAATATACATATAATAAATAGTCCTAATCTCTTAATAAATGTATTCCAAATTGTTTGCGCAAAAGCAGCTCTTCGTAGTACCATAATGTATTGCCGTGTTTACATTTAATAGCTGTTGTGTCTCGAGAATCATCAAAGAACTTAGCGATTGTTATCGTCATTAGGAATTTAAATATAAACATATCGAACGTTGAGTAATAAAACAAAGGATAATAAAAAATAAGTCGAAACTTCTAACGCAATAAATAAAAAAGGCCATTATAACTTCAAGATCCATTATGGCGCGTTAACCTTTCAGTAGAGTTTCAAACACCCAGATGTCTTTGGTGAAATGTGACTTTAGCGATATAAAACCTTTTTGCGACATGTCTCTTTTTGTCGCCGTATCTCTGCCGCGTAATCCCACAATAATGGGATGACTTTTGGCAACCCTAGAATCTAACCGCTCGCAAACACAGCTTGTATCGAGCAAATGCATTTGGATTACACTTTGAGAGAGTTTCATTATAAACATTGTATGAGTTTATTAAGTTTTCTTTAACTATAACTTTGTAATTTTAAGTAAATTAAAAATTTGTAGGTACCTTTTTAACGATCAAAACGTTGATCACAAAAAAAATAGCTCAACAGTTACAACTTTTTTAAATACAAAAATGCAAACTTTTGTTATTATGATGATTTTAATATGATTAAAAAACATAGCCAAGAATCATTTGCTGCCATTTTATAGATTCTGGTGTCTAGTTTCAAAATTTATTTATTTACATTACATGTCTTTCTTGGACAACACATGTAATTTTAAATCGTTTATAATTCTTGGCCCTAATACATATAAATTACCGTATATCCAAAAGTTATAAACTGTGCCCGATTTAAGAAATATAAAGTGAACCATCGCTTGGGATCACCATAAATTCATATGTGACATCAATTCTTTAAGAGAATAAGATGATTATGCGGTCGAATGTCTGAAAAAAATGCAACAAAGACTAAATTTACATATAGCTTACTAGCAGTAGCAGTAGTTTCGGAGCAAGTTAGTTTTGGTAAACGAACAAACAGATAGGCACACTGGTGATCATTTGAAGAATCAGTTTTTCCTTTGAGATCTAACAATAATACTACGAAAACATGGGAATAAAAAACGGCTAATTACGAGTTTTACTTGTTCACGGAGGATTCCGCGTCATCTATAAAAAACGTAAAAAATCACGGTTGTTATATGAGGCTTCCTTAAATTTTATTTTGTTTGTAATATTTGTTGTCATAGTGCAAATAGTGCAATAGAAATATCATTATCTGTAAAAAATTGAGGAGCTCGATGGTGCAGTGGCTAGCGAACTCGATTTGCTATACGGTTAAGAAATTTTCGCAATGGCTGGTCATAGGATGGGTGACCAAAAATGTATTATCTCGTGCTTCGGAGGGCACGTTCAGCAGTTGGTGTGGGCTGGATCTGCAGTCTTTAATGGTCACCAATCCGCACTGAGCCCTTATTGTGAGACATGGCCCATTCTCCTTATTCGATTCCATCCATAGGGAGCTCCAGAAATGGGGACATTAATAGGACGGTGATAATGATGTAAAAACTTCAATTTTCCAACTATCACGGAAATGTACAGCGGAATCTTAGTAATAGAATCTCGTTTTTCCTCTTTGGGTACAGACCCCTAAAAAGCAAAAATGTACCCGGTATCGATTGTTGCCCAGGGCACGTTATTCCATTCACATGTTCGCAACTGTGATAAAAATCATGGTATGACAGCGTGTGAAGTAATATATCAACTGCCTGAACGTAAATCAACCCATTGGTCGACCACTAACGAGAATCATGGGTCTATAAGCTCCCGCTGATTTATACTCTATTGCGACGGTATTAAAGTAACATTTATTTTGGTTAGTTTTGCTCAAGGGTCTTTGTATTTGACTGCTCAGTCAAGCATCTACATCTTTAAAGTATGATAAACTAAGTTTCATACATTTTCCTGAGGACAAAAGATCTCTTCGATAGCTGCATAAACTATCATTTTTGACTTCATCAACAGCATACGCAATGCTTATGTGTTATTAATATAAATGTCAATCGAATAAAATCATATAAATTTAGGAAATAACGATTCGATCATTGAAATTATTTCATTTATGGTAACTACATCTTACGCGAGTGACATATACTTTGATTTATGTTACAGTGGGGCCCACATATTGATAAATTGTCGAGTAGACTTAGCTCTGCATATGCCGTAATGAAGATACGTAGGTGAACTGACGATTCAAAAGTACTTTTAAGAAGTCTATTTGAGTAAAAATTATTTTGACTTTGACTTTGATTTACGCGGATGAAGTTGACGAAAAACAGCTAAATAAGAAAATATCAGAAAGGCAATAAGTATTTTAATCACTTACTTCTTTCTTCAAATTCGTTTCTTTACTTCTTATCAGGTTCATTTCATACTAGTGATTATCATTGAATACAGTACCCATTGTTTGTACATGGACACATAAGCAACGGTTAAAAAAAAAGAAAGAAGTTTTTATTCATACATATTTCATTTCGTATAAATGATTAGTCTAAGAGATCGTGACAAAATGTGGAACAACTTACTAAAGCTTGATATTTCAGTAAGTACCTATGTTGGACTACTAAGGGTTGCTTTTTTAAAGTTTCAAATTGGTGAAAGACTTATCCATAATATAAAAAAGGTCACTAAACCGTTCAGATTGCACATTCGTGAAATGCAGCAGATTTCAAAGTGAAAATGATCTCGCGGAAAGAGTTTATTCCACTGGTATTAAGTGATATACTAGTCACAGCCAAGTGATATTTAATTGAATGGCGCCATCCAATTCATTAAAGGGCTAGCCGCCTAATTGGTCGGCTGATTATATCACTTGACTGCGACATATATATTACACCGTGAGTATTTTAACATACTGAAATGGAACTTTAGAAAGCTCTTGCACATTTTTGTCACGAGCTCTCCGTCTATCTTGTACGTTCAGTGTTGTTTACAACTACATTAAATATGTAGGTATTTGCTGTAGGACCAGAGAAATGAAATATGTTTGACATTTTATTAAATGAAATGATAAGAACGTTAGATATTCTGTATGAGTATACCTAAACCTGATATAGTTTTAGTGAAAACATTTATTCATTGTTATATATTGATTTTACGTACAGAAAAATACATTTCTATAATATTATATAAATAGTAGTAAGATTGTTATACTGTCTTTACATCGCGTAAAACAAAGTCGCTTCCCGTTGTCTATAAACAAATATTTATTAAACTACACAACCACATATTAAATTTTTATATACACAAAGAATTTTAATGTGGTTCTTATCGTAATACATGAAAGCTTATTTGTATTTTAAATAAAAGTAAGATCATTATATTACTACTAGATACATAATTATTATAACTTATCGTCTCTGACATATATTTTGTCTGTTTTACAGGTATGCGGGTGTTATATTAGAGTATGTGTGAAAGAGACTTTTTGATATTTTTACAGTTGAAGTTAGTATTTAACTTGAATATTTTGATAGTTATTTGTTTAATTTTATTTGAACCATGTAACGAATAACAATATCCTATTGAACTGTTAAAACAACATAGCTATTCTATAGTAACAATTTCAAAAAGTAATAGAGTTTTATTACAATAGAACCTCTTTAATAGCTGAAATAGCATAATTAATGATTGAAGTGTCAATCGTGCAAGGGTTGGGTCACTAGTATTATAATAATTATGTTATTAAGAAGACTTAGTCTTACGAGATACCTTATCATACTGTAGGCGAACTCTAAACAATATGGAACGACATGTTCAAAACTAGAACTCAATAAAGTAGCGAGTAACTATAACTAAGCGTTTATTATATTATTATATAAGTCGTCATTACACTTTTCAGTTCGTATTTTGAGGTTGGTAAAAGTGGTTTAGAGTAGGCAGTAAAAAATAGCATTTGTAACCTCAAATTGGTTTTATTAGACACATCCGCAACTAGGAAATTCGAATTTTTGGAATTAATTTAATAAAATAACTCAGACGAGGTAAAATCATATTTAATTTCGTATAATTAAGCTTGACTGCTGACTATTAAATAGTTTTGTAGTCTTTAGTTTTTTAATAAGCTAAAATGTTACTCTGTAATGAGATTTTTCTTCATCACAAACTGAACATTGTGGTCCAACATAGAAAATAATGAATATTTAATTAAAACAATATATTTTTTCATTCACAACTATAGTATATAATATTCTTAAATAACTTTTTGCCCCTGGTACTCCTGAGATGGAATTTAAAACATTAATCATTACATTATATCATAAAGGTTTTATTTATAGTAATGATTAAATACAAACTGATTACAGTTTATACTAAAATATTTTCGTACACACTGCGTGACACAAAAATATTATTACCCAAATGCTCGCAAAATTGCTTTTATTCACGATTAGATTGTTGAAAGCTATTCAAACTTTACTATTTCCATTGTCACCAATCTTCGGAGTTATATCTCAAACGGCCTAGATATCCATCTAGCTAATACCTACAGCTGCTGCAGATGACAGCGCAGCTTAAAAAGGAGAGCTTGTTATATTCCAAGCCATATATTTCTCGCTGGCATCCGTAGAATAATAAAAACTTTATAAACTCCCCACCTTTAAAACACGAGGATAAGCATTATATATGCAGATAAATGGTTTCTTACATTAAATTGAAAAACATAATATTGAAAATAAAAAGAACAGCTTTCCAATTAAGCAAAGAATTTTCATCTATAATCTATATCTACATTTATATACTAATATTAATTAGAGGAAAGATTTGATTAATTGTTTATTTACATCGAATAGGCTCCGAAATTATAGAACCGATATTAAAAATCTTTCACCTATGGAAAGTTATACCATACGAAGATGGCAATGGCTATAATTTATGCAGGCGAAGTCGCGGAAAATAGCTTGTTATCAAGTCAAAAAGCAGATGGGTAAATTTCGATCCTTTTCAGTAAATTAGTATTATTTTCTTAACTCTTGGAAATTTTGTTACTTTGAACTCAAAGTATTGCCTTCATATGATAAAAAAGTCAGCCCAGAGCAGTCTTGTATTGAAAAAAAAATCAAAAGACTTGTATGGAAAGTAATCACATGTCTGATGAATCCACACACCACTAAAAATTTCAAAAGGATTTTTCATGGTGTATGCGGCTAAAAATATATCACAATTTCCACCGCTGTCTCATAACGTCGAAAACGAAGCAGGAAAGAGTTTAGCTTTGAAAAGTCTGTCTCATACATCGAGACGAGGATGCGAAAACATTTCCTAGCAAATTTTTAAAGCCTTTTTGTCCAGAAAATTTTGGCACCGATCCATTGCGCGCCGGCTGTGAATGCAACTCCAATAAATTTGATCGAGCCTTTCGACGTATGTACCGCGAAATTGATTTTTTTAAGCGACATTACGACTTGTTATCGAAAACAATAAAGATAAAGTTCGTTTGGGCTTAGATGGGGTTCATTTGTGCTTATTAGCAACATGCTTTCTAGTTCTTCGCCCGCGGGGTACCCAAGGAATTGCTTAGTGTTAATCCATGTTAATGTTAATCCATGCTCCAAGTTACCTGTATACCAAATTTCATTAAAATCCGTACAGTATTTGGTGCGTGAACTAGTAACAAACATTCAAAGTTTCGCCTTTATAATATTAGTATGATATATTTTATTTCATTTTTCATTCCGTATTATCAGAGTTACAAATTCTTGGTTACAAATTGCTCACACGCTGGGTTCAAGGCGCCCCCTCCCTAAGCTGCACCTCAGGGTCCCGATCATTTTCTATTATAAATTATCCTTTCTGTGTTGTCTTGGGTCTAGGTGGCTAAATGACCTTTGGCGTCATATCTTTCTATAACACTTTTTCTTAGTTCCTTTAACCTAAGAATCAAAGCAGTGTTTTCATGTTGTTTATTAATTAATTAATTTTTATTATTATATCCCCACTAAAAATCTTCGATCCGATCTAATTATGAAATCCAGTAGAGTTTCTAATATTAAAAAGGTGGAATTATGTTTTTAATATTAAAAACAAGGGATCTCAGAGAAATTCCATTATCAATTTCGGTCGTACTACACTATAATGTGTATGAACATCGCCATAAGCGCGTATTCGATGCCGAACGGTCTGCTGTTGATTAATTCTACGGGTACAGACCACTGTATATTTCTATCTCGAATATTCCACCCAAATACTCTTTTAGCTGTCGGATATGGAGGCTGTCCAGTTTCCTTTGCCAAATAGATACATACTAATCAGTAATATCGAGTCGGATCGCGCATTTGTTACCGTGTTCGATATGCGATTGCGTAGACTCAGCAAATTTCGCAAAGGCCGGTCATAGGATGGGTGAAAATTTACTCTATGACATTCCTCGCAAATCTATTGCACAAACTAACAATGTGGGTTTAGTTCTCTCAAACTACGGTATCGGTTGTGAAAATTACTAAGATGATAGAAGTAAACATTATAAGTTCTTTGGTTACGAATGACTAAAGAATAACCTTAAAGCAAATCCAAAGTTAGGTTAGGTTAGGTTAGGAATTGTTTTCTTTTGCAGTGGCACATTATAATTGCTACTAATAAATACGTATTAGCAAACATCTAATGGTTCGTCGAATAGTTATAATAGTAGCTCGGTAGTGGATGAGCGCCGCGTCCTGCGCTCGTTGATGTTAAGTAACTTTCGCTAGGGTCGGTTACGGAATGGGTGACCAAAAATACAATATCTCGAGCTACTGCAGTAGGGACGTAAAAGGGCTGTTTGTTCATATGTATGTTTACATCATTTTTATCTTACTAAAATATTTTTTTGTTTCCATAAAATTGAACAATAAGAAGGTCGGGATATGTACAAAACATCATAACTGATCTTCGTACCTTTTACAAATGGAAAACAAATATCAATGGACGAAGGTAATACGGCATCGGTATAGGTATATATATTCTCTTTACCTAAGACAGTGTATCTTATAGTTTTCTTTTTATTATATATTTGTTTGTCAATATTAGTTTGCAAATATTAGACATTAGAAATAGTTTCGAATCGGGGTATTGTAGGTTCAACAATGTAGTAAAATGTATATGCGAAAATAGAGTATTGTGTACATTTATACGGTGTTTTCCAAAGAAAATAAAGTAATAACGGACGGCCCTAAGTTTTCTAATAAGAATTCTTTTTATGGAAACTCTAATATCATTGCAATTTTGATTTAATTTTTTTCTAATAGGTATTGTAACTGGTTTTTATCTGGCTCGAAGGTTGTTCACATGTTTAAATGAAAAGCGGGCAATTCATAGAAGTTAATATTTTATTTAAATTTTGAATCGCACAGCAATGCTTTCAGTTTGAATTCGTAAAATGGAAGGGGGCGAGTGCTGACAAGACAAAATAACATAAACTTAAATTAGTGTGGCCAGTATATTTTATAACAAATCGATACTAATGTTAGAAATAATCGAACAACTGGCAAAGCCGTAATATCTGACAAATACCTAATGTCATGAAATCAATGTTCTTACATTTATTTTATCCTATATCTTTTCAAAGAAAAAACATACAGCAATAAGTTTAGCGTTGCATAGATAAGCTTAATGGAGTGAGACATTCCCTCCATCAATTTGAAAGAGACAGACGATCGAGACCTGAAATCGGAAAAAACGTAACGGAAAAACGAATTCCTGAACGAATTACGTTATTAACTTTAAAAAATTACCTAGCCGATGAGTCGATGACGTACGCAAATGTACAGACTATTGATGTTCCTACTGCTGTGGCGCCGGCCTTCTCTATATATGAAACGCAGCCACGCAGGTCCAGTAAGGATTGGTGGGTATTAATGATTCCAAATACAGCCGGAACCAATGGCTTAACGTGCGGGCGTAACGTGGCCCCTCTAAACTGCGCTGCTGATTTCCAACTACTATAAAGGATTGAATTATTTTTATATATTCATATTCTCGATATCGAACAAGTCCTCAGGGGTGTAACAAAATGAGAACGTTGCTGTTAATTTTCCAGGCAGATTGACAACATTCAAATACTGAAACGATATTTAGTATATTACTTTAGTATTTTCGTATATAAATAGTTTTGTAAAAGGGCAAATAAAATACTTATTCATCATCATCATCAGCCCTTTTATGTCCCCGCTGCAGGGACTCAGGCCTTCCTTGTGGATGGTTAAGGAGGATGGGCCATGACCCACCACGCTTGCCTAGTGCGGATTGGAGGGTAGTATAGTAGTAGTACTGCTAATGCATGCATTTTCGGTCACCCATCCCGTGACTGACCCTTGCGAAAGTTGCTTAACAACAACGATCGCGGGTCACGGCGCTTAACCACGACACTACTCTCAACACTTATTTGCCCTTTTTAAATATTTTATTAATTAATAATCACAAATGAATCTAAACTATAGATATTAATTAATACAACAAAAAGGTGTCACCATGATTTTGTACTAAAAACTCGTAGATTTTTTGTTTTTATTTCTGATAAATGTTAAAGTATATTAACGTTAAATTATCTGATAAAGGTTGGTCACACTGTCATTAAAATAGTAGCAAACAGGTTGTGGTTAATTATGATTTTTTTACAAACAGCCCTGTTATTCTGTAATTATCTAGACTAGAATTCGAATTCACTCATGTGTCTAAACTCACTGATTAAGTGTAGAAATTCTATCAATTTAATTTTTTGTATAAAAATACAAAGCAAAATTTGTTGAATATACGTGTCTCAGGTATTCCTATGTCATTCCGACACTTACTTCACTTATGCTACGAAACGTTATTACCAATTCAAGGTTGGACACCTTTTTTTTTTTGACGCTGAGAAATGCGTTACGCATACCCGCTTCACCCTGCGTGGGCTCCACGGGTGATGTGGGACTCCTACTGTGGCCCCACCCTCGAAGGGGCTAGACAAGAAACAGAAGTTTAAACTCAGCGATGTCCCTCTCATGGAAGGCGATGCGCGGGATCGGCCCGAAGGCCATACATTTCGGCCCGCCCTGAAAAGGGCAGGTCCCTCTGCGGGTTGGGGGTACATCTCAGAGACATTCGAGATGCACCCCCACGACGAGGCAGGAGCGTGCAATGCCAACCGGTGCGCGAACCAGCCAGCTAAGGTTGGACACCTGAGTTAATTCGAATTCGGGTTAGGATTTCCACTTGAGGTTTTTGTGGTTATACAAGTGATACAGATTTCTTGAACGTATCGCATTACTGTATGAAATAAATATAACATACCTTACGCACTAACTAACCGCATTATTCAACCAGTGACTGATTAAAATTCGAGTAATATGGATTCAGACAAATTTTTATTTGTTGCTTGATCAATAAATTACGGCCACACATTGAGTTGAATTGTCGTATGACGTCACACCTTTGTACATTTTCTTCGTGGTCGTGACGTAGTGAACCCCTTCTCCTCAACTTTAATGACTATTATATAAGCTATTTCTTGTTAAATTGAAGCAAAAAAAGTATCGAATATTTTCCTGTTATCTGGCTGACAGACTTAATAGAATTCCTTTTTTAACCTAGTTATCACCTCTATTATGAGTCGAACGTCACAGTTTTATTATAATTTAAAATGTCTACAGATGGCGTTCATATTATAATTTGATGTTTATATCGGTAGAGTTTCGTAATTTGAAAAGAAAAACTGATCCGTCACTCGATTCTCCGTCTGTTTGTACTGGACTACTGGACTAATTAGGCTGATACTTGGCTCTTATGTAAGTATGTGACTTAAATAATGTGTTTTAAATATGAAGGTTACTTTTCAGGCTATACTAGAACATGATAATTGCGTGAAATTCCATCCCCATTTTAAATATGTACGTCTAAAACTACTGATCGTAAAATATTGAAAAATACGAAAAATATTCATTCATTTATTTAATAAAATTAGAATAATAGCGCCATCTATATTATATCGAAGTATGTTATGTCATTTGTATTTTGACTGTATTGATTTATAAGAAATTGATACTTCTTTTTTGTTTAGTAAAAGAACGTATTATTCAACAAAAACACTTCTAAAGTAAAAGAAATTAACGCAATAAAATAAATCAGTTCGCTTAAGAATCAACAGTCTCGTGAAACATTCGGATTCATTATTAAGTTGTTAAGCTGTTTCCTTAACGTTTCTAAGAAGTATTACAGTTAAATAATTCAGCACATAATTCCGGGATTGCGGCTGTAAATAGCGGAGCTTTACCTAAACCAGTACGACTAGTACAACCAGGGATAAACTATCATACGATAACCGGAAGAGGAAGTTGAGTGAAATGAACTAGTCACAAAAGATACATATTTCTTAGTTCACAACGGAATAGCAGCAAAGTAATATCTGTGACCGAGAATAGCGTTCGTTGGATAAAAGGAAATAGTCGCTTAGAATTCTTATAAATAGGCTGTTTATAGAAAAGATAAGCTGTCCGGCACAGTATCTAAATATATCTAAATATAGCTGATTCCAAACATGTTGCCAACGTAAAATTGTAAATATAGTAAATTCATACCCGCTAAAATTATGTCTAAATATCGCAGGCATTGGTTAATAAATAAAAAACCTTACACGCTTTTCTAGCTTCTTACCCTATCTTACCTTGCTTGTCCCTTTGTAACTTAATATGAAATTGTAGCCTGTAGGTGAAGCATTGATTTATGATGTTACGGGACTAGCATTTAGATGCGTCCGTGCATCGTATACCTGTGTAATCGTTTGTTACGGGCATAACGTTACATTGTTGTTTACTACTCGACCGCAGTTTTATTGTACCCCTCAGAAAAGCGTCCTAACTATATTTTGTAATTAGATTGTATTCCCGGAACTAATTGAACGTATATTTAACTTAAGATTTTAACATTGTCTCGAATGTAGAAGGTTTGCGGTTTGATAAATATCGTAGATTGTTATAAGTGTATGTCTTTACACGTCTGATATTTTGTCAATTCGATTTAAGGTACAAATATCTAAAATTTCAGTCTTTGTGTTTGGTAAGAAATAATGACTAATAATCAAGTTAAGTAATAAGGTATACCTTTTTTTCATAGACCTTAAGAAATATATATAAAATACAGGTTAAAATCAGTCCGTCCATAAAGTATCTCACAAATGGGCCGGTTATAACGGAGTCCGGTAAAAAGAGCTCGTAAATTACGATGAATCGCAAATTAAGCCTCGATGCAAATCGAGTTAGGCCTTTTTCGGGACAGCCATCTGTTACTCTGTAATCAGTTGACTTAGAGCTGTACCGAGCTTTATTCTGTTCCGTATTTACACAAGGAAAGAGGGAAATTTAGATAAACACAACAGTCTGTAAAGCTGGTTAAATATAGATTTTTCGAAGTGACAGAATGAATGATGAAATAATAAAGTTATGAAAGTCACAGAAATATAAACATATATAATTAATAGAAACATATATGTTGAACAGTGATACTCTGAATATAATAAGAATTGACAAAAGAACAAATGTAACCGCAAACTTTAAAAGATGTAGCCCAAGGAATGTTCTTCGAGCAAATTTGTGAGTGATGCAACTTTATTAGTGCGTTGCGGTATATTACTACTATGTAGCTCACTTAGCTCCATAAGTTTGAATACTGGCGAATTGGTTAACAGCCAGTTGCATAAACATCCATTAAATTATCATTGGTTTAAAACGACATTACCCATACAACTTTGACATTAATTAGAGCTTAAAGACGTCATTAAACTTTAATGGACGTTTGTGCAATTGACCGTAAGTCCTTTATTTTGTAATCGTCGAAATGTTTCCATGAATAAATTTTAAAATAAAAAAAGTAGAAAGGATTGTGAGTGTCTGGCTATTCTTTTAACAATAAATTTTGCAACAGTACTCTGCTCACATAAATATAAGTACAATTACTAAAAATCGACTCAGTGTTGTATAAGATTGTCGACAAAGCGAAAGAGAGGAGACACTAGCTTGAATAAGCTTAGCATCAAAATGGTGATATTTTACTAAGAAACATAGAAACATATTACATGCAGAGAGTCACAGTGACTTAACCAATGAGAACGGTTGGCTGAATTCCCAAATTACCTCCACAAGACTTCAGGCATTGGTCATTTCCCGTATCCCGGGAAGATCCCGTTTCGAATACAAATGAAAGTATTATGTCTTCGCCCTGAAGGTATACGGATTTATCGTAACGGATCTTACTTAGTTGGTACTTTTTTGCGAGTTGCGTGGAATGTGTCATTTTCGTCCTCCATTTTGTCATGGCCCACTGGTTTATTGACTGTTCAACTTTTTTCTTAACAGTTTGTGCAGTTATAATAAACCTTATTGTTGAATTTTGAGAACAGATAAGTACCAAATGCGGAGAAAAAAATATTTTGGAATAAAACACGAGTAATATACGATTTTTCTTCTCAAAAACAAACTTTTTGAGAAAAATAATTATATATTTTTTTTACTGAACCGACATTTTTTCTGATTTAAATTTTAGGGATGTAATTTTGTTACATGTTACTACAATTTTAAAGTTGTTAATAAAATCGTATGTAAAAGCACTAGCCTTCTTTGTACTTACTACTTGATGTTATGATAAATAACGTAATTTGACAGCTATCTCAAAGTAGTCCTCGGTAAAAATTTAATTAGAATGTTTTACAGTGACCATTTCAACATAAATATTCTTCTTTTGCTAGGACACGACTTGATGTTCTGATGACCACAATTATTGAGAAGCTCGCATGTTATGAGAAAACAAAAGAAAATCTAATTATTATATTTCACTAAACATAAATTTTCTATATCAAAGACAAGTATTTTATTTGCGCAATAATATGTATCTACATTGGGTTGTCCATCAATGTTTCAAAACCACATATTATTCCACCTTATTCTTGTAAATAGTAAGTAAGTAAGGATGTAACTAGCTCGTAAGTAGCTCGGTGGCGTAGTGGATAATCGCCGCGACCCGCGATCGTAGTCGTTAAGCAACTTTCGCTAGGGTCGGTCACGGGATGCGTGACCAAAAAAATTATTATCTCGAGCTACTCCGTGCTTCGGAAGCCACGTTAAGCTGTTAGTCCCGGCTGCATTTGCAGTCATTAATACCCTCCAATCCGTATTGGGCTAGCGTGGAGGGTCATGGCCCATCCTCCTTAACCATTCATAAGGAAGGCCTGAGACCCTGCAGTGGGGACGTAAAAGGGCTGGAGATGGTAATTCTTGTAGGCATGCAAATTTTAATAATAAAGTAACAATAAAAGAACAACTATATTAAAGAAATTGCGCATACATTTTATCAATATATTGTTTTTACGTTTCCATATTTATGTCAGTCTTATTGTCAATAAGTACTAGTATTATATATTCATTAGATTTTAAATTACATGTCAATAAATTTTTATTCCAGTTCATATATTTCATTAATCATTATTCTTAACATGCTAATATGTTAATGCTGTATTCTTTAGTCGAATAAAAATTCCTTTCTAAAAGCCATTGACATAAAATTTTTGAACATGTTATTATTTATTGACAGATATATTAGATTTAGTGGTAATTTATTGATAAAATAATGAAAATACATTTACACGTACATGTAAAATACATCTTCCTTGAATATTGTCAAATCACAATGGGTATTACAATTATGTTTTTCCTAATACTACGTACATCTATCATGTTTCGTCTTTAATAATGTGTCTTCTTGAGCATATCTCTAAAAGTTACAATAGATTCTGTTGATTTTTTTTCGCAATTTGAGATGTTTTTTCGCAGTGACAAATAGCCTATGTGATTTTCAGCCTCCCACCTACTTGACACAAAAATCAGACCTAAATTTCTTCCCCATGCGATTGAAATAAGATCAAACAATCACTCTTTCATACACGTAAAAAAACAAATATTAAACAACAACACATACATTGCTCTAATTCCAAGATGAGTAGCTAAAGCCCCCGTACTATGGAGTATTGAGACAACGAAGGTGCCACAGCATCCAGACCCGAGACGATATAGAAAATTTCGTTTTCTACATTGTCTCGGGTCTGGAATCGAACCCGGGATCTCAGAGATGGCGACACCTTGAAACCGGCTTGCGAACCACTCGGCTACGGAGGTCGTCTAATAGTACTAAAAGCCGAAAATGAACTCTACTACTCACATGCATGCGATTGTCATTTTATGATGTACTTCAAGTCACAAGCTCCGTCAATCCGAGGAAGTCCTTTTCTGAATAGCCTTTTAAGACGAGGATATAGAAAAATGCATTTCCTGGATACGATAAGCGTATCTTTGTTAAATTTAAGGAACAAAAGAGGTTGTATAATATCAAGCGAATATATTACTTTGTATCTACAAATGGTAATGTTAAAAAAGGAAAAAATGATGTAGGTTTTATTCATGTTACAAAGTCTCAGTATACAGATTATTCTGAAAACGACGAGAGGTAAACCGCGGTCCCCTTTTCGTTTTCCGGTTGGGTGAATAGTGGATAAGGGTATCTTAGTTGTGAATATAATAATAATAAAATAAACGCTTAGTCGTATTTAAAACTATCCCCATTTTTATATAGTGTTTTCGTTTCTACGCAAAGTTCAGCAGCGATATCCCGTAGAGAAAATTTGTACTTGGTGTCTAATGCACTAAAAGCACTAGAAAATCACCTCCGCTAGGTGGCGACTCTAGCAAAAGTTATTTTTGCAGGAAACGAATGGACTAAAGACATTCACTTCCGTTCCGTTTAACTAACATATTAAAAAACTGAAGTTTGAAAAGATCGAAACTTATATTTGTATTGATATACAAATATGAAAAAGTACAAATAGAATATGAGTTGTTAACTGAGTTTTGAAAACTAATTAACTTTTAAACATGAAAGAAAACTGGAAAGGTTGTCATGGAGAAATCAAGAACGTACTGTAGCGACATCTAGTTTGATATCGGGAACTAATTTTTTTTTTAAATACTTCCTCATTATTGACGATATATTATTTGCTTTTTATTACTGGAAATTATACATAAGAGTAGTTTTAAATAAAAACTTACTATTCGATCAATTTTGCGTTCACAATTCTATGCTAAAAAATATTCTTATGAAATATGCTTAAAAAGTAACAAGTACTTGAAAGATTGCTGAATCTTCCTGTTAGGCCTTGGGTAGATCTGTGGTTAGAGCAGTCGCCCGGATTGCGACAGGTCATGGGTTTAAGTCCACACATGATAAACATGTTATTATAAATGCATTTTTTTAGATTTTATGTATTATTTAATACGCAACTTAAACGGTAGCACTCACTCAAAATCAATCAAACAACGTGTCATAAAAAATTGTATATCACATTGGTTACATTGTGTATTTGTATTATTTACCACTCGCTGCTTCGCCTGAGTGGATTTTCCGATCATAATTCTTTTAACCGAATGAATAATTCTATCTTATTATACCCTCGAGACCACCGACTATCTTCAAGCGAAAATCCAGAGAAATCATTCCCTCATCTTTCTTTATTATGAAAGAACGCCAAAACGAACACATTGACATATAAATAACAAATACACATTGACTGATTTGTTTACTTGTGTGAGATGCGAGATGCGCTAATTTCTTAAAGTGTTCTCTCATCTGGAGCATTTTCATGACATGTTAATTTATATGAAAATTATATCGGTGAAGCAATAGAACTAAGTATACACGACCTAATATGATAATTATATACTTAATTCCACTTTAAGAATAACGATTTGTTCCTATTTTCTGCATCTACTATAGGTCATAATAATCAAAATTATAAATAATGACTTGTGACAGTGTTCTGACGTCACTCTATCGAAATGAGCTCGTAATGCTTGGGAATGTTCACAGATGACTCTTGATCTGGTTTCAGGTCAATCGCTAGAACGATATAATATAGGAAATTATGTGACATACTTAGAAGATCCCGTTTATGACGTGTCCCTAGCAAGGTATATCGGACTATTGGAATAAGTTGGATAATACAACAATAATGGCATGAAGTGCATTAAAATATTTTTCATATTCTTAAAGAATTCATTGTGAATGCAAAATTAACCAGATATAATAATAAGGATATTTTATTTGTCCTAATAAATATTTTTATGCACTTTATTGTTGTATTATCCAACTTATTTCAACAGTCCGATATACTTTGCTAGTTACTATCATAAACAGAATCTTCCAAGTATGACATATAATTTCATATAACTAATAACTCTGTTCCGATTAAATGAGCAACCTTACAAATAAGTTAAAAGCAATGTATAATCAAGGGAAGTAGTATTTAATTTCTTTGAAATGCTTGGCATAAAAATTTGACAATAATCTCAAGGAATTGAATCGAACACAAAGCACCTCTTACGAGATTACTAAAGTTGGCTAAAATGTGCGTGAAAAATGTTTCAATAATGTTAAAGCCTCGAAAATCTTGAAAGTCAAAGTTAGAAAAACAACTGATATTCCATCAATATCAATTAGAGCGCGAAGTTTTGAAAAAGTCAATTTGTCAAAGCACCTTTTGAATTTCAATAGATTTATCGGACAATCATAACTTTCTTTGATTGGTTGATGTAACAAAAAACCCATTGCTGTATGAATTGATCCTATGCGAAACTTATTTTAATTGCCTTTCAGAAGTATCTGTCGTTGGAGATAGCGCTATCTGGAGAGTTAGCGGCGTTGGATTGCAGAAGCTGAACTACGTTAATGGATGTCAGAAATAGGATTGGTGAACTTTTTTTATTAAAAATGTGTGTATCTTTTATAGACATGACATTCGCAGTTATTATCAGCTTATTAATGTCCCTGTAACACTGGTGAAAAGTTTTGATATCTTATGTGGAGCCAAAGCTTCTAACTAACATGTTCTAACTATAGGAGCTTCAACTTTATAAACTCTACACCCTAGTCAAAATATAATATTTCTCAATTACGCTCTCGAAAAATATTAATTTAATTAAGAATTACGGGAACGAGAATTAGATAACACGGGTAAAACACTTATTTGATTAATTTCTGTAAAACCCAAACGTTAAACAGGTTACTTCAGTCAATGAGTTTGATTATAGTCGAAGATCAGAAGAGTGGATGAGTGTGGGAAAACAAAATAATAGTACACACGGATGCACGTCAGGTGCAATATGTCAAATTTCTGACCTCTACCTATAATATATCCATGAAAACTATCTCATTCTTACAAATAAGCACCTTTTCTATCTGATTTATTTATGTATTGTATATTTATAGTATGTATTTGGTTATTATTGTGTAAACATGTTATTTTTAGTAAAGCTATTGTTTTGTTTTTCTTTGTTGTACCCTTAGGCTTTCTATCAGACACCTTTTTTTTAAAGAGTATCTATATTTTTACATCAAATCCGAAGATAAACAGAGTGACCCAAGCGTTACAAGGTACGGTCCCTACACACGCCTTTCACCTGCTAAACTTAATTTCTCTTTTCATTGTCAAAGAATAGCACCTTTTGCCAATATTGTAACTATTAATACTAGCAACTACTAACAACTATCTATCTATAATAACTACTTATATAATAGTCGAAAATTGTGAACCAGCGTATACAATGCAACTATTTTATTGACTCGACTACATGGTCGTGTGCTAGTTTCGGTTTCCACATCACTAAACGTTTAGTCCATAGCTTAATCAATTATAGTCTAACTTTTGTTCAGTAAATCTGTAACAGTTAATAAATTACATTGAACTTATAAAAACGATATTATCCCTTTATTTTATTCATATTACTTATTAGCAGTGGTTGGAATTAGGTAGAGTTATTCATGTACTTACACTGATTTCATACAGCGGAAGAATAAAGTGGATATGCCTCAAATCCCGTGATTTTTTAAATAAAAAGTTATTTACTTTTACACGATTTAAACTACTGCACGCACGACGTTGCTAAACTTACATCAATGACATCGGATGTCCGAAGTTAGAAATTATTGTCCATTAGAAATCCCGGGAAGGTCCACATTAATATCAACATTTCGATGCAAGTACATAAATAACTCTACCTAATTCCGACCTCTGCTGATTAGTCTTATTTATTTTAAAATAATTATAAGGTGACTGTACATAATTAAGAAATTGTTGAGTGCGAATCCAATTGTTATCGAGCATACATATGAAATATTTGTCACTTGTCCTATTTATTAGGTAGATTACTAGATAGACGGACGCCATTGTATCTTCAAATGTTTCTATAGACATAGCATATCAAACAAAATATACGTAAATTTACATAAATAAATAGGTGCAATTATTTGTGTTAGCACTTATATTTTCATTATGAATGCGGATATACACACATTCCAAAGTTGGTTCGGAGTCAATGACAAATAAATAAGTTACGCATATTTGATAAAAAACCTTTAAAGTCCATTTTCTCTTCATTTCTTCTTAAAATCCATAAATACTAGTACCCTTATATAATTGTCAGCAATTTTTAAAAATTTTATTTAAGGGTAGACTCCAAAGATAATCGTAATTATTAATAGTATTTTTCGTGTAATACGCCATCCTAAATCTCTATCTCATTGACGGGTGCGTTAAATACCCTTTCTCTCTCTCTTTTGTTATGGTTTTATCTAAAACGGTCTTAAGACATTCCTATTCCAAAATGTCATATATAACATTTCTTACTACATGCATTTGATGTTGGAAGAATCAATTTCTTCGCACAAATAGCTTAGTTCTCGACAAAGGAACTTCATGTGCTATTGGATTATATTTAGTAATACGCAGCTGATGTAGATTCAAAATGACTTTGCAACAAACCTTTGTTGTTTGCACGAAGTGGAAGATGCGATAAGCTATGTCCGGATTACTTGAGAAAATAGGATTCTAGTTGAAAATGAAACGATATTCTACTCTACTATAACTCGGGGTGCTCAAAGACAGATGGTGGATGGAAAAATAAAAGAATCATGACGTAAGTTTACTAGCATAATGGGTGTATGCAAATTTAACTGAGTGAGTTATACGCTTTTTGCATATAAAATATTTTTTGTATAGAAGCTGCAAGTAAATACATATACCACTTTACGATTTTTTGTCTACACAAAGTTAATACTGTATTTTATAGAAATATATTTTTGGATATCATAATATTCATACCTAAAGTGAAAATCTATATGTATTTTTCAAGATAAACACTCAAACGTCTTGCTATTAAGCTCTATTCTCGGTTCGTAAAGGGTTGACTTTCTAAATACCTCATGTCATCATAGTTCTTAGATATATACAGTATTATTATAATGGTATAAATATTCTACTAATACTGCGAAAGTATCATATCACATTGGTAATCACCTAAGATACACCTAATGTTTTTTTATAATAAACATGATGTTTATAAAATTTGGTAAAGCCAAATTCAATATGTGTTGGCGGAAACACCAAATGGATAAGCGTTTTTACAAACAACCATGCATTTAAGTATCCCTTTTTTGCAGGGCTGGGAAACACGTTACTGCATGTCCCATTTTCCCAGCGCGGGTCAGTGAGGCTATTTGGAGTTTTCCAGTGCCTTCTACAAGTCGGAAGCAACACTCAGGAACGTTTACGCCTTAGCCATCAGGCAGGACAAAAATGTGCGATTCTCGGTCAGCGCACACAACATCTAAGCTGTTCCCATAAAGGGCGTGTGATGCGCATCTGCGGAATCTTCCGCCCTAACTCATTTATATATTTATATGGAGGGATCCAACAAGCCTTAGGGCAAACTTTTCGAGCCAACTCTGCATCTAAGTACCCCTCAAACAAAATGTTACTATAAAATATATCATCAAGTCTGTGTGACAATATATAATATAAGAAAAATTTATATTATATAACTAAATCTTCCTTCCCTCTTCTACACCTTATCTCAAACAAAGTTTCGGTATCGACTCTTCTTCTTCTCAGTTTACCTTGCAATCCTGTTCTAATCTCACTTTAGACATTCCTCGTCATTCTACAGACTTTTTCTCCTACTCTTTTACAGTGCATGCCGTGCGGTTATGGAACTCACTTCCAGAGCATGCAGGAAATCTCGCTCACTAAAATCTTTTAGCGGTAGTGTTAAAAGCTCTCCTTATCTTAATTCTATCTTCTTATGTATAGATTGTTTTTCATTATTTAAGATATATCTTGTATCCTTTTTACCATTGCACCTAATACCTCATATAATCTTTACCCCTTTTATTTTTGTCCTCCATAGCCTGAAATGCTTTGTATACTTTTTTTAGATTCTCTGTAGCTTGTTTTTTTTTTCGTTGTGTGCAATAAAATATAAAATTATTATTTTTATAAAGCATATTCATTGCTAGTAAGCTTGTAATTATGACTCATGATAATATCCGATGTGCAAATGCAATCAGAACGTTAATATAATTACCGTATGAATGAACGCAAGATGCGGGTCACAGACCTTTGTCGATTGGGTGAAAGTCCACCATTGTAGTTCGCGATCATTGCGTAATGCGCCCGCGCACCCGTATTATTGTCTCGCTCTTTCGAAATATTATCCTTTGAACGTGATCGTGAGATTTATTCACGTAGTATCTGTTGCATACAACAATTAGAGTATGACTGTGCGTTGTTGCTACTTATTTAGTGATTTGGGTTTGAGTTAGGGTTACCAACTTTTATTAGATCAACTATCTCATTCCAAAGAAGATAGATAAAACCGTACTCTTTCTTTATAAAAAAGAGTATCATTTATTTAACATTTTCGAAATAGTATCTTTTTGTTTCTAAAAAAATAAAATATTATAGCGTCCTCTATTGGCATTTTAGATTAAAAAGAACGCCTACATGATATATTTATGACTTGAGTACAATACTCTATTTTAGAGGACAGTTGATTGACAACCTTATTGAGCTAAATGACAGCCTATAAGTACAGTTGTACACTTTTTCTCAAATGAATAATTCGAATGATCTAACAGTGTTGTTTTTCAAAATAGCCATACTGAAATGTGGGTATGGTGATTTCTATTCTTTTAATTTAATTTCTGACAAACTGCGATACGGATGTTAAGCATGTTTAGCAAGGGTCGGTCATAGGATGGGTTACTATAAAAATACTTATTAAAAAAGCTTATTATAAAGTATCGGATTGTATAACAGATACGAATGCTTGGACTTAAGATGATCCAGCAAATGAGTAGGTAATTTCTTCTACACTCATTATATCTCAAAAACTAGCTTGTTTCCATTATTATTATGTTATAATTATAAGACCATACCTTTTTTTCTCTCTATTTGTAATGTATTAATCTGGTAATGAAATGGTTTTTGTGAATGTCATTATTCCTATTAGAGCTGGTGAGTTTCTTGCTCGTTCTTCTTATCTTACGATTCAAAAGTGCTTGCTATTAAGAAGTCTATTTTTATAAAGATTATTTTGACTTTGACTTTGAATTAAGAGCTAACTTTATGATTCTGTAGAAAAGATTTTATTAATTCACGTTTTGACCATTTTAGTGCCCTATATTATTTTAAAATGGTGAAAGGGCTAACATTTTACCGACTTTAGCTAATAGAGGTTATAATAACAAGATTTCTTGTAAAATAGCAAAGCTGCTTTTTGGAAACATATATTATTTATTTTAACAAGACATTTTAATTTTTTTTTATTTATAAAAAAATAGCTTTTTTTTTAATATAAGTGAAAAAATATAAGTATTTAAATATATTTAATTGCGGTTTTTTTTATGTTTACCTTTCATATTTATCACGCTCTCTACTCTTTATTTTAAACAAACAAATTGTAACTTTTGTTTGTTTACCTTATGTTTGATTAAACGTTCGGCCGGTTTCAGGAAAACAAATCCTTCGCCAATACGAGACTTAGATATTTGATTTTATTACAATAAACTTCTAAAACTATAAATGAAAAATTCTAGTATTAAACGTCTAGCTGGATTTTCTAAATATTATATAAAATTGTATAAAACCCTTTGCCACTTCAACTAATAAGAACTTTTCGTCGTCGAACTCCAGTTATTTTTGTATGTCAATAACAAAATGGACGTTATAAAAGTGACAGTAGATAATAGCAAAACAAAGACTACTTTCATTACTTCTATGTCCGTATACAGAAAATAAATAACCAATCCAACTGATAGTTCTAAAGAGATGAGAAAAACATGGCGACAGCCCACCAGTCCATGAATAACACGCTAGTTTTAAAGACAATAGCAAATTGAAAGTGCCCTGTAGACACTGAGGCTAAGTACAATCGCTAATGAAATGTACAACAATAAAACACATAAAAGCTTTAGAAAATAAATCTATAATATCTATATCTATAGTTCTATAATATAATATCTATATCTAATTTTATGAAAAAGTTGAAACATCTTGATTAGATATAAAACTTGTAACGGTTCGATTTTTAAAAATTGTTTCCCGTTGTAAAAATTGAAATTATGATTTTGTATATTTTTAGTCAATTATTCCGGGAACGTTGAAAAATTGCGACAATATTTTGCAGACATTTTATGCAGATAGGTACTTATTTTTTTATTCTACAAAAAATAAACAAATTTTCAAACAGAAGAGTAAGAAAATGACGCACACGACACAGTGACGTATTTATTAATAAGTCTATAACTTAATGTTTTTTGTTATTCACGAAAATTTTTGCTTTTTATATGTGAAAAACTTTTGTTCGTACCAGTACTAGTGTCATCAGTATGCGCTCTGTACGTAATTACGGTTGAAAAACGCTACCCAGTGAGCGCCCGCCACCGCAACTGCAATAAGCTTTCAATTTAACGATTTCCCTCCTACAACGTTTGTGTGCGAGTATACCTTGCATTTAACTGATTAAAGTATGTGACTGTACAACTTTATTTGTTACTGGCAATCGATATTGTGTACAATACATAATAAAATGTATAGAATATATAACGCGCTTAATTTTTCAATGACATAACATATATTAGTTTTTATATTACACCTTATTTAATATACCTATGTCTAGATTTTATTTACTCCTTGGTCCACTCAGGATGCAAAGCACTGCACCGATGTCCTACTCGCTGTGTGAATATATGTACGTACGTATAGGACGAATAATGTTACTTTGCCTATAAATATACCTGTAACAAAAAAATACACGGTCTTAATAAGATTCGCCTAATAGTCTAGTCATTGAACGTAAAAATAGTACCTCACCTACGATTTCTGTAAAACTGCATGGAATTGTTTAAAATTTTGGAATTAAGCTCATATCACCCTCCATTTCAAACCTGACTTAGTAACAAGTTGAGGTTTTTGTTTTTAAGGGTTTACAACTACCCTTTAATTTAACAAATTGAAATTAATTGTATGAACCAGTGAAAAGGCTGTGATTATGTTCAAATAATGTTAAATATGTATTATTTATATCATAGTGCTAGTGCTTTGATATTTCACTATTAGCCACATAAGAAGATTAATTAAAAAAAAAGAAAAGCATGAAACTTTTGATTTCTTGTCATAAATAATAAAAAATATATATTCTCAAAATATATACGATCTGATAATATTTTTTTTAAAATTATTTAACCCCTAAGATAATATCTATGGAAAAATGTTTTCGAGAGCTTGCAGTTGGTGGAGGAAATATTAAAAAAATGAAAAATGAAGTGGTGTGTTAAATTTCATTGATTTTTATGAAATTAACTTATATTATTTACTTAACATTGATATAGGAATTTCTTAATTGATTATTTTTCATTAATTTAAAGCAAAACTGTTATATAATAAAAGTGAACATTTCGAGTAGAAAATAAAGTTGTAATGCAATTTAAAATACATTCGTTGTACGTGGATATAAAAAAAAAATGTTTTTGATATGAATTGAAAATCACATTATAATGACATGTTGATATTTTAAATAGTTTAAAAAAAATAAGGTTTTTTTTATATAATAATGGAACTATCAATATTCATTTGAAATTTTAAATTATGAAGAAACACTTAGAAAATAAACCGTTAGTAGGTTTTTATCAACAGAGGTTTCTTTTTTCTTTCGGAAAATTACATTCCTTTTCTTATATTTTGTTGTTTACGTGGTCTACTTTAGCTTCAGATATTGTGGAATGAATCGTATAGAACGTATACGAAAGGATAAATGCCTAAAAACTTTCAAATTTGGGCGCATCGTAATTTCCTAACATTTTTCTAAAAAAATGGTTTATTTACAATAACTCGGTTCTTTTTCCGAGCTATTTCATTCATTCAAATATTGTTTTATAGGCCATAATATCATGTGAATCATAAATTTTTTAGAGCCTCACGTTCAGAGTTTAAGGGTTGTAGGGCTAAGAAAGGCAATCTATATAAATTATTAGAGCTTTATAAATAAAAATAATAAAAACATATCAAGAAATAAACATATTTGTATGAAACTTTTTTTTCGTAAATGTATTACTTTTGTATTATTTTGAAAAAATAGTTTGTTCCTTAAACCATTAAAAATTTTTTTGGACCTATTTTTGTTGAAAATGTCGGAACTTCCAAACCATTGAAACACCAAATTGAATGCTATTTTTTTTTCAATAATTCCAACGATACAGTTTATTTTTGTCATAACTCCGTCACTTTTTATGTTGAGAACTTTATTATAGTAAATTTTAAAGGTGTAATCAAGTACTTAAAAAATCCTTTGAATAACCGGACTATAAATAACTATTCGATAATAAAAATAGTTTAATCGAGTAAACTTAAATTAATTATGTATTCATTGTGTTTGTTGTTGGAATGATTTCTATCAAAATAAAGTTTAGAAAAACATTGCGAACCCTTTACATAATGAGTGAAAAATTAATACTACAAAGTTTAAATATTTAACTTGAGGCAATATTAGTTTATTGCTATTTGATTGCCAGGTTTTCCATAATTTTCCTCAAGCTTGGACGAGACAACAGACAGAGGATGAGTTAATGATGGAATAGAAGTGGTCCCGAGTATGGAAGCTGGACTTTGGAAGCTATTCGTATATTCCCATGGCAATGGAGACTATAAGACGTGGGTAGCTGATCTTCCGGCTGGTGCAGGTACTTACGAGACATGGTTGTTTCGGTAATTAGCTGCAGCTCTCATTAACTCAAGTGGTAAGAGCCACGAGCAGCGGGTGGTCTTGATGAGCAATGGTGTCTTTAATAGCGCCCTGTTAGGACGTCATACGAAAGGAGGAAGTTGCGGAAAGAAAATGATCATCCTCTCGCCGAAGGATATCAAGAAGGCAGCAGCACTACGCTTGCCTTATGCCCCCTTTTAGGATGGCCAAACTCTTAATTGATAATTATAACAAAAACATAATTTCAAATTTTCAGTAGCTTCATTAAATATAATTCTAAATACAATCCGTAAAATTTCTCCATTTTATTTTAAACCTTAATGTCTTATTTTACATTTAGGATTTACATTTGTATACCTATTTATTTTATTATACTTATCAGTGTGTCCATTAGTGATTCCGTTGTTGGTAAATGGTTTTCCCTGAGGATAAATAAATAATTAATGGGAGCCATCGACCTATATTTTGTGAGCAATAATGATATAAGTTTTTTTCCCGAAAAATAACCTTTCCATAACATATCATGACAATTATGAATCAGCTTGATTACTTATACAGGAAAAAAATAACATATGATTTTTTACTACCACAATGACAATAAATTGGTTGCTAATGAAAGGAAACGGTGTAATTTCCTGTAGTCAACGTCACATCTAATTACCCGAAATTGTATAGCTCTTCCAATTGATTTTCAGCTGTAATCCACTTGCAGTTGAGATTAAAATCATTTTGAGGATTTTACGTCTGGAAACCTGGCCGCGTGCTCTTAAAATCAAAGTTCGCTGATATATTGTTGACTATTTCGTCGTTTTATCTTCATTTGTCATGTTCTAACTTAAATAATAATAATATAAAGGACAGAGATTGAGAAATTTAACGATACGTCGAAAACTTATTCTAACAGCAAGTTTGCAATTCACTAATGATGTCTCAATCAATTGAATTTTGCAATATGGATGTAGACAGTAAACGAAAATAAACTCATATTTTTTTTTCTGGTAGTGTGTAATATATTATTCAATTCAATTCAATTTATTCAATGCAAGTCACAGGTCATACAGATGTTATAAATAAATTTTGAACAAGTGACGCCCTGTAAGGGCACAGCAACACTGAGGGGCAACTGTTGCCATTTTTACTTATAAATATTATTGTTCTAGTTAATTATTATTACATTTAATAGTTATTTTATTTATATATCCAATATAATTTAAACTCGATTAATACATTTACAATACATTCATTTATTAATTCATTTAATAATTATTTTATTAATTACTTAATTTATAAACCTAAAACATAGTTAATACATTTATTCATATATCCTTTTTTTTGTTATTTAGGCACAGTTTGTTGCTTCTCGTTAAGAAACTCTTCAATATTGTAATAAAATTTACTTATTAAGTATATTTTCAGCTCTGTAATAAATTTTTTGTTTCTTTTATTTTCTTTAAGCTTTTCGGAATATGAATTAAATTAGTTATGAAAAAAAAAAAGTTTATACTCGTTCTTAAATGAGCGCAAACAGCCCGTGACGTCACGCCCCTCTTACTCATATTAGAACTTGCAGAATTAAACCTTATGCATACATACAACGATATTAGTTTCACAGGTCGTGATGTCATAGCGACACCGTGACAGAAGCTAGCGTTTTTGCGGGAAATTTTGAAAATTATATTTGAGATTTTAAATTATTATAAGAATGATAGTATTTTAAATGAGTATATTTTTAGATACCTTTCATGTGTAGGTATCTATAAAATACTCGTAAGAATATTTAAAAAAGTCGTCTATACCCTTGTTCTATCGAAGCCACCATATTATTACTACAATGTGATTTTTATAAATTAATGGTGAAATTATTTTGTGATATTGTAACGAGTAGTGATTCTTTAAAAAAATAAGTACGAAGTCGACGTCGAGCGCAGCGGTGTCGTGGCATACAGGTTTAATCAAATTATACCTACTTCATAAGGTAGCAAAAGTTTTATATGATAATTGCTATTTAATTATTAGATTTATTTATCACAATAACATGTAAAAAAAATAAACTATGGTTTTTATACTAATATTTAAATTCTTTATAAAAACTTTTACTCTGATTTCCATCCATTGTGCTGGTTTTCAGGATATAATATAAGGTATTTCCTTCCACGACGCGAATGCCAATTTTGTTCGCTATAAAATCAAATACGAAGAACTTTCATACAAAACTTTTCATCTTATTCATCCGCCTTCGGAATGGAAATTACAAAAACACGTACACCTCTGTGCCTACCCTCCAAATTTCAAGTCTTTACGACCAACTGTTTAGGATATACATAGTCTATCAGTCAGTATGTCAGACGTATCAGTTTATCGTTTTCTCTTTATGGACAGTTAATTTTTACTTTATTTCCAACCTGTAACTGTGCACTAACATCCCTCACATTACACTAAACTAGGTCAAATGTAGTCACTGTTAATTCCCATTAATTCATTCCTAACTACATTCAGAGGCGCCCCACGTAAACACAATAAAAGAGAATTGCCGCATAATTATTCTTAATTATTTAAGTACGAAGCATAATTTGTACCTCGAGGAAAGATTTTTTCCTTTTTAGACCTTTTCAAATTCAATTAAGTTGAATGTAAGACGACTGTGAAGTAAGATGTGTAATAGATATAATATTTCAATTGACAAAATGTCGATTTGTTTCTCGATATGAGAATGGAATTGAAATGCCTAGTGGTGGAAGTTTGTTTTGGTTTGTTTGTTTTTTTTTTTACAAATATTTCTACACAACTGCTTGTACTAAAATAATAATATAATATAATGTATGTTCCTGCGCTAACGTCAATGTATCCTATACCCTGTTTAATCTTCACTCTATTTAGATACTTTGTTATTATGAAAGCAAAATGCTTTACATAATCGCATTTTATTATATTATTATTATTCTTAGCGATCGTCTTCCAATTTTCAATAAGAAGTTGTATTTTGAAAACCAATTTTCGATATTTATTTTTAACCCTATCCTGCTCTGTCCTACTCCAAACCTACTTCAAAAAGTAGTAAAGGTTTTATTTATTGAACCTCTACGCTGTGACAGCCCTGTGCTCGACGTAGAGTCCGACGCAAATTTTCTTATAAAATAACAAGGCTGGGCTATTCTGTAAGAAAATTAGTTTCTCAATCTCTGTATCAGAGTGGTTTACAGACCGGCTTCAATGTGTTGCCATCTTTGAGGTTCCAAGTTCTATTCCCAGTCAATGTGAGAAAAGGAGTTTTCTATATCGTCTCGGGTCTGAACAACCTTCGTTGTTCCAGATACTCCATAATACCAAGGATTTGGCTACTCATTTTGGTATTTTAGCAATGTATAGGATGTTGTTTAATATTCATTTATTTTTTGTGCACTCTGTTTATTTGTTGGAGAGTATAAAAATTGCTCAATAAATTCATTTGATGATCTAATAGTAAGTTTTTTACTGTTGTGCTATAATGTTTTCTTCAACTAGTTAAGAAATTTTCAAATTCCTCTTTAATATCAGTTTAAATAAGATATTATCTGACTCTTCAGAGTTCGTCATAGACAAATGTCTAGACATAAACTTTATATAACTTATTTTGTACTTTTAACTACATATTGACCAAGAATTGATCTTACATCTATTTTTAAATTGCTTAAAGTAATTTTTTGATTTGCTTAATGAACGATCTTCTTTTTATTGTTAAGTATATGGAATTTGCTTAGTTTTAATAGGATATAAATTATGAAGTATAGAAATATTTTTGAAATGGCTATCTCTAAATATGATAGCCTTTCTAGGAATGTTAAAGCAAAAAACAAATAATATACCCGGTTTTTATAGCATGTCAAGACTTGAAAGAAGCCTTTTATGTAGTTAGTATATAATGTATATTATAATAATAGCAGGCGTTTCAATTTCAAGTAATCAAAGAAAATTGCAAGAGTTTAATTCAGAATACATTATTTCTTATAAAAGATATTCCTAGAATCAAATTTGTTGTGCGACGACGCTAAGGTAATTCCAAACTTGTTGAACATTGACTTTGAAATAAACTTAATTTAGTTAGTTTAAGCCCAAACAATAGTACATACAGCAGCACATCATGTTGCCAAAATACACCTATTTTTTGAATTCTTTTTTGGACAAAATTTTAATTGTAACTTATTTAGACGATATTTCTTAGTACAAATGTAACCCAAAGATAGTCTAGTATCGTAAGATAGATTGTAGGTGTATGTACCTTTACTTAAAGTATATGAAGTAGATAATGTGTAATACTTCGGTTTTTTTTGCACTGCTAGTCGTTAGAGAACATTCAACCCTTTTTACTTCCCTGGCTATCAAAAAATCTGTTCAACGACTGCGAGACAAAAGGTTTCTTATATCATACATGCGATCTCATCAAGGCAACACATTAAGTTAATAGAGCCTCTACACGGTACATTGTCCGTAAATAAGGAAATCCGTTTCACCTTACCTTTTAGCAAAAGAGGGGCGATTTAAGAAGCGCGAGGGGGTGGGGGGCAGGAACGGCGGCTTATTGCTGAGATATACCGAGGATATAAATTGAATCAATTATTAGGCCCAAATTAAAGTCGGGTAAGTAATGCTCCCATCTTTTAGGGTCTGCTATGAAACAGTTTTAGACACTCAACGTCAAAAGTTGCTGAATAAAAAAGACATATAAGTATTTGTAACATTAATTAGTTTAGTTATGTTCTTCTAATATATTGCTGGCAAACTGTTTTTATAATGTAAAAAAAAAACAGTAATTAAAGTATATAAAGGGAATATCGGATGTTTATTTAGACATAGGTCCAGTGCGAACTACCAAAAGTGTAGCTGTAGTCCGTACCAACAGTCTTTATTTGCTTTCTGTGAAACGGAGATTAAAGTGATGTTACATTAGTGGCCATCCATTCTATGACCGACTGTCGTGAGTGGTCTTACTTATTGAAAGGATTTTGTCCCTAATCATGCTATTTGTTAATATTCACTTCATTTATTGAAAGTGCCTGTAATATTCTACGTAAATAAAATAACTATTGTACCTACGTGAATAAAAAAAGTTCATTATATCTAAATATTTTTTTTTTTACTTTTTTGTAATACCTACTTATTATTGACGAAATTAAGATATAAGCTCACTCATCTGGAGAATTTGCATGTAATATAGCATTACAAAGTCGAAGATTACGTAAGTGAGTGCCAAATGAAAACCTATTCTATTCTATAAGTGAGGGACGCAAAACAAATATTACAACCTATAATGTTACAGATCCGAACATCACGTTGGTCAAGGAAAAGAACCGATCAACTTGACTGTTAGAATATAGGAAAAGCTGAAATTAGGGTGGAAATATTTAATGTTATGCTCAAAATCGTGTCTAAAATGTTACATTACAAGCAAATGCTCCACGTGTGAGTCCTGCAGGCATAAGATCACTTGGAGACATTCCTGTACAACTTGAAGTGTTATCTACTGTACAAGAATACTCGTGTTTGTCAATGTCAAGGTGACGTTACGTGTTCAGAGACACAATTGCTTTAGAAATATTCGGCGGCATTAACTTTTGAAGTTCATTGTACACATTTCACTAAGACGCGTTCGTTTACAAATTCAGCTTTGTTCTAACTTATATTTGTTAAGGAACAATGGTTCAGCGAATCCAGTAATTACTTTTTACGAGAGAATAATTGAACAAAATATTACAAATTTTCCTTGTAAAATCGAAAAAGGTCTTAAGGAAAGGTCCCTTATGTCAGGCAAAATCTCGATGCTGCGAAACTTATTTAGCAAAGTGCACTTGGCATCTTCTTTTGAGGTATCAAAGTTATAAAGAAATCGGACTCAAACTCGACTTGGAATTGTTGCATAATGAATAGCTTTTAGTTAAGATAGAAATATCACTATAATTAAAAGTGAACGTATCTTATCTTTAAAACAGATGCATGTAAATATCTTATTTATAAATAAATTATCTATTGACATATCTGTTGATAAAAAAATATATACTAAATTTGGACAGTAGTGCGTTCGCTCTGAAGTGAACGACAGTAAATACGTTCATATCCCAAAAATTGGAAAGGACAAATTCATCGCACGTTAGGGAATAGTAACAGCAAACATAACAGAATATAACCCTTCAAACGACGTCTTCAATTATTTCTTCATAATTCAATTTAGTATTAGCAAATAACAAATGAAACCTATACAAACTATACTAAAATCGTTGGTAAATTCGGAAGCTTAAGTGGAGAGTAAATTTAACTTAGTCTGGCCAAAGGTCAAACCCGAAACGACTTCACTAATGCCGTGTTTGTTTAATCAATATGAATTGCCTCGGACTCTTCTGATTGAATACTGAATAATTGGTTTGTTTATTTTATCTGAATATAATATTAATTTATCCCTATTATTTTAGGATCGATAAACTGTTTGTGTTTAAAATTCTATACTATAGTAAAGTTTTGTTGTTTGTTCTTGGTATATCTGCTTGCGTAAAGCTAAATTAGTTACCAAAAACTGGTTGATGGGTCTGAACTATACAGAGACTGAACACCTCCTTCCATCAACTGGCTGACATGCTGCCCTTATTCTTCACATCATACTTTACACTACACAACCTAAACACCTTCGTACACCCAAATGAACGATCGCATTTATTGTTTACTTTGCTAAATTGTTTAAGTATTGATAATAAACTATGATTTATAAATTTGCCTAATGATCTAATAATTCTTTGAGTTAAGTGTGCAATTATTATTTTGTTTTCGTCTGGTGTTCACCTTCGGTCACTACTGTTCAGGTCTGCGAGCCTAGTGTAGTGATCACTGCCTAGCTAAGTAACTGTACGCTGTTTGGAAAATAAATAACATTTGATTTGATTTGATGTACCTGCGCAGAAGACTAAATTTAGAAACATGTAAAATATCAGAATGATTGAACAATAACAATATCGTTTCCATCTGGCCCCCATTGAATGTGAGCGAGATGGATACGTAATAAAGAAGGAAAAACTAAAACTAAGATGCTACAACCAAATATAAATCTCAATAAAAAGTACTTTAACTAAATAACAACAATTTCGTTGTAATACAACCTTGAGGGCGAAAGTGAAACTTTTCTATTCACGTGGAAAATTCAGTCAGTCTTGAGAGGCTAAGTGGACTAAGTGAAAATGATCGATGCGCCACGGATCATACGCAAAAAAGGAAATATGCATCGAGGTTTAATAATGATGGATGGATGTTGATGTCCAAAGTAAAGGAAAGATCACTGGCGTGGCGACCAAAAATACTTCGGCACTCAGTTTAATCAGTTTAGTAAGTTAGTTGTAACAAACAAGGGTTCAACTCCCCGAGGAGGCTGCGTTGATGCTGTCTTGCGTTGTTCGACGATAGAACTCTGGTTTTGTTGTAAGAAAGTTTTTATAAAGAATATTTTTGATGTTTCAGAGTCCCAAGGGCATCAACATCACTGTTTGAAAATAAATTTATGATTTTTGAAATATGTGTTATGCCCCCGTGAAAATAATACACACTTAGGGATGCTGAAAAAAAAATTATCATACCCACCTTACATGTAAAGGAGGTACCCTTAAAAATTTTACTTTACCACTCTGACGGCGTAATTATCGTGTATACTTTTTACCAAATTACAATTCTCTAGTATCAATCATTTCTAAAGACGAACGGATGGACAAATGAACATAGCGAAAGGAAAAAGGTTCCTTGTTCACTACGGCATCCTAAAAAAGGACAACTGCAAAAACCTTAGTAGGTTTGTAAAGGTTTGTATACAAGCACGGATTCATATCCATGCCAGAGAAAAACGCATGTTATAAAGAAATGGAACTTATACCATAAATAAACTTAAAATATATATTGTAAAAATGATTTTTATGTTCGATAATAATTTTAAGTATGATTACCCATTATTAAACAGTAACTGCTTGTTAATGTGAACATTGCGTGCGGCCATGGTGACCTTTGGAAGTCACCTGCGGTAAATTCCAAGCTAATAACGACAAAAGTTTCATTAAAATAGAAATATCGATGTTGCATAAGTTATTATCAAGGTGTGGAAGTAGACCTTTAATAACGGAACACTTTTAACCTTTTAGTTCCGCTGCAATTTTTTTTATCCATTAATTACGTTCCTTTAATTTCACTTTTTCTTCAGTAAATAAATAAGTCATTTTTTCGATACTGTATTTACCCTATAGGTAATTTCCACATGAAATGTTATTTTAAGTGGAAATTTCCTATATTTATTTATATATCTATTTGCGGTTGCGGCATCTATTCCCCTGTCAGAGAAGTCCATTTTTCAATACAATTAAAAACTATTTCTTAACGTTCTCGCTCAATTATTATTACTTTGTTCTTTTCTTATACTTATTTGTAGTGGTTTCTGATAGTTTTCTCGTTTTAAATTCAAATAATACATTTTATAAATCTTCCTAGATATTCTGCACTTCTCCCCTTATTCCTGTGCCTAATATTAACTACCAACTAAACAACTCCATCAGATTTTTTAACTGATATCACTTCCACTGCGTTTCCCTAGAAAACTTACAAACATTAGATATTAATTTCATCTTAAAACAAGTTAGAATTAAAGATAACTAGACTCCATTCTATTGAATACCTCTGCACGTATTTCTCAACATTGCAACTCTTTTAAATTTCAGGAGATCTATCTATTAAATATTAAAATCTACTCATTTTATTTCTTGTTACTCACATAATACTGAAGATCTATATAGCTCAACTGACCTAAAATCTAGGATTATATGAATTACCTCCATTCCGTCAGCGATGCGTTCAGAATATGAAACTACTCTTTTCCGAACCATTAAAAACTATCACAAAGGGTTGTAAATCACATTTGATTTATTACAAAAAGCTTCACTCGATTCCCTTAAAATATGGCAACCGCTACTTTATAAATTTTCATTTATTTAGACTACTTCGAGTATGGTAGTCTCATTCTTTATACATCCTTTTATTTCATAGTAAATATATATTCTTATCTATAGTTAAAATTTGTTGCATTTATTATATAGTTAAAATTTATTGTATTTATATTTATACATTCACAAACTTTAATTTATTTTATAGTCAAATTCATAATTCACGACTGTTTTATTCAAATAGGATTTAACTTAAGTCCCTAATAAGTAGAGGTCATTATGCTCTATATCGCGGGTAAATGCGTATTGTGGAGAGCAGAGAGTTGACAAGTTCGATTTGATCAATAAACCTTTTTATTATTGATAATAATTACATTATGTTTAAAGTTTCATCAAAAGGAAATTGACTTCAAAAAAGTGAAAAATAATACGTATCACTTAGGCGATCCGGGCGAACAAAAGTGCTGATTCAACATTGATATTTTTTTATAGAACCACCTCTAACCCAAAGTATTTCGAAAAAGTAAATGATTTTAAAAATTGGTTTAGTATTCAAAATCTAGAATCAATGAGCATACCAGTGAAACACAGAAACCAGGTACCGAGTAACCTATTCATAAAGGTTACCGATTAATTCGCTTACCGTTTGAAGCGGTTACAGATTGATTCGAATAAGAGATTAAAGATATTTTTGTTTAAACCGAAATGAAAGGATTAACAGTATACATGTAAAGTATGAAAAGGGTTATTAATTGAAACTGTTAACTGTATTACACGGTTAAGCCAGGTTTCATGCGGTAATTCGTTTCGGTTAGGATAAATAACCGAAATATATTCATTAATAATCGAATTAAATTACCGAAACGAATGATAACGGTTTTTACTTATTATTATTTTTTCACATTAGTAAGTTCTTTTTCACGTCATTTGTGAGTAGTGCCCCTTTTATCAAATATGTAATCTTTCTAAAATGTAATCGATTACAACCAACTTTTGTTTCAATCACACAGGTTATATAAAGATGCGTTAAAGAATTAGGTAATTATATCTACTCAGAACTAGAAATAAAACATTCAATATCATATTGCACATACAAAAACCGAAATAATTCGGATAAAGTTAACCGAAATGTCCTATAACAGATTATTCTGGATCAACGCATTTGATTCTGTAACCGAATTATTTCTATTAACCGATTATTAAAACCACCGAAATAAACCGGTTACCGAAATGAACCGGTAACCCATTCACCGTTTGGGTTATTTACAGTTACCCTGACAGAAACACCTTCTTTTTGATTTTGTTGTTGTTTTGAAATAATTAACCGTTATCAAACTGAATTACGTAAAGTTAAATAACGCAGGTGGTGTAATAAGATGTGTTTGCGCAGTTTTAAAAGTGTCCTTGCTAGTAGTAAAACGACTTTATGCGACGACCACGCACGCTGAGGAATGCAACTTGACAACGTTGACCTAGAGCAGTTGCCTAAAATATATTCTTCTAACATAAATAATTTTATTATTAACAATAGGTTTATATTTTTTTAAGGAAAGAAGAATTACAAGGATTGTCTGGAATACCTAAATCACATTTTGCATATAAGTAGATGTCACTTTAGTATTTAAAAGTTTATCAGCTACAAAAACTTGTAATACCTATATTACAAGCAAAGTTTTCCAGTCGTATTAGTCTGTCTGAAAGCAATAAACTAAAGAACTATCGAAAGAATTCAAATGAGATTTTCAGCCAGTTACACAAATGTACATTAAAATTGTTATTAGTTTAAAGCGACATTACCGATACAAATTTGACATTCATTAGAGCTTAAAGGCGTCATTAAATATTAATGGGCGTTTGTGCAACTCACCGTTTAAGTAATAAACGTGAATTATTTAGCACTCTACCAACGTTCATAAACATCGGGTCTTCTAAAGCACCACCACTATAAAGTTCATTGAGCTTTTGTATTCATAAGCATAATATAACAATGGCTGACGAATATAATGGAAAGAACGTAATTTCCAGCCATACAACTCTTTGTATGGTCATCAGAAAATTTTATTTCTCGAAGTATGTCTCCTGGTCCATAAATTATTCTACGTCACTCCGCTTACTCACTCCGTGGGCTAACCGGATGTACGGAGGCCGTAGTACATGTCAAAAGACTGTTTGAATTTTTGACTATATTAAGAGTAATATTATAATTTATTACAACGTGAGCTTTATTAGCGATATGAAAGACAGATAAAATAGACACATACATTTATTACCTGATTTGTTATTTATAGCTCATAATAAAAGAAACACAGTCATTATTCTTCCCGCAATTTTAACAGCTGTCAATAATTTGACATCTTCCATGAAAACACCCACAAATAAACATTTTTGAAGAGTAATTTCTATTTTTCGTTGTGAAGACTATTAGTTTATATCTACATTCGACCACTTTATCGTAGACAAAAGAACAAGGCGGTAAATTAATTAAATGCTGGCTGCATCTGTGATAATATCTATGTTTATTTAATTGGTCATATCTTATATCACAGCCTGTTCTTTCATATCCTGTAGATAGACATGTTTTTAAAGGTAGATGAAATACCACCGTAAAACATTTTTATAGATAAGTAGAATTGAAAAATAATGACAATATTGTAATGATAACTACATAGTAAGGCAACTGATATATGAAATTCATTATCATGTTTTAGGTTGTATTTACCAGATTATCAGCCAGTTGCACAAACATCCATTTAAATTTTCATTAGTTTAAAGCGACATTACCAATATAAATTTGACATTCATTAGAGGTTAAAGGCGTCATTTAACCTTAATGAACGTTTGTGCAACTGACCGTGTATCTTCTATATTAGCTGTCATATCCGTTTTTGAAATTATAAGAACAGATCTCAAATGCCCCTCTGTCTGACGAGGAGTCCCATTTAAATTTTATCGTAATCGAATGAGTAGTTTTCCTTTAAATAGGCTCTTCATCAGATATCATCTAATGCAAATGCAAACAAACAACCAATCAATCTTTCCTCTATATAATATTTGGAAAAAATGCGTCAAATAAATAAACTCTATCTTATTTTCTAAGTCTCCTAACTTTCACTATGTTAAATATTTTTATTTATGTAAATATTTAATATGTTTAATGTAAACTATTATATAAAAAAATATCGAAATCACTAAAAAGAATGAAATCTAAACTTTTTTAAAGATAAAACCTACTTCAAACTTAAAAAAAGTGAAAAATAATATTTATCTCAAAAGCGACTTATTCAAATTCTATCATTTAATAATCTACAAAAAACCCCCACCCGCCTTCAATAGCGTTTTCTTGAATAGTACTATTTATCACTTTTTTAAAGTTTGAACTAGGTTCTAATTTTTTCAAAAAAGGTTTTATCATTTTCCCATCTGATTCAATGATCAGATGGGACACCGCTTTATCAGTTAACAAGATCAATGGTTGCATCGAAAGAGCATTTAAGAGAATTCTTGTATTAATGACTTTATAAATTGATTTAGATATTTATGAATACTTTTAAAAAAATACATACCGCTAGTACTTCGTCAGTGCAAAATTTTATGAGAGCTGGTTAACACAAACTGCCCTACCATCGAAACCGTCTTTATTCATTTACTGATTATTTAAAGAAAGAAAATTACTGAGTTCACTGTAAAAGACATAATTTTAATTTCCTTGATTATAAATTGTCAAAGAACTTTAATTAGTAGGTATTATATGGTGTGTTCCAGTAAAAACAACAAGTTAATAAGGCTAAGCAATTTAATAAAAGTGAAAAAAGTTAATTAAAGGCGTGGGCAAAGAACGTGTCCTGACTTCAAAATGTAATGAAAGGTTATTTGGATTCATCCAATGAATATAACATAAGCTTATCTAAGAGATGAAACTAATTTCGACCGATTTCGATAACTTATATCAAAGTGAAACATATATCCACAATGGGAATTCGTCCTCTTGGGTTTCACAGTCTGCTTCAATCAAGACCAGCAATTGGGCTTCGACTGCGTGTATCAGTTGTTGATCGCAAAATTGTTAAGTTCCGTTTCTTTAAAGGAAAATCGGAATCCTATATATAACTCACACGAGAATAAACGTTTTGTAACTAAACGATTACCTCGACTTTCTCGACTTTTAAGCTAGGACAGAAAATATTAACTTTGTATACACGACAGAGGCGGTAGTTTACTACAGCAAGTGTATTATCCTAGCTTGGAAACCTAGCCTCGTGTGAACTCCTACGGCATGATTTATTTTGACATGTTCAATGCTAAGGTTCTCAAGTCAGCAGTTTTTTCAGCCCATTAATTATATATTAAAATTCGCTACAATATTCGCATTCAGGACGCTCGCAATTGTAAAGAATAACAATATAATAGTTTCTAGTACAAGTCAATTTTACACGCCAACTGCAGCACGCGGCATATTAAATAAACATAGTGTCGGTACACGGTCGTCGTACAGCTCCTGTCACATTGGTAGCGTAACTAGAACTTTGAGATCCAAGCCAGTTTAACGCTGGTGAGCGTGAAATAAATTCATGCTAGTGCACACGAGCGACGTTGTTTTTTTCTATGCGCAGACGTAAAAAAAGAACTAGCACTCTTCAACTGCGCTTTTCCAATACGGGCTCAAATTTTTGGCAAACATTTTTCAATTGTGTGGAATTTCACAAAAATATTTCCTATATGTTCAATTTCTTTTTGTGTAAAATTAATTATTCTCTAGGAAACAACGGCATTGAGTTACACGTAGAAAACAATTCCATTTGGTGATACAGTTGCCTAGTCAGTTTCCACTGCTGAACAAGTGGTCAAATATCATGATTCGTCGATTATTTCACGCCATTACATAGAATTATCTGTTTTTTGCCACAATAAACACTGACTTGTGCGAAGATATTTAACTTTTGAGCAATTTAAATGTCAGCCTTTTTATAATAACACTTTTTCATAAACCATAAAGGTTGATTGGTGAAAGTCTCAGATGTGATGAAATGGTTTTTTCAAGTCACCGAACAAGATTTCTTCGTACTCTTGAGAGTACAATAACACATTTAATCATAATTTACACGCTGACCTTGAAATGGAAGACAAGATATAATGAGTCAACCGCTTGACATCTCGTAAACACTTTCTGATAACAACTATAAGAAATGAATTAAATCAATCTTCATTCATTTTTATTTACATTATAATGAAGGGTCTAGCTCATACAGTTTAATTTACATTCTGTGTGTTTGAAACATAACAAAAACTAAATCACAATATCACTAGATTTTGAACAAGATTATTTTCATCACAAAACACTGCCATATTAAAATAATGTTTAAAGTTGAACATTCAGAAATATCGGAATGATCTTATTATATGGAACGACTTTCATTCCGTTATTAAGATATTTACACAAAGAAACACATAGAATTTTACGTAAAAGCTTTAATACGTAGCTTTCTAACATTCTTCCAGCATTATATAGTCGCAAGCAAGTTATTAGAAAAGACACATTTGATTTTAAGCTGTATTCCATTAATGACTAAGCTAAAAATTGTTGGTAGAAAGACCCTTTGTGCTTACTTGATATGTTGTTGCGTGTACATAAATTCTTGTGCGAACTTATAACGATTTATTGAACTGCGATATCTCTCTATTAGGACATTAAGATTGAAATCGTATCATAAAAGAATATTTATCGATAACCACGACGTATATAGTCAAGTGTGTCATAATATAGTGTAAAAGTATGATACTCCATTTTCTGCAGAAACAGCTAGTTAATAATGAATCTAAAAATGTTTTGTTTAATTTTATTCATAAAGGGAAATACATATTTTTTTGCTAACGGTGCTTAACAGCAGTTAGTTGATTCGAGGATATCTAACTTTAATAAAGCCGATAATCTGATAGATAATGCTAGATTGTAAATCTAGGCATTGATCATGATCTACTAATCCACCTTGGGCTCGCGTGGTATCATCATGGTATCAGCCGGATCCCCAGCAGTTCAATATCAGATTAATTAATTTCCGTGGTTGCTCCCAGGAAACCGTTAGTATTTTTTATTCAAATGGAAAGTTCTCGAGGAAATATATTAACCCTTAACCGCGATTAATCGAGGCGATGTTCAACTAGTAAGTATAATCATATAATTTTCCAATAATACGAAATTCTAATTAATAGTGCACGAGGGGAATTATATAATAATTATAATTATTTGATCATATGTTAATCATAATTTGTTAATAGTTTCTGATTATATGCAATTATAATTAATGATGCATGAGGTGATTGGAATTTAAAACATCATGTGATTGTGTAAGTTTTTCTGAAACATATTTATTGTTTCCGTAAATAACTTAGTTACCCTGGTCGATGGGATCAACTTGTTAGCGTGATTAGAAATAAGTTGTCAGCGCTTCGACTACAACTCTTTATGACATAGTTCTTGTTAATAGATTACGAAATAATAAATATATATGTTACCATTGATTTGTGAAGAAGACATTGCATTAATAATATTCGAGTTCAGGTAGAAAGTAAATAATACTAATTACATAAACCTTAGCAGACTAGGCTAGTGGGCAGCTAGGCCATAAATATTCCAAAATAAGTCTTCGCTTTTCATGACAGTAAGTACTCATGCAGTGACATCACTATGGTCCCAAGTGTGACTACAAAATTGGAGTTGTTAAGAAAACAATCCTTCATAGGATAGATTAGTTTATGTAATATTGAGATGGCAAATAGAGGCTTAGTTAATATCTATCTAAGCCATCTTGCTAAAGTAACTAAGACAACCGGTTGTTCGTCGACCAGTGCTGGTAAAATAATTATAGATTCCTCGTCGATAGGAATTGAATATCTTTATTTATTTCAAATATGGCGCTTTACAGAAATCAATACAATACTTAGATGTTGTTATTGGCATAGAAAATGATGGAAGCAAATAAACACAATCAATACATTTTTTTAATGGTTTATAATAAAAAAAGTTGTAGAAAACGAGGTATTGTATGGTATAATATTTAAGACTCTTAAAAAATCCGATCCACCAATCCTGTCATAGTTTTATTGAGACAGCTCGAGAATATGCACTTTTAATTTTAAATAATGAGAAATCCGTCAACATCGGTAAACTTTTTACGAAAATAATGTGAAACATGCATACAAAAGAAAACGATCAGAATTTGCTTCTTTTTTTAGCCAATTATAAAGTTTATAGAAACCGTGTACATAGCAGGAGTACTTTTTAATTATTTTGAGTTATTTCCTTGACATTTTCTAACTTTTTAACATAAATAAACAAATATTTTACTTATATGTACGTAACGTACAAAAATTTTATATCAAATTAAAAAAAAAGTCATATGAGCGCAGATTTCGTATAGTTTCTTTTATGAAAGTTTATTTTCTACGCGTTTGTACAGTTAATATTTTTAAAAGTTATTTACCTGAACACAGAGTTATCAAGATAATAAATCTTATGGGTATCTGAAAGTTTCAGACGAGTCGGTCCTCAGGAGACCTCGTAAGCTAAAGCCTGTTGTAAATTTGGAAGATTTCATAATAAATTATATTTATCGAGGACAGTAAAGGTACACCAGGGGCTCAAAAATATCTGATAAGAGAAACAGACCGTTGTGTATTGGATAAACGAAAGTAAGCTTAGTAATGCGTATTTTTTTTTCGTTTTAAATAGCTTTCATTACCATTCCATAACCTATCTCAACAATTAAGATAGATACCAAGTACTAAAATTTTACATAATTCAAAAAGCTTTCACTAATTGAAGGCTATCGTCAAAAACTGCTGAGCTTTTGAAGCTTAACAGAACGAACATCCGAGCGATTGCACGAACCTTAACTGGGCACTGCAATTTTCAAACACCAATTACACATGAAATTAAGTGACTCTGATATATTTGTAAATATTCGGAACAGGAACGTGATACACTAAAATATCTCCTGTTTGAATGTGAACGCAGATTATCAAGCGAAACGGACTTCTGGAAAGACATAATCAGCCCAAAAGATATAAAAACTTCGAGAGCCAGGAACATCATAGAATTCTAGAGGTTACCAGACTAAAAGAGCTACTATGACTCTGGCGGCATCTCATAAAAGATATTTTACGTCGCAATGATACCTATTAGTTCCACGAGGTAATGCATAGTCCTAAAACTTACTAATAATAGTACTATAAAAGCCCGTGTGTTGGTAAATCTTCGGTTTAAGAAGATCCTAAGTTCTACCATAATGGTTGGTAAAAGTTAGTATTCAGAATAAAACAAATGAGTGATTTTTTTTTTGTTTTGTGGCTACGAGTTTTATGTAATTTTTGCATTGACAAGTATCTCTAATCCTATTTATCCCTAAACTTTACAATTGTCATGTTTAATATGCTGTATGTACAATGTTAAATTCTTGCCGGTTCTTCTCGGTCCAAGGTCTCCCGCTGTAGATTTACGAACCGTTGGCGTAGCTCTCGACTTTCACAAGTGCTTGTAACAGCCTAGATTGAATAAATAAATTTGATTTTGATTTTTGATTTTGACACATTCATCCTGACTGCCTATTGTTGCATGGGCTGTGGTCAGTGACCTATAGCGCAAATCTCAGTATTAAGTGGAAACGATGCAGATTTCTATGGGTAGCGATACGTATAGTCTTCTTTCTAAAATATATAAAATATCTCCTTTTATTTTGCGTGGCCTAGAAACACTCTACAGACGAGCACATTTGATATTTCCAAGTACTTATTACTAATTTAAATAAGCAAATATAGAAGCAAGAAGTAGAAAATATAATATTCTATCACTACGTATAACAGCTATTATTTTCCCCGCTTCTTGGAAAGAAATTCTCTAAACCGATTGTTATTCTTAGAATGTTTACCGAGTATATTGTGTATATTGAAAAAATAACATGTACCTTACTGAATGAAGAGTACATATTGAATGATGGTCACACGGATGATCTATTTTTGTGATATTATTCTATCGAAATGCGTGTGGGCTCCCGCCAAGTTTATAATTACGTGCGTGATGTTTACCTAGTATTATTTTAATGTAATATTTGAAATGAGAATATATGAGTGAGTTTGAAATAATTTTCAGTTACTTTAACATTACACTTCACTGTTAAAAGTCACAATTGACATCTATCAAACTGACTTTGATAGTGAGGCGTTCTTCTTAAAAATTTCAAGTTATCTAACTGATCGATATGGTTTTCCAAGAAATGTTAATCGAATAAATTTATTGTGCCAAAATAATGTTATTTTTTTATTAATATTAATTATATATTTACTTCATGAGATTGATTACTAAATTATGTATTGTGTCGACATTGTAACAAGAACAACAGAAGAAAATCACAGATAATAAATGAATAACGCACAAATTAGTTATTACTAAGCTTAATGAAAAAAATTAAAGTGTAAGAGTAAATACAAAAAACCTTTACATTTCATTGCTCACGGCAAATAGATAGGAACTGAGGATATCGAATTGCGTATCAAAACTATTTGATAACTTTACTTGCAAAGCATCATGTTCGAATTTGACCAAGAAATTTACTAAAGCGTGTAGTGATGGGATACATCTTAAAGTGTAGCTTATTTTTTCTTAATTCCCATCGTGTAAAGCCAGGATCATCTTAACATAAAGCCAGAATAAAAATTGTGACGTTGATAAATATTTTCTCAAAGTTACCCCCCTATTCGATTCGGACTCTACAATGATGACTTGCCACATTAACCCAATGTAATTCGGACCATACAATGACGGTTTGCTACGTTTTCATTTCTACCAAGGAAAAAATGTTTTTTAATAAAGTTAAAAACGTTAAAAAGTGCCCATTAACAATTATATACTAATTTATGACCATATTTACGAATCGAATTATAAAAATATTTTATTCTAATGCATTAATTTTTAAAGTAGTTTCACAATTATCTCGAGTTTTGACAGCTGATCTAACCTCAACACATTTTTAACCTCCAGATGAAAAGATGCTTAGATATTATTCTATTTACTAATGGTAAGTGGACATGACCTTTATAAAAAATACATGTGGCAGGTCATACAAGGAAAGTGGACATAATTCTTAAATATTACGACTATATTAACTGCTCCATGATTGCATCGATTACAAAGTGATTTACGAGTTCATTAATTTTCTCTATAAAAAACAATTACAATGAAAAATGGAGTAATTTGAGAATTTTAGGGGTTACTTTGGTATTTGACGGAATCCTTAAAAATATGGTGTTATTTTATAGTTTAAATGGCATAGAACCAATTTTAAACTATTTGAATTATTACTAGAAGAATATAGTATTCTGAGTAAAAAAAAATTGTTGAATTAAATTGTTTATAATTTAAACTTTAACTATTTAAACAATATTTTAGTGATTATAATCCCAATGCGGTAACATTTTCATGTTTTCATAAATAATTATCAAATCAACTCCCGAGTAGATCAAACAATCTTACCGATTTCTTGATTACGTCTTTACTGTTTAAAAAGGGAATGGGTCCACAGACATAACATTGTAGCGGCGTTTAGTTTGTTTAGAATTAAATTACATTTAAAGTAAAACGTAAAATTGCTTTAGTTTTAGAATATGACAATAAATATATTTTAATAACAAAGAAATTTGCGGTTGCAGTTGCTGTAACTTTGGAAACAAATATTTTAATTTATTTACTACATGGTTACTTTGAGTTGAGACAGAGATGTCAAATGTGACCTATTATAATGGCCCAACTAAGCACATAACTTATATTCTGAGCAATTTAAATTAACAACTTTATATTTTAATATTGTAATGCAAAGTGAATTGATAATCTAATTAACTAATTTTTCAGTTCGACTTCTCTCTATAAATTAAAAGAGGGAAAACAAGCAGTCCTTCCGAGTTTTTTTATCGTTTGTTTTCAATCTTTTATTAAAAGTCCTAAACTATAGGACTCCAAATAATATGCGAGCTAGTTTACATTAGGCGTTTTAAAGCGCAAGCTTGAGTAAGGAGTTTAGAAAATCTGCACTTGCTTAAAAGGTCGCTTTAATCGGAAAAGAAGAAAAAGACTCTCAGTACCTCTGTATGCGAGGTCTATCCCTGCTTATATTTAGAAATAGGAAAGTAACTGCCCTGTCTATCTTTTATGCTAAAACACTGTTCGTAAGAAAGAACACTACGTTTTATCATGAAAGGAGATGGTTCTTCACCTCTTCCCATATGGGATGAAAATTTATAGGGAAATCCTTCATTAAGATAAACTATATCGCATCACACGGAAAAAGTCGAGGGCAACAGAAGAATCGCTAGAATATTAATTATTGAAATTCGAAAATTGTTTTGAAGCCACACCAAACGCGATTTAAACAATTATTTAGTTTTAATTCCTCGTCTAGAATGTTCGTATAAAAATGTGTCATTCGATATTACAAAGATAAGAATGATAAGTCATTGATGATAACCGATTAATATAACGACAATAATGACAAGCTGTTTATTTAACTTAAGTATTTAGATATACTTGAAGATAATAATTATGTAATTAGCAACAAGGTATGTCTGTTGCTTTTGGCAAGTATTTATTTATGCTTCGAGAACGCTTTATTTACTGGTGGTATCAAAACTAACAAAATTAGACCATAAAGTTTGACAACCACTAAAAAAAGTATCAAATGCACGGAAGGGTGGGTAATGTTTTTAAAAGTTCTGTAATACGGGACCTTATTAGCAGAGTAATACTCTAGTCTGCTATGTATTAGGTTGTCCATCTGTCTGTCACCAATTTGTATCTCATAATTTACATTTTCACAGAATAAATAAAAAGTATAAATTTTTTCGCGTTTTTAATAGATAATGGTGGCTTGAGCGGTTTTTTTTTTACTTATATTTTTAACTAACTTCAACTGTGTTATATGATCCTATGTGTTGTATAAAGTTTTAATATAACACTCACACACTCAGTTCAGAGCTCGTTAAATATTGGTAAAACAAACATAAAACTAAAATAACATAATTTCATTTTCGCTGTATAACTCATCTCTCCTCATATAGTTAATACCTATCTAGAAGCTCTATAGATTTCATGGATAAATATTAATGTCTGTATACATGAAGCAGTGTTATTTCATACTAAAATTAGGCTAGAACTCGACGTTGAACACTGTATGACAGCATAAAGGTTCTTTCGACCAAGCGAAACCTCCTTTAGCGGTAATAAAGGTTTTATTTCACTGAAGCTCTATACTGTGACAGTCTGTCAAATGTTGATTTTATTGCAGAATAGCAAATTAGTGCATAATGATACAAAACAATACACTAACTAGGAGGGACGGTAAAGCTAATGTGACTAGGGGAGAGGATAAAATACCTACTTACAGTTTGAATGTGTCATTACCTGCCGCGACAGTTGTGGAAGCATGGGATAACATCGTGTTACACATATGAAGTAAAATAATCCCTACAATTACAAACTTAACTTTGTTACGTTTATACGCCTATACACTGAACCGAATTCAATGAATTTTGTTGTACAGAGTTAGAATTGATCTTGGGAAAGGACGTAGGTTACCTTTTATTGTATAAGACAAGGCGTTGAAGGGGTTGAAAGTTCATCATTTTCAATGATTACACCTTGAAAAGATACACTTGAAGAAATAACTTTTAATGTTTTTGAAAAAGTCTTCTAGATACATAGGGATGACAACTAACTCAGTTTACTCAGTATGAAATACCGTACAAATCTATTTTTCTTTCATCATTACCAGCCTTTTACTGCTGGGGATATTGGTTTTCCTATGGATGGAATCGAAAAACATCTAATATGGTGAATTGGCAGTGACTGCCACCCACGGGCCCAGTGGGGATGATGGGTGTTAACGACTCTGCAGACGAGAATCTGCATGCAGCCGGATAATTAATGCAAGTAATTTTTTTTTAGAAGCGCAGCCCTAAGAACGGTAATAAACTGTTAGAAGTTACATTCAATAATTAAAGCGGAAGTGTAATATATTAATTAATAGGCAGAAGTAGATCAGGTATTTCACTTCTCTCAACGAGTAACTCATTCAAAGTAAGTGGATTTACCGATATCACGAAACGGCCGGTCCATTTCTTTCCAACAAATATTTTTTCCATCATTAATCTTCGGTAGCAATGCCGAGTCCAAGATCTTCATTTCGTCGATAGAATACAGACCGGTACTCAATGAAACCTAACATTTATCAAACAAAGCAATTATCTTACCAACAACTATGTACATAGCAGGATAATATAGCGAAGATAACATAATATAAACATTTACAGTGGCAAATGAGAGATAACACCATTCGAATTGGAATGTGGTCGTGTATAAAACGTAAATAAGGTCAAATAATTTACGAATGTTAAATTTTTAAACTGTTACTGTAGAATTAAAAAGCACCAATTTAAATAAAATGTATTATTCATAAAAACGGAGATTTAACAAAATTATAAAATGAAATGTAAAATTATAAACTTCACAACGGGTAGTAATGTAATCGAAACATTTGCAAATAGGATACCTTCCCACGGTTCACCGGACGATAAACCTGTTCTTGTTGCATACCGAAAGAAAATCGTTCTTATCCTCTCCTTAAGGCGGTAATTATTATAAACAAAACAGACAGGTTGACATACCTTCGAGACAATTCCGATCCGAACCAAATAGCTGGATCACTTCACAAAAAAACACACATACTTTTCAACTTCACTCCGAAGGTTAATAATGTGAGAGCATAAATATCGGTAGACACTTTCGTTTCTCGATTTTTTTTTAGAGCACACACGCGTTCGCCGGCTGCTTAAAAATGGACAGCACAACCTTCTCTCACGAAGGCAAGCGCGGTACTGGTTCGTGAATGTGCGCTGTTCCATTCTCGGATACTACGAGATACGGCCATTCAGGTATGTGAACAACCTCTGGGACTTGACCACAACAAGCCAAATTCAACTGTAATTTCCTTAATATAACGCGAAAAATGGCATGACAAAATCCTACTGATAAGACTGCGTCGATATCAGCGCTGCGTCTAGGATTTAGAACAGAGAGAGACAACGAGACCATCGCTTTCAGAGGGTGACAGAGAAAAATATATAGACATTAAGATGATTGGGCCGTGAAATTTTTATATTCACTTTGCTGCAAAAGTGCAGCCATTGAACAATAGTGCATAGGAAAGAATATAGGGATTATTTGTCTCAACATTTATTTGAGATCGAAAAGAGAGAGAAAGCTCTTTGTTTTAAAATAATTGTTCGATGCTTTTGTTTCCATGTTCGTTAGCGAAGTGTTCCCGTGGGATCGTGGAACAACAATATGGGGTTTCATTAATTATGTATCAGCGACCAGCGTAGTTAAGTTTATGATATAATGAGACTTAGACGAAGAATGTGATGATGCTTAATTATGTTCTTAAAATGTAAGCAAAAATAAATTAACGACTAATAGAAGGAAAATAAACAAAGATTGCAAAGTTGTTCTTGCAATCAATTCCAAAGAAGAACAATAAAATTATTTTAGCACAAATCACATATATTATATATAAATATTACATACTTGGATAACTTCCAAACGACTGCATCAAATTGAATGATTCTTTTTTATGTAGTCCTTATTGTCAAGACACGGTTTGTATATAAGAAAAAAATTATAAAGCTTTAATTTATAAACAAAAATGTGTATGCGGCTGTACTAAATTCGCCAGGTCAGCTAGTGACGAATAAAGTTGAAAAAAGTACACTTTAACGTCAGATTTCTCTTTGAGTTTCATAAACGTCAATTAGAACATTAATCTTGAGCACAACTCCCCGCATTAGTTGTGGAACTCCATAATTTTTTGTCACAATTCCCACGACAATTTATTACCTGCGAAGATAGGGATCGAATAAAAACTGTTAGCGACTAAACGGTACAGATAACGTAAACGCCGACAAATTTCCTTTTAGAGCGACAACCAATTGTTTTTATACCAACTTCATGATATAAATTTTATAATATTATAATTAGCTAAGCCTGTTAATATAATACAGAACACAATTAGCTAAGCCAGTTGACTATATTGGAAGTTTATAACAGTATTCAAGTTAATGTGTGACAAAGTCGCTGTTAAACTTTGTAACACAAGAACGGTTAAACCGATTTTAATAATTTGTTTGATTTGCCTCCAAACACAACAGAATAATTTAAAAAAATGTGATTTATTAAATTGACCAAGTTCGGTTTATTATGTTATGAAAATTATCATAGTTCATGTCTTAATAAATTGTTATTGTTAATAGAAGTAAAGTCAATCAAAGAAAGATACATGACGACATTTATATTTTCGCTATCGAAAATATAAGAAATAAATAAGAAAAATTATGATTTTAATAGTTCAAACATTTTATTCGAAACAACTTATTCAGGAGACATTTTAACTGATAATAATACTGATGAATATTTTACAAAGTGACGCCTAGAAATAAATTTGACTGTGAACAAGATATATTAATGTTGAAATGGTCTTGAAAATAGTATTTTCATTATTATTTCAAGAGAATTTTTTACATTAATCAACCGTAATAAGTTATAAATAAGTATGTTTGCCAAGTTCAATTCTGCTGTGATAGACAAACTAATGGATGAACAAACAAACAAACAACAAAATGATCGTGACAATGGCTCATTTACACTGGTCGATGACGTTCGCTTGTGGGGCCGGGCGTTTTCTGTGACTCGCTTTCATGTGTCATCCATCACCATTTTAAATGAGCCCACATAGGTCGCTCGCGGTCTGTGTGCGGACCCCATCCATCTGTGTAAATGAGTCATTAGGCTTCCTTTCACAATTAAATATTTATAAAAAAGATTGAAAAAACGTGAAACCAATTTTGTGTCAAAAATACAAGTAATTTGTCTGTCTGTCGGGATCATGAACCTTGAAGGAGCAAACAGGAAAACAAAGCTGTAAGAACAATCGTTTCATTTTAAAGTATGACACATTCCAGTAAGTTCACTGTACACACTGAGCCAGCAATTAACAAGGTTTAATTGGAACGTACAATACAGAAGATTCTGCAGATTGTTTCTTTGTACTTTTAGATTCTGAAAATAATAGACAACTTCAACGAAGTAACTAATATTTTCTCGATCAGTTATCATATCACACTAATAATGTATATATCTTTTATATGTTTAAAGTTAAAATATTAATCTAATATATAAATATCGCATATTATTTTTTTTTTAACCTTAATATGTTCTTTTGATTAAGATTAGTGTTAATATTTTCGCCAATTTCATTTTTGATAATTGCAAATTATATTTATTCTAATATTATAAAGAGGAAAAATGTATTGTTCGTTTGCATCGAAGATATGTTTTTGTTGATATATAAGACAGGTTTTAAAAATTATTTCATCTACGGGAAGATACATCATACTCATATGACATAAGCTAGAATTAACGAGAGCGATATTACTTACAGATAAAATAGCTGACCTGCTTATGAAAATTCTTATTTTTTGATAAAGTTTTAAAGAGATCAATGTAAAGAATCTAAACACATGACGAGCTTGGTATAAGATAGCATTGTGTTACGGATGAACAATCTACCTGCTCGAAACAAGTTCAAACGTGTCGAGCAAGTGTCGAAATCGATATGTTTTTGATGTAAAATCAAGACAAGAATTTTGTTTCTTATTGTGTTTTTTTTATTTATTTTAGGACTTCTATTCTGCCAATTTCACGTCACGTCATTGACACCCCATAATTACGTTAAAACCAGTTCTTTTTGATATTATATACCAGTTCTTTTTGACACATTTCTTGTGTGCCGATCATGAAGTAACCTAATTAACTCCAACTTAACTTTGCTATTCTATTAAAAACGTTAAAATAATAAGTTGTGAATGAAAACGAGAAAACTGATTAGTCAATTTAACAATTGGGTTTTTTTCCGTATTAGAATTAAAGAGAAAGCACTAAAAAGCACCTCACTAGATGGCCACTCTAACAAAAGTTGATTTTTGCAGGAAACGAATGGATCAAAGGTAGTCATTTCCTCAACATTCAAAAACTGATATTTGCAAAGATCGAAACTTAGATATCAATACAAATAACAAAAAGTACAAATAGAATATGAGTTGTTTATTAAGTTTTGAAAATTAATTTACTTTATACATGAAACAAAACCAGAAGGGTTGTCATGGAGAAATTAAGTAAATACCGTAGCGACATCTAGTTTGATTCCGGGAACTATTTTTCTTTAAATACTTCCTCATTTGCATGGAATTTTTCATTTTCAGTCTTATTCCAATCTTTGTTAAAAAAAATTAAAATATTCTGAAATTATATACATTTTGTAATGGAAATTTATATAATCTTATTATTTAAAGAATTATTTTGACCACCGAAATTGGCGAACCACAGAAATGTATTTTTGACATAGATATTCTAATGGAAATGATATCTTACAGACCTATCTTAGACCTACATTCATTAACTATGAGACTAAAAATTCCAATTTTCTTCACATTATCATTAACTTATACTGTTAACTATTGGATTAACCTACTAAAATACTTATTTCATTTTTGTTGAAGTATTTTGTCCTGAGGACTCAATATTGTTCATCGAAAGTAATTGTGAATAATGCATGGAAATTAGAAATTGCTATTGAGATTTTTTTCTTAGAATCTAATAGTCTTACGATATAATTGAAGTGTCTGCATTAGATACATGATTCTATTATATGTAAAAAAAGATGTGGTGTAATCTCTTAAGCAAAACTGTGTTTTCACTTGAACTTATCGCCTCGAATCAAAACCTACAGGGTATTTACCGTAAACTCGGAATCTTTAATTTTGGTACGAAGTGAAGTCGTATGCCACAGATAATGGAAAAATTACGAAACAAGTAATTAAGAAAAAAGTTTTTTTAATAAATGCCTACAGGTTTTTACGAAACCCTTGGTACGCGAGTCCGATTCGCACTTGACCGTTTTTTTTCATTTCTTCTCCCCAAAAACTTTACAGAGAACATTTTCTAATTAATAATTAAGATGGATTTTGTCCTGTCATACAATATCATTTATACCTATTTTGACTGTCGCTTTTATTTCAGTTATTTTTTATTTATTTTGTGCCCAGCTTTACCGTAATGAGTTTTTAATATATTTTTTTTTGCAAATTGCCTTTTGGGCAATCACAAAAAGATGAATGACATTTTCTCCAATAAAATTCGTACTTGATGAAACTAAAAAATAAGTACAAGAAAAGTTTTTCAAAATCACAAAGTGCTCTCGCGTAATTTTAAATTAAAAGCTTAATTGCGAACATTACAATTTAACCGTCTTTTTGCCGACATCAAGTATGCGGCATTGCTTAAAATCAAATTAGTGGAGTGAAAAGAATTCGAGGCTTGCCGCATTGGAACACGTTAAGTAACAGTTTCTTTTGAAGTTAAAATACTTTAATAAAATTACAGCACTGAACTAGATTAAAGTCATGTATTTTCTGAATATCTGCTTTCAAGTGTATTATAAACTCCATGACTCTATGCTATTTAAAATATATACAAATGTAAAAAGTTTTATCAATATTGATTTAACTTAAAATTAATAAATAAAATAAACTTAACTTACATTATAAATCATAAATAATAGACAGATGTAACATTAATTCAGTGGAAATAAATACAAGTAGTAATATAGTATGACAGATGACAGAGCTTCTATTATAATCATTTGCATTGTTCAATATAAGCAACGCTATTTGTAAAGGACAATGTTCAGCCCCCATACATTTTTCGCCTAAGAACCTCTAAGCATGTACTATCACTTTTCGTGTTCTAAAGTATATGTATTTACGTCTAAATACATGTTTAAGTAACGGACACTTCTAAGAAATGTATAAATCAAAAAATATATTTTGGATTTGAGGTTATAATTTTAACAATTTTAGCGCGCGGATCTTTTTAATGTTTGTTTTACTTGCTTTTTGTAGGGAAATGTATGTCTACTTTGCTTTAAATATAGCTAGGTTCTGTAGGTACTTACTTAGCTTGATTTAAAAACAGTTTCGGAGCTTAGATTTCAGGTTTGTGGTTACCGAGATTTCATAACAGACATTTAGTAAACTTCACTATCTTATTGCTTATGAAATTAATCTACAAAAGTTTGCATGCCAGCAACATAGCTTTTTAGGGGGTGGATATTTTTTTAAAATCGGTTATAACCTAGTTTTAGTTTATGTACCTATCCATTACAAGCTGGCATAATATTGGTGTATTCTAGATATATGATAATTAATGACAGTTCCCTTTCTAGCGGAGTCTAGTGAAGTCGTAGTTTATTTCTAATCCTATAAACCTATCTATATTTTACAATCTTGGGTACCTAAAAACAATGGAATATTAATATTTTTTACACTACCTACTTACCTAGATATATATGTATGTATATAGATAAGTAGGCAGTGAAACTATGTCCCGTATCCGCGAAAGGATAGGCCGAGTTGCATTTATGCACGCACATTTCGCGAGTTTTGTTTTTGTTCTACGTAATAGATGGCGATTCTTGCTGTATCGGGAGCATGTCTATACTCCATGCTGCAAATGAGAATCTACTAACAGAAAAGTGCAATAACACTGCTAGAACCGAGAATAGACTACCTCGTCGATTGTTTGTTGTTGTTGTCAAACAAAACTTCAAAAGTTCAAAACAGTCTAAGTCAAACGTATGTAAAAGAATAAATGAGCGCTTCCAGCCGCTTAAAAATCTACGAACATTTTGAGTCTCGTTTTAATGTCAAGCGCTTTAAGTGCTCATTGGTTGATTATACATCAAATTGTGCATAGATCCTGATTTGTCAACTTATTAAAATACTAGTGGACGCCCGCGACTTCGTCCGCGTGGAAGTCGGTATCCCGTGGGAGTGAGAAGTTTTCCCAGTAAAAAGTACCCTATGTGTTATTCTGATGTATAACCTATATTGCTGTAAAGTTTTATCCAAATCCGTCCAGTAGTTTTTTCGTGAAAGAGTAACAAACATCCATACATCCATACTTACAAACTTTCGCCTTTATAATATTAATAGGATGGTGGCAGCATTTATTGAAGCTTATTAAATGTATTGATATTACTTTTTAATGTAATTACAAAAATGGGCAGTGTCTGTTTGATTTTAAAAGCTGATATATTAATCATAAAATATGATAAGAATTATGATATACAAGATATTCTTAGAGGTTCATAGGCTAATTTGGACATTGTCCTTTCAGCGATAAGCACATCATCGAACATAGCGCTCTCTCAACATTGAGGTTCTAAATGAAATAAAAACTTTATCAAGTTTTGAAGCAGTTTTATTTGATTGAACCTCTAATACTGCGACAGCATTGCCTTCGACGCTGTATTTTTAACGTAATAGCAAAGCTGAACTGATTTGAGTTTGAGCCGACGGATTCCACTCTGGTATCCACTAAACAATACCCAAAAATCAATAAATATTCTTGGAATTCACGCATTTCATCTCTTTTTAGGTTGTTACTATAGTTATTATAAAACAATAAAGGACTGTACAATTTCTAACTTAAAAAAAAAATAAGTTTAAAACCTCAAACTCAACTACAGCTACAGCAGCTATGCCACTGATCATAATAAAACAAACTGTTGTGGCATACGACTACTCTGTCCTTTAGTTATCGCTATTATATACATCTATCGCTATAAAATATTATTTTTGTTTTAAACTTTTTAGAGCATGATTTAGTCGGCTTTTAGTTTTGAACTTATTTTTATTAAATTAATTTTATATGTTTAATCAAACTCGTAATCAAAAACTATCAATATGTATAAATTCAAAATCTGCTAATTAATCTCGAACGATTGGGTAATATTTTTTTAGTTTCTTACTTTATGCTTTCTAGAGGGCACTGTTGCTAATTTCATGTAACGTCATATAGCCCTTAGCACGCGGACAACTAAGATATTTCTAATGATGCCTCATTTGTCCAGTTATGATGAGTAGTTTCGAAATTATTAGAGAACAGATGAACATTCTTAGATAAATACTTACAAACATACCGTCCAAAATCGTAAGCCTCCTTTTTGCTTCGCCACCGTAGTCGGATAAAAATGTGGCAACCTAATGTACTCTCGTTTCTACCATAGACATATGGCTTTGACAAAAATCTCCTTTATCAATATGCATTTTTAATACACACAATTTCAAATTAAAACAGATTTCTGCTTTTAAATATGCAAATATTTTGTGTATTCAAAAAGTTATATTTTCCGACTACTATTAGCGCAATGAACTCTATCGAAGCATTCCATTGTATCGCGAGCAACTGCAAATATTTTATATTACAAAATATGTGGAACGAAAATGAGAATCAATTTTAATATCTCGCATTCCCCAGATATTCAATATACATATGTATTGAATGTATTATTATTTTGAATCGAAAACGTTGATTGTTTTTAACGTTGGTTAACTTCGGTTCTACTCTTTTTTCTAACTAGCGCAGAAACTATGTAGTGAACCCTTCCCCAATTAAAAAATTAACGCGTTTAAGCGTTTTGTTCAGCAATATAATTGATGTGTATATTTTTCTTATAACGCGATTGACCCTTATTAGCCTTTTTCCCAAATGGAGTTCGATAAAACAAACAAATTAATTTGATTCGAGTTTGATGGTGTAGAACTCAATCACTATTATGAAACTACATTTATTAAAGAGATCGAATAGAACACTACGAGAACACGTAGTTTACATACGTGTCACGTACAGCTACAGATGTTGTTTTAATAAAGGAAAAGAGATCTTTACCCATACAGTCTAGTATTAGATGATTTTTCTCTTATATTTTCATCAAAATGTTGGTGTTAAACATACAACACTTCACTGCCTTGTGGAGCCAATAGATTACGGAAAATTCCAAAGGTAAAAAGTGAATAGCACATCCACATTTATGAAACAAAACTCACTATAAACAATAAAATATTTATTTTTTTACAAAAACAATTTAATAATTTTGGTATAAGGTTTAGAGTTCATTTAATTAGGTCTGATAACTTTTTGACAGTGCGAGTCATAATGGTCTCGGCTTGGCAACACATGAAAATGATTTTTATTACGATTGGATAGAATTTAACTATTCACTTAGTTGAATTGGTTTATGTGAAAAAATAATAATAGCAAGAAACGTGTAGATAGATATCAATAGATCTAGTATTATATGTTAATATATAAAAGATACTCTTAAAAATAAAGAATACTTAGTATAATTACTACTTTATGTCTGAAAGAACTGTTACTTTTTTATCTTAGTTTATTTTGATAATTCTACTGAGACAATCCTTATATTGGAACTGGTAATAAACATTACAATGATAAAACATTTAGTTTCTTCAAATCAATTCATATATAAATGAAGTAATATGACCGTGTCTGTTAAGCATTGTTAGACAATAACTTTTTTATTTTTATTTAATACGTGAAGCGAAAAAATTATCACCTTTTAGAGAAAATTATGCGATCGGCGGTACATTACCATTGGCACAGTAAAATGTTTATATGAAAAGAAGTGAAGAATGTTAATACTTGATAATGATAGCAACGCGTAAAAGCTACACCAAGATTTAACTATCAAAGCGCTTTAGTCCGTTCGAAAGTCGTTTTATAGAACAGAATTTTTATTAAAAAACTAATTTAGAGAATGGTCTTCGAGAAAATAAAAATTGAATCGTGATCATGTTTATATGGACCACTCGTCCCAAACTAGTATTACGTCGAACAATGTATTCGAAAGCACGTTCTATTTGCAGTTCATGTATTCCGCTGAACAAGGCTCTCGATTCTGTTTGCCATAACTCAAAATGCACAATAGGACTTTTATCGGGAACTGAATAAGCGAACATATTAAAGAAGAATCCAAGATTTCTCTTTGCATTTACAATTTTAACGTGGAAATAGTGAATTAGTGAGCGCTTGTGTAAGTTTTTTGACGTTTAAGTTCACTGTCGGTCGTGATAGGGTTAAAAATCTACATTGCTATTAATAAACAAGGTTTATCATCAGAGTAAATTTTCGCTAAAATTTAAATTTTAATGTTAGTCCAAATTCATATTATACAGAGAATAAGCAAACCTACTACCTTCTAGGAGTATATTACTGTCGTAGAACTTCGTGTTAGGTTAATTTTTATTAAGTCTCTGTTTAATAATATTAATTTTGACTAATACTAAGTGCAGTCACAATAACACTGTTAGTGTGGAGCCCGATATAGCGCCCCTAGCGGTAACTACCAAGAACTACAAATCTCCATCCAAATCATTAACGCGCTCACTGGTGAACGCGTTGACATATAACTTACACTTGGTTACCACTCTGTTATAAAAACAATCTCGGCGTCAAACGCAGCGCTTTCGTAGAATAGAGCTGCGATCAAATAAAACCTACTTTAAATGTAATTAAGCTTTTATTTAATTGAAGCTTTATTCTGTTACGGCGCTGCTCTTGATGTCAAGTTTGAGGTTGATTTGTGAAAATAGGGTAGCTGCTCAAAACAATATCCTTCACATATAAACTCACAAATGAGAAAATGAAACAGTCAAGTTAACTTGATTTGAAACCTTAATTCATTATTCTTAATACAAAATGCTTAAAAAATCCACTTGGTCCCAGGCACCCTGATATGGGAATCGAACTCACCTTTCGCAATCCGCCCAGATTGGATGGATAGACCAAGTGTATTTTTTAAGCATTTTGTATTAAGAATAATTTTCAGTGTGGCATTATGAATGCAAAATTAATCAAATAATAACCTTAATTGACGGTAGAGTACAAAATCACTTGCTGAAATTTAACATTAGTAACTTGACGTGCTTAGATTTATTATTACGATATTAATTTCTTTTGTATAATTAATCAATAAATAACGTGCTTAGGTTTATTATTACGATATTAATTTCTTTTGTATAGTTTTTTAATAATTAATCATTAAATACATTATTATTAGAGATGCCTGTGCCCCCAACAGTGGGGACACTATTAGACCGATGATAAAATTTTATTATGCGTGTTTCAGATAAACAGGGTAGGCAATAAACGGGATCTTTCCCTATTTTTTATTTCGATACTAACATTTTCATATTTTAATTTGTAGCAAATAAATAAAAACGAATGTGTCATGAACCTTTAAATGTATACAGTAGGATATCATACATAACCAAGAAACTGTGCTTACTTGATTTTATACTTGGATTAATATATAACTACTAAAACATTTGAGGAGTTAATAATAAGTTTTAAGTATTTTAAGGGATAAAACCCTCTGTTCACGTTATTACCTATTTGTTTTTACCGATATCCTCTCTAGAGTCCGTATGAACAGAGTTGTTGCTATAACATCAGATTTTGTTATTATTAAAATATCTTGACTACAAAGTTCCACTTCGAGTTCTTTTGTTTTTTATTTTTATTTGATAGGGTACAAGTAGTACTGAGTAACGTAAAATACACTGTTACAAACCATACTCAAAGAATAGGAAAATCAGCAATGGAATTGATTGAGTAGGAAAAAAAAATGATTATGAAAATTTAACAATTTATGGGAAAAAGATTTGCTCTTGTAAGTAGTAGCAATAGAAAAAAATAGGAATAGATTCCTAAATACAAATCAATCATTCAATCCCACCGTGAATGTAACTGATAGTTGAAGATAATGAGTTCATGCAATACCTTTTCGACAGGGTCTGTCCCGTAAATTGGATTCGTATAGTGATAGGTAGATTATCTGAATTTAATATTGCGACTGTACAGAACAGATGAGCGAATAGCGACGTAATACAAAATCGATATGTAGGGATATGAAACCGGCAACTTATATTATAGAGGAAACAGATCAGTAAAAGCCTACTTTAGCGCTCTCGTCAATTCACATTAAAATTATCCCAGGAAATTTAATGTAAATATGACCGTATCACTGAACTTTATAATCAACTTAAACGCAGATTTTTGAGGATAGTATACACTCTCTTCAAAACGTTATTTATTCTTTAAATTTTAATGATACCGTTTTTTGAATGCTCTATACATCTTCGCCGGTTTGACTTGTAGACAATTTAGCAGTGAGTCCGCCTTTTGCTATGTTATAGGCAATAAAGATTAAATAAATAAATAAATGTGAGCTAATTAGTCAATCAAATCTTGATAATACATACATTATTATGTTACGAAAGTCAACATGACGATTGGAAATATAAAACACTTTATTTTTGTCAAAATTTGACACGCTCACAGAAAGTGGTGTCATTTACTATTTATAATAATGACAGACAAAAACATATAAAATTTATAATCATCATCATCATCGTCAATTCAGCCGAGAGACGCCCACTGCTGGGCATAGGCCTCCCCCAAAGATCTCCAAAGCGATCGGTCCTGCGCCTCCCGCATCCAGCATATATCCATCCAATTTATAATAATAAAATGTATTTATCAAAAAAAATAGAAAAGCTATATAAAATATAAAAATGAGGTCGTTCCAAGTAAAGAGTTTACTCTAAAACATTTTGTCTAACTTCTAAAACAAAGATGTGAATTTTTGTTTGAAAAAAAAAATTATTTTAACCCTTCTGAAAAGTTATGATTTATCCGCCAATTGAAGCCAAAGATATCGATAACCCGACGTACAGTCGTGTGTACATCATTTTGCATAAGTTGGAGATTGAAAACTCTTATAGAACGATTATATGAAATAAAAAAAAAAGATAAAATGAAGACAACATAAGACCATTTAGAGATTAGAAACTCGGCATTGTTATCGCGCTCATCGGAAATCGTGAAATTTAAATATAAAAATCAAAATTAAAGGCATCGTGGTAGGTGAAAAATATTTCCAAGAAAAATCCATTTATTGCTTTTTTTGTTCAAATAACTTATAACTTTCAAAGACTCTTGAAATTTATAAGGTTTAAGTTTGTATTATATAAGAAAACATTTTCAGTGATATAGATAATCGGATTAGTGATTAGAATCCCTATTCTATATCTATGAAAGGAAATTTATAGTATAGGTACAAAACAATTCTAAAAATCACTTTTATTACACGATTTACGACTTAAATTGGTACGCATAAATAAACGAAAATAATTTATAAAAATCAAAGATATTTTTTTAACATTCTGACCTCTTAAAGGAAATTGGGTTACAATAAAGAGAAAGTATTGTATAAAATAGCTCGGTGGCGTAGTGGATAAGCGCCGCGGCCCGCGATCGTAGTCGTTAAGCAACTTTCGCAAGGGTCGGTCACGGGATGGGTGACCAAAAAATTATTATCTCGAGCTACTCCGTGCTTCGGAAGGCACGTTAAGCCGCTGGTCCCGGCTGCATTTGCAGTCGTTAATACCCTCAAATCCGCATTGGGCCAGCGTGGAGGGTCATGGCCCATCCTCCTTAACCATCCATAAGTAAGGCCCCTGCAGTGGGGACGTAAAAAGGGCTGGTGATGGTGATGATTATATAAAAATTCGGAACACACAAAAACCCGCCTACCAAGATACTGGCTTTCGCCAGCGGCTTTACCCGTGTAGTCCCTAGGGAAATGTTTATAGGGATAAAATTCATCAAAATTCGTTCAGTAGTTTCGACGTGATTGACAGACAAACATCCAAACAAACATTCACATTAATAATATTAGTAGGATGCTTTGAAATATTTTCATTTTTTATAAAAAAAATAATAGCGCCCGTTTTTTATACATTTTATACAGAAAAAAAAATAAAAAAGCGTCATCAGTGCACGTACTTTTAGTAGTATTGTTCATAGAACACATTTACGAAGATCATTTTTAAATATTAAAATTATAAATTGTAGTAGGTATATTGAGAAACAATGGAGCATGATTACTTCTTTAGATTTACTAAGGGAAAGAAAGGCAGTTTCTAATTTTTTCTTACGTACCTAACGGTAAAAATAGTATTACGTAATAAATGAATGACGCCGTAGAGAACTTCGTTTTCAGACGTACAAGACAACGCCCCATATTTAGCACAAACATCTTCCAGTATTTTCATCTACTTATTTAAAGTTTGAAATTTCCATCTGTCTAAAATGTTTTCAAAGGGATTGGCTTCAACTTTGGCACTTAAGGTCGAGACTAATGTATCTTGGAATCGAAGGAACGCTGTTCATTAACACTGTCTAGACAATGTTGGTGAAGTGGTGACAGAATAAAGAAGAAGTTAAATGAAAAATAACACGAGATAGGTAAAAATGATACCCGAAAAATAAATAACACTTATAATAATAAAAAACTTTATAAAATAGTTATTTAAGATACGAGTGCGGAAAGTAAGGTTTTACGAATAAGGGCCAAAAGGATTGGCACGAATTCGAAAAACCTTTTACGCTCAAGTCTCTTACAACATTTTTCAATGCTTTTTGCGAGGAAATAAAACAAATATATAGGTTAATAAAACTAAGTATGTATTAAAGGTAAAAATTAAACGTGATATTTGAACATGTTTTCGTGTCATAAATTTTTATTTGAAAATATTCGTTCTAGGCTCCTTGAAATGCCTCCTTTGCCTCTAAAATTTGACATATTTTCATTTTTTTTTTCTTTGGTTCTCGGCCAAAAAAATATAAAAAGATACTTTTAAGCACGTGTGCAGTAAAGGATTTCAGTACATTATTAATTAACACGTGTTTAAAGACTCATTTTCGGTGTTTACAATAGATTAAAAAAATAGCGCTTTATGAGCAACTGCATTGAAAAAGTTGTTTTTATAAAAAATGCTTAAAAAATACATATTTATTTCGGCTGTTTGGGTGGATTGCATGAACATTGATGAAAAAACGGCTTTGTAGTAGCATGAAAGTAACAAGTGCTTTAAAGATTCGTCAGTCCTGTTAGATCCTGGGTAGCTCGGTGTTAAAAGCAGTCGCCTGGATTTCGAAAAGTCATGGGTTCGAGTCCCATCTCATTTTTCATTAAGAATATTCTTGAGTATAGCATTGTGAATGAAAATTGATCATAACTTTTGAGCAATATTTAATACATTTTTTAAATAAATATAAAAGGTATTTTGGACCTAAATCAGACTACTACGACAGTTCATTTTATTATATCTTATCATAGCTGAAAGATAAGACCTGACGACTTCTTACAAAAGCTATTATATTTAAGAAAAGTCTGGACAATTAAGTTTCAAAACAATATTAAAACATAATATAATGTGACAATATCTAATAGGACGTATGACGACAAAAATATTTTGTTTACTTTTGTGACCGGGAACGTTTGGGTGGTTATAGTTACAAAGTATTACATTTATCAATTAATATTAAATGGATAATCATTTCTAAATTCATGTTATAATAGCTACTCTGATGTGACATAGTTGACATGAATATTTCTAACTTTATATTTAACTAGTGGACGCCCGCGACTTCGTCCGCGTGGAAGTCGGTATCCCGTGGGAGTGAGAAGTTTTCCCAGTAAAAAGTACCCTATGTGTTATTCTGATGTATAACCTATATTGCTGTAAAGTTTTATCCAAATCCGTCCAGTAGTTTTTTCGTGAAAGAGTAACAAACATCCATACATCCATACTTACAAACTTTCGCCTTTATAATATTAATAGGATGTAATTTTATAATAGAAAGCTAATTAATTTTTACATAAAACAGTTTCAATAATAAAGTTGGCGGGCATCTTTTGCTCGAGTTCGATCCATCGGCTTTGTAAGTCTTTTAATTAAATTTCATTGAAGTTTTTCGGTGCGGTGACCAATAGCAGGATATTAAAGTAACCAGGAGCGCTGAATAATTCATTGCATCACATATTTAAACTCATATATGTATCTGATTCCGCAGGCAAACCCTGTTTTATATGATTTTGTGGAACTATATATTTCATTATAATATGTAATTATGTTAAGATTAAATTAAATAAATAATAAATGTTATTGTAAGCTATTTACTAGAAAACTACTAATTATAACAGTTTTACCAAATCGTGTTTGATGAAAGTGAAACTAGACATGCCTAGAAACTAGAAACTGAAACTAGACTAGACAAAGAATAGTCATCGTAGGCGACTCCTAAGTCTTGTGAAAACGAGCTTAAGCCAACAACATAAATAAAGAATATCAAATGAAGGGGCTTAATTAACACATTTGAAAAATTAGGTCCTTACATATGAAATTAGTGTTTGTATGGGAGGAACAAAAAGTCGAATATTTTTTAATATAACATATTTATTTAATCAAAGTATAAACCATTGTTATCTATGCACTTTTGCCATCTCATAGGTAGTTCATTGATCCCCTTACTAAAAAAACTATTCGGACGGGAATCAATAAAATCTTTGAAGGCGATTAGCACTGCTCCACTATGCCGGAGTTGATTTTTTCCCGTGCAAGAAGTTATCCAAATTTCGAAATAAATGGAAATCTATTGGAGCAAGGTCCGGGGAGTACAGTGGATGTCTTAGAGATTCCAATCGAAGCTGTTCTAATTTAGTAGCCGTCTGTTGTCCAGTGTGTGGTCTAGCGTTGTCGTGAAGTAGCAGTGGCATAGAGCGATTTTGTTTGATAGCTAGTTTTCTAGCATGGTTTGCAATTGCTGACAATAGAAATCTGCCGTAATCGTCTGGCCAGATTTGAGAAAACTGTAATGGACGACACCGGCACTAGTCCAATAAACGCTTACAAGTAACTTTTTGAGGTCAATTTTCGCTTTAAGCAGGATTTGGCTGGCATGCCAGGGTCCAATCATAGCGAAGAGCGCTTCCGATTATCGAAGAGAATCCACTATTCATCACAGGTAAAGATTCGATTTAAAAACCCTTCATTATTGTGCCAGTTAAGTAATGTAACGCAGAATTCGAAGCGCGTTTGCCGGTTTGCTTCACTCAATTCGTAAGGTGGGTAACCTTTCAAGCTTTTTAATCTTTCCAATTGGCTTCAAGTGCTTTAAAACAGTTTTATCACTAACACCGCAGTCTGCAGCTAACTCGGACGTGATTTGCGATGGATCTGCTTGCACAATAGCCTTCAATTCTTCATTATTAACGTTCACGGGGCTTATTCTGCAGGTCGAAATTTCCAGAACGAAAACGTTGGAACCAAAAAAGCACTGTGTTTTCTATTGCTACACAACCGCCATACACATCATTAACCCTTCGAGCCGTTTCCGAAGCACTGGTACCACGGTGGAACTCGTACTCGTTATAACACGATATTTCAAGTTTTCCATTTTTTAAACTGGGTGACATAAATAGGACAAACAGTACGACAAAACGCCAATTTCATATATAAGGACCTAATATAAATATATATTGATAGCTTTTGCTTGCGATATTGCTTAAATACACCGGAAAATAAATTAAAAAATAAGTTCAAAAACTAAAACACGACTACAGCTAAATCACGCACTAAAAAGTTTGAAACAAGAAATTTATTTTACAGTGATAGCTATATTATAATTATTTATTCGATTACGAAAAGACAGCGTAGTCTTATGACACTGACCATAATAATAAATCGAACTATTGTGGTATTTTTCAAAATGCACTGAGTGAACCATTGACAAATAAAGCAAAATTTATATGCGACATGGTAAGTCATCGATTTTGTTGTTCTCTCTGTCATTATTTTAAAGCTGTAGGTAATGTTTATTTAGGGTACGATAGAACATATCTTAAAGATAAAAGTCCTTAAAAATGTCGTTTGAAATAAAAACTTTGTCTCTCTTCGTAAAACACAAAAAAATGCGTATAAAGCTAAATTCTTCGTTACTTTGAATCATCGGCTAAAGAAGGCCATTTCAATTATATTCAAAGTGACTTAATCTAGATGCTCCGGACGCTGGAGTAAACACACATCAATTCGTATTAACGCGGCTGCGAAAAGCTGTTAATGCTGTTAAAGATCTTTATTGTATTAATTCTTTGTCGTATTAAAAAGTAATTTCTTTAAACAATAATATTTTTTATTCAAATCGTCAACAACTGAACTTAACATAGCTTTTAAAGCAGTCATCTTTGATTTAAAAACTGGCAAATCGTTTTATAACTCACCCTTTTCTTTTATTTACTCATTCAATTCTCTTTCTGTGATGTAAACAGAAAAAAATGTATCAATAAACAAAAGAAATATTAATAGACCATTTTACAAAGTTTTATTTACTTAATTTCTAATTTAAGAATGCTTTTAATATTTTTGTCATTGTCAAAAACTGTAATCGACCTCCTAATGCAGTTAGTATATAATATCATAATAATAAATGTGGTAAAGATACATTTTGAGGGTTCCGTATCCAAAGAATAAAATTAATATTTAAGCGGGATTCTCATACAACAAACGTGATTTATTTCCCGTTTTTTTTTTATAAATAATTCGTGCGCGAGTCGGACTCGTATTGATCGGTTTTTAATTTTTATCTCGCATATTAGCATGTTAAAAGAAGAAAGAGAAAAGACCTGGATATGATTTACCTATAAGAAAACAATATTAAAACTTCCTGGATGTACACAAGCAATTCTCTAAAAAGAAATATAAGCGACATTAAATTCTAGATATAGATTTCTAAGTCCTAAAGTATTTTTATTGGACGATGGACCTCGCGGGTGTGGTAGATTCTTGTAACGCATGCCATGTAAAGTGCCCACATTCGAAAAGTCATTTTACTAGTTGATAGAGCGTATATGTGGGTTACGGAAAATATTTGTAACGTCAGGACCGGACATACTAAAGTAGAGGCATTTGCCTAGGTTGCCAGTGTCAGAGGGATAAAAATCAACATTAATAATGACGACATTTACAATTGAATTTCAGAAGCTGTTGAGTTATTATAATAAATATGGTGGGATATCTTCACAGAGAGTCCACATTTGGTATATCGACCTAAAAACAGACCAACAACAATGAGCCGAAGTCATTAAAAATGAAACTATAAAAACGATTTTAATGTTCCGTGGCCCATACTCTAGTTACCGTTTATTCGTTTCGTTAATGTATATAGTTGTTCTGAGAAAATTATAGCGTTTAAAACGATAAAACGTATTTCGCCCGCCTCCCGCTCTAAAAGCTTCCCACTGTAAATACTGAAACTATCATTTCGTAGACGACACGGTGGAATATAAAAGTTCTTTGTGTTGCTTTCAACTTTTCGTTACGAAATCACAAGCGAATTTTTCTTTAAATTAAAGACGTTGTATTAAGTTTACATATATAGCTTCGGATTATAACGCACAATGAAACTTGAATAAGGAAGGAATTATATTATGTGGACCTATGATGGATTCTAAAACTCAATTTATAATAATACTTGCATTAGTTATTCGAAATTTTCAGTGTAAAATAACTGTACATTCCGATGACAAAGATAACCATAAACTATTGTTACAATGTATAACGAAAATTACTAAATCAAATTTCATATACGCTCCAACAATTAGTATCAATGAAAATAATGAAATAAATAATTTAACAATACACGAGTACACTCACGATTTCATCGACCAGCTCATACATATGACTTCTAAATACAACATGCCGACAATAATTAACAGTGATGAAATCATAGAATCAATGTATGTTCCAGAAAAACATTTGCTATCGATACAGTATATATTAAACTGTGATACGTTATTAAACGAAGAATTCCGAAACATTAATGAGACAATAAAATATTTGGTGATTATATTTAATACATCAGAAGCGTGTGACTCAATTCTTTTTAATAATGTTTCTCGTCATATTAGCAAATATGAGATGACTTTCCTTAAACTGACATATGATAATAACTATGATATACTAACTTTTATACCAAAATTAAACTCAACAGATTGTAAAATGCAATTTAACATATCATACACGTCTATAGCTGATTGTGCTTCTGAAGGAGATCTCATAATATTTCCTAACAAAGAAACTCAGAATGATGATATGATGGGTTGTCCTTTTAGAGTGGGAATGACAACATACATTCCGTTTTCTAAAATCAAAGATATGGATACAATGCAACTAATGGATCCTATAAAATATAATGATATAAGAGGATGTGACGTAGAACTCATGAAAATTATGTCAGAGTACTTCAACTTTACAATACAATACTATTTTATTTTTGATAATGAAGCCAAAAGCGAAATTTCTACAGAGTTTTTGAAATTCCTCCTCAATGGTACTCTAGATGCTTGTGCTGGTGGACTGTTCAGAATATACGGCGATATCGTCGATTACTCTGGCGTTTATGGAAGACAAGCGTTCATTTGGATGTATACCGTAAAAAGGAGCGCCAGATCCTGGAAGAGCTTCGTCGGCAATATGAACGGCTTGTATATTTTTATTGTGTTCTATTTCTGCTTCTCATTTATATGGTACTTACTACATGCATTTGATAAGCAAGCTATACCGATTAGTAACATCATGTTGTACGGCTGGGGTGCCCTGATTGGTACTTCTTCATTATATAAAGCACAAAATTTAAAACATAGGATAACAAATATCTTCTATTTGATAATGTGCTTACATCTTGTTGCTTATGTTAACATCCAGATGTATTCTTTTCTAACAATTACCAGTCCACCCACTATTTATAAAACAAACGAAGAAATGTACAAATCAAATCTAATACCATATCTTGATCCGAAAAGTAAATATTTTGTCCACGATAAACAATATGAAACGTTCGCTAATACTTCAGTGGATTGTGATTTCTTTACGGACTGTGAAAATAAGATTATGGGACACAATGGCGTCACTTTGACAGTAGATGGAAGATTCATGTTGTTTCAAGCAAAAACTATTGTGGATGATGAAGTTGGAGTATTAAAGGTTTCTGAAAATATGCTGACTGTCTACCATGAGATATTATTTAGGAAAAATGTTACTATAACGAAGAAGTTCCAGAAGATTATGACTAGACTAGGGGAGGCTGGCATAATGGAGCGATTGTATCATGAAGGTATAGGGATACTGTTGGAATCGAAATTGCTTAGTGCGACAAAAAATATTATGAGTTACAGTTACAGCTGTAAGGTTGGATGTAGTATTAAATTGTCACAGAGTGCGGGAGCTTTTTACGTTTGGTTAATTGGATGTGCAATATCCATACTTGCTTTTATAGTAGAAATCACTGCAAAAAGAGAACAAAAATAAATAATTACACTATTAAGTATTTGTTAAATATTTCAATTACAGAGAAGGCAATAATTATTTTTCTTTTCACTTTATCGATAACTTTTATCACTTATATAATCGAAAACGATGTTGAATTTAAAAGTGTAGATAGTGAATGAGCATTAGGAGCAACTTGGTTTTTTTAAGTTCTACTTAACTAATTAAAAACTTGTGGTATGCCCCGCCCGCCTTTGCTAATCTACTCCAGCTTTTTCAACTACGTGACTTTGTGTTGATCAGTGTTATTGTTCTTAATCAAAATTCACGAAGCTTTCGGTAAGTTTCAAAAGATATATTACATACTTTGAATCTATTTTTCTAAACATTTATTTAATCCACGATTTTCTGTTGTTTCACTAATATACCTTTATTAGAGTTCCGTACTACAAAGTGTTCACTCGGTATTCTGTATGTCTGTCTATCGCTACCGTATTTCTCCGAAACTACAGGAAATTGTGATGTTTGTCCATAATGATTCACATTTACTATTAAGAGGGGGCTTAAAGCCACAAGACTGTCCATATCTATTACACATAGGAATAGAGGGTGGTCAATACCTCAGCAAAACCGGTTTTTAACTCGCAAACTTTCACGATTACTATAAAAGTTCTGCTTAATTGCTTCGGTTACAGTACACACATATTTATCGATTTCCCCTGTAAAAATAAGAATATAATTAATTACAAACCAAAATTAAGTTAAGGAGAAACTTTTCGATTTATAAATTTATAAAACATTTTGACTGTAACAGAACCTAGAAATTTGATGTGGTTATTATAAAATTTAATTTGATTTCTGTTTGTGAAAATTCATTTTTTTAAATTATTGAATGACTTTACGCAAACTTATTGTAGTGAGCTCAAATTCCTAAGATAATTAAAATAATATTTTAAAACACCAACATAAACAAATCCAAATTTAGTATAATACTAGGAATATATTTCAACAAAATAATATTCCAAACGTTATCGCCTGCACAGAGGAAATGAGTTTTTCAGATAAGCTCTCGTCCTATTTCAATTTTCGTCAGCATTCAATATTTACAGTTTACAATATTTCACTTTTTGTAACTGTAATGGTTTATATTTACAATTGGCTACTTTTAACAATGTGTAAGCAATATTTCGCCAGTATTTGATTGTATGGTGAGCATGATAACTCTAATTCAGGGGAAAATATGTAATGATTTTTAAAACCTTACATAAGTCATTTTCAATAATTATACTTATGTCCTACAATTTTTTTTTATATATATATATTTTATAGTTTTACAAAAATATATTTTCTTGAGAAAACAAATAATATTATATCCCTAAAAAGAGGAAGAAACAAGAATTTCTCAAAAAAGTTATCAATTTAATATGTACTGCAGTATTTTTTTATATATTCATCATGAAACGTCTAGAATCAATAATTTGCTTCAATCCTATTAATAAGCCCAACTCAATTTCAATAAGCAGGTTTTTTTAGTTATAAATTGGTCTTGCATCTTGTAATTTTTGTGTAGGCATGTTCCTAATTAAGAATAGAATAGGGGCCCCCCTTTTCTATGTTTGATTAGGGTAGACGTTCCCTATAATTTTTACTAACTAGTACTCAAGTATGTGTATCATCCATCACTCAGATCATAAATTTATTGCAGTATATTTAAGATTTAATACAGTTCTACCAGCAGCGCCGATTGATATAGTAACGGAGAAAATCCAAGGGAAATTCGTGCTGAGACGTCCACCGATACACCTCATGATCCCAGATCAAGAGCCACTATTCCGAAGACAAAAAGATACAACACCTATACCAAATGAACTGTATTTAAAATTTCACGCGAGCCAATACATTCAAGACTATGACCGACCTTTTATTACTCCTGTTAAACCAAAATACAAAGTGCCAAGCCTAAATCACGGTATACAACTATTTAACCGTCAAAACATACCGTTAATGAAGAAAATAATAATGGGAGATGGGCCCAGGCGGCCGCATCCTTATCCTCTAGGTCTAGACGAGAGACCTGCGGATTTACTACCCGTATATGATTGGTACTGGTATTACTCGTACGTCACTTATTCTAGAACTAAACATCCTTTGTTAGCTATACCCACAAAAAAAAGTTTTTATGTATGATATCTGTGGTTTAAACGCAAGGATAACTTAATAAAAATTTTATTATTTTTAAATTTTCATTTATTTACAGATTTTATCCAACATAACAGAGTAGGTACCCCTAGCGTTAAAAAGTAATTATACTGAAACGAGATAAATTCGCGAAACAATTAAATAAAATAATAAAGACATCCTTAACATGTTTAAGAATAAATAATCAAAGATTTCATGTGTATATTACATCAAATTCGAATATAGCTACTGTTATACTATAGAATATGACTTTTGATTTGAAATCTGTGGGTACCATTAAAATTGCGTTTGGTTATAAGTAATAAATAAATAAATATTCAACAACATTACATACATTGCTCAGCTTTCAAAATGAGTAGCTAAAGCCCCCGTATTATGGAGTATCGGAGACAGCGAAGGTACCACACCCAATATACAAGATATGAGACAATACAGAAAAGTTAATTTTATATATTGACCAGACCCGTCTTAAGCACAACAGGCGCCCGGATGCAAGCAATGTTGTGGCGCATTGCTTGCACCCGGCCCCCTCCATTACAGGGAATTTCCCGATGATGGAGGGGGGCGTGGCATCAGCGCAGCGCCCTCCAACGTGCGTCGCCCGGGTGCGTTGCACCCCCTGCACCGTGGGCAAAGACGGGCTTGACCATTTATTGTTCACCAGCTAGCTTTACATAATGTAGGTACATATCACAAAAATGAAAAAAGGTTTGTAAACCATAATATATTAATTATATACTTATATATAATTAATGAACCATAACACAAGGAAGGGCAGACCTTTGCCCAGCAGTGGGATCTTATAGGTTTACCAAAGACCTTATAGGTGCGGCGGCGCGCGTAAAAGACAAACACTTTCTTTGAGTCTGACCGACTCTATAAGTACGTGTGTACATACATATATCGTAAATTTATAGCCATAATTGGTTTGATAAGGTTAGTTAGGAAGGTAAGAAAGTACTGTACGCACTATCACCTAGATCAGCCACCCTCTCAGGCGCTCGAGAGGGTGGCTCCTCCTAGGTCCGGCGCCCGGATGCGGCTGCGCCACTCGCTCCTATGACTAAGACGCCCCTGATATTGACCAGACCGGGAATCGAACCCGGAACCTCAGAGATGGCGACACCTTGAAACCGCCGTGCGAACCACTCTGCTACGGAGGTCGTAAGTAACATCTCAACAAAGGATCAAATGTCCTTAATTTTTTTAAATATACGAGTATAACGTTTTCCATTGACATCAGTTTTCTAAAAAACAAGCTATTTTATTGTGTTCAGTTAAATAAGTAACATATTTCATAATTAAAATAAGCAACCTAAAGTACTTCTAATAAAATATTTCCTGCAAATATTCTAGCAACCCAGAAATTGAAATCATAATTTTCACTTAAAAAGTTATTGTTAATAAGTAATAACAGGCAATTATAAACAATTAATAATTAATTGAAATCTAAGAGCCTAGTTGCACAAAAATGGTAAACATCTAACTTATGAGTTACTAGTTAAAAAAGATTAGCTACTATCTGATCAGCTTATTTTAAAGTGGGCTTAAAAAGGTCATTAATATCAATTTTCATTTTATTAGCAACTATCGCTAATGTAAAGAAATTGATATAATGCGATTACCCACGAAATTTCAGTATTTCATGGATATTTCATGACATGGCATCTTTTTATTACGAAAAAGTTATCGTGTAAAACATAATATATATCTAAAAGGAGTTCGGAAATGACTCACTCGATGACATGCTTCCGAACTTTTTGAATATCTAGAAAATATAGCTTACGTTTTTAAAATCTAGAACAGGAATTTTAGAAATTAACTGACCCTCTTAAAGGTTTGATTTATTGGCAATATTAGCAATTTTAAATACGCCACTTTTCAGGGCGTATTAAGAAAAATGCCAAATTGTGATTGGAGGCAATAATCAAATGTAATTTAGATTACTATAAAGATACTGCACCAATCATATGCCTTTTTGTTGGTTTTTTATTATTAATTTTGCATGTGAGATTTGAGGTTCAAAATTAAAGTTCCAATGCATAAGAATGACAAGTTATTGGGTAGATTACATAAAATAATACAAATTACTAACAAAACATTTTGATTTATTTACAACAGGTTCACGTAGCACTTATTATATTTTAGGAAGACATTTAGTTGAGGATTCAGGGGAAGCATTGTAAAAAAAATATATTACAAAATTGCGTACTTATTCAACAAATAGAATAAAAAATTTAATAAATAAATGTGATCATAAAAGTAGGAAAAATAATTTCATACTCATATTTTTGCATCTGCGATGAGAATGGTTATTTATTACAATGAACTAGGCTTTGCTTACAGATAATTTGACTAGCGTAAGGTATCACTTTAATTTAATATTAGATAATGTTCTTCTAAAGCCTCCTTAGGGTATTTTGTAAAACAACATTTACTTTCGAACTGTAACTTTCTAATGAAGACCAACAGAAGAAGACTAAAAAAGAAACTGGAATAACAACTCGACCAAATATGGTGAACAGAAGGTAATTAATCTTCTTTATCTGCCCAAATACTGTCACCATTGACTTCTGTCGTGCCTCGGATATACTTCTTGACTATTGGCAATTTGTACATATAAACTGAGAGAACGGATCCAGCGCATGCACCTAACCAATAAACGACTGCGTGCTCCAATAGCGAGTGGCCTTCGCATCCAGCTTTCAATGAAGTTGCGAGAACTGGGTTGAAATATCCCCCAGAATACTCGAAAGCTGAAAATAACAATAATAAAATATTTAACAGTTTTCGAGGAGGATTTTATTTATTTTGATGACATAACAAAGAGAGCATCCTAGCATCAATCAGTACAATAGACTAATTGTCTAATTTCAAAGTGTATCATAATTCTTTTCAAAGATATAGCTATGATGACAGCAATTTATAGAATTATATAACTTTAAAGTTGCAATCGCTTTTGAAACAATCTAAACACATTTAGCAAACAACTCTTTCGTTTGACATTTGTCAGTAGCTTTCAAAGATATTTGCGCATAAAACTTGAATTAGAAAATACTTAATTAACAATATCGTCTATTTAAAATCTTTTAGAAAATCGTCGTCTTATCACATTAATCACAGTCACACAACGTCAATAGTTGTAGCGCGAAATTCGTAAATATCTTTCAAATATTAAATTGAAAGGGGTTGCGAATGATTATAATTGTTTTTTTTAGAACCCAGGTTCCTGAAACCTCTAAATCTACTTTTGTTTAAATAAATAAATATTAGACAACACCACATATATTGCTCTGATCCCAAATTACGAAAACTTCGAATACTAGAAAAAGGGAAATCTAAAACAACAAAAATATCACAACGCGTATTTATGTAACAATTGTATCTATAATATCAAACATAATTATTGTAACAATGTATTTAAAGTATAAAGCCCTAAATTTAATGTATACTTCACTGAAAATAAAAATCTTATATCTATGATATATACAACATTTAGTGAAATATGAAGTGGCTAATGGGTCTTAAGCGTATTTAAATGCCTAACAAAGCATGGATTTTTTTTCGATAATAATATTACTGTGAGTAAATGAACCGATAATTTTGTGAATGATGTATTACCATGCATATTATGCTATGTTTTATAAATTATTAGTTGACACTTAATTTACAATGTACCTTTTCCTAAATGTACTTTGCAAAAGATGGACACGCTTAAGTCCGCATTGGCACTATTGTCCTGATACCGGTAGACGAAAACCGTGTGCCTAGTGAGGACTCCTGGAAAAGTGAACGCTATTGAGATATGTATGAGTTATGTGATGACTTTTGACGTGTCTGGTGTGTCTCGTAACTGTTAATTTAGCAAATTAGCACTTTTAACTAATTATTGAATTGTTTTTTAAAGAAACCCTTATTGATTTTAATTTCCTTCTTATTAATATTTATTAAATTTTCAATACATATTGGATTGTATGAGTATAAGTATTGTATATTAAGTCTCGATTACTCAATATTTGCAGTTAAAGTTAAGGTTTATTTTGACACTATCTATCAAGATGACTGTTTTTGACTGTGGAATGCATTGCACCATCCTCTTTCTTGACATAGTAAAACAACAAGTTTAACCATCGAAACTACGGTGGTTATAGTTTACAGTTATGACGTCATCTAACCATAGCCAAATTATAAGCCATTATTATTTGCTTATCCGGTACTCTAACATGTTTTTATTGTTATAGTAAGTTGGTGCTAGAAACCCTTAGTCAATATTCCAGATACATACTAGTTTTATTTATGAATTTAAAACTAAGATATTTGTACAGGTTTTCTAACTGCTACTTTTGCATTAACGATTGCTAATGTGTATCAAAATATGTAGTATACCGAAAGTGGTTAAAAGCATGAGACTTGATTAATGATATTTAAGGTTAAAAATTATGTAAAGTGTAAAAATGTGAAAAATAAAAATACATGGAAAATGTATATTAAAGCTTTTTTTTTTCTAGCGAATGCTGAAAACATGTTTTAGTCAATAATTATGTAAGCGTAATTTAATTGTTTAAAACAAATCGATATTAAGGTTTGAAACTGACCGGCCACAACTAAGGAGGTACCAATGAATGCATCAATCGCAGTTGAGAAGCGGGGATTGAGATCGCCTAATGCCTTTGAAGCAAGCCTGCAGAGGCATGTTGCGATGCCTTCTATTACCGCTCCGTATAACACTGGCACCTGTAATGAGAGTCTTATTAAACCAAATAGCCGATCTTATCATTAGAAATAAGTCTACATCGTTTGTATTTTCTCTTATCACATATTTACTATTGCATTGAAGTATAACAACTTTATATGTGGACATATTGGTGATATATTTACAGACCTTTGTAACATTTTCAAATTATTCATATTAATATAAATGAACGTGTTTTTATGCTTCTATGGTTATTTTTTTATATTTATTATTATAACCCATTTTGACCCAATCAGTGTTGCCGACTTATCACTTTCGGTGCTAGATCTGGCATTTTTTTCATAAGGTTAGCACCTAAATTTGACTTTTAGCACCTAGCACCAAATCGAGCAGTATTCAGTATTTTATAAGTGAAGTCAAAGAAAATGTAATGCGGAGAGAATTCAAAATGATTAGAAAGACGACCGACATCTCTATGTCAAAAAAATAATTAGAAATCTGGATGTTTCAATCTTTTACGCACGATCCTACATAAAAAAAATCGTCCCAGAATATTCTGACAGATAAAAAGAACGGCTTTAGTTATGTTATATTGTTATAATAAAAAAAATAGACACGTAAGTTGTTTTTTATAAATAATTTATAATACGTAAAAACATATTTAGCGCTATTTTTTGGACATACCTAGCAATTTAGCACTTTTTGAGATGCCATTTAGTACTTACCTTACGCATCGAATATGGGGTAGATATTATCTTGTTTTTGTAAACAAGCACATTACATAAAAAAATTGCAACAATTGTTACTGTTAATATGATGTGCCCTAACGGACTCTGAGCATGCGTCTAAGGAAACGCAGCCTTGTCTGGAAAGGGTGAATTCATCTGGCACATCATTCAATCTAAAATCATATGATTTCAGATTTTGATTTCAGTGCAGTGGATTAGAATTAATATATTAATATTAAAAAAAATAATAACACAAAAATCCGTTAGAGCATAAGCATAAAAACAGGTAAAACAAAACAATTTTTTTTAAGAATAATAAGTGTTCAAATCATAAAATTTCTTGTGATGGATATTTGAGATGATTGCTTGAAAAACCATGATGTATTTTAAACTTAATAATGAATGTGACCCTTAAAATGTTTGACTGCCCAAAGTTTATTTTATCAAAAATCTAAACGATAACCAAAATATTCATTTTAACTTTGCAATAAATTTATTATAAAACCTAGCTGTCCTAATCATATCTTGGATATTATTACTATGGCTTACAGCACTCAAAAACGTATGCTTTAAATTTATGATACAAATGTGTGTTAATCAATTAACAATTGGCACTTTATAAGTGAGCAAAGTATGTAAATATAAATGTTAAGTAAATATGTATAAATTAATTTACCTGTAGATCTGCCTTACAGTCCTCAAAAGCTTTATCCCTGTGCGTCTCAGAAATCTCTAGAGCCCAGTACATCTGGACATATTTAAACACTAGCAGACCACCTGCCAATTCCGCCCAAGTCTTCAGTATGGCTTTACGAATGTCACCTTTACCTGAAATTTAAAAAGAAATGATTATATCCAGAAATGCTATCTCAAAGTCAATTTTCCAATAAAAAGCATACAGTAGGGTTTTTATTCACCTTCGATAACATCTTCAATGTGCGTGTAAGGACAAGCTGTTGCTTCACCCCAATTCATGGACCACCAGATAGTGAGTAGAAACAGGAATATGCCATAAGTTGCCACGCCGAAATTGTCCGCCACTAGAATACATATAACAAGTTTATTTAGTTAAATAAATTAATCAGAAAAAAGGTTGAGAACTAAATGTGCTCGTCTACTGCCTCAGCATGCACGCACCGGCCGCACAACACGCAACGTATCGCACGGATTCGTCGATGCCATACGTCCGTCACATTTTGCGTAGATGATATGAAAAATGCATCTGTCAATTTTGGCGTGTATGTGCGTGCGTGTTGACATATGGACGTTCACCTTAAGAAGCATATGGTGAATTGAATTCATAATTGTGATTGATTAGTAAAAATTCTAGATTATAAATTTGTTATTCACAATAATTGTATATTTTTATTGTTTTTACAAAAAAATATTGTACTTAAAAATTTCTAGTCTTAGGTGCACTTCATTCCTTAGTGATTCTATGCATAAACAGTGATTTATGCTGGTGTATTGAGTATACGCAACATCGAGACATTTCCGAAACACAAAGCCAAATCTGATGCCCGCACACATTCCTTTTAGAACAGCCTCGAAAGAACTCGTCTTTGAGCGACATACTTCAAAAGTAATATAAGTTTAATTCCATTGAAGCTCTAGTTATGACAGTACTGTATTCGACGTCGAATTCAAGGCTGTTTTTAACATAATAGCAAAGTATAGCTCAGCGTACGAGTACTATGTAGAACAGTAAATACATTTTTTATGGCAACATGAAATCATGCTAAAGGAAAAAGTTTGTGAAAATGGAAATTATAACAGAAAACAAGAACAGGGATAACTTTAAAGAAAGTAGTCTTGAATATCCAGCGTTAGCTGTTAAATACAGTTTTAGTTGTTTAATTGCGCTGTCTATTGGAGCCATGTTGGAGCAATATTTGTATCCGACTTTAGCAAAAACTTTTAAATACACGTCTAGAAAAGTTGCATGAAACTCTATTTAGAATGAAAAATTGCCAGTAGTCATAAAAGTCCACCTTGTTTAAGTTTATTTTAGGAATTGAGATTTTATTATGATATTTAATGTATTTTTTATAAACTAAAAATGGAACAATACTAATCTAATATAATATAATTTTTTTTTCTCGCTGCTTCGCTCGCACTCGCATGTACCTCAAAATTTAGTTTTTTATACAATGTTTAAATCCGTATTTCACCCTCATCGAGGTTGAACTTTACAAAATCCCTTATTGCCGAATCTTAACGTCATAATAGCTATTATTGTGCCACATTTCAACTCGATCCATTCAGTAGTTCAAGCTGTGCGTTACTAGATCAATCAGCCAAACAGTAAGAGATTTGCTTTTTTAAATACTCGCTTTCTGCTGCGTGATGGAGGAAGGATTATATATTATGATACAGGATAATTGACACAGGATAATATATAATCCTTCCTCTTGAATCACCCTGTATATTAATGACTATATTAATATCCTTTGTGTAATTTAAAAGATCTCAGGGTACAGGCAGCGGGAACCGACTTTATTTTATACTATATATATAATCTTGATTGCCCACGACACAGACAGGAAAACAACACGCAATTTCACGGTATTTTAATAAAGAGTACAAATAAGGCGGCCTTATTGCTGAACAGCAATCTCTGCCAGGAAATTTAGAAGAATAATAATAAAAGGAGAGGAAAAATATGGGGTGTTGGGTGCACATCGCAACCAACATTTAGAAGGAAGAACTCAGAAGGATATGATAAGATATATCTTTACATATTAAAACTTTAAGTAGATTTTGACTATTAGCATAAGCATATCGAAAGAAAATAGCTTTCAACTCTATCGCCAAAAGAATTTAGTGAGCGAGTGTTTGTGACATCCTCCAGGAGAGAATTCCATAAACGCACAGCATGCACAAAAAAGGAATAGGAGAAGAAATCGGTAGTATGACATGAGATGTCCAAAGTGAGGTTGGATGAGGATCACAAGGAACTTGGTGACGAATAAGAGCGAAAAGAGAACCATTGTTTGTTGTTAGTCAGCCAGCAAGGCACGATATTCGAAGTCCGTAGACCATCGCTGATACCATAGTGTAGTTTGAATTGATAACGTCTGTCTATATCTGGTGTCACTTAAATTAAAATATTAATGTGTATACTTATATAATAAAACGTGATTGTGTCATAGAAACTGCTGTTTAGTCTCCCTCTAACATTGTTTGAGATATTTGGAGATGAGGGTAGGAAAAATAGAATATAGTAACTTCAAAGTATGTTAGACCCTGAGCTGGTGAATAGGGAGTCAAAATAGTTTGGTACGGAAATTCTGTTCGGATTATAGATGTATGTAGTGTCTGTTTGTAATATTAAAATAACCGCTTTTCATTAAATATGTATACATGGTACATAAACAAAAATAATTTTTTTTTGCCTGTTTGTCAGTTTGTCAAACTGTTTTCACACTAGCTTAATTTATAAATTAGCTTACGACTCGCAGGTAAGCAGATTGCAAAATTTCTCCAAATTGATTTTGTTCTACGATATGAAATAATAATTAAAAGCAAAGCATTGCTTTCATTGTCAGTGAAAGAATATAAAAATTAATCGAGGGCTTACATTATAGCCTATTTAACCTAGTATGATGTATTCTAAAATCGGTACAAAAGTGGTTATACAATTAAACAAAAAAGAAATCAAACCTTCCCTCTTAATTATTACTGAATAAGTAAACACACACGAGACAGCACAATGACATCGAATGTACCTGATCTAATCCAGAACCATAATATGGAACAACTTACAGCTCAGAGCTCATCAGATTAATCTTAGGCTTCTTATGATAGCTTCAAATATAAAAGAAATTGATGCTAGTCCCTGAAGCCTACTTTTTTATCACTCGAGAAACATTACAAGCGTGCAGTCATTCTCAACGGCATGCGGGAGTAAAATAAATAAACCTCAGAGTATAGTAGGTACATCATTTCATTCATAGTTACATTTTTATATAACATTATTTTATATTTTATTTACACATAAAAGTTTTTCTTTTCTAGTTTTAGCTTTACCGTGTAGAATAGGCTATATTTGTATCTCATAATTGTTACACGAACAACGGAGAGTTTATGTAGTATCAGAGTTATTAACAAAGTTACCATTCAGTGATAAAAAATCTATAAAAGTAACCATTGCGATTGGTTGTACTATAAGAGTTTTCAACAAAGCATTTTAATTCTATGATATTAAAGAGCATCTATGTTATATTTTTCAGTCGTCAATACCCTCCAATCCGCATTGGGCCAGCGTGGAGGGTCATGGCCCCATACTCCTTAGCCATCCATAAGGAAGGCCTGAGCCCTTGCAGTGGGGACGTAAAAGGGCTGATGATGTTATACTTTTAGAACACATAAGTGACAAAACTAGTCTTTTTAGGGTTTACAACATTATTATAAAGAACACATACATAAAATTCATCGTTCTTTTCATTGCTTACAGGTTCTTATGACATCTAATCAGGGTTGCCACCCGTCCCGCATTTTCCGGGATAGTCCGGATTTTAATGTGGTTGTCTCGCGTTCCGAATGCTTATTCATTTTGTCCCGACTTTTGATAAAACTCGACAAAAACCTTATTATATTTAAATTATTCTTTGAAAAAAGTTTATAAACTACACATGTTATTCATAGTGTTACGAAGTATACAGAGGGTCGGCAAGAAAGGGATGGTCACTGGGGAAGAAAGGGACCGGTAGCTGTTCTAGAACTTTTTAGTAATACCTCGAATACACCAGTACGGCCGAGGCCATAGTGTTATTTATTTTGAAGTTGAAGAAGTGTGAATGTTTTTGTTGAATTATTATTGTAATTTCATTAAGTAAATAAAGTCAGATTATGAATTTAATTGGCGTTGATTTTTATCCCGAACCCTTAGTCGTAATATAGCAAGAGACCGCTTATCATGAGGCGGGTCTTAATTATTTATCACCTTAGTTAAATAACTAATATAAAAAAGGACTTTTTTAATTTTGTCCGCAGACTTTTGCTGATAATGAGTATCAATATTGAACTGAAGTCCGATTACTTTTGATGACCGTCCGCATGTCCCAAATTTTATTTTCCGAAAGATGGCGACTCTGTTTTTAACAGAAAATTTATAAAAAACATTATTTGCGTGTTAGAGGAAAAGTATCCACATTGAGACGTGTAGCTTTTACGTTTGTACAAAGAAAAGAAAAAAATTCTTGGTAGAGTGTACTTACGAGTAACACAGGAATAAAATTTTATATACTAAGTTATCGTTGATTAGAGATTGATTGAAATATTGATTGAAATTCTAAGAATGTGAAATACTTGTTTTTTAAACAATTACAATTGATTAACTCCTATTCAAAATAGTAAAAGAGCACTCATACTAGTTTATAGTTACAAGCTCTGACTTTGCATTAATGCTATAAATGTATGTATATGTCAACTGGCAAGACATTATTCAACTGATTAACTAAACATGAGGGTCTCACAACCAACTAACTACTCTCATACAGTCACAGAACACGGAGTTTTCTGTGCGTACAGTAGACCAACAAAGGCGTCTACAGAAAATTGGAGCCCCCATACCTTACCTTTTTGTATGCTGGGAAAAGAGTTGTTGAGTTCATCTATCTATTTAATGGCATTTATATAGCTTGCCAAAGTATCATATTTTTTTAATTTTTATATTCAGACCGATATTGTTTTTCTGCGTTATGAGCCATAGATGAATAGTAAGCTCCCACTCAAATAGAGTGTAATTCCGGCACATTTAAAATTAACTATCGTACCAAAACTTTCATCAGTTACTTCATCCTTAATGAATTGCACATGAAATTATTTTTTTTGTAAATAATTTTTAATAAGCAATAATGGAACCGACTTCAAATTGCAAAAAGTGAAAAATGAAACTTATCTTAAAAGCGGTTAATTTTTTTAAGAAACATTGTAGTCGGGCTTATGTTTTCTGTAGTTAATAAAATATTAAGATGTGGTGCTGTAGAAGAATGCTTCAGGAGAAAATCGTCATGCAAGAGAGAACTTAGAAGGAGAGTGAACCTTCTACTCATCTCGATTCGATTGAAGACAAATCATTTAAATTTACAATTCCTGTTAAATATTACAAGCACAATAACATTTTTAAATTTACCGATTATAAGTTCGAAGCAGCACCCGCATAATTCAGCAGCCGCTATTGCCTCTTCCAGGAGTAATCTGACGGTTGGCTCTTGCACTAACTTTTGCACCACACGTCGCGCGCAGTGAGCTAATAATGACGTCAGTAGTATGAATAATGTTGACACCACTAGTGGTGCGAACGTCACTTTGTTTATCTGGAATTAAATTTTATATATTTTTAGAGTGATATTTTTGAGGCACTACATTTTTTCCTTTTCGTCTTATCGACAATAGCTTATTTAATAGTAGTTAATATATTTTTAATATAATAAAACCTAGGTGAAGTGGGTTAAAATAAAGTTTTCCGACTTTACTAATCAGTCTGGACGAAGCTATAATTATACAAAGTCAAAATGAAACTTATTTAAAGAGCTAGATTCTAGTCGTCTTTTTAGCACTCCAATTTTCATAAATATGTTAGGTGTCAGTACCTTAAATGGAGAAAAATACGCTCACTAGCAGTGAAATTTGAGTCTTACAAAGATCTTAGCGAAGAACGTATGTTATATAATAATCGCATCTTAAGAATATCCATTTGCATTTTTGCCACTTGCATTTTTCCACTGCACTATGTATACCTGAAGTCCAATATTGTTATATGTACATCTGTTACCATAAGTGGTAAGGAAGGCATTGCAATAATAATATATTGGACTTTAGGTAAATAGTACAAAGGTAAGAATGTAAGCCGATGAAATAATGTTATAATGCGATTATTAGATACGTAAAATTTTATATAATTGGCCTGCTAGTCTGTCTATCCTCGAAAACAGAATGCGACGTCTGTATGTCTTAAATAACTTACAAATCTAACTCGAATTCATTTAATTGCTATTACTGGTTTCTATTTTCAAGAGGTTTAAATTGCGCTCTGCCCCACATGATTTTACTAGGGTCTAGGGCAGCCCAGTCAGTTTAGATATCATCTACCACGTGGATAGGGCTGCCAAATTTTTTAAACTATTATTCTATAAAATATTCTTAGTCATTTTCAGTCCAGAACGTAGGTTATTAAAGTAATTTATTAATCAATAGAATTAAAAATTAATAAAAATTAAAAACGGTTTATTCATAAGCTTATTTAGCACATAAACAATATACCGAAGCTGGAACCTGCCCAGTAAGTATACAATGATTCCTCTAGAAGCAGGCCCCACTCTTCTTAATAATGATATACATTTATTTATTTACTAAACTACATAACATGCAAGGTACATTTTTTACGGGTATATCAAAATAAGTATATTATGATGTGTGTATTCGTGGGTGTGTGTACATGTGTGTGCTTATGTGTGCGTGTGCTCGCGTGTGCATGAGTGTGTGTGTCGGTATGTGTTTAGTACTTGCGTGTGCGTGTGTGTGTGTATGTACGACAACATTATACGATGTACACGTACCCAGCCAAACGACAAATTATCAATCTTGGGATCACTTTTAGTCACATTGAGATTTACGTTATTGTTTTATATAAATCCTCAGTCTCGTCATATCCCAGTCTAGACAACCCTTCAATTAATGTTTTTTTACACGAATGCAAATTTAAACTGTAATTTGCAGCAAATGTAGTTTTACAAACATGTGAAGGGATGACCTTATTTTGTCTCCTCCTTCCTCTTCCTCCTTAATCATCCATAAGGAAGACTTGAGCCCCTGAAGTGAGGACGTTAAGGGGCTGATGATGAGATCATGATGACGATAAGAAAATTTTATCTAGAGGTGATTTTTTTTTCTCAATATTATTATGATTTCGAATTTGCTTTTTCCAAAAAACTAGATAGACATGGCAACAACATCGATCGATTCGGCTCGTAATTATAAACTTTGAAACTTTTTAATATAATTCATGATATGCTAAGCTTTTTAATATAAAGTTTTTAGTATTCCAAAAAGCTACGCGTCGTTCAGATTATACATTAAAATATATACATCTAGCAAAATTTTGGATACCAACAAACATTAACCGACTTTATTATTAAACAATCCAACAGCACCCGAAATGTTTACACGAACACTGAATGATTAAACGTGCCATGAAAACACACGGAGCTCGATTGGAGGAGTGATGTTTGCTAGAAGAAGACGTATGTAAATGACGTACTTTTTAACACATAGATAGAGTTCATGAAGATAAAATTAATAGATAATATTTTCCATGTAAAATATTATACCTTCTGTTTAAATTTTTTTTTAAATGAAGACATTTTATGCCGTTTTAGAATTCTAAATGACAAAAATTTTTGCATGTTGTTAGATATTTCATCGAAATCGAGAAAAAAATATTTTAGTTTTATGTGTTTTTTAATTTTATATTATTATTATTTATTTTTTATATATACTTAAGTCAAATGAAATATAGGCGGACCTAATGCGAAAATTATAATGGAAATTGACTTCATAGTCTAATGAAGGTTTTTTTTTTTCAAATTTTTAATATCTCGTAATATTAGGTCTCCGGCCAAAGATTTGTGAATCGATGGCTTTACCTTCGACTTTTACAAATACTTGTATTTACCTAGACTGATTTAGTTATATTGCACTTCTATCCGTGCTAGATAAATAAAATAACGGATTTTAAAATGAACAATTGCTGCATCCAGACAGACGATAACAAGCGGCCGCGGTAGCACTTAATACTCGTATGTTTTCACCCAACTCTGTTTCAAACCCACGGGTTTGCGTACATGCACTTCACTTTAGTCAATCGCAAGGGTATTTGCGTCTCTTGATTAGATCAAAACAAATAAAATATACGGTTAAACTATGAAAGGTTGAAGTATTTGAAAATTTTAACCGTTCAATGTGAAGGCTTATTTTCATGGGTGATAAATTGATTATTATATTAGAATAAGATGAGTTTACAAAGATGGAATAGCAACGAGATACTTTTTTTTAGCATAACGTACTTTAAATATAGTTTTTTTTTGCATACATAAGATGTTGGATATTATTATATTAATTCACTAAACTTTCCTTTGAAGCGCCATGGCTGTGATCGTTGTTGTTAAGCAACTTTTGTATGGCGGTAGGTGGCACGTTACAGGCCTGCATTTGCTGTCGTTAATACCCTCCAATCCGCATTGGCGTGGAGGGTCTTGGCCTATCCTCCTTAACCATGCATAAGGATGGCCTGAGCCCCTGCCGTGGAGACGTAACAAGGCCGATGAAGATGAAATGTTCCTTTAAATGAAAAAAAAACAATTAATGGGTTAAGTTAGGTTAGGTTAGAACGTGCGAATGTGCCTTGGTAATGGCCGGCAAACCCATAGCGAATCGATAAAGACTAATGGAAGTAAATCGTTTGAACACATTCAAATAGCGAAGTTTTCCCTTTAGACACATTCAAATAGTAAGAATGGGCCATGGCAATACCACAAGGGTCTACTTTTGTTCATCGACTTATATTTACTTACCGTAGTAGGTACACACCGCAACACATTGTGTTACTACATAAAGTCAAAATTACTGCAATCAATTTTGAGACAATAAAATCCATTGAAATTAACGTTTTGTAGAAACCTGACTTTCTATCAACTATATAAGAGATAACAAAGAGTTTTTTGCAATAGATTTTTAACTTTTTTACGATTGAATTAATGGTTTTTAACAGAGAGTTAGTAAGTAATCGTAAAATAGATTAAACATATTGTAGACTTACGAAGCATTAATACAGATATTTAGAATAGAATATTATTTTTATTGTTGTGTTCGTTTACATAATAATCTAACAAGTATTCGGGTTATTATTATCTCACTGTTTGGACGTAATTTGTAAGCGCTACACGCGTCTTAAAAATATATTTAAAATATACGGAAGACCTTGGATAGACGTCTGGCTTAAAATAGTCACGACTTTTTAAAATTAATGTCATAATGTATTATTAAATGTTATAATATTTTCTCCAAAGATTTTATACTACTGATTTTTAAATAAGCGAGTGAACACAAGTCAATAAGTATTATTTTAATTAGAAACAAAATTATTTTCCTGGATAGATTATGAAAATTATAAATGATTAGTGCATTCTAATGTTATTCATGATGATTTTTCTCTACTACATAACTTACCCTAATAACAACTTTCAAGAATATTCCCAAAACATCTATAGTGAACTTCATTGTACCAGTATCAACAATCTTCCAATTTCTAAACTCACTTTGTTATCACTTCACATACTGGAAATTAATACAATGCCAATTAATAGACACCAGTAACTACCACTTTCGTACGTAACACTATTATTTAGCATAGACAAATAATACCCAATGGTATAGCGAGCCAATATTTCAAGATCACATTCTATTTTTGTACCACTAACTCTACTTACCATTTTATGAATTTTAGATACTCAAATTATGTTCACTTAAAGTACCTTTTCCCGAGTCACTTATTCAAGTGATCTCAGAAAAAGTCGTATTCGAGAGAAAAATATAATATGTACTACGTTTGGTTTTTATTGTGCGGGCGATCGTTGTGCGCGGACGCATCGTGTAGCGAGGCCGTGCGAAGGCGATCTTAATATAGAAACGAACGAAACGGCACTAGAGATCGGGTCTCCCTGGGATTAGGTTTTATACTGTACTGATGCACGTCCGATATAATAAAAGAAAACATAAGCAACGCCGTGGCCACCACATGTGTATATTCACAAGCTGAAAAAAATAAGCATTCAGAATTTGCTTCTGCGCTTCGCGTGTGACATTTTTGAATGCAAAGATTATGTTGCGTTAACAGATGCGACATTATGAATACCCATTTTACTCGAAAACTATTAAAATTGTGATAAGATCGCTCAATATCAGGCTTCTATTATAAGGAGTCTGTTCTGGTATATAGATAGTTATTGAATTCAAGCATTCGTATAAGATATTGCTTTTATTAAATTTTTTTTAATTAATAATAATCAATATTTGTGTAATGAAACAAAAGATAAAACAATAAAATCTATGAGAAAATTTAGAGAAACCCAAATCATTGCAAAAATTTCAATTTGCATAGCGATAAATTAACGTGATGCTTTTTGACGTAATGACTGACAAAATTTCAACAGTTTAAATAATAAATTCTATAGTTTATGCAATAAATTCTATAAATAAAAATACTACATTAAAATTTAAAAAAGGATACTTTTATCAATTTAATTGTCATAAAAAATACAGATGGATAAATTTAATTTTTCTGTAAACCAATTATTCGATATCAAATATTCTTTCGATATTTTATATAATTACTGAGACTCTTCGAATGTTGTCTTGAACACTTGAGCCTAAAACAAGATTTTTTAAACATTGTAATACAAAATAAATAAACTGAATTATTTATATTATGTTTCTTCATTTTATCGTCTGCACACTATTCTTTGCCTCACAGCGTGTGACCGCAGTTACAAATTGATTGCAATTACAGGGTATTCACACAGTGTGCACGTACCGTGAAGCCCTACTGTAAGTAACTTACAATGGAAATAGCACTGCATTTGATGAATCTACATTCCACTGGCAGGTATCTAGAACCTATCGTAAATCCGAAATCAATTTTCTACTGACAGAGAATATCCATCCTCTCAACAGGCGGTTTGTTTCCGCAACTAAGTATCAATTTACGAAGAGAACACAAAATAGGCACCTAGTATTGATTAGATGCCTATTTTGTGTACAATGAGAATACTCATAGAAAAGAGTGATTATAGATAATATATTTTTCATGGAGCTTTAATAATAAATTTATTTAGGTGTTTTTCTTATTTTCATGTCAAAAGAGAAGACAGAGTTTAGGAGTGTGCTATAACTCAGAAAAGATTTCACTTCCAATTACAATAACAGCACAATCTAAAACATGCTTACTTGTCAACGGCAGACATTCATAGTATATGCAAAAAACACAGAAAAACAACTACTTTGTATCTTTATTAATACTGATATACTTGATTTGTTATAGAACAGAGATGATGGAACTTTTATTTTGCCAACATAGTTTATATATAAGTATAATAACTTTATGTAATGATAAATCTTCAATAATATTGTTTTCGTTTTCGTATTCTTTTTATTTTATAGTATACAGTTTAACAATAAAAATATCGTACTTACAGAGAAAGTATGTAAAGTCTGTTTTTTAATCTCGTAGACTATATAGACAAATACATATTTTTACCAGCTTTTCTAAGCAATGTACAATACCAGCTTTTGAAATTACATTACATTTTGGCAGTAGACGATGGCCTTCAATTAAAAATGTCTTTAAAATTGTAATTTTTCAAATTTCTTAATAAAATCCTTGGACGTTTATAGAGATTGGTCATTGTAAGGAGCTACAATTGATATCTATGATTTTAACTTTAATAGTAAGGCGTAACGCGTAAAATTTTCGATTGAATTAAATGAATCCATTATGACGTACAATCTTGTAAATCGAATGCATTTGTTATTTTTAAACTATTATCGATTATGTAATTATTTAAAGAATTATATAAAGAATAGTTGGTAGCTAATAATACAACTGTATTTCTTTATTTCTATACTGTACAAATGTAAAACAGGCGTATATATAACTTATATTCGCCTCAACTACAAAGTGACTCAGATATTCATCAATTTTCCCTTTAGAAAAGAGTAAACGACGAGAAAAAAATGGTGAATTTTAAGGTTAATTATGTGATTTTTTTTCTATAGAGATAATTTTGTAAATACATGTTTTGGACCCCCAAACATGGGTCCATAACCTTATGAACCTATTACAAATATGATGTAGTTTTGTCATATTTTATTACAATTCATTTGGACGTTATTTTTTTGTACAAAAGCTATTTAAAGTTACTCATTTTCAGAGGACGCGCCCTCTTAATAATCTAGTCGGTGCAAAAACCACGCATAAGATTGTGCACTGGTATTGTCACTAGGGTTACCAACCATATTCTATTATAAATTATTGTGCTCGTATATCAAGGCGTAAGCGTACTCTTTAATCTATAACACTAATAGAGAACGCCAAATACTTTTTTTCACACAATTTTTAATAAACTAATGACATAGTGACGTAGTAATTATCGTAACCGAAAAAGAACCTTTTTTTAAATAATATTAAATAAATGATACTCTTATTTATAAGTCCGTACTCTTTTGTTCTAAATTATATACTATATATTCGAATTTCTCTTTCCCATTCTGGCAAGAATAAAAGTTTGATTCAATTAATATTTCCTTATAATAAAAAGGAAACAAAATCGAAAGGGCGAAAAATAAAACACAAAGTTTACTCTTGATATAATTGCAATTGTCATCGTTACATCGGGCGATCAGAGTTCAAATCTTTATTCCTCTCTCTTTTCTCTTTGAGTTTCAGCAACCACTGCAAGCGGGCCTGAAGAAACTTAGGTGGATACGTCACTGGCTTGGACTTGCTCACACCTGGATGTATTTCAACCCTAGCGATATCGACCATTCGTCGCGTTGAATTAGAACATATCTCCACGGGACACTGCGTGTTTATAGAACCTACCTGGAAGAAAAGTAAAGTTTATAATTCAATCGTGTATAATCGTGAGTTAGCGCGAAAGAAAAACATAGTAGAGATAGAGAGATGGGCACCACGATCTTCTTTATTTCTTACCGATAAAAGTTTTTGCATACATACAAGCATTTGTCTCATCATAGGCTAATAATATGATATCATGGCGTCGATGTTCTAATAGAATACATTTCGAGGCCATATCTTATAAGTAATTTCATGATGTGGTCATTTGTTTCATGAAATGTTCTGTTTCAAAACGTGGCCAGTAATCTAACCTTATCATCAAAATATCAGTGTTTAAAACGGCAATTTTATCTTGAGCTTGGACATTATTAATCGCTTCTAAAATAGAATCATTGCCTGACGCTATGGGCCATTACTGTTTTGTTGTTTGTTTAATTAAAAGCAAAGGCATCTAGACTAAAAAGCTATATTTGAGGTAATTACTTTCTTGTTTTCATTAAAACTTTGGTGTTCGATATTATAACATCAAAGCATGTTTTTAAAGCCAATAAAATATACAACAACGTAGAGGAATCTACTAGAAGTAAACGATCTGTTCGCGTGGTAAGTTGACGGAGCTTTTTTTTAAACATAATAATTATTATTAAAAAACATAAGAAAACAGGATGTTATTAATAATGTGTTATAAACATTATTGATAACATCCTTTTTTTTTCTTCACCCTTTTTTTCACAAAACAAACACTAAAGAGAACCAAAACTTACCAATAAAAATAAATAGTTCTTAAATAGACGAAAAAAAGAAATAAGTATTCGGGTATATTCCTCTTCACTGTACCATGAATATTATTAAAAAAAATTGAAATATGTAAGTAATTATATTAATTTTCCTATTTTTTGTAAATAATAATATTATGTCATCAATGATCGCGGTGTTTCTTCCTATATTAAAAATTACGCAAATTTTGACGAAAACCAATTTATTACACACAATGTGAACCAAGAACCTAATAAATTAATATTCTATCTGTCTATACCTTTACGCCGAATCCAAAGGCCTGTCCTAGCACTGAGAACATTAACAGGCCGATGACTATCATGATAAATTCCACTATCCATATTATTATCCACTTAAACTTACCTAAAATAAACATCGTGAAAATACCTTTTAGCTTAATAAAACTGAAATCGCCTAGTGTTATCAAGCTCGTTCATGAATAACCAAATGAAAATCAATTATTTACAATTTTTTCATTTAAAAGTTAAATCGGCTTTGTATTTTCATAGTTAATTAAGCCGCAGCGGTTTATATGTAGAGTTACCATTCGTTCGAAGTTCCACGGACACGTCCCGATTATTGGTTATTTTTCCAGATTTTGGTTGGAGATCTTTCTGTACACGGGAACGTGTGCATTATTCTCTATTTCAATATTTTTGTATTGGGTTGACTCTTGGATACTAACCTCCCACGATATGATGCGACATCGTGAGCAACATATAAGTTCCTACTGCAAAGGACGGGTAAAAATTTGAATGAGCTCGGGATTTACCATAAAGTGCCGCAAACTCTCTTATTTTGACCACGTTGTGAAAACTAACAAAGACAAAGTTCTTCATCTCACAATTCAAGGAAAAAAGGGAAAGCGCAGTGTTAGTGCAGCAGGCGAGCGGGGAGGAGATAGACATGGACACCTCATACCCGAGTGATCAAAGAAGATGTAAGATAAAATATTTAAAAATTCGCCAGTGCCTGATACTTGAGATCAATGATATTACAATAAATGTAATATCATTGCTTGAGATGATATTCAAACTATCATCCTTTCGTGATCCGGTTGAATGTTCTAACTATAAAATTTAGTGTTTTCATTATGAAAATCTAAAACAACAAAAGTTCTACATCACCAAGACCAGAGACAATACAGAAAAGATCATTTTCTATATTGAACTGAGCGGAAATCAAATCGGGGAAATGGAGTTCATTAAATATCGTCATTGTCTGTCTACCCAATATTGGCATAATTTACTTTAAAAAGCTTATTCCTTGAGATCTTTGTACGCAATATACCTATATATCTTTTGAGAAATATTTGTACATAACCTTTAGTGCGTAGTCCAAAGGGTAAAATTAAAAACCTATGCGTAGCTTGACTCCCGTTTAAACATTTATTTCTCTTATTCTTATAACATTGTATGTAACTGATAGGTAAGTCTATAAAGGAAAATAGCAAACACGAATAGAAAAGAAATCAATTATTGCGTGTGTCAGCTAAAGACGGGAACGTTTACGTATCTAAATCCTAGCTTCGGAATAGGGAATCTGATCTGCAAATAATGCCAAGATCACCGTATACACTTGTACACAGTCAAAGTGTTTAGATAGATGGGAATTATACGCCAGTAGCCTGATAAGATCGTTAGTACGTAATACCAGTTAAGCCGCTGGTTGATCGTCATATTTAAGAGGGCACGTTAACCAAAACTCATTAACTTCTTGTTGGTTTTTCCAAAGAAATCTGTTTAGATATTTAGGCTGTAATTAAGCTTATAACTTAATTAAGCTGTGGAAATTGAAACGAGAAAATTATATAATATATCTCAGGGTATTATCACAACCAAAGGGCGAAATTATAAAATGTTCTCTATAGAAAATATCACAAAGTCTTCCCTAAAATTCAGTCTTTTTTCCATTTCTTATCACTATTACACTATTTTTATAAGGAAAATTGAAGAATATGTGAGTAATTCCCTAGCCTAGGGCTTTACCAAACTTTACTGAGAACTTCTACAGTAATCGTGATGTTTCACCAGTAATTAATTTAAAATAGTTATGTCGCGTAATACGATACATGCTGTCGCTATCTATCTCATTTCCCGGTGGGTTAAGTATAGAAAGTTGACGTTTTATATTATTACGGGTCTGGTTGTTGTGTTACTTTTGTTGTTTGAAATTTCTACTATACGAGTACTCTATCCACTTAGTTTGGGACCTAAGTAATATATGTTATGTTATCCGATATTTATTTATTATTATTTATTCGCATCATCTATTTTATTTATTCTACACTGATCGTAGGTTGTAGATAAATAGATGAGGTTGCTCGTCGCGTTATAAACTAGCTTGGGATGAGACTACGTTACAAGGTCCTGAAGGACATCCTAGTTTTATAGACTACTTCCCTCGGGAGGATCCTGTCCTCGTCTTAGATTCTCTCATGACGAAGAGTGCAGATAAACATTGTTAGCAAGTTATTGAATAATAATGAAGTCGCTATACTAAAGTAAGCTGAGGAAAATCTGACGCTACCGAAGAAAATAATTATTTTGACGATTCCATTATTATTATTTCATTTTTGAATAGTATTACTAACGTGTAAAAAGGCTCTAAGGTCTTAGTTTGTCAAAATAAAATATATGTTCTCTTCTAATACAAACAATATTATTAATTTAATCAAAATTTAATTCACTAAACCCAGTTAAAGATGGAATTCAAAACACCTTTAGACATTTTTTTTAAATTAAATTTCTTTATAGGTTAGTGAATAGAAAATTGATCAAATAATGTTCGTGTTAACAAGAATATAAAATGTATCTATATGTAGAGTCGATGCGCCCGTTTCTCATTCACTTCCCATTTTCGACCATTTAACGAACCTCATTTGTAAAAACTTCAAAAACAGAAATGTTTGTATACTCAAGTGTCCAAAACTTAAATACATGGCAACCTGGATACACTGATTACCCACATTAATACGATTAAACGAAGCTTTAAACCAAAACTAACTTCTCAATCTCAGGGTTGCAGCGGACAGCGTCACAAGTGTCATATATTAGCAAAAATAGTTTTTAATTTTTCTTAGGTCATTTTGGTTAATTTATTGTTTTTGCAGCTAGTTAATGACCTTAATTATGTTACTATTGCAATTTTTTGGTGGATTTTAACGTTTTCATTACCAAAGTATTAAAATGAGGTTGTCGAATAAAGGGACTACCTTTTATTTAAAAAAAATAGTTTTCGACCAGGTGGTCGAAAAATGGGAAGGCAATGTAATAATGTGAGTTCTAGTGACTATTATTGATAAATGGCCAGTTTTCGTCCATAATACGAAGAATGAATTTGGAAATCACTTCGAAATATTTTCATTGAATAGACAGACAATAATAATATCGTCATCGCGTAAAAATGAAGACCAGTGCTGAAATACACAAGTTACAAAAAAATAAAGATTTATTTAATTTTATGAAACCTGATTAGTTAAGTAAACTAATTTTTATAGTTATTAGTTAATAGTTATTATTTCTTGCTTAATTATTTACGAAAACAGTGACACACTAAAAATTTATTTTTGATAGGTAACTCCTTTTTCTGTGGTTACTTTTTAGAGTCTTATAAAAAAAAGTATCAATAAACTACTCATATTTTACTATTAACGGTTTATTGGTTATTTTATTTTCTAAGCGAACTGAATAACTTGAATAACCGGTTGTCTAATCAACACACACGGAGGTGTTATACCTAGGGGGGTGAAAAACGGGGGCAAAGTTTATATGGGACAATAGGACGATTCCTTGGTCCAAACTACTTCAAATTTTTCATTAACATTCTTTAACAGAATCGATGAAAGACGTGTTTAGTATTTTATTGAAAATAAAAAAAAAAATTAAAGTAAAAATTGGTCGAAAACTGGGCAGCAGGTGGACGAAAACTAGATTTTTTGGACAAAAATTGGTCAAATCGGCAATTTCACTTAATAATTTAAATGGAGTCACCACTATTTTTTGGGGACAAAAACTTGACTTGAAACACTCACATTTTATGCTCAAAATTGGCAACTCTGCTAATTCGCGAAAATAGGCTTATCTACCCAAAACTAATATTTATATTAGTAAGTAGGACGCGAACGAAAATTTTGCGGACAGAAAAGTTCAAATCTGGCATAGTTGGAAATTGTGCAGAATGTTTTTCATGATAATAGTAAAAAATAAAACTTTTAGGTAGGTATAACACACACGAGACTAGTTAGTACGTTACAACGCTTGGAAATGTTTTGGCTAATATGTAAAGCTTTGTAATATGTAATAGAAAAAAAATGTTAACCTACTAACAACGAGGTTTCTGTGTTCATTAATTAAACTCACAGAACACAGAAACTTCTGTGTTCTGTGATTAAACTACTGCTTTCAACAACACTGTGCGTGATATCTAAGTAAATAAATTGTGTCGTACCTTATTTCGAGTGATAGTCAAGAAAAGACTTTTAGCCGTCGTTTAAAAGCAATGTACATACATATAGATTTTAAACATATTATAGGATCTATGTCGAAATCATTGGATGCATAAAATACAAAAAAAAAAAAAACTTTAGATATAGCTTTTATACAATTGGATTGATCGGGTTTATTTTACAAAAAAGGTTATAAGTGTACCATGAAAATCTTGTACAACTAAAAACCCAGCTTATGGCTCTATGAATGATATTTTTATCTATCTTCTGTTATAAAATACCGAATAAAACTTTTAATAAAGACGTGAAGCAGCTTCCCAAACATGTAAAAACTACATCAATTCGAGCCTCGTAAATTATTTAGGACATTATTTACAAAAAATCATCATCAGCATATTAACCATGAAAATCTTGTATATTTAATAACAACATCTTATGACTATATATCATATTTTTTATATATTTCTACCTTCTGTTAAAATACTTTAATATAAGATACTCGTGATAATCTTAAAAATCCGAACCCGAATTCGAATTCACTCATGTGTACGAATTCACGTCATTTAAGAAAATAAAGATCATTGATTCAATTTTTTTATTAAAACACTAAACCAAATTAATTGATTCATACCTGTCTCAGATATTCTATTCCTATCATTTCAAAAATCACTTTATTTAAGCTACAAAACGTTATTACCAATTCAAGGTTGAACGGATACCGCTTTTGAAGTTAATTCGTATATATGAGTAGATTCGAAATAGAATTCAGATTTTTACAGAATCGCTGTGCAGTATCGAAAAATACCGAGTATGGAACCCGGAGATCAATAATCAAGTCGTCTTGACAAGTCTTACGTTATTGATGGACTTATTTGATGTGCGGCTTGATGCATATTGAAGGTGCCGTCAAGTGCGACCGTCAAGTCAGTGAGTAAAGTATACAGGGTATAATTTAACTACATCTCTGGTCGGGAATTGAACCCGGACTTTTAGAAAAATAAAGCTAAAAATACATTAACTTAAATATCGATTGTATAAGCCTTAAACAGTTAATGTTACGATGAAACTTGATTTCTAAGATGAAACTAGCACCGATAGAGACAATGTTACGCACAATGAACAATGTTTGCCATTTCGACATGAAATGAAATCAAAATGTCTTTATTCAAGTAAGCTTCTTTCAAGCACTTATGAATCGTCAAAAATATTTTTTTTCTCCTACCACTCTTTAAGGACGTCTTTAAGCTGACAAGAAGAACAAGCGAAAGAAACTTACCAGCTCTTTATCATAAGGATGACATTTACATAAATTATGTCATTACCATAATATTACGTATTATAACAATAATAAATATAATTTTCAAAGACTGTAGGAGATAGGTTGGTACATATAATTAGTCGTTATAGAACAAAGCGAATGCTATTAATTCCATGCATTGCGGTCCTTAAAATAATCATCTACTTTATGATAGCCTTTACTCATAAGTATGTTCTTTACATGAATTTTAAATTAATTACGAGTAGGTCAAATTACATTTTATGGAACTTTATTGAACATAGCAATGCATTTACCCAGAAATGACCTCTAAACGCGTAGCATGACGAACTCGAGAACGTTTTGTCTACACCCAAATGTCACTTTTCTCGGGTGCGTTCATACAATATCTCACTCTTGACCCGAGAAAGTGACATTTGGGTGTAGACAAAGCGTTTCTCGAGTTTGGCATGCTATACGAGCTGGTTTTTTGAAGTCTGAGTCTTGGAACGACAAGTTTATTTTTATTTCTTGTGTTAAGATTATGAACACTCCTTTTTTTGTGAAGGAATAGTAATGTATTTTGTGTACATAATATTTTCATGGATGTATTGAAAGGCAACACTCAAAATATATATTTCTTTAAATATTTCACTGAGAAATTCCCTAGACCTTAAATCATATATAGCGCAGACATTTCTCTTTTGTAGAATAAAAATATCTTGAATGCTAGCCGCAGAACCCTACAACAATAGACCATACGTCATTACCATGAAAATAACTAACATATACAAATATTGCCGTTTCAAAATTTATCAAAAGATTAATTTCTTAACAGCAAAAGCTGCAGAACTCAGTCTACTTGACAAGTTATCAATATGAAGATCCCATTGCAGTCAGTAATCTAGTCTAATACCAAGGAACTTTGTCCATTCCATCAACTCAACTTTTTCACTATTTACATTTTATAAGTGTACTAACATGCCTCACATTAGGTAAAGCAAACTTTATTCATTTCGTTTTATTTGATTGAGCTTTATATTATTATTATCAAACCACTGTAGAACATTGTCGAAAGGATCATTTACATCAACAAAACAATAATTAACCTTCTTAACTTTAAACACTAAAGAGGTGTCGTCTGGGAAAAATTACTGTCTTGCACAAATTCTTCGTAAAGTGAGGAAAATCATTAATGTAAATTAGAAAAAGCAATGGTCCTAATACCGATCCCTGAGGTACGATCATAGTAATGGATGCCCCTGCAGATTTTGCTTCATTAATTAGTACTTATTAAATACTAGCAGAAAGATATGATTTTGTTAGATTAAGTGAATTTTTCGACAAACCATTAATGCCTAAGTACTAAAATTTATTTATTTATTTATATACAAGCACACAAAACAGATTATTATTAAAAGATATGATGTGATTTAAAAACAATGTATATGTTTATTCATTTTGGACATCATGATTCACAGTAACACTAACTACCTAAGATCTACACAATCGGCATCTATGTAGAAATAATGCAATTCCAATAAAATTAAAAATGAAAGTAATTTTTCAAAACATATGGGATTTTTTTTGTGTGTAGATGCAGTTTTTCGTTTCACTAAAATCGATGACATGGTTCCTAAAAAGAGATCTTTGTATTTCCCATACTGACTTTATAATGTTACAACTTAACTAAATAGGGAAAAGATATAGGCTTACTAAGTCCGCTTCAGGAGTAAGCTGTTGGCTGGTGTTACAGTGTCAATGTAATGTAGGTCATGTCACAAAATATAAATTGATACGACTACTTATTTTTTGATTTAGAAAAAAAATGTATACAGAAATAGTAAAATGTTTATTTCAATATCACTTAGATTAATGCCGATTCTACAAATAGATCTTATTCCGTATGTTCTTAACTGTCATAATTTTCAACGTATTTCCATGGTTTTTCTTGAGCAAGCTTCTTTTTTTTTCAAAACTCAATAAACAACTCCTATTCTATTTGTTCTTTTTCTTATTTATACTAATATCAAATTTTCAAACTTTGTAAATTTCAATTTTCAATATGTTAGATGAAACGAACGGAAATGACTATCTTTAGTCCATTCGTTTCCTGCAAAAATCTAATTTTGGTACCTCACTAGAGGTGCTTTTATAGTGCTTTCTTTTTTTTTCTTAAAATACTCCCTCATTGAACGAAAGTCGACTTGACGGGGGAGTCCCATGCTACAAGGGTAACCGGTCGTTGCGGGGGGCCGGTGTAAGCCTCCGCCATCTGAATATGTTGTCTTTAAGTCGTCATGTATGGGTTTATAATACGAAGCTGTAATAAAAAATAAAAAAAATGTCGACTTGACGTCTCCGTCAATTTGACATTGACATTCATGAGGGTGACGGTCAAACTGTCATTGTCAATTTTGCAGATGCCATGCCAAACAAATTTGAAAATAGCTGAAGCCGGTGAACTACAAACAGCGTTTACAATAACCTGATTTCATAAAAATGTCTGCTTTCCATGGATTCCCTGACTTACCACCACCAGAAGAAATAGCATTCTGTAAAATTGACGAAGTATATTGCTGTGGTAATGCTAATTACGGCAACATTACCACTTTTACAAACACGGTAAGGTTAACTATTTTAAGTAGAACATGTTTTTCATGTCTTCTATTGTTGCATTAAAATTCTTCTATGTTTTCAGACGCAAAAACACCCTGTTATAAACGTGACAAAAGACATCCATCACCACAGAACCACAGATGAAAACTTATCAATGTACATAGATGTAGAAGATAACTTACTAAAGAAAATAACAAGTGTATGGTACAAGCAGGGTTTTTTGGAAGCATTAAGTGTAGCTGCAGATCCAAGTGTAAATCGCGAAGTTCCATTGCTGGCGGTGGCGGCATCTTACGTTTTAAAAGTGGCTAATGTGTTCACGGCATTTAGATATTTCCTACAACCTCATTTAAAGGATATAGGACCAAAAATCGTGTCTAATTATTCAAGGATAAGAAATTGGGGCAATGTACCAGTTAAGTGCTTGTCATGGCATCCACATACAACAAAAATTGCTGTTGCTACGGCTGATGATAATGTTCGGGTCTATTGTTCTGAAGCTCAATTTGTATCGACATTGAAATGTAAAGCTCAGGGGCATGTCTCTTCATTATGTTGGCGGCCATTCTCAGCTTCAGAAATAGCTGTAGGATGTGAGAGGGGAGTGATAGTCTGGACTGTAGACCCTAACTCAATGTTTACAAAACCATCTTCTAGCAATGCTGTGGTGTTAAATAGGTAAATATATTTTTTAATGTTAATGTAGCTATAATTATAATTTATAGTATGTCTAACTTACTAAATGAATTTAAGTGTGAGTATTATTTAAAATATGTCACTAGATTTATTGTTATTTAGAAAATACTAACCATTTAATTATAAAAGTTTACAAATATATTTGGACATTAAAATATATGTTGGTTTATATAGCTTATAATCTAATTGGCTTGAATACCGATTTCAATGTGTTGCTTACTATATCTGTTACTATCCCAGCTTTGACTTCCAGTTCGGTCCATGTTTCTTATATTTATTTTATTGTTATGGTACCTAAGTTATTTCAGATACTCTATAACATTAGTGCTTTAACTAAATACCCATATTGTAATATTAGCAATGTATATGATGTCTAATATTTATTAATTATAATAAAATTTCAGGTCAGGCCACAGTCCAGTAACAGATGTCAGTTGGTCTCCAAATGGTGATCTTCTAATAAGCTGCAGTGGGGCAGACACATCCATGCTGGTGTGGGATGTAGCCATGGAGGTTGCTATACCACTCCGACGAGTTGCCGGTGGTGGTATAATATTCGCCCGGTGGTCTCTGGATGCCAGCAAAGTATTTGCTGCTACTTCTTCTTTAATATTTAGGTAATATTCCTTTTTTATTTGCCATAATTGGTAATGGAGACAATTTCTAATTTTGATTCAGTTTTAGTTAAACATATTCTGTTGTATGCAATATATAATATAAAAATAAAAGTGTGCTTTTATATGCAACAAGATCAATCAATGTACTTATTGCCTATTTACAGGCAAATACAAATTATCAACAAAACCATAGACTTGGTAACTTAGTTTAGTATGAGACAACATTTTTTCACTTTATTTAAACCTTATTAAGTTGTGAATCAGAAATATTTGGTGAAAAAATGAAGACAGCCAAAATGCAATCCTAAGTTAGAAATTCATATGACTTTGTAAGTTTTCCTTTTGTCTTTGGTCTGGATTTATGATTTCCATAACACAAGTGCTTTAGATGCAATAGAACCCCTTATTCATAGCTTCCTTATTTGCCCTTTCATTATTTGTGAGTGAAAAAATTGTAACCCAATTTCTATAAACGCAACTAAAATCTGATTGTTCACCACTGAATTCCTTCATTTTACCGAATAAAGGTATTCAGTGTTGTTTATTAATGCATCATCATCTTTTAAATGCTTCGAGCATGTGTGTGGCTTTAATAACACCTTATATTTTTGCTTCATTGCAGCAGCACTCATAAAATACTTAAACTATATTATGAATGCTACAGCTACAGCTACTTAGTTATGAATCTGTATTTAAAGATCTTTAAAAACTGCAAAAAAAAAATGGATAATGAATAAAATCTTTAAAAACCCTTAATTAAAGCTGACAATAAAGATTGATTTGGAATATATCCCTATAATTCTATACTAAATGCCATCCCATATTTGTGACATATTTAAGGAACATATCCTCTGCAAATAAGGAGCTTCTACTGTACTTAATTTGGGATCTGAGTAATATATCGCACACCTAGATCTAAACTGAGACAACTCAAAAACTTGAGTGAGTTTTGACTTAGTACAATATTCAAATACTCGGTGATCATATGCATCTATCGAACCTAACAGATTCAATAAAGGTTCAGGGATGAGCTGCTAGATAACTTTAGCCTTCTTTTGTTGAATCAACAGTGGTTGCGCTCCTGCCACATAAACAAATGTATTAGTTTTTTGAGTTGTCTTAATTTAGATCTAGGTGTGCGATATGTGACATGTAGTATTAATTTAATTTAATATCTTAGGGTATGGGACACAACGCGCTGGACCCCAGAAAGATGGTGCGCCCGTGGATGCCGCGTGGTAGCCGCGTGCTGGGGACCCGGCGACTTGTTACTGTTCACTGCTAAAGGAGAACCCATGGTGTATGCACTCACTAATACCGGACTTTTAAGTGGTAAGGGGTTAAATATTTGCCATAAATTAACCATTAAATATATTTCACCCACAACTGAATTACCAACATATATCGCGAACTTACTCAAATGCAGTTGGTTATTTCATATAGTTATATTATATATATAACAAAGGATTCATAGATATATTAATCATGACAAATAATTCAGATTTGAATTATTATAGTGTTACGGGTAGATGTGTAAACCTATTTTGTGTTTAGAGTTCAGGTTATAATATAGGTTTTAATATATATTACAGCCAACTGGTTAAGCGTAAACAAAGCAAAACTGAATAAACTTTACGGCGCCTTTTGCAACACCCATTTTATTGAATGTTTTAAATACCACAATGATTAATCTAGAAAACAGCTATATAATAGGCTAGTTTAATTAGTAATTTCACTTTATAATTAAATAGTCCATTGATACTTGACAAATAATGTAGAAGTAACAGCATTTCTGCGATTTATAGTTTCGGAGATACGGTAGTATGTCTGTGGAATTGCTGCTAGTCGGCCAAAAACACTCTCTTCAAATTCAAGCCTCTGAGTGACGTCACACTGAGATACGGTAGAGAAAAACGAATGGGTATCTGGGCAATCTTTGTAAATCTTTTTTATTTATGTGTTTATTTTTTTAGCTGTTATAATGAAAGTTATTACACTTTTATTTAATGTCGTATAGTATTTTAGCAAATTTTTATATGTTTTTCCTGCTTTTTTTAAAGTTTTCAGACGTAAATAAGTTTTATTCACTTTGTAACTCATTTTGTTCTTTTTGTATTAAGTAGTTGTGGGTACTCGCTGTCTACAATATATTGTAATATCTTTAACATTGTAATGTTGTTTAATGACTGTTTGTGCCAAAATAAAGAGAAAAAAAATTAATATTTTCCAAATAAGTGCTTTAAAAATTATTTTGTTAAATATTTTAATGTTAAAATGGTTCATATTTTCCGAACATACAACAGAAACCTCTATTTTCATTTGTAGGAGACAACCTTGTATAGCTCCATTCAACTAGCCGTCCGATTCTAAGGCTATTTTAACCAGTTGGCTGTGACACACATACTCTAATTTTGAGCACTGAATCAAAAAGATAATAAGTTAGTAGAGTAGCATCCTATATTCTATCATAGTTATTTTTTAACGCAAATTCCAGGTGCCAAAACGAGTAAAGCTGTACCGGTCTTAGACGTGACAAAAGTGGAGTTGCCTTCTGGTGACACAGTAGGAGGACCTATTCTCGATATGTGCTGGGACCCCACTGGAAGATACCTGGCAATTCTGTTCGAAGAGTCTCCACTTATCGCCATTTTTTGCACCACCCACCTGATGATGCAACTGAGAATCACACCATGGTATATGTTATTTTTTATTTGACTGAAAAGTCAATGCTACACCGCTATAGTTTTAGTCATCTAATTCGGGTTTACTAATATATGACTTAGTCACACTGGTCGAAGCGGTTCGTGGGCGACCTTTGCGAGTTCATTTCATTGGTCGATAAAACAATGACCGATTAATGAAAGCGCGTCACAAAAATCATCTGCAACCCGCACGTTGTCATCATCAACTAGACTGACTGAGTCATAAATATCTTTATAAAAGAAATTAAATTGATTTGAATAATGTAGTATTATTGTTATTTTAAGTTGTTTTTTTATATTTATGTAAACGAGATACAAAAATTAAGCATTTGGTCTGCAATATGTTGATAAACAACTTTCGCAATGCCCGGTCATAGGATGGGTGACCAAAATTTTGTTCTCGAGCTCCATCGTGCTTCGGAAGGCACATTTAGCCATTGCTCCCGCACCTGCGGTCGTTAATACACACCCATTCGCACTGAGTACCAGTTGTCATGGCCCCTTCTCCCTATTCGATCCCATCCGCAGGCCTAAGCCCGAGCAATGAGGATATTAATAGGCTTGAGATGATGAATTCAGTATTGAATTTTCGCAGTTGCTTTGTAAACGGCATCGGTAACGAGTTACCATCGACTATGGCGTTCCAGCAGAACTTCCCAGCGGGCGCCTGCCTCACCGTCGCTTGGTCCACGGGTAGAGTACAACACTTCCCCATCGTATACAACATGTAGCCAACAATATAGCCTTTATAACAATATTACCTATAGATAACTGCAGTATATTATATACAGGGTGTTAGGAGAAAGTATATTATTAATACTAGCTAGAATTTTAAAATTGTCATAATTCTGGAATGTTAAACTGCCAGTAGCCTAACATAACAACTTTTATTTTTTATTGAAAAAAAAAAACAGATTAAAAAGTCATAAACAATATTATTAACTATCATGGTCCATAAATATTCCACTTTCACCAAGATAATATTGTATACTAGAGAAGCGAGTACCTTATGAGAATACATTTTTATATTTATATTTACTTACCTTAACCATTTCGTACGTTGAAAACGATAGTGACACAATGCAAAAAATGCGATTTTGAATAATGAGCGTTTAAAGTTCAAGAAATTGTAATCAGCCCCTCTAAACAACGTATCGTCACTGCGCCACCTAGCAGTTTCTATGCAAGCTACGTGCACAGGGATCTTTGCATTTTAAAGTTTATACTTAACAAAGAAAAATGTTGCCAAAAGTAAAAAATAAGTTCTTTTTTGGTTAGTGACATTGTCATTCTCAACGTGGGATTTATCTTAACACCCTGTATAGACATACAACTTGTGGATTTTAGAACATTTCGAAACTTTTAAGTGATTAAAAGACATATAAACAGTTTAAATATGGACAGAAACATTATGTCTAATTACTTAAAATACTGGACATTGTCATCAGTTTGAAAAATAGCTACACTGATATTTGTTTATTTTGGTTGTACCCAATTATTTTATTGTCTTCATCGTGAACATATGACCTAAATCCAAAATGAAATAGCATATAAAATGTATTGTCTCTGTACCTGTAATGAAAATTTTATCTCGAAAGGCATGTGAGAACTTTAATAAAATATCAAAAATAAGTTTAAATAACATAATGCTTTTAGAGGTAGATGAAAATAACTTTTTTTCACTACCAAATTCTACATATTGAAATACGCCAGGACATGATTCTACTATTCAAATTTAAGTATCATTAAAGTAAAGCTAAAATTGATTTACAGACATTGATGTTGTTATTCTTAAGAGATATAAGTGAACAAGATGTAACAAGTTAGCAATTTACATCTCTACGACTAAAAAGTGACTTGACTCTTAAATCTTAATCATAAACTGAAAGTATCCTAAGCGTAATTATGTAAATTTCTCTGTAAATAAAAGTCGACGTTATATTTTTTAATTTAATTATATCTACTGTGTTTTATTCACAATATTCCCTCAATCACGATACATTTCTGTAGTATACTTAATAGATACAACCTTATCAGGTGTTGAAGGAGTACTTTTTATGTGGGTAATATTCACATATGATTTAGTGTTGCTAGTGGTAGATATCAGTGTTGTTCTAGTAATATTAACGTTTATATGTCTCCTTTCTATCTCTGGATCTATTAGTTTCATAGTAAACCTTGTTGAGTGAGTCTTCTTGTGTTTTTTGCCTTTATGATTCTTAGGTTTATTTTTATGTTTCTTTTTCTTAAGTTCAACTACGTTAATTTCAGTTGTCTGTCTTAATTTTTCTGAAAGCTTTTCCTTCGTCTCGTCGTCTAAATACATTTGTAGTTTAACATAGAGATTGTTTCTAAAATAGTCTGCCAGCATTACACCATTGTTTTGTCTTCTCTCAATAAACTTACCGTTACATGTAATAAATTTTTCACATAAGCCTCTTTCCATAGCATCTTTTAAATTATGTAAATCTAAATCCAAATTAACATTCAAATCTTGAAAAATGGAGTGTTGTAATTTAGGTTTCAGCGGTCGTAAGTTTTGTGGGAGATCTTTTTTAATATTATTATTAGTGTAATCTATCAAATTGTGAATGTAACGCCTTAAAGCTTTTATGTTATCATCCTTGTCTTTCTTTGTGTCCAAATGAAGTTTCCTTGTCTGCATTTTAAAAGCGTCTTCGACTTTTTGTTCTACTAAATCACCTATTTCGTTTACAGTCATCACGACAGCTTCTTTTTCATTACTAGGATCGGTATTCACATCTCTAACGTACATTGACGCGTAATTTCTAAAAGTGCTAACTGCCGTGTTGTTCAGTACATTATAAAGATTGACCAGGAAAGTCCTAATTTCTCCAGAGCATATTTTGAAGTTATCACAATTAAATTTCATTTTACTACCTTTTCTTAAAGCACTATCTCTATAATCACTATGCTCGACAAATTGACAAACAATTTTGTAACGGTCAGATATTTTATCCGTATCATCAACTATATGAGATAAAAAATCATGAAACTGTTCGAAAAAGCGATACAGTTTCACACCTGGAAACTGTGCGTTGCTTTGATTTGTTCCAACAGACCTTAAATATTGTTCCTTCAACTTTTTCCATTTTTGACTCCACCTTCGTGTTATAACCGCAGATTTCTCTATGCCATTCCTCTTTCTCTTCATTTCATTTGCAGTACTATTCCATGTGCATTGATTACTTATCAGCTCCGCTATTATTTTGTCAAATGTCTTTGTTACCATGCGTTGTGTTTTCTCGGAAACGGTTTCTTTTAGCAGTGCTTTTTTTATTTTCTCTCTCATCTTTTTATATTTCTTTATGTTAGTTTTCAGACTATCCTTATGAGATACCAGTTGATTTCTATGTAGTTTCGTTTTATTTGCAGGTGGGAGGAATTCTATAATAGTTGTCTCGTCGTCTCCTTCTAATGTTATATTACTGTTGTTCTCTGTTTCAAGTGGAACGTCTACATGATCGTCCAAAAGTGCTTTTAGCTCTTCAACTTTTTTATTTACAAACTTTTCTATATTGGAAACTTTGTAGCTCGTTCGGAAATTAGGTGATGCGTTTGGCGCGGAGTCGATGTAAGGTTTTAAAATTTTCTGTAGGAAATCCACGATTAAATTTATGTCCGGTAAATTACCCTTCACCTCATAGGGTTGAGAGTTTGTTACTGTAAATGCAATAACCACCAGAACTGTAAAACAAGTGTTTTATAGACATTTGATAAATAATTCAATTCTAATCTAAAATAAAAACTAATAATAATGATATGGTTTGTACATTATTATGTTTATTGCAATAATACATGGTTTCTAGTTCAAATAAACTGAACTTGCAAGAATAATTCAGTAACTTCTCACCTCCCGCTAGCGATGATTTAAAATATACCATTTTGAAACTGTTTTAGTTTCAATACAGTTAACGATCATATTTTATTGCATTTCGTGTTTGCATCTAAACTAACTGAAAATTACAAACGAACTTTTATTGCTTGTTGATATAACCAATGTTAAGGTTCTTTTTTCTATTGTATAAAATTATATATATGAATTTTCAACACATATGCATAGTGGTTTCAATGGATAAGCGCGATTACTATTAATTATACTCCATCAGCTATAGTTGTAACACAATCAAAATAACACAACTTTAAACATTTTTGATAATTATAAAATCCGTGTCTGTCGCGTTGTCAATAAGCGTGCAGTGAAGGCACAATTTTTGTAACCCTTTTTATTATTATAGAAATTTATTTTAATTAAATTTGCAGACTACCGGTATTACGGACACAAATCTAATTTCGTATACCTAATTACGTGTTAAAGGAAACCTATACCGTCATAAAGAAAAATAGGTCCAAAAATCACTAATTTTTATTCCTGACTTAAGTTAAAGTCATTGAGAAATTAAACTTAAATAAAGGATGACTATTTTAATTTTTAGGTGGATCGCATCTATGAAACTTGCATTGAAATTTTTCAGAACATATGAATTTTAAGTTCATCAACATTTTTCATCCCAATTTAATACTTGTTGGTTATTCAAAGTATGAATTTTATGCATTTTTCTCTGTTTGAATATTTAAAATAATATTTTTGTATGAGCGCAACACTTTAATTTTTATGTATATCTCGGATTTTTTCATAAATGTAGATGAGAAAGTGTTGCGCCCTTGCGCATATATAAAAATACACTTTGAATCTTCGAAAACGAATATTTAAGAAATATTAGGCGTTTTTGAATAACAAACTAGTATTTAAAATAATATGAATAATATTAATGAAAACTTAAACTAAACATATGTTCTGAAATATTTAAATATAAAATTTCCGTAGACGTGATCAACCTGAAATTTTGAATAAATTTTTTTTTTTAAGTGGTAAGGGGTTAAATATTTGCCATAAATTAACCATTAAATATATTTCACCCACAACTGAATTACCAACATATATCGCGAACTTACTCAAATGCAGTTGGTTATTTCATATAGTTATATTATATATATAACAAAGGATTCATAGATATATTAATCATGACAAATAATTCAGATTTGAATTATTATAGTGTTACGGGTAGATGTGTAAACCTATTTTGTGTTTAGAGTTCAGGTTATAATATAGGTTTTAATATATATTACAGCCAACTGGTTAAGCGTAAACAAAGCAAAACTGAATAAACTTTACGGCGCCTTTTGCAACACCCATTTTATTGAATGTTTTAAATACCACAATGATTAATCTAGAAAACAGCTATATAATAGGCTAGTTTAATTAGTAATTTCACTTTATAATTAAATAGTCCATTGATACTTGACAAATAATGTAGAAGTAACAGCATTTCTGCGATTTATAGTTTCGGAGATACGGTAGTATGTCTGTGGAATTGCTGCTAGTCGGCCAAAAACACTCTCTTCAAATTCAAGCCTCTGAGTGACGTCACACTGAGATACGGTAGAGAAAAACGAATGGGTATCTGGGCAATCTTTGTAAATCTTTTTTATTTATGTGTTTATTTTTTTAGCTGTTATAATGAAAGTTATTACACTTTTATTTAATGTCGTATAGTATTTTAGCAAATTTTTATATGTTTTTCCTGCTTTTTTTAAAGTTTTCAGACGTAAATAAGTTTTATTCACTTTGTAACTCATTTTGTTCTTTTTGTATTAAGTAGTTGTGGGTACTCGCTGTCTACAATATATTGTAATATCTTTAACATTGTAATGTTGTTTAATGACTGTTTGTGCCAAAATAAAGAGAAAAAAAATTAATATTTTCCAAATAAGTGCTTTAAAAATTATTTTGTTAAATATTTTAATGTTAAAATGGTTCATATTTTCCGAACATACAACAGAAACCTCTATTTTCATTTGTAGGAGACAACCTTGTATAGCTCCATTCAACTAGCCGTCCGATTCTAAGGCTATTTTAACCAGTTGGCTGTGACACACATACTCTAATTTTGAGCACTGAATCAAAAAGATAATAAGTTAGTAGAGTAGCATCCTATATTCTATCATAGTTATTTTTTAACGCAAATTCCAGGTGCCAAAACGAGTAAAGCTGTACCGGTCTTAGACGTGACAAAAGTGGAGTTGCCTTCTGGTGACACAGTAGGAGGACCTATTCTCGATATGTGCTGGGACCCCACTGGAAGATACCTGGCAATTCTGTTCGAAGAGTCTCCACTTATCGCCATTTTTTGCACCACCCACCTGATGATGCAACTGAGAATCACACCATGGTATATGTTATTTTTTATTTGACTGAAAAGTCAATGCTACACCGCTATAGTTTTAGTCATCTAATTCGGGTTTACTAATATATGACTTAGTCACACTGGTCGAAGCGGTTCGTGGGCGACCTTTGCGAGTTCATTTCATTGGTCGATAAAACAATGACCGATTAATGAAAGCGCGTCACAAAAATCATCTGCAACCCGCACGTTGTCATCATCAACTAGACTGACTGAGTCATAAATATCTTTATAAAAGAAATTAAATTGATTTGAATAATGTAGTATTATTGTTATTTTAAGTTGTTTTTTTATATTTATGTAAACGAGATACAAAAATTAAGCATTTGGTCTGCAATATGTTGATAAACAACTTTCGCAATGCCCGGTCATAGGATGGGTGACCAAAATTTTGTTCTCGAGCTCCATCGTGCTTCGGAAGGCACATTTAGCCATTGCTCCCGCACCTGCGGTCGTTAATACACACCCATTCGCACTGAGTACCAGTTGTCATGGCCCCTTCTCCCTATTCGATCCCATCCGCAGGCCTAAGCCCGAGCAATGAGGATATTAATAGGCTTGAGATGATGAATTCAGTATTGAATTTTCGCAGTTGCTTTGTAAACGGCATCGGTAACGAGTTACCATCGACTATGGCGTTCCAGCAGAACTTCCCAGCGGGCGCCTGCCTCACCGTCGCTTGGTCCACGGGTAGAGTACAACACTTCCCCATCGTATACAACATGTAGCCAACAATATAGCCTTTATAACAATATTACCTATAGATAACTGCAGTATATTATATACAGGGTGTTAGGAGAAAGTATATTATTAATACTAGCTAGAATTTTAAAATTGTCATAATTCTGGAATGTTAAACTGCCAGTAGCCTAACATAACAACTTTTATTTTTTATTGAAAAAAAAAAACAGATTAAAAAGTCATAAACAATATTATTAACTATCATGGTCCATAAATATTCCACTTTCACCAAGATAATATTGTATACTAGAGAAGCGAGTACCTTATGAGAATACATTTTTATATTTATATTTACTTACCTTAACCATTTCGTACGTTGAAAACGATAGTGACACAATGCAAAAAATGCGATTTTGAATAATGAGCGTTTAAAGTTCAAGAAATTGTAATCAGCCCCTCTAAACAACGTATCGTCACTGCGCCACCTAGCAGTTTCTATGCAAGCTACGTGCACAGGGATCTTTGCATTTTAAAGTTTATACTTAACAAAGAAAAATGTTGCCAAAAGTAAAAAATAAGTTCTTTTTTGGTTAGTGACATTGTCATTCTCAACGTGGGATTTATCTTAACACCCTGTATAGACATACAACTTGTGGATTTTAGAACATTTCGAAACTTTTAAGTGATTAAAAGACATATAAACAGTTTAAATATGGACAGAAACATTATGTCTAATTACTTAAAATACTGGACATTGTCATCAGTTTGAAAAATAGCTACACTGATATTTGTTTATTTTGGTTGTACCCAATTATTTTATTGTCTTCATCGTGAACATATGACCTAAATCCAAAATGAAATAGCATATAAAATGTATTGTCTCTGTACCTGTAATGAAAATTTTATCTCGAAAGGCATGTGAGAACTTTAATAAAATATCAAAAATAAGTTTAAATAACATAATGCTTTTAGAGGTAGATGAAAATAACTTTTTTTCACTACCAAATTCTACATATTGAAATACGCCAGGACATGATTCTACTATTCAAATTTAAGTATCATTAAAGTAAAGCTAAAATTGATTTACAGACATTGATGTTGTTATTCTTAAGAGATATAAGTGAACAAGATGTAACAAGTTAGCAATTTACATCTCTACGACTAAAAAGTGACTTGACTCTTAAATCTTAATCATAAACTGAAAGTATCCTAAGCGTAATTATGTAAATTTCTCTGTAAATAAAAGTCGACGTTATATTTTTTAATTTAATTATATCTACTGTGTTTTATTCACAATATTCCCTCAATCACGATACATTTCTGTAGTATACTTAATAGATACAACCTTATCAGGTGTTGAAGGAGTACTTTTTATGTGGGTAATATTCACATATGATTTAGTGTTGCTAGTGGTAGATATCAGTGTTGTTCTAGTAATATTAACGTTTATATGTCTCCTTTCTATCTCTGGATCTATTAGTTTCATAGTAAACCTTGTTGAGTGAGTCTTCTTGTGTTTTTTGCCTTTATGATTCTTAGGTTTATTTTTATGTTTCTTTTTCTTAAGTTCAACTACGTTAATTTCAGTTGTCTGTCTTAATTTTTCTGAAAGCTTTTCCTTCGTCTCGTCGTCTAAATACATTTGTAGTTTAACATAGAGATTGTTTCTAAAATAGTCTGCCAGCATTACACCATTGTTTTGTCTTCTCTCAATAAACTTACCGTTACATGTAATAAATTTTTCACATAAGCCTCTTTCCATAGCATCTTTTAAATTATGTAAATCTAAATCCAAATTAACATTCAAATCTTGAAAAATGGAGTGTTGTAATTTAGGTTTCAGCGGTCGTAAGTTTTGTGGGAGATCTTTTTTAATATTATTATTAGTGTAATCTATCAAATTGTGAATGTAACGCCTTAAAGCTTTTATGTTATCATCCTTGTCTTTCTTTGTGTCCAAATGAAGTTTCCTTGTCTGCATTTTAAAAGCGTCTTCGACTTTTTGTTCTACTAAATCACCTATTTCGTTTACAGTCATCACGACAGCTTCTTTTTCATTACTAGGATCGGTATTCACATCTCTAACGTACATTGACGCGTAATTTCTAAAAGTGCTAACTGCCGTGTTGTTCAGTACATTATAAAGATTGACCAGGAAAGTCCTAATTTCTCCAGAGCATATTTTGAAGTTATCACAATTAAATTTCATTTTACTACCTTTTCTTAAAGCACTATCTCTATAATCACTATGCTCGACAAATTGACAAACAATTTTGTAACGGTCAGATATTTTATCCGTATCATCAACTATATGAGATAAAAAATCATGAAACTGTTCGAAAAAGCGATACAGTTTCACACCTGGAAACTGTGCGTTGCTTTGATTTGTTCCAACAGACCTTAAATATTGTTCCTTCAACTTTTTCCATTTTTGACTCCACCTTCGTGTTATAACCGCAGATTTCTCTATGCCATTCCTCTTTCTCTTCATTTCATTTGCAGTACTATTCCATGTGCATTGATTACTTATCAGCTCCGCTATTATTTTGTCAAATGTCTTTGTTACCATGCGTTGTGTTTTCTCGGAAACGGTTTCTTTTAGCAGTGCTTTTTTTATTTTCTCTCTCATCTTTTTATATTTCTTTATGTTAGTTTTCAGACTATCCTTATGAGATACCAGTTGATTTCTATGTAGTTTCGTTTTATTTGCAGGTGGGAGGAATTCTATAATAGTTGTCTCGTCGTCTCCTTCTAATGTTATATTACTGTTGTTCTCTGTTTCAAGTGGAACGTCTACATGATCGTCCAAAAGTGCTTTTAGCTCTTCAACTTTTTTATTTACAAACTTTTCTATATTGGAAACTTTGTAGCTCGTTCGGAAATTAGGTGATGCGTTTGGCGCGGAGTCGATGTAAGGTTTTAAAATTTTCTGTAGGAAATCCACGATTAAATTTATGTCCGGTAAATTACCCTTCACCTCATAGGGTTGAGAGTTTGTTACTGTAAATGCAATAACCACCAGAACTGTAAAACAAGTGTTTTATAGACATTTGATAAATAATTCAATTCTAATCTAAAATAAAAACTAATAATAATGATATGGTTTGTACATTATTATGTTTATTGCAATAATACATGGTTTCTAGTTCAAATAAACTGAACTTGCAAGAATAATTCAGTAACTTCTCACCTCCCGCTAGCGATGATTTAAAATATACCATTTTGAAACTGTTTTAGTTTCAATACAGTTAACGATCATATTTTATTGCATTTCGTGTTTGCATCTAAACTAACTGAAAATTACAAACGAACTTTTATTGCTTGTTGATATAACCAATGTTAAGGTTCTTTTTTCTATTGTATAAAATTATATATATGAATTTTCAACACATATGCATAGTGGTTTCAATGGATAAGCGCGATTACTATTAATTATACTCCATCAGCTATAGTTGTAACACAATCAAAATAACACAACTTTAAACATTTTTGATAATTATAAAATCCGTGTCTGTCGCGTTGTCAATAAGCGTGCAGTGAAGGCACAATTTTTGTAACCCTTTTTATTATTATAGAAATTTATTTTAATTAAATTTGCAGACTACCGGTATTACGGACACAAATCTAATTTCGTATACCTAATTACGTGTTAAAGGAAACCTATACCGTCATAAAGAAAAATAGGTCCAAAAATCACTAATTTTTATTCCTGACTTAAGTTAAAGTCATTGAGAAATTAAACTTAAATAAAGGATGACTATTTTAATTTTTAGGTGGATCGCATCTATGAAACTTGCATTGAAATTTTTCAGAACATATGAATTTTAAGTTCATCAACATTTTTCATCCCAATTTAATACTTGTTGGTTATTCAAAGTATGAATTTTATGCATTTTTCTCTGTTTGAATATTTAAAATAATATTTTTGTATGAGCGCAACACTTTAATTTTTATGTATATCTCGGATTTTTTCATAAATGTAGATGAGAAAGTGTTGCGCCCTTGCGCATATATAAAAATACACTTTGAATCTTCGAAAACGAATATTTAAGAAATATTAGGCGTTTTTGAATAACAAACTAGTATTTAAAATAATATGAATAATATTAATGAAAACTTAAACTAAACATATGTTCTGAAATATTTAAATATAAAATTTCCGTAGACGTGATCAACCTGAAATTTTGAATAAATTTTTTTTTCGAAAGCAATTTTTGCTCCTTTTTTACTATCATCTTTTGGAAACCAGCATAGATTATTGTGATGACATTACGGTATATATTTTTAGAAACTAACTTAACAATTCAGATTGTGTCGAGGTAAGTTATGAAATTATGGTGAATTCATGTAGTTGAAATTAAATCACATAATGTTTTCAAACACAAATATTACGATCGACGATCAATAGGCTGAGACGTTAATTATTCTTATTAACTAAACTAAATTTAGAAATAAGCTTAGAAAACATATATGTGATGTACCAAATATATATTTTTTAATCCATCGGCGTACAACAATTACCGGAATTACGTCAGATAACCATCCTTACTCTCGAACGCAATCGCGACCGATCGACATTGCAAGTGTGCCACTTCGCACTCTTGATTGGATACACAATTCATACTCTGGCGCTGGTGTATCTTATCAAAAGCCCGAACGCCACAATTGCAATGTCGATCGATCGCAAACGCGTTCGAAAGTAGGCATTCTGGAGTCAAATCCTAGCACGAGATAAAGGACAAATTTGTGTGTGCTTTTCTGTATGTTTATGGTGCTATCGACAGTGGTGGACTAAGAGGGCGGCGGAAAGGGAAGTCCGCCCCGGGCCTCTTGTCCAGGGGGCCTCCAAATGGATACAAGTTCCCTGATCAAATCGTAAATTGGGGTTATACCGCCCTACCTTTTTATGTCTCGTAGTTTCAGCAAGCGTCTTAGCAAGGGAGGAGTGTAAACGCAATATCGAGTTACTGCCTCGGTTGGAAAAAGTCGTAGGTCCGGGCCTGATGCCGCCCCAGGTCCCCGATGGGATTAGTCCGCCAAATACGAGTAATACTAACTTAAGGAATAAATAAAACAATCTCTAAGCAAAACAGCATTTTATTAACAACATTACATAAAATTATCGTACTGTATAACTCACACATACAAATATCTATCTATACATAATATAAAATAATATATTTTTAAAGTACGACGTACAAAATTACAAAAACCCACTGTTTATGATGCTTACAACTAATATTGCAACATTGGTATCACCTGCATGGTCAAAACACTTACAATAATTTGATTTAAATATTATTTATCAGTAAAAAACTTAGCCTTTTAAAATGTTAAAGCCGAATATTTATTACAAAATTGTTATTTTAAAAAATGTTACGTTTCATAGAAAAACTTAAAAATAGAAGTTTAAAAATTTACTTAGACGTCGCTTAATGACTTTCGTTTCATTGTGATACGATTAAAAAAAGTACTAATTATAAAATTTTATAATGTTTGGCTCATTGTAAATATCTACAATATTCATAATTAGAATAGAATAAACATCATTAGGTATATTTTAATTGAATACATGTGGAAATGTATCAAAAAAATATTTAAATAGCCCATAAATTTTTTCAATATACCTAAAAGTTCAAAGTCGGTCATAATCAAATTATACGTTTTAAATATATTTATTTTTTAACTTAATTATGTCTTAAAAATCTATATCAGAACGTTTGCTGTTGTAGATTTTGTTCAATTAATCGATTTCATGTTTATAAACAAACGAAGCAACGGATACAATGCATTTAAATTTATGGCGTTGCTACAAAATCGTATGTCGAAACTACTAAAATAGTAGATTATTTTAAAAACTAGCAACATTGTTCGAGCTTACAAAAAAAAGTAACTAACTATTCAAGTAAGTTGAGCTTGCTGTTTGTCTTGCGAAGTTGCGCCCGCCATGGTATAATTTTGGCGCTTTCATCTTCACCATCGTCGTCATGTTTACCATTTGATGTCGCATGGCCTGTAATAGAACAATATTTATTAATTTCTTTGAAAAAATTACTTTTTCTCCAATCAGAGGTCTAAAAGCATATTAATGTGACTTAGTTTATTAGACCCATAGAACAAGGCACATCTACCACGTAACTTGTCTTGATTTATGTTGTCGACGCTAGACAGCAAACACGTAGTAACCTGCAAATCTAAAATTGTTCTTCAGTGAAAAAAATCTTCTTGATTCCACTTCCGTAGGAATCGACTACAGCCCAGTTGCAAAAATGTCCAGTAAGGTTTAATTTAATAACGACTTAAAGCTTATAACGACTTTTAATAGGTGCAGAGATTTATTTTTTCGAAAAATTTAAAGATTTTCTCCTCTGAAGAATAATTTTATTTTTACGGGTGTCTCCGTGTTTGCTTTGTAGAAGCCTGAATCTCAAAAGCCCTTTATACTATTTATTCATATTTCTATGATTTGCAAGGCCAAATACACTGGCTGGATCAAATTTTTCATTGGCCTTACATGGAAACACCGACCTTCATTAGAAAATTGACGATATTTTAACTGAAATCGAAACAAATAATTATTTCTTTTAGTAACATATGAAATCCTTTAATTATTTTTTACAAAACAAAAAACACTATTGTAATAGGATATTTACATTTAAAAAAAAAACTTTTTGTTATGTGCAAGAACTACAATTTTAACGTCAACGACCGAAGTCTAAGAACTATCAAACTAGCGTCACAAGAGACTTGCCGCTGTGTCTGTGTCCTTAGGTTTGCTAAGCGTGAATGGAAGGCATTTGTCATCATATGACAATAACTATGATTTTTAAAGTTGGCTTTGGAAGGAACATGGCGTTCCATGGTCCACCCATCTTATTCTCTTCTTTTTTTCGAAGAGGAATACGTTTTGCATTCTGACCTCGAAGATGCACTAAGCATTCATGTTAGTAAATTTATACCATTTGTCTTTAAAAAAAATGTGGCATTGTAATGCAAGTGGCAAACTTTGAATTTTTAAATTTTATATGCCAGCTTTCTTAACTGATTTTATTGTGTCTTTAAGATAATCTAAACCTTTAAATTTTACAAGTATTCCAGTAAAAGTGAATGGCATACATGAATTTTTTTATAGGCGCTTTATTTAACGTTTTACGATTGTTCTCTTCGATATTATATAACTTTAGTCAAAATAACGATGTCATGTCCTCTTACTTTCACCATAACATCAATTATAATATAAATTAAAGCAATATTAGCCTACAAAATTGTTTATCGAACAGTCCGAAATTGCATCCGATACGGATTTGAACGAATTTTAATAAGACGCACGGTATATATACGTCGCGTGCACAACCTCATACTTGAGCCGTTGGTCCAGGCTGTATCTGCAATCGTTAACACCCACCAATACGCACTGGCCTCAAATGGTGGGTCATGTTTAGCCCGTTCTCCCTTTTTAATTCCATTCCATTCCACAAGGCCTATGCTCTTACAGTGGGGATATAATAGCCTCATTTTTAAATTTCCTTAATTTTGAACCTTCGCATTGAGATTTCTATTACACTGCATTAAGGGTAGTTGTCATAGTCAACTAGATAAAGTATATGTGCACCTGACATGGTGCCGTATCTTAGTAATAAAGAAGTCTTATATAGGTATAGGTACGTCTAACGCTACAGTTGTTAACATTTGTTCGAAAACACAGCATACATTTTTAGAAAGACGATTCACTGTCTTGCACAGAGGACGTGACGTTATAGTGTCCTAAATAATTTGCCAATCCGAGTCACGTTTTTCTCATTTCTTATTTTCCAGAAAGTGAATCTACGGAAACTTGAACTTCCTGTACGACATATCCGTCGTTCTTCTTCTTCAAAAACAGTGAAATATGACTGGTATCTTATTTTTATTTATGTTATCAGATTCTAGATTTTATAATTAGATAAAAAATAATGAAACCTTTGCAGCAATATTCAAAAAACCGCGTTTGAATTCGTCTCTTCCAGATAAAGTCGACGTAGCAATGAGATGCGGAGCTTTACTAACCGTTACAGTGGTCTGACGTCAGTTTAGCCTCTGACGGCGCCCGCACGGGATGTGAGGGTGTGTCGTAGCACAGCGAGATGTTGTCTATGGACACAGCGCGCTGTGTGCCGCTCGGGTACGACCGCCATTCACCGGTGTTGATGCCGTTAGAGCCATTCGTCTCTTCCACTTTAGGAGTATACAGGGATTGTCTGTAATTATAAAACGAAATAATAAATATCGTTGTGCTGGTTGTAGCAGTTATTAAGGTTTTTTAATGAGTCATTTTGTTGTTAAAAATTCATAAATGTATGAGTATTTATCTGTCATATTATTCAAAGGCAGATATGATGATATAAGTATAATTCACTAAGATTTTGTGTAGATTTATTGAAAATATCATTAAAAATTATGCTGAAACGGTAGCCTGGCTAGGGGAGACCAAGGGGAATTTAAAAAATTTTGAGGTTTTACGAAACAATATGATGTTTACTATCTTAAGAGATGTGGTGTTGGAGAAAAATGCTCGGAATTCACTGGACAGAGCATAGGACCAACGCATCTGTTCTGGCTGATGTAAAGATAAAAATGAGATTATCCACCACTTGTCTACGGAGAAGTTTCGAATTGTTTGGACACATCGCCAGAAAAGGAGGCGATAATCTCGAAAAAACTTTAATGACGGGGAGAATAGATGACAAAGACCATGAGGAAGAAGTCCTCTACGTTGGTCAGATCAAATCCGCACTACACTCAACACCACAATCAGTGAAGCCATCCATATCGCCGAAGATAGAGCAAGACGGCGAGCAATAGTCCACGAGAGAATAATTCAACGAGGTCACGACCCTCAGCATTGAAGATGAACGACGCAAGGAGGAGGATCTTAAGAGATATTCTGATTTTATATACTTATATAGAAACAGAAAAAAAAATTCAACGGATCTGACAGCAAAAGCCTTTCACGTACCAACAGTACGTACAGTAGTTGCCACATGAAACCTTTGAGTCAACCAACATAAACAATAGAAACCATATTTTTACCTCAATCTGTTTTCAGCTTCCTCCCTTCTCTGCAGCAGCTGTCTCTTCCATGCAGGTACGGCGGCTGCCCTCCTCCTCTCAGCCTCGCCTGCTAGCTCCCTCTCCAGGTCCCTCCTGGCCTTCTCCGCTGCTCTCCTGGCCAACATCTGCCTCTTCCACGCCGGTATCACGTTCCCGGCGGCGTCCCTCTCCGGTATCTGCGGACATCCCTACCGTCGACCAGCCGCCCGTGTTCATGCTCAAGTCCCGTCTCCGTCGATACCCATCGACATGGTGTTCGACAGTTCATTATGCCGGCCATACACGTTACGACACACTTGCACAAAGTTAAGACTTTAAGGTCGTATAATTCTTAGTATGAACAAAATGACGTTTTTCAAATTCCAGCCTACATTTTGTTATGTTTACTTTTACTCTTATATAAACTTGCATATATATCGTAACATGTATAACTGGCAATATATTTTTTTACCTAATAATGTGTACACTATGCTCTTCTAAAGGAAGATTATGACTTTCATCTTTAGAACCACTTCAATTACCAATAATCAAAATTTATTTACTAAAGATAACAATGAATTATAAAAATGTGAATTTCTCAATCTAATAAATGAAAACCTACACGACGCGACGTATCCAAGTATCGCTATGAATATTAATGAAAACTCAAGTTTATCAACGATTGAGATTTTCCCCATAATAATAATGCCACGTAAACAGGTTACATAACTGCCTAATTATAATATCATGTATGTACCTAGTTAACGTTTATGTAATTAAATCCGGCTCGAAGGACCATAAAATAGAATAATAATAATTTTCCAACCTAATCACGTTCACCCGATTTTTATTTCGTATCTAAGTTTATGTTGGCATGATAAATAATAGATAGATTCATATGCTCAAGAAAAGTTATTAATCTATACTAATATTTAGAGATAGAAATATAATAGAGGATAGTGTTCCTAAATACTGATCCCATCATGAAAGTTCTTTCATCTACGGGAAGCTACATCACACGCGGATGACAGGCCCGGATATATAACATTTTCCAACCGGGTCAATCAAAAGTTTCTGCCCCGGTTTCTGTTTCTCCTCCTTTCTTATATAATTTTGCGAAATCTATGATTTTTTTTATCTGTATTATATTATAATGATTTTGACGCCCCCCTGACACTGGCACGTGCCCCCACTTTCCCCTCTAGATCCGGGCCTGGCGGATGACATACGCTATAATTTACGTGGACGAAGTTGCCAGAAAACATCTAATCATTTCATATACTATATTATATCGGTTCCAATTAGTGTTGTTCCTAACACATACCGTTATATAAACGAGATGTTATTTATGAGCGAGTTACATCACACGCGATCTTCAGTGACCGTATCTAGAGCGGCCAACGATTGGTTTTGTTATACTTTAATGGTGCATGTGGAACCTGATTAAGAGTCGAAATGGAGAATCTAAAATTATAAGTTACGTCTTGATTTTTTCAATTTCGTTTCAATTATTAATTAAAATATTCACAGATTTTACTGGCGGCAACTTTCGCAAGAGCTAGCCTTAAAATGGGTGACCAAAAATTTATTATCTTGAGCTCCTTCATGCTTCAGAAGACATGTTTAGTCGATGTTCACGGCTACATCTACAGTAATTAACACCTACCCATGAGCACTCGTCCCACGAGAGGGTCATCGCCCGTTCTCCATTATAGATTAAATCCAATTCCATCTATATAGAACGCCTGTGCCCCATCAGTGTGACATTAGTAAGCTTATCTTGATGGTAACGATATTATGTTGCAATTGTTTTATATTCTATTGCTGTGTCGATCTTAAGAAGAATCTTGTTATGATACGTACAAGATCGTGACTCATTTAATAGTTGTATAAATAAAATAACGATCAATTCTACTGGGGCTTAGAATAATCTGTGTCTTTTTACTATAAAAAAAATATGCCAATTGCATCTTAAATGTCTGTGCATTACACAATTGGTCACCTTGTAGTAGATTGCAAATCTTTAACTCTATAGTGCAATAAAAGAGCTTTGCTAATTGGTCAAAAATATACTAAATAATCCTATTTGACAGTTGGATGATTACTTAACAAACCGACACAGCTGAGTCAGCATATTAAAATACGTTAACAGCGTATTAAAGAATCGGTATTTGTGAAATTGTTTTCACCGGCGAGTGCGCAAGCGCATCGAGCACTAAATAAACGTGCATGCGCTCGGCATCTGAGCTATTAAGTGGTTTGCACATCGCACGGTGTACGGAACCACTGGATAATCGTACTTTAATTAATCGGCGAATTAAGTAGTTAAATAAAACTGACTAATCTTTTGCGCTTGTCGGAGTCTATGAATAGAAAATAATTGTAGATGCCCAAGCGCATCTTACCAGTACACTGATATTTTAAAAGGATCTGTTGAAAACTTCCGAAAAATCTACTTTAAAGATAAAAGTATTTTTAAACTATAAGTCTTAGACTTGGAGTCCAATACTTTACCACATCTTGGAATCTGAGCAAGGTGTATGACGTTGTTTAATATTTATAGTGTTAATATTAAACTTTATTGCTATGGTTATAATGAAAAAAAAATCACTGATAAATTTATAAAATGAGGATTAGACTAGACTAACTAGAAAAACAGAGAACACAACACAAAAAGAAATTTAAAGACAAATTCTACTATTGATTTAAAAAATTCCCAACGGCTGAAAGTTTCAGAATAAATAGAATGTATTCATAAAGCTCCGTTGTATACGTAACTTAGACGTCACGAAATGCAAAATCGATCACTTTTCCCACAGCCTTCGGCCATTGTTAGAAACAAATAAGAAACGTCGAGCGAAAGTGGCTTTATGTATGATATCAATTAAGTTAGTTTTGAATGAAAAAATATTTATTTTTGAGCGAGTGTGCCAGCGCAGTTTTCACGCTTTCACTGCGTTGTCTATGCAAGAGAGTCGAGATTTAAGTTTACTGCGTCCATTTTAATCTATGATTAATTAAAAATTTAACAACTGGTCTAGATTTTTAGAAAATGCATATTGTTGGGTATGTAAAAACTGAATTGAGTTAATATTTGAGCGCCACCTAATTGATTTGTAAGTAAGTTACACGAACATGAACATTGCACGTCTTAACTACCTATTGTTCAAGATTATTCTAACAAAGATATAATACTACACTAACACAGCTACCTTTTTTACTCGAGCAAGTAGTTGAGCTAATTTTCGTACCGTCCTTGTTTCTGCAATAGATAGTTATTTAAGATAATGGGTTGCCTAGATCTATCTGGTGCCTACCATACTGACTGCTAGTGGCACCCAGCACAATAGTGGCAGCTAGCACAAATAATTAATTTTGTGGTATATTAATGTCAAGATATAGATCAGAAGTGTAATTATTTATTTAACATAGAGCCAAAGTGAAAATATTCTTTATTCAAATAAATTTATTGAATGCACTTTTGAATTATCCACCATTTAATTACCTTTTTTAATTTAGCTAATAAGAAGAACGGGTGGGAGAATCTAATTGGCTCCCATTAACAGAAGTGCCGACATTTACAAAAACTACTGACTACTGATAGATATAAACTACTGACTAATGAGACATAGATACAGTGACTTTTGTGACGATAAACATACTGCGAAATTGATAGGACTTATAAACCTATAGACTGTCTAGAGTTATGTATGCTTTGACAATAATGTTTAAAAAATTCGAAAACACGGGTGCACTCGCTAGCCCTTCGAACCATAGAGCGTGACACCTGGGTATCCTAAATAATTTATTGATATGACTCATATTTATTTGATTTATTTTGTCACATTCTATTTTTCCAGAGATTTAAACATTTCCTAACGTAAACCTCTAACCTTGTTGACCACATGGCTACATAATATGTCACGACTTCTGCCTGTCACGACTTCAATCATTATTGTTTCACTTATATTTATGTTATCCTAAAAATTACAAAGTTTCTCAAAAACAGATAAAATTCTAGCCGTATGTAATACAATGACGACATCGTGAAGCGTTATGGTGTAATTATGGACAATCACTCATTCCATTTATATAAAACTCTTGCCTCTTCCAAAAGAACTTTAGAATTGAGAATTTAAAGTTAAAAACATCTCAAACAGTTCTGATTTAATTTTTAATTATCAATTGAGAATTTGTACTTTTCTCAATACATAACCGACTGTTATTTAAAAAAAAAATAAGTTTAATAGTAATGATCATATTAATAATGTAACTCAAGCAATTGCATGAAGATTACTGTAACTTATGACATAGAATGCGCATTTGAAGAGTTATATGCATTAGTCAATAGAATCCGCAAGCAGCATGCGGGTGATATCTGTAATAATATACCTAATAAGACCATGCGGAGAACACCCGCATACTGAACATCTAACAATGCCAATAGACCTTGCGGCTAATGATATACCCACCGCCGCGCCGTATGACACAAACCCTCCTATGGATAGAAACGGGCCTCCCCTCCATATGAGAGTCAAGTATTATATAGAGGTATTGTTGGATGCTAAAGTTTGCAGATGCCATCACTATTAAAACAGTTTAACGTACCTACCCAAAACACGTTGTATGGTCACCCATTCGAAAAAAGGTTTGCGAACCGTACTTAATTCTGCAATTATAGACCGAAATTACTATCCAATGCTTGATCGTGTTTCTCAAGAATTTGTGGACACAAAAATTATTCCTATATTTAATTTCTTTAAGATAGCAATTTATGCTTTGGTTTCGTTTTACATTAGCGATTTAAATTGTATTTTTTTAATGATAAAAATATAATTGCCGCAATTATTATTTATTATACATTTCCTTTGTTAATTTATTACAAACTGAAGCATTTTTGAGGACATTGAAAAGTTTTAATAATAATACTTTATTATCTCTTCACAATTTTACATTGAAGAACATTATGGTGTGCCTCCTTTAAGTACATATAATACCTTTATCGGGAGGCTACCGCTCTTCCAGTCATTATATAGAAATATACTTATAAATGTTATGACAAAACATAGAAAGAAAGAGACAGTAGCATTACTGATTCAATAAGGAAAACAATATTATGCTTACTGTTTAATGCCCATCCTACTAAGTTTTAACATTTCTAACAGAGGCTAAATCGCAGACCCCGTCTAAAATGCGCATGTCGGACGCATTTCACGGTGGAAGCGGGGGTGGAAGTAGATCAGTAGGCTACCGCGCGGATGCAATCTTAGTAAAGTTGCTACCTTAGATGCTACATGCATCACTTTTGCATGGTATAGTCAATGACTCTGCTTAATTTTGCACAACTTTTGTTTTGTTTGTGAATTTTTAGCTTAAAGTAGAGCATTGATCAAAAAACGAATACAGTTATTAGATATGCAATTGCAGCGGATGTCTACAGAACTAGTTATTTCTTTAATCGAAAAAAATACTGCAATACCAACCCTTTTCCTTCAGACAACACTTACGTACGTAACTCTTTTTATTGTTTTTATTTTCCGGAGACTTAAATATAAATTGAGTTTGTACTCTTGCCTTACATGACTCGACTAGAGGGCCTACTATCTAATTTTTACCTTATTATTTGCCACGGAGTGAAACATAAATACTCCGCTTATTTTGCTTTTTCCGTAGTTGACAAATTGAAAGGTTTTAAAGCTTCCCATGAAGCTAGGAGGGGGGGTATCACACGAAATGGCGTATAGCCAACATAATGTTAAAAATATATGAATTTTAGGGGGTAACTTTGTCATATTTTTTCCATCGAGTAATTTTGTTTCACGTAACCCTTAATTAGAATTTAATTAGAATCATGATGTTGTTTACTTATTTTAAATAACCACTTATTTGGACGTTATTATCCTTTGAACAAATACAGTTGAAATTTTGTAATTTTCGGCGTAGGCGCTCTTCTTAACATGATGCTACTATTTTCCTAAAATATGCAAACTACGTATAAGGCTACGGTCAATTAACCTAGAGTTCTGTAATTATCTATCACAATATGCAAATGGAGATATCTTCAGATACAATCGTCGTATTTTGTAATTGTTGTGTAGTCGCTTCATTGCCTTCTATGTATTTCAATACTTAACGGAATGTGTACGAAATTTTCTGTTTAATTCTCTAAGTAGATTTATTTAAATAACTTAGTAGACAATGAGTTTTTAAAGTGTAAAATATGTAGTCTGATAGTTTTTCTCTTAATTCAATCAAACAACAATTATCATATTAATGTTTCAGATTTTGCAAACAAATACCTACACTCGAAATTGATTAGACATATTATATCATATTATCGATCACAACTTTCTAGACCCAGTTGCACAAACGTTCATAAAAAATATATTTATACAAATTTTAAATTTAGAATATTCATTAGAGCTTAGTCCTCACTAAACTTTAAAGATTGTCATAGAGTATTTTTTTTATGTTTATGCTATTGTAGGGGTCTATAAACCTACGAAAACCACGGTAAACAGATGGACACGACAAAACGTGGTCGATTTTAGAATACCAGACAATATACTGGCCAGTATCTAAACATTTTTATGAGTCATTAATATTAGTAACATTGGTATTGAATTTATTTATTTTTATATTGCTGGCAGTTACACAATGAAACCCTATTTAACTATCATTTTAACTGAAATTATTTATTATTATGTTATAGATTATTTTTTTATTCTAAAATTCGATTCAATTCCAGTGACTGTTCTGAAATATTCAAACAACTAAGTCTCGAAAATTCCAAATGTCCAATACCGTGCTATATAACAATCTCCCATCACAACAATCCCTTGAAAAGTTTTACTACTCTATGTACCAATTTAATACTAGACTATCATAGCGTATTTTGTAATTGTAACTTATTACAGATATTCAAATAATTTCAACATATCTCACGCTCGAATGCACTTATGCGATTACTAAGAACGAGATCTCAACATGATACGTGCGTGATGCTTACTACCCGGATAGGGTTGTCAACAAAACATAGACCTAGGGACCATACTATAAAGAGTAGTGGTCACACTGTAACCAGTCCATTGGGAAATCAGTGGTAAAAAATCTAGTAGTCACTATTATGCAATATAACTCCTATGTAAACAAGTGAAAAGCTCGATGGTGTAGTGTTTAACGCGTTAGATCTACTTTTTACAGCGACGTTTGCAAAGGGAGGTAATCAGATGATTCGCGCGATGCAATTCGTCCAATTAATTGGAGATCGGATTGGGATCTCCAATAAATCGGTCAATCAGTCGATCGACGATCGATTCGATATCGGTCGAATTGCATCGAGCCATGAGTAAATAGCCTCAGATCGTATGAATCATCGATTGGTCGACAATCATTTCACTAAATCAGAAGATTGCCAAATTCGCTATCCATTTTGTCCTAGCTCTAATATGGTTTATCTCTAATTTGGTCTTATAAATAAATAGGGTATTTGACAACATTAAAAATTGTGCTCATCCTTTAAAATAATAGTGTAATAACACATATTTAATTTATTTTAAACGAAATAATGTATATTTTTTGCAGATTACACAAAATAAAATAAAATATTTTTTGACATTTAATTTGGGACGAAAACGCATTGTAATTGGTTGCAACTCAAATAATGTCACTCGCTAGTAAATATGGCTTCATGTTGACGATTTTAGTATGATCAGGTTTGTTTATTTATTAACATGTGACGTCATACGCAACGTAATGGCGGCGTTTGACAGACCGCGTTTTTCACGCGGTTCCAGAAATTTAAACTTTAACTTTGATTTTTAATGATAAATAAATTCAATTTCTCTGAAATATTAATAAAATGTGCTTATTATGTAATAAAAAATAATTAAAAACTATTTTCATAATTAGTCAAATATCGTATTTAACGTATATATAATGTAAAGACAAATGACAGACTACGAGTGCTGGAAGTATCTTGTTATTACATTGTTTACAATTTATAAAATTTTGGAAATTAAAATTAAATCTATTGGTTATTAGTTATGTTTTAATAAATGAATAATGGTTACGTTACCAGTGACACATTTCAGTGGTCCGGTCATTCGCTTACAGTAATGTGCGAACAAGTGTGAAGTAATCATTATATCAATAAGCCATTGTTTGATACTCGTAAGATAATAAACGAGCCATGTCTGCATTCTTGGTTTTTAATTAACAATCGAAAATTCTAGGTCATGGAAAGAACGTTGCACTTATAAAATTTTGATTGTGTGTCAACAAAAAAAATGTATATAAAAGGGATTTAGACTAATTTTGTTTGTTTCTGCGTCAGGTAGTTATTGAAGAATATTAAATACGTATTTATTTTTACTTTTTGCATAATCAATTTTACGTCGATACGTTGAGTTGAAATGTCGCATGACGTCACGCCTTTGTACATTTCTATAAAACTGTGACGGAGCGAACCCCCACTCCTTAATGTTTATGTATATTATCCTTTCAATTTAACAATTGAAGCAAAAAAAATTATATTTTTATAATATCTGACTGATGGACGATATTTTTTCCTTTTTCATCCCAGTCTTCATCCCTAATATATACCAAGACGTTAACCGTTAAAATTACGACATACGGGAGAGCTTAATCGATAAATATTTATCAGATAACATATGCTGAGCTTCCATATTTGGAAACTATGCACTTGTGTAAGACAGAGAAAATATCATTCTCAATATTGTCCTGTCCTGGAATGGAACCGAAGACCTCAAAGATGGTTAAATAGATAGACAATTCGTTTATTCAATAGCAAAATACAACTACATTATGCAGAAAAAATATATTCAGATAGGAAATAAAGGATAATGGACAGAACATGTGACTATGTGATGATGGAAAAGGTCTAGGCTCCTCATCAGTTCTGATTATAGCAAACTAACCTTGAAACCGATGTGTGGATCACTTGGCCAGGGATATCGCCCAAGATATTAAACATAAGTTGGCATTGATCTATAATGTCAATGGTTAGAATAGTAATTTCGGAAAAGCGAAATTGTTCAATAACTTTTTGTATGTGCTTTGTAACAACACTGAATGAAATATAATGTATTGCGAAACTTCAAAACGAAATTATCATTAAATAAGTTGACAATAACCGAGAACAAGTATCAGTAAGAACGGTCACAAGGGAATACCAACAATTTTGATAACGCTGTACTCCACTGACTAGCTACCTAGCTGACTATAAATATCAGACAAATAAAAAAATTATATGTTAAGTGTCAATCAAACTTTATTAAACTTCTGTCTGTGGTATAATTGGCCAAACACAACCTAGCCTAATATTGTCCCAAGACTACCCCTCTACTATATCTCGGTACCCCGGGAATCTAGTGATGATATCTAGAACAAACTAATTTTATTTCCGTTTTTGGCAAATCCAATCACTATGCTTTGCATTATGCACAGATAAATTAATATTTATGATACGAAACTCCTTTACACTTATTACAAAATTATCGTCGCGAATTGATATTTTGTTAAATATACAAGGTAATATCAGTTTCTAATACGGTCTAGTTTTACGGGTGCTTATTAAAATTCAAATGCATAATTCATGAATCATCTGCAGTGCCTAAGATAATTGAATCTAGACGATTTCTTTTATATATGCTTTGTCTGGTTAATCATATGAAATCTATAATGAACGTAACTTAATAAGACATTATCTTAAACCGTGAGAAATATTTCAAAACCGATCCATTCATTCATTTTTTAAAGCGCTTTGACATTTTAAATAATATAAAAAACAGACACTGACCTGATCAACGAAATTCTCAGCTGTGAACCTCTTTGTGAATTCTGTAAACGTCTCCTTATCCTGCAGACTCTCCCGTCTCGCTCTCTCCACCTTCATCTTCTTGATGCCAGTTATGTCCTTCGACATCTTTAGTTCTTCTATCAAATCTGTTTTCGCGCTTCGATAGTTCTCCGCGGCGCTCGGTAGACATTGTAAACTGACAGATCTCGTCGGTGGAGGTGCTGAGAGTGTTTTGGTGGCTGGCGTGCGGAGTCTGACAGCGGATAGCTCCGCACTGCTGATGGCAGCTAAGGGTTGTGTGGCCGTCATCGCCGGGGGCTGGGGTGGCGGCGGCGGAACGTTGTCGCTCGGGATCGGCGGCGGCGGCGGAGGTCGGGCCTCCGCCCCGCTGTCGTCCCGCTTGCAAGGCGCCGTGATTGTTTTCAAATATTCCGAGGGTTTTATCAATCGATCGGGCGCGTTGTGAGGGAACGCGGGAGGCACGAACGGCAAAACCGGCTGCTTGTTCACGAGGTTTGGCCCGCGAGGTCTTTCGTCTTCTGACGCCGCCGAGCCGCGCCGCCCCGCTGCAAAATGGCCGCCGTTAGTGGGGAGAGAAAGTCCGCGCATCGGCGCGCACGCAGCTTGCACCGTGTACACTCGATGCTTGAAAATGATTTGACATTCCTTTTACTTATTCGTGATTCTTTTATTCATAAATATCATAATTGTCGAAGCATCGAGTGTACACAAAACAATTTTTATAGTTTCATCTCATTAATCAATCAAATTAATTTCATCAAGGCAAATTATTAAACTATAATTTTAGCTATTAAATAACTAATTTAAATAACAATCGTTATGAGCTATTATACATAAACGTATACAGTCTCAAATTGAAAATGACAATGTAGAGAAACATTTCAGTTAGTTTCAAATTACAACAATATCTTCAGCATCTCGTACAAGCAACGTCACGTACTGAAACTAGATTGTGTTCAATAAATCTGTGTCAATAATGCGCTGTCATTGACTCTCAGCTATGTCACTGCTACAAAAAAGAAATTCTACTGCAATTGGTTGTTATTTGTAGAGTTACACAACTAGAAGAATGTATAACTAGTTGCAATAGATCCAGCGACATAATAATATCTTAATTTTAGTAATATTTACCGACACTCACGTAATGTTGTGATGATATTCAGAGTGTAAAGTGCGTGATGCTATAATATGCTGGGGAACTTTCCAATGATCCAGCTAAATTGTACACCTACTTGGTTTAAGTTGTAAAAAAATTAAAAGTTCCACGCGATATTATGATTAACTTAAACGTATAGTGGTTCAACTCTCTTTACTGTTCCTCTTATCTAATATATCGAGAGATTGTTTATTTTTTTTTCTTCTAGTATATTTTTGACTTAATTGCTTTTATTAGCCGAGTAGTTCATTAATTGAAAAAGGCTATAACAAAACGCTACAACAAATAGCTGGAATTAAGTAAATATGTTGCAAAAACAGGAAAGCCACGTGACGGTGAAGTCGCTGGTGTTCAATATTTAAGTTAAAAGGTAAAGGCATCAATAAATTCTGTAAAAAAACATGTCAAAGCCTATATTTGGCAAATCATTACCATTAAAAACCATTTAATCCGGTGAGCAATATGGAATTTGAAAGTTACAAAAACATATAAAACCTCTTGTCGATGCTGGGAGGCAGTTATATATATGTTGGTTGTTAATATTGATTGTTCAGGCAGTTACGCACAACTTTTGCCGGCCAATTACGAATAAATAAATAGAAATGGGTCTACATTCACGCAGAAATCAAACATATAAAAAATATACTCGTCAAACATAGAACCTCCTTCTTTTCGAACGAAATCATTTAAAAAATTATGTATATCAAAGCACGAAATAAATAGTATGTACAGGTTTTGCTTTGGTTCGCTCAATTCTCCCTGCATTCCCCGCAAGCCCGCAAGCGATCTTATATGAAGATACAGATAGATTTATCTAATTTTTATCATTCCGGAAATTGTCTACTTCAATTTCAGAAAAGGCATAATCTTCGTACTACAGTTGTCGTTAGAAATAATACGTCTCTGACATTTTAATGTTAATTTCACGCATGTCGTGCAAATAATATGCGTTTGATTGGTATAATTTTCATCGTGCTCTTGTGTCATATTACTACGACAATTTATTAGTCATAAATATTACTTATACAATAGTTTTCTATTGAAAATGCTGACTAATATATATTTAGAAACTAAGAAAATTTGAATGAATCCTATTAATATTATAAATGTGAAAGTTTCTTTGTTTGGATATTTGTCCATCAATCACGCCGAAACTATTGAACGGATTTTGACGAAATTTGGTAAACAGTTAGGGTATTAACTGACATAGATAATAGGATACTTTTTATCCCACAAAAAATTTCCCTATTGACCACGCGGACGAAGTCGCTGGTGAAAGTTAGTAAAAACATATAACAACCGAGATTAAATAATATTCTATGTAGGATTGTAACTTAAACGTATTTTAGTTGTTTGTTTTTTTGTGATTTAAGCTTTTGTTGAAACTGTTTTCACTAAACAAGGTTCAGGTTATTTTCAATTGCCACCTTTATATCATTACACCCTGTAATTAGGTTTCGTTTCCCCTCTACTCCGAAGTTCACCAGATGCTGGAGCTTGTATGCAAAATGTTAATAAAAACTGTTATGCATAATTATGCATGTAATTGGTGAACATTTATCGTTACAGTATTATGTATTTGATTTAATATCACCGTTTGTTTTCCTAATAAAATAAAAAAATGACCAATTGTTTCTCTTTATTCTATATAGTTATTTGTGAAAGCCAGTGTGTTGCTCTGTGGTTCTATTAGCGAGTGAAAATATCATATCTAAACTCCCGTTGCACATGGTTTTCGCGTATAACGTTAGAAACTTCTGTGGGATCCATAAACTATCTAATGAGAAAAAAAATCGAAAATCGATCAACAATTTGCGGAAAAAGCGGTGAACATATATAAAAATATATACATCTTCATCGAACATAGAACCTTTCGATTTTGAAGTCAGTTTAAAAGAAGGCGGTTCTATGTTCGACTGGTATTTACTTTTTATATCCACCGGAAGGAAAGATCCGGGATCCAGCAAGAAGCCCGCCGAATCCAGCCCCACAACAGGCTATATACTTCGGAGAGTACACTCAAAGGCTACATAAGTCCAACCCGTTTTCACCTTTTTACAATCTTTAATACAGACACACTTTGGGACACCATCTTCAGTTGGTAAATATCCCATATTTCTGCTACAATCATAATTTATTCTTCACACTTCACACAGAAGGAGTTCGAATCCTATTTCTGGCGTCTATACGAGTTAATAGGCTTCTATGCAATGTAGATCTCATCCATGTCCCCAAGCTGGATGGAAATCGTTAGTGTAAACCCATTAGTAATGAAAAAAACCTTTGCCTGTCTTCAATATAAGTCAAACAACATATAAACCGACTTTAAAATAAATAACATTTATCATGTTTTTGCGTAAAAGATATACATCTACATAGAAATAATTTTCAACAAATTTCGTACCAAACTTTCCTTTTTACTCCTCGAAGAATAAGTAAGTACATTTTATAAATTGGTCGACTCCTACTCGTCCGTTTGTAAAGACTGCGTACACAATTTCCTTTTATAAAGACTTTAATATACTAATTTCTTTTCGTGTGAAGAAAGGAATTATAGGTTGAGATAATGCCAAAAGTGAAAACCTTTTTTTGTTATTTTTTTTCATTTACTGGTTATTTGAAGAATGCGATTATTGTATTATAATTCAATTCATGACCCCTACCAATCACTAACTTCTAGTTCTAATTTACGACACGTCACGGTTTGTCGAACAAAAAATACGCTAATCATAGTTATGCAAAATGTATAGTGTACGAAATTGATTTACGCAAAATCAATATTGTTGTACAGTTTACGAAAGCATCAAGGGCTATAATTGGGTTACTTAGTGATATTAGTTAAGCCTTGTCGACACTTCCGACGCGGATCTGTTGTCGCACGTGTTTCTTAATTATTGCCTTATCTGTTACTACAATTTACAAAATTTAATTTTCTGGTCGAGGCGTCAGTTTGCAGTTTATTGTGTGATGTTACGGCACATGATCGGGTACCATCAGTTTTGCTATTGAGTAATAAAACAAAGTAAAACTTTCATTACCTTTTGAAGTAAAATATTTATAAAAACTTCCATGCTATGATAACACTGTGCCTGACATTTCGTTCGACGCTGATTTTGTTTATATGAAATGAGTTAGAAGTTTTTATTAAATATTGACTTATTAATTTAATTACAACTGAGTCTATATATTTAAAAAAAAGTATTAAAATAAATAGACAAGTAAAAACTAAAAACAGGATAGGCGAAGATGACCGAAGGTAATGATTATGGCAAATCATGCTTTTATTTTTATAGTATTAAATGTTATCAAAAGACACTTCGATCCGTCGATCTCCTTTTTATTTGTAGTATTAACAAATATATTGCATTTAATGTTTATTAAGTGTTTAATGAGAATGTGAACTATTATATTAATAAATTTTAATTTTGCAGCTAAAAAAAATAATTCAGACCTTATTTTTATTGCATTAAATCCGGGCCATAAGATTCGCAGAACAAAGAAAAACTATATAATTGTTAACTCTATCTTTATTGAAGTCAGGGAAAATACAAATAAAGCTAAAATATGCATACCAATATGAACCTTCAGCAATGTTAATTAAGCGTTGTCTCCAACGACTAAGCGTACGCGACCCCGATACGAACAAGTTTTAATTAGCAAACTTCAGCAAACAGACTGAAACACTTTCATATATTTTTTCAGTGTGTATAAAACAATATCTAGTGCGTTAATTCATTATTTACTTTACAATAGCATGTATACATTTAGCTTTATAGTATTCTCATGAATTATATATATTCACTAAAAGACTAATAATAGACTTAATGTTATTATTTACTGTGTTAATATTTTTTACGGCACGAGTAATTTTTCCTGAGTCCAGTCTAAGACTGATTCTAGATCTGTGATGATAAATAATTTGATTCGTCAAATTTACTTAATTTCTGACTTTATTCCTGATCAAGTGTAACAATTATTGTTGTTTTTGGAGTATACGCTATGTATATTATTAATCAAATTTATGTAATTATTAATATAAGTCACTCGGTTAAGGTGAATCGAATCAATAACACAACATTTTTAGAATTTCACTGGAGTAGTAAATATTTTTAGTACACACCATATAATTATACAGTTTCCATGACACAAGTACTTTAGTAACGTGATTTACGAAGAAATCCAGCTCTAACGGTCATTAAAACAGTCCTGTGATTTTTGTTATAACCAAAAGTTGGAGATGTAGTCCTACATCTTTGTTTCTCCCATGATATTAAAGTTCGCGATGATAGTAAGATTCTGATTACCAATTCAGTTCTCATAGTAAGGAAGGTTGATATGATGATAAATAAATATAGTTCTTATTTAGAGATATCAATAGCGTATTGTCGGCAATCGCCACTTTAATTTTGTACTAAATTTACTGGTTGACTGGTAGACAATACCTCTTTGGCATTAAGTCCGCCATTTGTCTATTTCACAAGACATTTAAGATTAAATAAATAAATATCTATTGCGTTCAACGAATACATATTATTGCATCTGCAAATCCTCAGTTCAATACTCCAGCAAGTATATTTCATACTATATATGCATCTCTGTTCTGCGAAGGTTCCCCTGTAATCAAAGCTTTTCTACCTCAGTAGAAACCAATTAGAAAATATGAGCTGCTAATATCTTGTTACATCTCAAATAGATAGAACATAAATAATAATACATGGGATTATATCATATAAATTGGAACAATTATTCTCGCCACAACACACATTATATTGATGGCCAGTTTCGTGATAAATATAAAACGAACTTGTAATTTGCTAACGAGATAAGAGATTTGTATTATGTAGAAAAGATAATAGATAATAACAGGTTGTAAAGAGGTTCTTAACACACGAAAGCTTGCACGTTAGTTAGGTAATTACATTTGGCCTTTAGCATAACATAATTAATGATCTGAATATATTTAGGTGAAAGTGCAAATGTTATAGACTAATATATGACTAACTTCACGAACTTATAATTTTAAGTATCACATTTTTAGCGTTGGTTTTTCATTTCTAAACAATGACATTTATACATAGTATAAAACAAAGAAGCTTTCCGCTGTCCGTAAGCTGGATATCAGCTGGTACATACAGCGGAAAGCTACACAACGAATTTTAATGCGATTAATACTGGATGTATAATACAATAATATGGACGGATATTTAATAAAACAATGTCATAATGCATGTAGAAAAGAACTATCTAGTTACTACTGCCTATTCAGGTATTTTAGCGCAATGGCAAATAGGAGTTTGTGTTTTTCGGACATCTTAAATAAGGCAAGTCGTTCATTTTTGAATTTCCTCAGTTAATATTGGTTTTATTCGTATGGTTCGATAGAGGTGCCTAATGTCCACAATTTACTTTTCCAACCATTTTGTTACGTTAATGATTTCATTATAACTCACAACGTTTAGGTTAAATATTTATGAAGAGTAAGCAAGCGTTAATTAAAGAGTTCACTTTCTACCGGCTTAATGGCCAGTTAGTCTCGTTCTAATTCAGAACTTATCCAAAACAATAAAATGTACACATATAAAATGGCTACCTGTTTAGATTTGAATTTGCAAATTTACCACTTTCCATTTCTTTCATCTCCGTTGACAAGATATAATAATTTCGTTTATGCTAATTGTTCAATCTCACTGTAAAATCATTGTTGTTTTTTGATGAGTGATATACGTCATGAAGACATTTTTGCAAATTAATTAACAATGGCAAACCCAGCCTAGGCATATGCTTATACACGGATGGATAAAACAAACAGGCCTCTTTTATTTTTACTTTTAATTATTTTCGTCGTTTTTTTTTTCTTGTGTAGCTGTCGGGTATTGTTAATAAACAGTTAACTTAATAGTGCATTCCTTAATATAACATAGTGTTGATATTAAAACACACACTCATGGCAACCGCTTTGGTAAGTGACTTAATTTTACTCTCTACCACTGTATTCAACAATCGTCCTATTACTTCAGTTAATTTAAGCAAAACCCTACTTAAGTTTGACGGCCGCTGCATCTTATTTTGTAGTAATTTGCTGTCATATTTCCAGTTATTATTGAACTAGGATAAGAAGTTTGTGCTTAAATCTTTATTCCATGAAAAGAATCTAGTACAAAATTTGTTCAATAATAATATCGTAGCAGGAGATTCACGGTTAACTTAAAGCCATTTTGAAAGCTTTTTAGTTTACAATAAGCTTTTTTTCTATATTAAATAATCAACGATATAAAAAAAATTGTGACTGAAAAACTATATAAGAGGTAACATTCTGATTTCTTTTATTTCATTTGTTGGTCCACAACAAAAAAATCAAAAATAGCAAAAAATGCCATCACCCATTTCATGAAAAAAATTTCTCTGCAATTTCTGTTTAATAATACACAATTTACAAAAAGTGAAAATATATTTTTAAATCCGAACCAATTTACGCAAAATGACAGTCTAGATGTAATAGAGTCCTTAATTGCACATCTAAACTTTCTTGTAAAGTATCAATCCATTGGTGAAAACTGCAAGAAAATCCGTTCAATAGTTTATAAGTCTATCTCGTTGAACAAGATAAACAGATACGACGAAAACTTTGTATTATAATATGTGAGTGCTAACATTATAAACCAATTCATAATTTCAAATAAATGTTATACAGAAACAAAAATTAAAAGCACGATGAATGCAGGTACAGACAGCATAAAACATTTAGGAATTAAATCAAAATTAGCAAATTATATTATAATTAAACTACAATATAATTATACTATATTAAATTACACAAAAATAATTAAGTATTGCTTTATTCTTCTTTTATTTGATATATTACTCACTATAGCAGAACTTGTATAAACCTTGTTTGAAAATATGTTTTAGGTATTTTAACGCCGTATTTTCTGCTGATCCTTTCATTTATGCCCATATTATGAGCAACCGCATTATTCAACTGTGTATTGTCATCTACACTAAACCTATATACAAAATTTATATTGACAACTGATATAAATTCAGTTAAAAGATTTTGCGAACATATTAATATATAAAAAACTTGGTAAATTCGATAATTCTTTATAACTTTAAAATAGAAACTTCTTTTGATTGTAATTAGATTAAAATAATTTCAATATGGTATGTTGGCTGTTCTATAATAGAGGTACACCACACTTTTGTATTTTAAAAATCTATTATATAAGTGACCCATAGTCACTAAGACCAATATTTAGTTATTTAAAACACCAGTCGATGATAATATACTTTCAATAAAATTAACCGATTCATTGCGATTTAACAAAGTGTTTTTCATTCGGTAAATAAGCGGAAGTCGTTTAAAACTGTTATGACATATAAAACGATTGGTATAATTTTTAATTTTATGCTTTGTAACTGTTATATGACTTTTCGATTTCTACAATTTAGTGGGAGAATGAGATGTTAGCCACTCTACATAAATATATTATTTAATATTATAGAGAGGGAAGATTTGATTGTATGTTTGTTTGCAGCGGGAAGTTACACCATGTGCGGAGAACATAGGCTATATTTTATCCCGCAAAGGATGAAAATAGGAGAAAATTATTATAATTACCAAAGTTATTATTCAATTTGTCATTGTAATTATATTCGTGTCATGATATAAATAAATCGATATCTAAAATAAACGATTCCCTAAGGACCACGCGGGCGAAACCGCCGGCGGAAAGCTAGTAAGTATATAAATTACACCACCAGCCCATTTACGTCCCCACTGCAGAGGCTCAGGCCTTCCTTATGAATGGTTAAGGAGGCTGGGCCATGACCCTCCACGCTGGCCCAATGCGGATTGGAGGGTATTAATGACTGCAAATGCAGCCGGGACTAACAGCTTAACGTGGCTTCCGAAGCACGGAGTAGCTCGAGATAATAATATTTCGGTCACCCATCCCGTGACCGACCCTTGCGAAAGTTGCTTAACGACTACGATCGCGGGCCGCGGCGCTTATCCACTACGCATATAAATTGAAACGTATATAAATTGAAAATTACCAATGACAACGACAATTTATTTTTGAAATTAATGACTTATTAATTTTAACTTAAGTTAAGTACGAATTAGAAAAATTGCAATATCGGATGGTGGGTGATTAGAAAACATCAAGTCTTATTTCTGACTTAGTTTTCGGCTCCAGTCTTTCACTCACATGACTGTTTACGTTGGAAATTACCGTAAATTTTAAGAACATTAGCAGAAGGAGAATAATTAATATTATTATTATTATTTAAACAAATGTTTGGGTTAATGTAGCTAATGGAAAAGAAAGCAAACTTGAAGTAAAATACAGCAGCAGATTATTACAGCAAATAGTCTTCCGCATTTGATTTTTGAATAGAGATGACGACTGGGTAAAAAATGGAAATTCTACTAAGTCCGTCAGTCAGATGATTGAAAAATATTAGATACGTATTTTTTTTTTTTACTTCAATTTAATAAGAAATAGCTTTGATAACAGGCATTAAAGTTGAGGAGTGGGGACATGCTACGTAACAGTTTTGTAGAAAATTTAATGATTACTCTTCTTCTCCCTGCCCCTCTCCCAGTTCATCTAGGGTCGGGCCTCCTTGTGCATTGGCGCCAGGAAATTCTTTCCCGGGTTGTTCGAATAGGAAATTCTATTTAGTCCGTCAGTCAGATAATTGAAAAATTTAGATACGTATTTTTTTACTTCAATTTAACAAGAAATAGCTTATATAGCATGTATTAAAGTTGAAGAGTAGGGACTAGCTACGTAAATTTTTTGTAGAAAATTGAATGATTACTCTTCTTCTCCCAGTTTATCTAGGGTCGGGCTTCCTTGTGCATCGGCGCCAGGAAATTCTTTCCCGGGATCTTTAAACGCAGAACATGTCAAAGATGAAATGTTCTGCGTTTAAAGATCCCTCTTAATATTTGACCAGCATGTAGAAGGCGATCTGCCTCTTCCTTTTGAATGTGTGTTGATGTTAAGCACTGCCTTCACGGAGTAGTCATATTCTCGGCTCATGATATGACCATACCAATGGAGTCTACTTTCGTTAAGCTTTTCGGGTATTGGGATTATTTTAAAAGAAAATTTAATGATTACGAATAATTGAAATAATACTTGTTTAATATTTTTCAACAATCTACCTGAAGGATAAACAAATAAAAATTAGTCGACACCCCTATTTTATCTAATCTGAAAGTCTTAAAATTGAATTGAACTAACTGTATTATGTTGTTTGATTTTTTTTTACGGTCTTCGATAAATCTTTTTGTTCGGAAGAGTATGTGTTTAATGGTTTTCCTATGAGTTCGAATAAGCTGATTTATTTGTAAACTGCATAATAATACTGACAAGCATTTATAACGTATGTAGTTACTTCAATGTTGCTACATTGAAGTTATTACTACATTGAAGAAGCAAAGTTATGAGATCAATTTACTTCAAAGTTTATTTTTAACTTTTAGCGCATTTTAACAAATTATTGTTTTTTTTTTCAATTTAAGTCAAAATCAAAGTATTTTATTTGTGCAATATTATATATCTACATTGGGTTGTTCAACAATGTTTCAAAACTAAATATTATTCCACCTTATTCTTGTAGGAATGCAAATGTCTATAATAAAGTAACAATACAAAAAAAATCTATATAAAACACATTCCGCATACATTTTACGTTTCCATTATATATTCATTAGATTTTAAATTACATGTCAATAAATTTTTATTCAAGTTCATATATTTAATTAATCATTATTCTTAAAATGCTAATATATTAATGTTAAGATTCTATGTATTCTTGAGTCGCATAAAAATTCCTTTCTAAAAGCCATTAAAAAAATTGATATAACATTTTTTTGAACAAGTTATTATTAATATATTATTTAAGAATTTTCCTTACACACCTGACCCATGTACAAAAATACCGTATAAGATTTAAAATAAAGTAACTGAGTCCTGCATTTATATTGTACTAACTACACTGATTAAAAGTTTATTTCTTGGGTTTTCAATTTTTAAATACTTAGTAGTCGACAGCAGTAACTTTATATTATTGAATACAGAAATATTTGATTAAAATTAACTAAGAATATTGACGATAAAACAAACCTAAAGACAAGTGTTTTTAGTTAAGTCAGTAAGTTGTACATTGGCACTAGGATATCAGGGCTAAAAAAAGTTTTTGAATATCTCAACCATTTCCCTAGTTATCAAGTTTTATTAATTAAAAGAGGACCAAATTATCTAAATAAGTGCCACACAATAGCGTTTACATCAGCGGCAAAATAAAAATACCGTTCTTTGCAAATAGATTAGTTTCTAGTATAAAAAAAATCTAAAGAATTAAAATGATAATTACGAAATTGTCATATTTCACAAATTATTTAATATGCGAAGTGGACGCAGTGTCTAGGGTCATAAAACGAGTATATTTTCATTAGATTTTTGTATAACCAACGGAAACAGTTTTTAAATTTAAAAAATCACAAAATTTTCTTCTAGATAATAATAGATAGGCAATAAATGGTAATAGATTTGCCACCCGATAAGAAATCAACAAGCACATTATTTCACTACTATTTTATATTTACAAATATATTGACTTACCATTATCCCTTACGTGAAGTATGGCACGTATTAATTTATAATACAAAAAATACAATCGTAAGTATATTTTTGCTGATAAAAAAGCAGCCATTAACAATATAAACGTTGTATGAGTAAAGACATAGCAGGCGCATCCTGGATATAGCTTTAAAGAAACTCTTGCGACTACTAGATTTCTCAAAGTCCCTTTTGTACCCATATTTAATGAAACAAACATAGAAAAAAATGAAAGCCGCCAATGTAATAATAATTTTAGTAAAATGCTTTTTGACAACTGAAAGCAATGATTATTTAAATGACAAATGAAAAAAACGAAGGAAATTTTAAATATATAAAGAATTAAAAAATCTATAAAAAGAAACCTAACCGGACAGAGATATAGTAGCAGAGTTGAAATTGTTTCTACAAACTACTCTAAAGATGAAAATCTGTTGTTGAAGAAACAACGATTAGGGAACATTAAATGATAAACGTCTGACATAAAGATATATGTGATGACTGAATATAGTTTCGAAATGATAAAACTTACAATGAAAAGCAAGCAGTACGAGATAACCACCAATAAGTATTCATTCGATAATCATGAAGATAGACAATAAAGAGTTGAATGCCATATTATTGGCTTAAAAGCACAAGCGAATACTTAGAATAAATTACGCAATGAAGGATGCTAATAATGGCGCAAAGGTACAGGGCATACGAAGTATATAGAGGCGTGGAGTAATAAACCATAATATAGGTAAGCTCGCAGGACAAGCTTATACGTAACGTATACGTATTACAGGCGAAGCTTGAACATAACGAGACTCACCAAGTCGGGCTTTCAGTTTCAAGGGATTGAACATCAAATCTTTTAACATCGCTAATGGTGGCGGCGGAGGTGGCATCGGGGGCACGGGGGGCGGAGGCGGTGGGGGCTCGTCGTCCTCTGCAATGTTACCTATTGAATCTTCCAGAACTAAGAAATGCTGATGATTTTTACACGCGATAATATTCGGTATTAATCAATCATGCATAAGGTTACGATCACAAAGGTTTATGAATAACACTACAACTCAGTATTTGCCAATGTTGTTGATATTTAACTTTTTTGATATGTATATCTATCTATACATAACCGGCGATTGATTCCTTTAGCTAATTTATGATTTATTCGATGAACTGTTTCTTTGCTTTCCGCAATAATTCCGCTTCGGCACGTTTCATACATTTTTCGTCCAAATCTTTGGTTTCCTTTGCATAATCCAGCACCTCCATCATCTACGTCTGCTAAAATTTATGTCATTGGTAATGCTGAAGATGAACTTACCTAAACGCCCCCTCAACTCCGATGGTCTGAGTGCAGGTTCTTCCAGCACTGCGGGTGGAGGTACTGGTGGAGCGGGGGGTGCGGGCGGGGGCGGTGGCGGGGGAGGGGCCTCGTCTCCCGAGCTGCCGCCAGATGAGACGCCCGACGACGCCGACACAGACGTCTGCGTCACTGCCACCTCGTCGGATACTGACGCACGGCGACTACCAGCCGCTGATGATATGCGGCTAGCCTGTGATGGAAAACGCATATATTAACCCGATTATACCAAAAGTAAACCTGGTTTCTAATAAATGCAAATCGATCAGGCACACAGTACTTATATGGTATTTACTCACAAAGTTCTGGGCCTTGTGTGTTAGAGCTGCTAGTTTAGTTGCTATGGAGGATTTCGTCTGAGAGTCGACCACTGGAGTGACTTCTTCATATGCTTTGCTCAGTCTGTAAAGAAACACTTATAAGTCTATTGTTGGTGTAGGTTTCAGGTGTCGGAACGCTTTTGTGTTACCTATCGAAAAAAGCAAAGGTTAACATCAAAATACTTTCATGTCTGATATCGTCTTGTAGTTTAAATTAAGTTGTGCGATCTCTCACTTTTATTAAATACTATCTATATTTTGTTAATTTAAGATACATACGCATCGCCGTTGTCTTTGGTGGTGTAATCGATGATAAGAGCAGCACTCCCCGGCCGGCTGTGACTACCGGAATCACGAGATGTACTCCTGAATAAAAAATATCTATAACGGTTTCTTATTTTTCAATTGTCTCCTGTTTATCAGTACAATCAACTGCACGTCAGACTTTACGAAATTATCATATTTCTCGATTTTTAACATTAATATACTTACCTATTGCGGGTAGACGCCAAAATTCTTTACAGAAATTTGACATTTGTAGTAACCTGACCGTGTGTATCTTTACCATTGCTACGTTTGAGTTTTCATATAATTCTCATGCATCAAATTCAACTATCACTCCTGTGATCCGAATAAAAGGATTTGCTAAAAAGTCCTCTTTTTGGCAAATCCTTTTATTCGGGTAATTTTTGTTAAAAATCTCTTCAATTAATCTTTTGTGAGTAACATTCATCTGAATAAAATACATATCCTACCTTCTCCTCTGCTGCTCTTCCCGTGGTATGTAGATATCTTCATAGTGGTGACCGCGTCTCGTGGCTTCGGCTCCACTGTCACTGTCCGACTGTTCTGGCACCGTAGTTGCCTCCGTCGAACCGTGTACCTCGGCTTTTACTGCATGAAAAGGAAGGTACACTAAAAAACTTGTATTCGAGGCACATCTAGGTAAATGATCTAAAATTCTATAGCTAAAAACTAAACTATAAACTTAATTAGAGTTCACTCAATGGCGCAGTACTCGAACCAATCAATTTGCGTCAGATTATCCAATGAGTGAACATAAAGACTAATGTAATTAGGTTGAACCAATTGCACATTATTGAGTTAAAATGAATAAAAGCATTTTTTAAATGAAACCTAAATGTATGTGTATTCTTCCAATTACATTTACTGGATTTTATTTTGAAACTCCTAAAATTCTTTGTAACTTTTTCAAGTTTTAGTTTAGTGAATACGTTGAAAGTTTATGCACACATAAATTAGGTTACAATAAAATTCAAATTTTTGCAATCATTTATAAACTTAATGTTCGACATATTAAGGCTTTAAATCCATTGCTTTTTGTAGTACTTAACGTTTTGTAGTCTACGAAAATTGGTGTTGTTGATAGTTGCCACGAGGACGGCACAGAAAATTACACTTCGTGAGAACACACGGCCCATCAGACTAGGTTCTTGAAATTATCCTACCAATCAAAATATTGAGCACCAGAATCATATAAAGCTCTGTTTAACTACAAACTTCAGAGAATAAGAATACAAAGCATTGAAATGGATTTTAGGATCCAAACCATAATCTATATAAAAACTATTTTGTATTTTCCAACTCAATTATTTTATTATGTTTGTTTAATCCAAAACTTAAAAGATCTTACAGTCATTTGAATATAAAGTTCACTTCATTAGGAGGTTTTGTTTATTAGATTACGTTTCTTGTCATGCTTGTTGGATTCTATGAAATATGTAATCAACCTTAGGTGTGTGCATCTTTCTATTAATCCACAAACTTGAGCGATTATAACTTCATTGCATCATTGTAATACGTGAACGCAATGTTTGATAACGTATTACAAGGAACTTATTACCTAATTTGTTTAACAGAGGAACCATACAAGTCTATGATGCCAGTAATAAGCAAAGTATAGTTGGCCTTGATTAGATTTTGATGCGGTTTTTTCATAGATAGGGTGATTCAAAAGGTAGGTTTTTATATATAATACAAGACTACGTGAGCGAAGCCGCTGGCGAAAAGCTAGTATACTAATAATCCAGAATTCTGTACTTTACCTCTTTTTTAATACATATTGTGTCTTAGTGTGTTATATCAATTTGAAAATAGTCGCTTACAGTCAATAAGATAATAATTTCCCACCTGTCATAGTTGGAGCCTCTTGCCCTTCAGCGGGTACTCTAGGTCCTGGAGAACGAGTGTGGAAGAGGTCCCTCACACGCTGATACAAAGCCGCTGGGGCTCCGGAGCTATTGTTCGATCCGCCATGCAAAAACCAACCCCCATTGTTGCCAGAGTCACCATCTGATGCCGAGCAAGCTGAGAAAATAGACGAAATATTATGTCAATGCCTAAGTACTAGTTCTAATAACTTATTCTAAAATTAATTATTATAAACGTAAGCAAACTTAAATATTACCAACCAAGGACACAAAAAATTGCCTTGGTTAACTATTCTACGTTTACGTAACAAAACAACTTATTTATTTAAAATATTTCTGTTAAGACTAAGTATACAAAGATGTACCGTGAGACAAAGAAGAGCTACAATTTTAATGTTATATGATAGACTTCGTTATTTTTGTATTTTGTTATACATTAAAAACTAAGAAAATAATTATTTTTTAAAGCACTAAATGTATGAATGTTTACACATGTGTTTCTGTAAATAATATTACAACTTAACCCTTATGTAGCGAAAGAAAATATGAATCTAGTCTTTGATTGTAGCTAAAAATCACTCCTTGATATCTCTGCGTAAAAAAAGTCTTTAAATAAAAAAAAAAATATTTTAACGGTCTCATAAAAAATGCGAAAATAAATAGAAACACACCAAATTCATTATAACGAACAAAATCACTGCGCGCTATCCACTCCTGACACAAATCTCTTTTGCTAATCACGTTCATTCTTTAACTGTATTTTCCGTTCGGAAAACTGTAATTAGCAAACACGTCCGACCGGCTCGGCATCAGGAAAGCAACTGCTTAGTGATGTGCGACCGTGTTACCTAAAGCTGCGTATGCGCTTCCTGCAAAATATTTTCCGCTACATAGGGTTAACGAAGCGAGATGAAATTTTATGGTCAAAAGAACCAATCACTGTAATAAATTATTTTGTACTAGCAAATAAGAATTTGTAATAGATTGCGCTACTACAATTAGAAAGTACTTTTGGGCAACAAAAAAGTACATCGGCCTTCATGTTTGATGCCTACTATTAGTCTTGGCGTTGTACTTTACCGTGACAATTTTTTTGGTATTCCAATAGTCCACTTACATAATTTATAAACAAATAGCGTCTAAATAAGTAAACACTATTTGTGTATAATAGTAATATAATGAAAAAAAAATTATATGCAAATACTAACAAAACAAGATTATCAAGCGAAATGCAAACAATTTATTCATGATGATTATTATTCATAACCTCTTCTTCGATTACTGGATACACCATTCAGATGGAGAAAAACACAGGGAAATGTGTCTGGTGCCTGTTTTCACTAAACTTAGGAGTCGCCCAAATCTGTTGCCTAAATATATAGGAATCGCCTAAGGTAAAATGCATTTCACCGTTGATTAGGAACCATCAAACGAAATTAAGCAATTTTAGTGAAATCATTAAAATCAAATAATTATCTATCTTGCTAGCACTGGTGCTAATGAATGCAGGTGTAATAGAAATCAACGACTCATCATGCTATTCGAAGACTTACTATCTTCGAATTGCACCCCTCCGATAACCTGCTTTAAAAGTGTCACTTAATCCGTGCAATCGCACACCGAGTGCGCTCACAGCAACTAATAATTGCATATATAAACTTTCTCAATGCATTATGATTATATGTAAAAAAGAAATTTTCTCTAATTTGTAAACACTAATTTTACTACCTAAGGATAGTAAAATTTGTGTAATTAAAATCAAGATTTTGGGCCTCAATTCTGCAATTTTTAAGTAGTAATCGCATCTCAAATGTCTTATGTATTATTATTTATATGATCAGATAACAATAACTGTTTCATTAAGGGTTATAGTTAAGCGGGAACCACCCTACTCGATCTCTGAACAAAAGCGTTAAAGATCTCTAATCTATTTAACTGTATTTATGTTCGTTGTAGCTATCAAAGCTCTTCGAAGAAAGAAAAATTACTTAAATTGTTCGAAAAACTGGAGAAGGAAAGGTTTTCTTTCAAGTATTTTTCTATTGAAATACGGACAAGTAAAATCTCTATCACATTAATCTAATATTTTATATGCCCCATAAAACTTTATCCTAATAAAAAAAATACAACCACAGAATTATCTGAACTAGTTAGTTAATGTATTGATGATCAGTTATCAGTAACGTAGCATGAATCCGTTTCATGGCCTGTTAGTTACGCTCGCGCGTTCACACTAGGACCGATTCGCTAATCAAATACTAACACCAAATGAGTAGGATTATTACGCATAATGCATGTTCGATAACTACCGACTGAAATCGGTACTATTCACGTATAATCTATACATTTCAAGTTAATTACTTTAATTTAAATTGACAACACACGCTTAAGCTTGTTAAAAACTAGCAAAGATATGAAATTGTACGATGTTTTATCTTATTGTATGTTATTGTATACTTTCTATTCTTTTATATTTAAAAGCTTCGAATCCGTCGATCGTTGCGTTGTCACGTCATAGAGGATTAAACAAATAAAACCTACTTCAAAATGTAATAAAGATTTTTTAAACGCTGTTGTCCGAAAATAAGCCTGTTAAAAAATAAGTTCAATGCCTAGTGAAAATACTAAATGCCTAAGAAATTAATAGAGATTGACAGTGGAAATGGTGCCAAAGTATAGCATAAATAATATTTTGAAACCACTTGTCGCTAACAAATTTTTTTTTAAATATAACTTACGATATAGCTAATGATTCTTGAAAATTACCATTTGAGTATATATTAAATTCATATTATACAGAGAATAATCAAACCTACTACCTTCTAGAAGTAAATATTACTCCCGTAGAACCTCGTACTAGGTTAACCCTTGCCAAGTCTCAGTTTAATTTTGATTAATAATAAGTACAGTCTCAGCGTAAATTTACTTTGACACTACACCTTGTTTATTAATAGCACTGTAAGTGAATAACTTTTGCAAACTAACCTGAACTCTCCTCCCCTGAAGAACTATGATGTGTAGCAGTTGTGGAAACGGCTCTTTGCATCGGATTCACGTACAAGCCATCAGCTGGACCGGATCTCGCTGAACTGATGGAGCCGACGGTAGAAGGTAGAGACCCTCGCCGCTCCTGGACTGAGTTGCGGCGCTCTCTTTCTGGCGCGTGAAGATAAAAGGGAGAGCGAGTGTTGCCAGTGTTGATGCAATTTGGAAGGGCGCACTAAAAATAAATGATTATGAGATCTTACAAAAAGTATTAAAAGCTAAAGAACTTTTACATCTAGATGAATAAAATTCTAACCATTGACGTAATGCCTGTACTTGATTCAAAATTAAATCATTGATACAACTTGAGAAACCACCAATAGAAAAAGCTCAATTATTCTTCATGTCTTATTTTGGCTTATTATCTATATATATTTTGGCTATATTATCTTATCCTATCTGCGCATAAAATAAATAAATTATTGTATTGCATCGGTCAATACAAGTGTTAGTTTATTGATTACAGTTAATTCCTCGCTAATTAGTACCTTAGTGGGAAATTTCTCAGCATCGCCAAGTTGAAGTCCCGGGTTCGATTCCCTGTAGGGTAATTGTAGAAAATTCTCTTTCTATATTATTCCTGGTCTAGATGTTGTGTTATCTTCGTTGTTACTGGTTTCCATAATAAGCCCTTTAGTTACATAATTTGAATTTTGGGCAATGTATGTGATGTGAACTAATATTTAAATTAAAAAAATACATAAACCTATACTTGACTCGTTTTACACAGAATTATCGTATAATTGTTAAGTAGCTCAGTGGCGTAGTGGATAAGCGCCGCGGCCTGCTATCGTTGTTGTTATGCAGCTCTCACAAGGGTCGGTCACAGGATGGGTGACCAAAAAATTACCATCTCGAGCTACTCCGTGCTCCGGAGGCATGTTAAGCTATTGGTCCCGGCTGTATTTACAATCATGGCTTATCCTCCTCAACCATCCAAAACGAAGACCTGAGCCCCTGCAGTGGGGACGTCAAAGGCTGATGATGATGAATCATATACTTACACGCGCGTCACCTGGTGTGCATGCGCAGGAGTGGACCGCTTTATACGTGGACAGTTGCTTGCTGTCCGCACCTGCACCAGCGGCCACCAACACGTTCAGACACTGTTGATGCAATAGACGAGAAATGTGAATAATAGGTACCTACACTTGATAATCAAGGTTGTCTAACAATACCCAATTGTACACTACCAGCGGTACAATTTGTTTCTTCAAAGTCAGAATGAATATAGACTTCTTTGTAGGCGACAACTTATCATGTCAATTAATGGCTACATAATAAGCTAGCTTTAGATAAAATAAATGCACGCCGCATCTGCTAGAACGCTATTGCGTTGCGACATAGATTTTTATGCGATTTTCTAGTACCTTCCAGTAATCACATGATATTTTTTCAGCATTTTTAAACACCCTCTCTTTGTGATACATGGTGAGGGGTAAGACTAACTCTCCTCCTCCACCCAAATCACGTGTATTTTTTAGTACCTACAAATAATCTTAATATTTGACGCCGCTTTTCAGGTTAGCAATCGCGCATTTGAAGAAAAAATAAATACACGTAATATATTACTACACCCCTCCACTCTTGTGATATTTCGTGATTTTTGACAAACCCCCTCCCTTACTTTCGAGCTTCACGTCATTAATGGACGGCCTCGTAAGGGGAGGGAGAGAAACTTCATGGTGGAGCATTTTTTTGTAAATTATTTGAATTATGATAAGCATGTCTAAAAATATTCCACTACAAAAATCAAAGTTGGATATCTAGTTTTTGTATATTCCCATGCATTGTTTTTTATCTCAATTTTTTTACTTTCTGTTATCATACCAAACGCAACTGGATCTATTTTCAACATTAACCTGTTTCGAGTATTACCCGCCAATTTTTTAAGGAATATGTGTGTTTTTATATAAAAATAGTGTCATACTCTAGCTTCCCGACTATTTCCACACTAAGTATCATACTATAACTACCACATGGCAATGGAGCTCATTGCAGATAGATGCTGTTGCCATGTGATAGACGGACAGCATACATTTTTTATAAAATACATATTTCAGTAAAATGACAATATGTTACTCTTTGACGAATAGCGCCAAAATATCGGAGACTCGACATAATGTTAACGTCCACGAAACCTTTAAAACAATTTAAGTTATTGTAATATTTTTAATTTCCCATTTCCCATCATGGATTTTATCTTGATGCCAAATTTTCAGACTAATCAAATAATCATCCTATGCTAAAATATTCTATGGAGTCAATGCCCCCGTATAATGATTTTGAACTTTCCGCCATTGTGTTTATGTGTCATATCGCTCTGTCTAGACCGATATTTCCATTCATTTTCTAAGCGTGCCAAATTTTCAATGAGTAATTGTTAATAGTAACAGGAATTTGTTTTAGGTTTCGGTAATAATCGAATGATTCACGATAAAGTATAAATATAAAGTTCATTGCCATATTTATGTTGTCTCATTCTAATAAAATTTTATTTTGTTATAATATTAAATACAGTAACCAAATACTTATATGTAGGTATAATAGACAAGTTGTTCAATTCAGTTCCAGGCCGCTAACCCTGTGCAAAATTTGCACAAACTGCGCGAACATTACATTTTCTATTTCACTTAACTTGGAAGCGCCGACGGACGCTGCAATGATGCCATATCAAGATTAATCTATGATATTCTTATTTTATTTTTCTTTATTCATTTTCGTATATATTTATTAATTCAAACACACTTGCTAACCTACAGTACGTACCGAAGCGCCAGCAAGGTAGCAAAGTACATTTTTATATAATGTCAACGATTATTAAATTTAATAGACAAAACATACAATAACATACATATTATTCCAAATTAAATTTAATATTAACAATAATTAAATTTATATGATGTCATTAACAATTGAAAATAGAAATAAAACTATATAAAATATAACATTTAATTAATAAATAAAATAACGAGTTTTCAATTATTATTCAATTTAGAATCAATAACATCATATAAGCACTAAAAATATAAATTTTTAAAGGCGCCGATTTTTTTCTCAGTTTACTGTATTCTCATACAAATTTTCGTCTGGTAATACTGTCGCTCTATGACCTGACACGATTTAATTCTGAACATCTTGGCTAGTAGCATACAAAGAAATTTTTGCCTGTAACAAATAATTCCATTCGTCGGATGGATAAATAATAAACAAACAACTCTAAATCTTCTATGATTCTGAACCAATATAACACTTAAAGGCTATATATATTCAATTACAACCACCAGTCCATCCTGGGTATGTGTGGGTCTTTACTATATAATAGCATAGCTAGTCTTTTCTTTCCACTTACTGATTATTTAATCAATATATCATTGTACATATCCCACACCCCGTAGAACTAATTTACCTCCTTATTCATGAAATTATTTTAGTATTACACAAAAACCTAAATTGTCCGAAACTAATCCGTCAATAGACCAAAGCGAAACACCTGATTGTTTAAATTTAATAATTACCAATATGCAGACGTACGCGCATTCAAATGTAACATACGAGTACATCCACCCAACAGACTGTAACTCTACTACTTTCGAAACGTGAGCTTTACTGTATTGTCTAAGCCGATTACCCTGACCATAGACAAGGTAGAAAGTGATCGCACCGCATAATTACCAAGCAGGTGTTTCAATTACGAATGTCTTTTGTTTATGGTTACTTCTTCACGTTGCTTGTCATACGTTTCCTTGTTAAGTGAACTCGAGTAATACCTACTAATAACCGTATTATCTATGTTATGAAACAAGTATCGCATGGTTTTGCCATATCTATCATCATGCCTCATTATATCATTGGATGTTTGTTACCTATTACATTCTTTGCGATGCGATTTTTTAAAGATACTATGGCAAGAATTGTAATTGAAGTTTGTTACGTGTAACATATTTTTAACGAAGAAATTACAATACGATTCATTTCCTGTCTATAGTACTCATAATTTAAAACTGTTGAATAATGTTGGAGAGTTTTGTAGTCATCATACATCACTACATCACAGGACCATCATCACAACATACCAACTAACTAGATTCTTCGGTAAAAAAAATAACCAAAAACACAATCGAATTGCTCCATCTGTATTTTTTTTTTTACATAATCCAATATAATATTCACACAGAAGTATTACTATTCTACCAATAAAAACCCGATACGGTTCTTCTTATTTAACGTCGCTATCGCTTATTTAAGTAAATATTAACTTTGACCGCTTTGAAAACTGAAATTTTATACATAGAAGATATCGTATAATTTATAATAGTAGCAAACAACTATGGAATTTATATTGAAATCTTAATAACGGAATGGTGCGCAATATGCAAATATTAAGCAAAAAAGTGAAATAATACCTAATTCTGTCGTAGCAATTATAACTAAGATATATTTAAAGGAAACTAACAAAAACGTACTGTTTATACACCATCGTCGCTGAACTTATATTATACTTATCCATACAAAATTGATTGATAGAAGATGTACCACAAGAGGTATATGCGGCCTCCATTGTAAAATTATAGTTTGTTAAATTAATACAAATTTTCTTTTATTTTTCTTGTTTGCTTAGGTTCTTTCCATTAAAGTAAGGGTTTATCTAATAGATTATTACGTAGTTGACACAATTGTCAATTTGTAAAAGGTGATAGACAAAAGTATCGAACTGGTAAATTAGAAAATCTTCACGACTTCTCAATACATACGCGACTGACTGGATAACTTACGCGAGATCACGTGTGATGCAATTATTGCCTATTCGGCTATAGAAAATCTCATACTAATCGCCACTTGTTATATATAAGTATTTATATATTCTTTTTGGTCCTTCAAAAACGAATTATTTATACTAATATTATAAAAAGAAAAGATTTGATTGTTTCTTTGTTTGTAATGAATAGGCTCTAAAAGACTCTATGATTGACACTGGTTTTAAAAATTCTTTCATCTACAAATTATCCCAGTAACATATTATCCCAGTTCCAGTATGCACAAACGATGTTTAAGGTTGAATGTTACCTTTATTTATGTTCTAAGTTTGAAATTTGATGTTCTATATTTGAAAATTTGTTTCGGTAATGTCGCTTTCACCTAATAACAATTTTAATGGACGTTCCTGCTAATAGGGAAGCTAGCAAATATATAGTTTGATGTAACGTGTGGTCAAGATCTCTGTATCACCCGAAAATTGTAAGAAATGTCATTTTACTAGAATGGTTATAATTTATTCTAACCAAAAATTTCTAAAAAAAAAGTGACGATCCTCTTTAGAAATCTTACTTCCAAGTGATGGTTCTCCGCCGCGTCGTTGATGGGACTCTTCCCGTGTCTATCGAGGTGGAGCCTGGCGCCGTGCCGCAGCAGCCACCTCACCGTGGTCAGGTGACCCCGCGACGCCGCGAAGTGGAGGGGGGTAGCCCCGTCACCATCCCTGGCGTTCGGGTCTACGCCCCGTTCTACTATCTGAAACAATATAACAAAATTAAGCAATTCAGTTTGACAAGCTAGACTACGATATAAGGTTATTATATGACTACAGAATAAAATAAAAACATATTAAAATTCGTTTTTTATTTAAGTTTAGGGAATGGCACAACAGAATTGACACCATTTAATACCTCCTGTCTGTAAGAAATTGGCCTTCAAGAATGTTTCAGATTTTTTTAAATGTTTCATTGCGTACAAAAGTTATTTATAACAAAATACCATGGTTAATTTGTGATTATTATTTAAATAAAAGCTTTATTAATACATTTCATAATTCACTACATAGAATTTTTAAAAAACAAACGCGATATATATTTATTATGACCTGTATTACATAATATTAATATGAAATGTAACATCATGTTTGATATTTCCTATATACAGTTCTTACATGATCGATTTAAAGTCATCGAACTTGAGGTTTTCTCTCGATGTCTTACACGCCATATTGTCGTTTCTCCATAATAGAAAATTAGCTCGCTCACATCAACAACCGTGAATGTTATACGAGTAACATAATAGAAATAATTGAAGATTGATTTATATCTACTATTTTATAATATGGAACAATTTATTTAACTCACTGAAACTTACAGATTGACAAATTGAATTATTTAGTAAAAATAAAAATTTATTCGCTCCTTTCGTACGCATCTCGCTTCAACCGCTGAGCCCTATCTAAATTCTATTACTTTTTGTGTTTTTAGAACACAAATATATACGTGAACTGAAAATATTACATAAAAAAGTGACCTGGTAACACTGTTCTTGACAAGATAATTAGTGACTTATTATATGGATGTATTACATGTATATATGTAATATGTTTGTTATGTATATTCTATTATATACAATTCTATTACATTTTTTTTTATTGTACACGTGTCTATTTTTGTTTTTGTGTACTTTAATAAAGTTTCTATATCATATTTCTCCGGTTGACTGATAGAGAATGCCCCTACTGGCATTAAGTATGCTTTATTTGTCGAAAGAAGTTTAAATAAATAAAATTATAATTGTTAGAGAGCTGCAATCTGGCATTAAGTATGCTTTATTTGTCCAAAGAAGTTTAAATAAATAAATAAATAATTGTAAGAGAGCTGCAATGCTCGCTATTACCTCAATCAGTGCGTCGATTGAGAGAAGCCGTTTGTTTATATGAGTGAACAACTAGTTGTTCGCTAGCACAACTGCGTCTCGACGCGAGATATAAACGATAAATTACTAACTTTCAGTCCGTAGAATTAACTCTCTCTAAGATTTATTAACAGATGGCAACATTTATAACTATTCAAGTAGTTTTTTTTTGGTGACCGCATAGCCATGTCGATTATATAATGTCAGTACAAACTGAATTCGAACGTCACTGAATTTTTAATGGTATTCTCGCAGTCTAGTTTGCTTTCATGTTATAATTCAAAATCAAAACATATTTACTCGTATAAAATTAGGTAAATTACTTTTGTATCGGCCTACATTTTTTTATCTACCACCCATTTCAGGCGTCTTTAGGATGATAGAATGAACTAGTGAAAGAAACTCACCAGCTCTAACAGACGTAACTACATTTATCGAACCTACGTCATAACAAAACGTTGCGTGCATCAAATAACTCATTTTATTAGACATTATTTAATAAACCGCTCAACTGTTTGTCTTGGTTTAGATATATTTCAGTTATAATATGTGATTGATATATTTCAATATTATTGGGCATCTTGGTGTAGTTTTTTTGCGAATATCATTACGAGGTCTGCCCTCGTGTGCGACCACCTAATCTCTAGCCATGATTCCCTTTCTTCTTTTTTCTAAGTAAAAATAATCCCTGAACAAAATATTGAAATGTTTCAGAGTAGTATTAATGTATGTTCTATGACAATAATATAATATGGTACACCCACACCCGGACAGACAACGTAGATTTTCTACATTACATGACCGGGAATCGAACTCGAGATATCAGAGACGATAGCCAACGACTTGAAACTGGCATGCAAACCACTCAGCTACGATGTCGAAATATCCTCACCATCCATTTGACACAGTCCAGGCAGCCGGTCTGGGCTGCAGCGTGTATCGGCATCATTCCATCTCTGGCTCTCGCGTCTAATCTGCCGCCAGCCTCCAGCACCAGATATTTGAGGACTGCCAGGTGACCTTCCTGGGCCGCCAGGTACACCGGTGTCACGTCATTGTCCATCGCTGTGTTGGCACTGAGAGCAAAAAAGGAATTTAGGTATTTAGGAGTATTTAACAAAAGGGTTAAAGAAGAAATGTATTTTATATCTAATTATTATTCATACCTAATAAATTATGGTAATTTACATCTAACTATAACTGTGAAATACCCGGCACCAAAAAACTAAAATTTTGGAACAATAATAAATTATGAAATTAAGTATAATATGGGTTTTCATGTACATTTTTTAAATAATTATATAGTTTACCAAATTGCTGAAATATAAATAAAAACCTAGATTACTGCAGCGTCGAAATATCTGGAACTCAATAAAAACAGGGTTACCATGTACCTTGTCCCAAAAAACCTATCATTTTAGTTAAAATATAATATTGACTTTTTGCAAGAAGTGTAAATGTCGTCACATCCGCTCTGACAAATAGCATTGCGTTTCATCATCATCATCATCAGTCCTTTTTACGTCCCCACTGCAGGGGCTCAGGCCTTCCTTATGGCTGGTTAAGGAGGATGAGCCATGACCCTCCACGCTGGCCCAATGCGGATTGGAGGGTATTAACGATTGCAAATGCACCCGGTACCAACGGCTTAACGTGCCTTCCGAAGCAAGAAGTAGCTCGAGATAATATTTTTTTGGTCACCCATCGCGTAACCAACCCTTGCGAAAGTTGCGTAACAACAACGGTCGCGGGCCGCGGCGCTTATCCTCTACACCACTGAGCTATTTTTTTAAATAATTTATTATATATATAGCATTGCGTTTGAGTATTTTGAATTAACCGCATTTTTTGCACTTTTTAACCCCCGACGCGAAATAGGGGTGTTATAAGAGTGTCTTAGTGTGTGTGTGTGTGTGTGTGTGTGTGTCTGTGATATAATAGCTCCCGAACGCATGAAGCATTTGCATTTTTTTTTTATTTATTAAAGGTGAGTTATGTGCGAGTGTTCTAAGACCTGTTTGTTGAAAATCGGTTGAGCTGAAAGTGGGGAAGAATAACCGAATGTGCAAATATACTCGAGTGAGGTCTCAAATGAAAGCGCACTGAAAAAGAATATTACTTAATCGATTAAGTAATAATTATTCGTTATAGAAACAAAAACTAGCAATTAAGAAGTAAAATGTAATCTTTACCTTAAATATAAATTGAAATTTTCGACAAAAATCTACATTATAATAAGTATGCCTAGAAAAAGTATAAAATAAAAAATAAAAAGTTAAAAAATAATATAAATTAACTCAATCTTAAAGTACCTAATTAATAGGTTTGAGGAAAAGATTCTTCGAATTTTATATGAATTTTATTTACATTTAACTAAACCATTACCATTTTGTTCGATAACTTTTTGCCATCTTATAAGCAACATTGCAATGATACCATTGCTTCTGATCAAAAAATGGCTACAAGGGGTTTTTCCCAAAGAATCCTGAAGAGACCGAACCAGGTGGGAAGGTGCAAGATGAGGACTATACGGCGGTATAGGTAATAAAAATATTGATGATTTAAGAAATTCGTCATCATCAGACTATACGCGTTCCCTGTAGATGGAATCATATAGAGAAAATGGTCCATAACCCACACCTTATGCCCAGTGCGGATTGCTGGGTATTAACGACTGCAGATGCAGCCGATACTTATACATTTTGTACACAGACGGTTTTCAGACATTATAAGTAATGTTGCTATGATTGTTCGTCAAGTAGTTACTCGTGTTACTGAAACTTTAAAAAATCTTTCTCCGTATCCAAATTAAACTCAAAAATCAGGCCATTACGCCACCACACTCGGCCGAGACCCAAGCGATTTATTGAATATTAAATATTGTATATGCAGACGGGAATAATAGATTAACCTGCCTTTAGATGCACGATGAAGGTTACACAAACTTTCAGTCACCCATCCGATGTCCAACCAAAGTTGCTTCACTTTGGCAATCTCAAGTATAACTTTCTAGCAAGCTCTTCATATATTACAATCTATTTACAAATATTGGAACAGTACTAAATTCACATTTTTTATTGCATCAAAAACTGCCAAAGTTAACACTAAAATTGTGAACAATTCTAAAGAGAAAGACAGATAATGTTATAGTTACGAGTATGTAAAGCTATAAATTTCATTCGGACCAGCGAGACCGGAAATTAAATTACATTTTTTATAGCTTCATGTTATAGTTATATAAACGTCACCTTGGGCAGTTAAAAATGATTTCCTGTGAAATTCTTTACGTTATTGTTTCGCTAGTGGGTCACGGTTCTGTTGTGAATTCATAAAACTAGATTTTCATTATCTTATAAAAAAAAAGATAGCCACCAGCTTCAAATGCTTAAGATAGAATCCAACCCATGACCTTTTGCATTGTAGGCGATTGCTCTAACCAATAACGCTAAAAAGACATCGTAAGCAATCTAGAATAACCGAAATTATTATTATTGCAAATATGTAATAGATAGTTCGATAGCTCCGTCGCGTAGTGGATAAGTTGTTATTAAGCAACTTTCGCAAGAGTCTGTCGCGGAATGGGTGATAAAATAAGTGTATTGTCTCGAGCTTCTCCGTGCTTCGGAAGGCACGTTAAGGCGTTTATCCCGGCTGCATTTGCAGTCGTTAATACTCTCCGATTCGCGTGGAGGGTCATGGGCTATCCTCCTTAACCATCCATAAGGAAGGCCTGAGCCCCTGCAGTGGGGACGTAAAAGGGCTGATGATGATGATGACATAATAGAAAAAATTTTCTTTTCTTCATATAAGTTAGAAAAAGAAGCCAACATAGAACTAATTCATAATAAGAGCGATCTTAAACAAACCGGCTGTAGAAAGAATAAAATAAACATATAAGTATCCAAATCATTTCGGATAACTAGTTAAATAACATTATTTAAGAAACACGCCGTGCTCCTGCAGATACATTATTAAATATGAAAATTACACAAAAAAACTAATTGATTAAAACTGATAACAGAGCATTACAAACTGTTTTCCCGCGACTTTGCCCGCTTAAATAAAGCCTATGTCACATATGATGTATTTTACCGTTGGTAAATCAGTCCAGTCTAAACAAACAAACCATGTTCCTTTTAATAATCGATACTAGTTGATTGTTTGCTTGCATCGAATAGGCTCTGAAACTACTGGACGTATTTTAAAAATTCTTTCAGCTAAGAGAAGCTACATCATACGGGATTGACATAGGCTATAATTTACGCGTGTGAAGCCGCGGGACGATAGCTAGTATAGTATATATTGTTTACTGTAAAACCGGAAGTTGATTATGGTTCTACTTGGTGCTACTGACGGTATATAATGTAGTCACATTTACGTTAACATTGAATTTATAATTTTCATGAAAGCTACACGTAATATATTAATATTAAAACTCCGTCAAGTCGTTTTCCGTTAAAACAATAAAACTAACATTCAAATATATGACTAACTAACCAACATACTATTTTCTGGGCACAGGTACATCTCAATTAAAGGTGATCGCAATATGATTGAACAAAATGCAATTTGTTCATAAATGCGTAATCGTAACCCTATATGATTGACTAATCAAAGTTACATCTCAAATTTGTTGAGTGCATCTCGCAATTGTATTATGGCCAAATATCTTTTTGTAGTAACACTAAAACAGTATTGGTATATCTATTATTTATTATGGTATCATTAAAATTTCGAAACAAGAACACACGAATTCAAAATCATAACTTAACAAAACCAATATATTTGTTATGTAAAACGACGTAACTGCTAACATTAGGGCGAATATACACTAGAAACAAACAGTTTTAAATGCAGAAATCGCAATTTAGATTGTAGCTTCTGAGCACATTCTTTCCAATCTTTACGGTTTCATTACAGTTTGAAATAAATTAATCGTTTTAATTCTAAGTATATAGATACATTATTTAACTTTTCGAATTAGTTAATTAACGCTACAAAAACCCTACATTTACTGAGTTATAAAAACTTATATCTTCAAGCTCTAGTACAACTAGTAAATATAAGTAGCATTTTGAGGTATATAGTTTTATTCTAACAAATAAAATCTACTTTAAAAAGTACTAAAGTTTTTATTTTATTGACACTATGATGTGACAGCGCTGGGTTCGACGACGAGTTCGAATCTATTGTAAATACTCAAATTCAAAATTGATACTTATTCAAATATAAGTTGGGAAATATAGACTATGGAAGGCACATTACACAAATCAAACGTAACCTAACCTATCTGCGATAATAACAAACTTTATAATAGAATGCTTCAAAATAAAATTAGCAGGCTAGAAAACCATACTGAAAAATGTGTACGTAGCTTTACGTATTAATAACTTCGCACAATTAAAGAACTTCTCACTATATATTGCGATAATCATCACGTGAGAGATTTTTTTAAACAATAGACCCTATATTGGGTTGGAATTTTTTTTTTTTTTTTTTACCAACGAGAACTGCCAAAAACATTTTGTTTCAAACGTTGGAATCGGAATTTAAAGCTTTTCTCACTTTGACGTATAATTTGTCACTTTTGGCAATTAGGTAAGTAAGATACTATAGATTAGGTAACATCAAAGTTTGCGTCTGGAGTTCTTACATAATAAGAAATTATATGCATTATTACATTCTTGGATAACAATTGAAGCGGTTCTGATTTCGATTGGATGCTTTTTATCCGGTGTTACAAAATAACAGTTCTTTATGTAAAAAATACCTACCTCAAGGATTATACATATTACCTAAAACTTTATAGGCGTATAATAATGTCACTTTAAAATTTAAGCACGTTCAAAACGTACTTAAGCCATTTTCAACGTCACTTAAGCAGGTTTTTTTTTTTTTAATAATAAGTTGATAGTAGTTTGATAAAACTAGGACTTCTCGCCATGTAAAACGTTAAAAAACTTATGTTATTGATAATGATCAATACACGTTTTGTGCTTTTCTCAATTCAGAAACCGGTAATTGCTCCTTCAGTCAGATAATAGAAAAGTCTTTTTTCCCTTTTTAATAATAAATAACAAGAAATGGCTTAAATATCAGGCATAAAAGTTGAAGAGTGGCGGCTCGCTACATCACTACTATGTAGAAAGTGTACAAAGGCGACATCATGTGACCTTTCAAATAAATGTATCAACATAATTCATATATTACGCAAAAAATAAATATTCTTTATACCCGTGTGACCGAAAAACAATTGCAAATCATCATATCTATTACTGAATAAAGTACCTAAGATATCGTAATGTTACATTTCTTACTCACAGTTTCTTACTTTCTTACTCACAATAAAATATATACTCACTACATAACCACATATAAAAAAATTACTTGTCACATATGGAAACTTGTAAAAAAAAATGTAGTTAGTAAACTGTATCAATCAACGTGTAATTCAACAACATCGTGGAATCGATGTATGTATCGATATATTTCTCAGGTTTCACTTTTTATTTTCTCTCTTCTCACCACTTTGTGAATGTTGCTGACAATGTGGCTTTATTAATGAAGACCACTTTGCGTATAATATTAATATAACTTATTTATACTGTAATGCTACGTGATAAGAATTTAATATGTTTAACTCATGTTCCGTTTGAAAATCATGTCAAATCATCCCTATGCCGTGAGTCGGTGAGTATTTTACTACCTGTAGTGTAGTATAGTTCGTCCAAGATACATATTTTATTACTCATAAAATCAATAACTCTCTACTAATATTTGCAACAAAGTGTGAAGTAAATGTTATTGTTAAACATATAAAAAACTAATAATTTTTCTGCCTGCCTAAATTATAGTATGATATCTCTTTGGTGAAAATTTTTTGAAAATAAAAGTTTCGGAACCTATTTAATTGAAACATAGATACTATAAAATCTTTCTCTTGACAACACATATGTATTCATTTATATAAACAGATAAATAGTAGGGTATTAGTTGTATATTACAATATCTAAAATTACACTTATTATATTAGCTCATCAACTACAAGATACACGAAGTTGAAGTCTCATTAAAATTTTGCAAGTGACCGTAAAACTGCAATAAACAATTTTGGGATCGTCGGGCTAGATAAAATGCCACTTAAAACGCTGTATAATATTTTGCCTTTGTAGTACTAGTGCTACTTCACTTAAAAATATGCTGATACATAAAAACCGCTTTCTATGACATCATAGTAATCGCAGGTCATGCCAAAGTTATCGCGTACCGTGGTAAATAACGCGAGGCTCAGCGATTACGTATTGTTCAATTCGCCAGTTAATGGACATACGCAAGTTGCTTGCTGCGTTACTTAATACATTTCTGTTTACGACTGACGTCCCACCCCGACTTTGCCCGGAATCGGGATTGAACAATTGTATTATTAAGAACACACAATTAGACAGACAGACAAACGGAGGAATGAGGGGCTCTTAGTAAGTAACGTTTGTACCCTATTGATACAGGGAGCCAATTCTACTAAATAAATTTTGTTTAAATCGAATCGAAAACGGATCGAAACCGAACGAAACTACAGTTTTAAATGGTTTTCGTATTCTACGAAGTGACATACGATACAATTCCAGTCCAGCTAAAATAGAACTGGAATTGTATCGTATATCACTTTGTATCGTATATCTAAAAATTACTTCATTAGACTCTGGAGTCAGTCAATACAATATTAACTAGAAATAAATTATAATTTCACGTTTTGACTGCAACAAAACCTTTGAAATGGGTAACGTTGTTTTACCATTTTTCCGTTACAACTTATCTGGACGACTTTTCTATATACGAAATCATTGAAAATTTAATTTTTTTACATATGCGCCCTCTAAATAATAGTAAATTAATCCATTTAACAAAACTGGTTGTATATTAACCAAAAAAAAAAAAATGAAACATGCTCACATTCTTTCATCATTGTCTTAATAACTGATTGATTATAATTATGATTGAATATTATATATGAGCAAAAGAGAATATAAATGTATAAAATATAAAATTACCGTTCCCTTCCTGCATACGTCCCAGACTTCATTTTAGCATATTTCTTCTTCTTACTTTTCTTCCCGAACAATTTGCTGGCGACTCGACCGTAAGGTGGGTGTTGATGAGTCAAAGTCATTTTTAAGAAACTTATGTTAAAATCGAACACTGTCTTTGAATTATACGTTCGATTTTATTTCACGGTTCGTTTTTGCATACAAAGGTCAGTTTGCTGAACTTGCCTTAATGCTTTAAATAAAATATATTATTTCCTGAGACAAAACACAAACACCACTGATAATATTTACAATTGACATTCATCTATAAATCAAATAACAAAGTACTCTTAACATAAAAATAATTATATACAATATAAAACTTATAAAACCATTTCGTTAGGAAACGAAACCGATCAAAAAGACTCCAGTTGGATACCACTACGTATAAAGCACACTATAAAAGCACAAAAAACTGGTTTCTTTATAAACTCAATTAGAATTCCTTAGAAATTAATTTAAAAAAAAGATAATTTTCGCTCGTAAAGAAATTTGAATATCGAATATTCCAATTGAAAGTTCGCATGTGTCATGCGCACGCGCCGTCTCACGACTGAGCTTAAGGCTTCATTTTTCCACTTTAGGACAAGCGAAAGTGCACTCTTTGCTTCGGTTTCTGCATTTTCTCGGAGTCTAATGACACTTTATTGTTAGAAGCCTTTTTGTTATTATGCAATTGATCATAATTTATTGATACTGTAAAGAAATTTGCTTTCAATAAATTCTTGAGATATATTATAAAGTATACTACAGTAAAACGAAAGTATCATAACATGTGAAACTAAAGTTATCAAAAGGAAAGCTAGATTTATTTTGCACTAACTTTCCGCCAGTGGCTCCGCCCGCATGGTTTTCAATGGAACTGTTTAGTGGGATAAAAGTAGCCTATTCAGGCTTATAATTAACCGTATATTAAATTGTAGTTTTTGCATGATAGGGTAACAAAAATACATTATAATAACAGTAGGATTAAATCTAAATCGTTAAACCAAGAGAATATAATAAAATTGTTTTTACAGTATGCTTAAAATGTGCTTACAACCATTTTACATCTTTGTACCAAAAACACCACACACCCCAAAATTAGTAACTAGACAACATTATAACGAAGCGTACATATTATTTTTTGACATTGTCACAAATATTTATGCACCGAAAATAAAAGCAACAATGTATTTAAAATAAAATAAATAATAGAATAAAATCTAATCTAATTGCATATTTAGAATAAGGCTAAGAGAGAAACAAATGAGGAATCAATTTTCTAATATAAACCATTATTACTCTATTAAATAAAGTAATAATATTTATTATAACAAAAAAAAAACGACAATACCATGGTCACGTTTAATAATACACAATTAAATAATTATAATGTCTAATACTTCATAGCATGTTTATTGAAAACGAATGGTTATTAATAATCCAACTTCTACAACAGATCCAGAACAATCTATCGAATATAAAATAGTCACAATAAGTATGAAACAAAATTACTGGGAGAAAGTGTTTGAAGCTGCACCGTCATTCATGTAGCGAGCGCCGTCATAGTGGAGTGAAACGAATGTGGTACAAGACACAAGATTACGTAAGGTACTCGTTAAAAATGCGTCACCTGTTTTAAGAAAAGAAATATATTGAGAATGAGGAATTACATTAATTCCAATTTATACAAATACATTATTTATTGTATTTTATTTTTTGTTTGCATTAAATATGCTCTGAAACGATTGGAGTTATAAAAATTAATTCACCTATGGGAATCTACATAATAATATAATTTAAAAAAGTAAAGTCGCGGGAAAACAACTAGTAGTTTATGAATAAATTTGGTGAAATAAGCAAAACTTTGAGGAATTGGGAATTGTTTCTCAATTATTTTTAATAGCACAATTAGATCCTTGTCTTAAACAAGAATGTCTTCATACAAAAAGTAATTACAAGAAACAACTGTAACAGAACCTTGGACAATTGTTTTCTGGCGATTGGATGTTTATGACTAGGTAGTATTATAGATGGGTTCTCATAAAATAATTCCATTATTAACGACAATTGTCTTGTTTAGTCAATTTTCAGTGTTTACTAGAATATATTTTTTCACAGAGATCATAAAGTATATATACTAATATTATAAAGAGAAAAGATTTGATTGTTTGTTTGTTTGTTTGGAACGAATAAGCTCCGAAATTACTGGACCTATTTTAAAAATTCTTTCACAGATGGGAAGCTACATCATATGCGATGAACATAGAAAATACTTTTTCCCGAAAAACAGCAAATAATGGGATGATAATGAGAGTGGAAATTTGTATAGGGAATTACCACGTTACCATAGAAACCATTGTTTACTATTCAAGTATTTGTAATTACATCTATGCCAAGTTATGAATCGATGTCCAGGTAAACAGTTTTATAGGAACCACGCGAGCGAATCCGCTCGCGGAAAACTGGTAAAGTTTATACGAAAAGCCTATATCATCACATCTCTATCTCTATAGCGGAGTTAAAGGATAGAATCATATATAAAAGTCCAGTACAAGCCCGTAGGAGTTAACAATTACATTTATAAGTAGATTGAAAGTTACTTCCAAAAGCTTTTGATTACACAAATCTAATTACTAATCAGAAATCCTGTAATCGCTCGCTCCCAATCGCTGAATACTTTTGACTTGGAGTACATGTTGCTAAATTGTTTAACTATATCGATATATATTGAACATAGAGACACTTTTATTTAAATACTTATTGAGAAATAATGGCATGGAATATCTGGTTATACCATGTAACTCATTAGAGTGTATCACGACCTTTGTATGAATTTCCTAATAGAACTTTAACACTATAAAATAATTCAAATAAATATGCTAAGAAATGTTTTGCATTACTTCTAATTTATCAGTACCGCAAAGTTAATATTTGAAAATTCGACCAAAAAAAAATATTTATTTTCTGAAGACGGCGATTATTATAAACACACCTGAGTGTTTGAATACTTTATATATATTTTATTTCACATAAACCATCACATACATTGCTCGTCCCATATTAATTGAAACAATACAGAAACCAACTTTATTCTTATAGTAACAAGACCCAGTTTTATTCAAGTATACAAAGAGTTTAACACATACTTTTTCTACATAGTTCATAAATACTTTTCCTCTCAGAGCTATCACGACACGTTCTTAGAAGCGTCAAGACAAGCTTCCAACGTATTAGGAATAGTACAATCTAGAAACAATGTGCAAGGTCACAAACTTCATTAGAAGTTAATAACCGGCCTCATCGGTTAGAAAACATCATAACAATGTTAAAACTTTTCCTCGTTTATTTTCCCAACGTTTCTACTCGACACTAGATGGCGCTGTAAGTAATGCAACACGGCAAGCGAGAGGCTGCAAAAAAATGCAGTTAAAGTCATTAGTTTGTTTTGTCTCATACATTATTTGAATAATAATGGGCTTTGTTTGGTGTGTACTGAATCATATAACCTTATCAATATTATTTAACTTTAAACTTATTACCTAATTGATTAATTTGGATAAAGTGTTTATGTATTTGTAATTACTTGATTAATTAGTTAAGATTAAATTATTTAAAAAATAAAATAAAATTATCTATAAATAAATGATATTCCTGTTACAAATAATGTTATTAAAATTCGACTTTTACTTATATTAGGTCCTTACATATGAATTTGCCGTTATATCGTACTGGCCACTTTAATCACAAATTTCTCCTCCTAGGTTGGGAATTCCAAATTCAAATTTATACAGCCATTTACACATGTATTTGTGTTTCGTTAGGTGGCATCCATTTTCTTTTCTTCTGTTTGTCCTATTTACGTCACTCAGTTCCACCGTGGTACCAGTGCTGCGGAAACGGCTCGAAGGGTTAATGAGGTGTATGGCGGTTGTGTCGCAAAAAAAAACACTGTGGGTTTTTGTTTCCAACGTTTCTTTCTGAAAATTTTGACCTGCAGAACAAGCCCCGTAGACGACCGGAGACCCAAGTTAATAATGAAGAATTGAAGTTTAATGTGGAAGCGGATCCATCGCAAACCACGTCCGAGTTAGCTGCAGGCTGCGGTGTTAGTGATAAAACTGTTTTAATCCACTTGAAGCAAATTGGAAATATGAAAAAGCAAAAAAAGTGGATTCTCTACGATAATCGGAAGCACTCATCGCAATGGTTGGAACCTGGCATGCCAGCCGAATCCTGCTCCAAGCGAAAATTGACCCCAAAAAGTTACTTGTAAGCATTTGGTGGACTAGTGTCGGTGTCGTTCATTACAGTTTTCTAAAATCTGGCCGGACGATTACGGCAGACGTCTATTGTCAGCAATTGCAAACCATGCTGGAAAAACTAGCTGTTAAAAAACCGAGGCTGATCAATCGGTCTGCGCCACTGCTACTTCACGACAACGCTAGACCACACACTGCACAACATATGCCTACCAAATTAGAAGAGCTTCAATTAGAATGTCTAAGACATCCACCGTACTTCCCGGACCTTGTTCCAACAGATTACCATTTTTTTAGAAATTTGGATAACTTCTTGCAAGGGAAAAAATTTAACTCCGATGGGTCTCCGATGGATGGATTTATTATCAATGGATTTAATGAAATGACCATTATATAATCAACTTAAAATAATCTAGAATAGAAGAATCTATGTACATATACTTTTCACACATTTTTTCCTTTTTATAACATTTTTTCCCCATAAATATATTTTCTATTTTCCGTCGTCGTAGTTTGTTAATAATATATGAAGCGATTTAGTTTTATTTATATAAGACTTTTTATTAGTATCGCATCTCCGACCATAATTATAAATCTGCCGTGCGTTTCAGAACGGAACGCTCCGCTAGATGGCGTGAATGCAAGAGCGCTCATACCCGATGCATTTAAAATAACAGTATAGGCATTCGTCTGCACTAACTGAACATCTCAATAATTCATTGAAAACAGTATCAACAAAGGAAATACAAAAGTTATGTCTTCAATAATTTATTATGAATCACATGGAAATAGATCTCATCGTGTTTTTGTTAACGATTTCTGACTAGGAACAGAAGTATTTATATAACTCATACCTAAACCTGATGACAAACTCGAATAATTTGAGCAATTATAATAGGAGAATGAGTGATGACTTTACCAAAGTCGAGCCGTCCATATAGGCAGTCTAGGCAACTAGGCCTAAGGCGCCGTATGTTTTATTTTGATCTAATTTGTTTTATGGATGTCGTCCTAACATTTTCCCTAGGGTGCTAGGTTCCAGTGTTTTGCCTAGTGCGCCAAGTTTACTTACCACGCAGGTATATGCTGACTAAAACTTAGGATTATAAAATGTATATGCAGCTGGGATCGATGGCTCAACGTGCTATCTTGGCTCGTTGCTCGAGCTCGTGATAGTTAATTTTTGGTCACCCAGGCCTTGCGAGAGTTGTTAAGCTTCCACATCGCAGACCAAACCATTGCGCCATCGAGCTCTTATATATATATATATTCAATGCAAACAAAAGAAAATCTATATATATATATATATATATATATATATATATAGATTTTCTTTTGTTTGCATTGAATAGGCGCCGAAAATTCAAGACTTATTAAATAAAACATCTACGAAAAGCTACACTACAGGTGACACAATCTATAATTTATGCGGGTAAGACGTGAGCAAACAGCCTAAAATAAAATATTATAAAAACTTACAAAATAAAAAGCCTCTCAGGATTTAGTTTATTTTAATCGACAATAGATGATGCTGAAAATTACGTCTGATAAATTTTAGGTACTAATTTAATAGAATACTGTTAAGATGTTATAAAATAACAAACTAACTATAGTAGCGTTTCATAATATAAATCTGTGAGAGCATTATCAGAAAAGCATAACATATAAATAATTGTGTATATTAAAAACAATCTATCAATAACATCTGCTCAAGAACTTTCTTATGCGATTCAAAAGAATGGGGTCACAATGTGAAGTTTTACTGATGTAACAAATTAATAAGTAAAAAGTACCAAGGTAAATAGCTGTTTAATTGCCGACATATTTCACCACCACCGCACAACTAACATCGAAAAACATTTTATCACTAAAACGATCTGAAGCTGTCATTTCTAAAAATATTTATTATGAAACCGTTACAAATTGAAATTAATGTACTCTGATATTGGTCTGTAAAAGGCCTGTTAACGTCTTTCTGTTATCAAAAGCTGAGTAATTATTATTTTTAATTATAATTATGTCATTTGTATAAATAATATTTTATTGCATTTTGTATTTCAGTTATGATGAAGCTTAGCTTTATAGTAGTAGGTAACTACTGCCAAACTTGATAGAAAACCAAACATAGATACCTAGACATAGAGTTTCTTTTCTATCAAGAAATCAAAAACCATACAATAATAAATTGCATACTCAAAAATATACATCAAAAAGACAGCCTGGTCGATTGGTTGTGTGAAAGAGATCTATATATATTTAAACTAAGTTAAACATCAAATAAATAATAGGAATTCGTGTTAAAGGAGTCACAGATAAAATATATTATGACAGAAATCCCCAACAATGAAATTGCCGAATTATAAATAATGAAACAAGAATTACATCTTAAATTCAGAAGATATTGGCGTTTAACATAAATAAATAAGTATTATATTATTATCTCCAAATTTAGATTCGCAAAATTTCCGTGAGATTAATTTCATAGATATCATTGTTTAGTTAACTCATCGCTCTTCAATTCGTTACCAATTACGTTTGGGATTACTCATTTAGTAACATTCCGGTGAAAGTTTGAAAAACTATCCAAAGCAAATGTTGATTTTATATGGCTTGTGATAAATTGTTTTAAAAATAGGATATATTTTTTGAGAATTAAAATGAGATTTTTGTTAAAGAATTATGTAGAATAAAATAACTTTTTATAATTTAATATCATAATATAATAGTACATATAAAGGAAAATTAATTTATTAGGAAAGTAACTAAAGTTATAACGTATGATTTCAATGGCATTTCAAATTTATACTAACCGTCTTATGATAAAACGAGGCCTAACTTTAGTACCAGGTTTAAAACATTATCCACCCAAAATAAGTAAACACCTCTCAACTTGACGTTTTCTCTTCTGTCGTTATCAATTTACTTCAGCCGGCCAATGGTTTAAAACAAAGTAGTAACTTTAGTCCTCGATTTTATATTAATGGCGATGAGTAATTCTACTTCCTTGAGACTCAACGAATGTTCCGTCAAATTTACACCAACCCTACAGTACATTTTAATTTAATTATTACCTGATCATACTAGCTGGCACCGTCTTAGAGTATTTCAGTCTGGTCGAGGAAGACCTGGCTGGTCTCGGCCGGGGACACGTCGCCATCTTGTTGTCACTATTTTCTTACATAGCACTTTTGATGCCCTTATTTTGTTCGTTCGTTCTCTTGCAGATTTTAGAACTTAAAATGTCGATTTGAATTTGGAAGTGTTAAATTGCTTGTGTTGACTTTTTTTTATCACAAAAGAGTTTGATATAGCTTTTTAAACTAGGAACTGTATTTTATTGTCATGAATTTCATAGTAAAACTTTTTAACGTGGAAACAAAACTAGGAGATATATTATCTGTGCCTAATATATTAATTGAATTTTTAAGGGCAACTATATAGCTACATTTGTTGTACGTTAAAAGTTTTTTAAGATTAGTTTTTATAGTCCTAAAGACTGCAAATTAAATAATATTAGGTATCTATGACTGTGAAAGACCGTCAGCAAAAATATCGCTTGAGCTTGCTTCATATAAAGCTTGCATGGTACAGATAGCTGTTAAATAATTAAGAATATATTTACTAATCTACCTTATTAAAAAATTATCACATTTACAAAGCGAAAGCTGCATAAGTTATGATGATTTTCCCTTTATATGGCAAATATTGCTAACCGAATTGTAGCTCTCTTCAAATAGTTGTTTTTCATCTTCCGTTGACAGTTAATCCGATAGATTAAGCATAACTGGAGTGTGGCGATGCGTCGTATATGAACACGCACGATTAACTATTCGACATTTTTACGCTGTTTGTTAGCTGCAAAAACTTAAAGAATAAATAGGAAAATCGATTCTGAGGCGTTGTTTGTGTAGTATTTCGAAACTATATAAGAAGTTTGGTTAAAATCCGTTTTGCTAATTCTATTTAAAAATAAAACAAGTTAAATTTTAACTAAAGTTGTAAATGACACCGAAACTTCAAATTAATATGAAAGTGACATTAATTTTCACTTAAACAGGCAGTATGTTATTGAATCTAATCTAATAATCCATCCATTAAATAATTATATATAAATCAATATCAAAAGCTAACGCGCCATCACCCAGTTCAACAAATGTCCATTAAAATTTCCATTAGTTTAAAGTTACATAATAAATCTTCAAATTCAGATCATTACTTAGAGCTTAAAGTTGTAATTAAACCTTACTGGACGTTTGTGCAAGTGACCGTATATGATATAGAATTATAAATGTATATATATAATTTATGACTGAAATCTTTATTATACTTTGAGAATCACCGAAAACTTTCGTTTGTTTGTAAAGGATAATCTTCGAAAATATTGATCGAATAATGAAAATTCTGTCATCTACGTAAAGCTACACCACACACAGGAGACGTATTTCGTGGGCGAAGTCACGGGAATATTTAATAACAGCTAATATTTATTAATAAAACTGTCCGAAACAAGGAAACAGATTCTACTTAAAATTTGAAACAAGCAAAATTTTAAACTCGCTCGCCCTGTCATTCCCTGTGTCAGTGGTAACTCCTAAATCAATTTGGCTTTTGATATGATCTTCATTTTTGAATAGCAAAGATGATAACCCTACCACCGCAATCGACATCCCTTCTGCGTACTAAGCTTTTTACAAGAACCTGTTCCTTTTGAATAGGCACTTCCTGGCATATACCATCTTAGGCCACATCTTACTTACCATCAGGTCAGATAGTAACCAAATATTAACACAGTTTTAGAAAAAATAAAAAATATTAATAAACGTAAGTAATGCAATTTTTTAAAATATATATTGAAATTAACAAAATAACTTTAAGTTGTAAATAAATAAATATGTGCTTTCAATAAATTCAATGGGAAAAGTTAAGAGAATTACTAATCCGTTGTCTTAGTCTGTTTCCTCTCACTTTCTTTGAGAGTTAAATATGTTAATTTTGACTACATTTTTAAAATTACGATTTCTCGTTACGCGTTGAACGTCGTGCCGTGATTCATCTCGTATGAAAAAAAAATAAACCCCAAATTGAAGCGTTCAATTTGAAACAAATACGTTGACTAAATGAGGCTTTTTACAATTATTACTGTCGATTTATGTAGAAAGTGACTACTACAAAATATGCAATGCATACAGATTGCATCTATAAAACTGTTGTTAATATAATCTTAATTTGCATAGACTGATACGAATGGACGCTAATTTGACTTAGAGAATATAAGTGGTATAAAGATTATGATATAAGTGGCGGGTACGAAAGGTTGTAGCTGGAGCTTAGTAGCTTTGATTGAATTCATTAAATAGACATCATAGGGCACTTTGTCTAACTGCTTAATTTGTATAATTAAAAGTATGCTATTGCAGTGGAGAAATCAATAGTCTGGTGATTACAGCTCTTACACTGGTATAAATAAAATATTTAATTTATAATTATTCTAACTTAACCCCGTGTTATTACTTTATATCACTTGACTCTTCAGTATTATGTTATATAATTTTAAACCTTCCTTAAGATTATGGCTATATAAACTAAAAAATATTTTTAAATCCTACATAAGTTCAATAATCTAGCACACTTAGAGTAACTTTGTTATGATAGAGTATCGACCTTTATTAACAGTTTCAGCAACTTTATGTGCAATCATATTACAATCTAGGTAGGTACCTAGGAACATCTACACATGTACAAGACGAACACTGATAATATTTATTAAAGCTCTAGTTTCTATCTATACTATATTAAAAAGAGGAAAACTTAATTCTATGTTTATTTGCATTTAATGTGAATGACGTAACCATATCTTTTAAATTTCCGGATATACTTATCCGGGCCCAATTAATGATCAGTATGAGGGTACTGACGTGACATTAACGCCTTACATTTACCACCAGGTCAAGTTTGTGAAACACAATAGTATGACAAACAATAAACAATTGTTTTGATATTGGCGCTACATCGACACGTGCATGGAGGCCGTTACACATCATTGTATTTTAAATTTTATTATTAACATGTCAAGGATGATATTATACTTTATGTAGCGAAGCGGATCACGTATATCATCGTACATATATCACGTAAACGGTAAAGGACTTTTTATATTTTTTTTATTTTTATAACAAGACATCAATACTTATATATATTATAAAGAGGTTAAAGTCTTTAACTTTGTTTGATCGGCTATGATTTCCACGAGCGAAGTTGTTTTGGAACAGCTAATATAATACACAACAAAAGCCTTCAAATGAACTGCCCCAGGACAGGTTTTGTTAAGTATGGGGCTTTTGCACGGTAAAAAAAAATATTATAAGCATTACTGGTTGTCCGCCCCGGCTTCGTACGGGTATCGAAGTTTTCATATGAATCTCTAATGTTTTTGAAAATATTCTTACACCTGTGGTCATCAAGGATAATATAAAATTCTAATATTAAAACAATTTTTCTAATCAGTTCAATAATTTCGAAGCCTATTCAATGCAAAGTTTGATTTATTAATTAATTTATGATATTGATATCAGTCATATAAAATTAACAAATATCATTAAAATTGCGTTTCTAATTTTATTTTAATTACATCCTCAACAAAAGTTTGTAAGTTTTTACAAAATTTTTAGATGACAAGAAACAAATTTGACATTGCAAAATAATATTTTTAGTCACGCGATATTATAAGTTCTACTTCACTAAAATATTTATTAAAAAGTCAACCAAGCAATATACATCGATATTTAAGTCCCTTCTTATAAATAATGTTCGTGCACTATTCAAATTTGGAACGTACGAAAATCCGAAGCACTATTACCGACGCGTACGATCAACTCGGGCGCATGCACTCGGTACGAGCGCGCGCAGAGCTACATCTCACACTACTGGAGCATACTGGCTAACTGGGCCTTCTTGAGAACTACGTGCTCTGTGACGAGCGGAGCGTGTAGCGTATCAAAATACAAATGCCGACATATTGTTAAATATACATGTTGTAATACCGCTATTCTCGTAAAAATCGATTGATCGCCTATAAACGAGAATTCTAAAGTATTTATTAACTATAAGTAACTATTATAGAGTACACATCACATTAAAAGATAAATATTTCACCTTAATATAGTGGATAAAACCTTAATTAGATTCTAAATTAATTGAAGAGACATGACATTTTATGGTTACCATAGATCCAACTCGCTAACATGTTGTTTCATAGTACCCACCTATGTTAGTAACCGCAAATTTAAAAAAAAAACATATTTTCTTCCTTAATTATATTTTATCTGCCTCATTACACATTTTAAGTGTAAATTAGTTTTCTTATAATAAGATTTCAAACTATCAGTCAATTTGAACCGCTACATTTCCACTACAGTGTTTGATTCAACAGTAGCATCAGTTACTTACTTGCGCGCTTTCTTTGATACGTAAGTTTAAAATATTGGTAAAATATTTCTTCCGGCTGTTTGGGTGGATTGCCTGATCATTAATGAAAATACGCTCTGTAGTCTCTAAAAAGTAACAAGTGCTTGAAAAATTCGTCAGTCCTGTTAGGTCCAGCTTGAGAAACTCGAGAAACGCTTTGTCTACACCCAAATGTCACTTTCTCGGGTCGAGAGTGAGAAGTTGTATGGGCGCACCCGAGAAAAGTGACATTTGAGTGTAGACAAAACGTTCTCGAGTTCGTCATGCTACGCGTGCTGGTTAAAGCAGTCACCCAGATTGCCAAAGATCATAGGTTCTCAGAGTACCAGGGACGAAGTGGATTTCGTTTTTCAATAAGAATATTTTCCAGTATAGCATTGTATATGCGAAATTGATCAAATATAGTAAACTATATATGTTTTTATTCCATAATATCTAATACGAGGATATTAACATATGAACTAGATTTTATATAAAAAAAAATAGTCATATTACTTTTTCAAACGAGGTATTTGAATTCAAAAAACACTATGTTTAATTATTATATTTGATTGATTCTATACTGGAAAATAAACACTATGTTAATTATTATATTTGAAAATATACTTATGAAAAATGCTTAAAAATCCAGTTTGTCCCTGGTATTTTGAGATGTGATTGCGAAAGCTCCTGAGTTCGAATCCCATCTCAGACTACAAGGGACAAAGTGGATTTTTTCATTAAAAACTTTGTTAAATTAATATAATAATAATATTAGAGAATAATATTATACCTGCATTTACAAACACTAAGTAGACTCTATTATACTTTATATTTTATAGCTCAAAGTAAGAAATCAATTTTATAACTAAGTAAGAGATTAATCAATTAATTAGTAGTTTATCTAAATTATATAAGTAAACTTTGTTCTGGGTTACTTCACGCTAGAGTGCTCAGAAGGCTAAACCCGATAGCAAGTTCATACTCACAATCTAGATTATAGTACATATATTTGCTAAACGTATACAGTACTATTAATAAACAAGGTTTTGCGTCGTCCAAACTCATATTATACAGAGAATAAGCAAACCTATTACCTTCTAGCAATATAAATAACTCTCCTAGAACCTCGTACTAGGTAAACCTTTGCTAGGTCTATGTTTAATAATATGAAATTTGACTAATATTGAGTGCAGTCTCAGCGTAAATTTATTTTAACCCTAATCCTTGTTTATTAATAACACTGATAATGATTACGAATAAGTAATTCCTTAAACATCTATATCAACTCCAATACTGCGATGTATTTTTATTTACTTATATTTTAAAATATTATGATGAGTGCTTTGTCTGATAGTAAAAGGGCTCCATGTCGAAGTGATAAGGACCTGATGTCTGAGCTACGGCAGTTAAGTCAATTAACTCAACGATCTCCATGTTTCATAAGTGTCAAATAAAAATTTTCAAAGAGTAGGAAATACTTTTTGACTTGATGACTTTCGAGATGCTTTGCTACGAATAAGCTTATCACGTAAATTCATAGTGTTCTCCAACATGTAGGGAAGACACCGTTACTTGAGACAAGCTATTAAATAAAGTTGTCTTTTGTTCATTTATTATCGCATGACAGCTTTTCGGAGATTACAATTTTGTAAAATAATAATCGAAAACAAAAGATTTATTATTAATAAATTAATGCGAAACATCGGAAAGTAGACCGAAATGGCTTCTGTCTTTAAATTTATGAAGGCGATTCGTTGAGCTCAAACTTCCAATCCTATAAGTATTATTAAATTCGATGTATGTGAAAGAATCACCAAATAACTATTGAATCGCAGTTCAGAATCACCAATAACTGTCCGTGTATTTCATTATAAATCTTTGTATATTCTCGTCTAAAACTCGAAAACCTAAGAACACTTGCAAAATAGTTTCAATTAATTTTAATTAGTTACCATTTGTATCATTATTTCTGTCATTTTTATTAATTAGTTTTACTGGCATCATATTTTAGTACTTAAAAAGGTTTCACAGCGCTTATACTTATATATCGACTATCGAGCGGATTTAACATTTTTAGAACCCTTATGCGTTTACAATAAATCAGTGATACAACTAGAGCCTTTGTGATTTTTCTAAGCGCTTACAACATTAATTATGTGCTATTCATGAATACTAATTACCACTTGCGAAAACGTTCTTGAAACTTCCACAGTACTGAATTTTGCTATTGGGAATCAGTTGACTGACTAGATATTTCTACCTTAAGTTCTCATACATTAGTGACAACGCATTCATTCATATATCTACGAGAATAGCGTATATTCATTACAAGGACTGTCGAAAGTCACTCACGCTAGTCCTTAAAGTGGATCTTTCACAACGTAGCGCTCCGTTAATCTTTAAGTATTCATGGACTTGCGAAACTTACCACCTGCGGTAATGTAATTGAATTAAATTAACCCATTGTGAGTGAGCGGCTGTTATCAGGGCAGTTATTAAACTAAAATGTTTTTAAACAAATAATGGGAACCACATAACTACAGTTTAACTTACTAAACCCAGAAATATTTACTGTCTATATATTGCCAGATATTAGAAACTGTAATTAGACTAAGTATGAAATTAAAAAAAAAATGATATATACTCAAATAATTATTTCTCTCGACTATAGTTACGAGGGTAAGACATTGACAGATAGATGCTGGACAATAAAATATGAGTTAAATTTGTATAAAGATTTTAGATCACAACTAATAAAATAATGATAAAACTCGAAGCACCATTTCCAGAACTCAAAATTCAAAGAGTAATTCAGACGCTACTAATGATGTAACTTTTTTTTTACTTGGAAACCGCTTTGTAGCAGTCTTATATTTATGATTATTGAAAAATTTATTTCTTCGTTTGTTAATACGATATAGTTAAAATTTTGTTTACCATTTAATATGCTAAATATTATTTTATTGAATTATAAAGCTGTTGCAAACTGTATATATATTATATACCGTTGCCACATACCTGGCAACACTGTTAACGTGCGTTATTCCAATGGGTGGCCAGATCGCATCGAGATTGCAAACTGTGCGATGCCGGATAAGAGAGTATCGCTCCGTAACGCTTTCTACAGAGAATTTCATTCATACCACTTAATTACTATGTCAAAGATAATTTGCGAGTTTTAAATTTATTGTAATTAATCTTCTGTGTAAATCATGGGAACTTCTTGGTTACTAATACTAAATTTTAATGGATCTTCTGATTCTAGACGAATTTTACGACATAATACAAACGTTTGCTTAGATCGATCATATTTTATATTATAATTTATTAGACGAAATTCAGTTTTGTGATCAAGTTATTAATAGTTCCCAGTTGGAATACAATCATAACACTCATTTTATTATAATTATATACATTACACATAATAAATACAAAATATTTGTGGAGCGTGTATATTAGCAATTATAATGACACTCAACATCATTAGAAAGAAGATATGATAAAAAAACACACAGAAGTTATTCATAAAAGTCACTCATAGACTATCTTTAAGCCCTGGATGACACCTGGACTCCTGAGATGTTCAAAACATAGAGATAAATTGCACTCAGACTATAGAAAATTTCCAACAGATGAAACCAAAAAACTAGTATACACAAGATATAGAAACTTTTATGTCTCGCTCCTCAGAAAACTTAAGAAAGAACATGAAGGAAACGAATTAAAAAAACATCTAAACAGACCAAACAGGTTATGGAAGGCGATAAATCAAATATCCCATCGGTCTGCGTCACTGCCGAATAATTTTGCTAGTGAACTAATAAATAAAAATGATCGATCTCTGACAGAATCTCTGGATGCATGTAATTCTTATTTTTCCACTATAGGCAGTGACTTGGCTAACTCCATTTTGAAACGATGAAAAGTGACACAAGAATCCATTGCGTCCAGAATCCAGGCGCACAGCAGCGCAGTTAATTCTTTCTTTCTTTACCCTACAAACGAATACGAAGTACTTGCGTTAATACAGCAACTAGACACAAAAAGTTCCCCTGGTATAGATGACATAAATAATGGTACTCTCAAGGCAGTCGCAGGGTTAATTTCACGTCCATTGGCAGATATCTTTAATCATAGTATCTCTACGGGTACCTTTCCAGACACGTGGAAGACAGCTGTTATAATACCTATATACAAAAGCGGTTCCAAAAATGATCCCAGCAATTTCCGTCCTATCTCACTTTTGAGTAGCCTCTCAAAACTATTGGAGAGAGTCATAAACAAGAGACTGGTGCATTACCTGGAATCACATAATTTACTGTCTAACAGACAATTTGGCTTCCGTAAAGGCAAATCGACAGAAGATGCAGTCGCCCTGTTAACGGATATTGTCTCATCTCACCTCGACAATGGTCGAAGCTGCGTAGGGGTCTTCCTGGACCTGACCAAGGCTTTTGACACTGTCTCCATTCCAATACTCCTTGGGAAGATGGAGGCTCTTGGTATTCGAGGAACAGCTCTAAAATGGTTTAAAAGCTACCTTTCTGACAGAAAACAGCGAACAAGAATTGATAATAGCTTAAGTGGTTCGAAACCAGTCACTTTTGGTGTGCCCCAGGGAAGTATCCTAGGACCTATTCTGTTCACCATATACATCAATGAAATCTCTTCTCACATTATTCCTAATGCTGAAATTTTGTGCTATGCTGATGATACAGCCATAATTTTTCATGATAACACCTGGGATTTGGTAAAACGGAGCGTTGAAGACGGTATAAGACATATATTGCAGCTGATGGATAAGAACATTTTAACCCTTAATATGTCTAAGACAAAATTCCTTTGTTTTCACAAAACCTTAGTTTCAGCCCCCACCGACCTAAACATAATCAAAGCCCACTACTGCCATTCTCAAAGTATAATATCTCCTTGTGGTTGCGCACAGTTACATAGAACGGATACCCTGAGGTACCTAGGAGTGCTAATTGATGAAAGGCTTATGTTTAAAGAGCACATAATAGCTATGGCAGGAAGAGTTAGAAAAATAATACATGTGATGAAAAGTCTCCGAGAAGTAACAGATGGTAAAACTTTAAAAATGGTGTACATGGCCCTCTGTCAATCGATACTGAACTACTGCATTTTGACCTGGGGCGGTACTTTAAAGAGTATTCTCATTGTACACAAAGAGCGGTGCTAAAAACCGCTCTTTTCAAAAGTCGACTCTATCCGACCATATCGCTCTATCATGAGGCTGGGGTACTGAGCGTGAGGAAGTTGTTTTTATATCGAGTAGTAATTTCTGTTCACAAAGAAGTTGTAGCATAAAGCCAATATAAATCACTACTCGAAAAAAGAGTTTTTAAGATACCATGTCATGTGATCAAGACTACCTTTGCGCAGCGTTTCAGACCTTTTATTTTCCCACACATTTACAATAAGCTTGTTAACACCCTTCAAATTAAAAATAAATCGGTCAGGGAAATAAAAGTACTGTTGCCCGGGAAGCTTCTGGAACTTGACTATGAGGATACTGAAAATCTGTTGAGGATCCAAAAGTAGCTATAACGATCTTACTTATAAAAGTAGAATAAAAAAAAAAATGCTGATTATAATGTAGTGTTTAAGTATATAATGTAATGAAGTAGGGAATGTCATGTATCTGTTGTTGTGCTGTAACTGTAACTGGTACAAAGCCCGCCACAGGTCAGGCCTAGCCTAGTGTGGGGGCCAGTATAATCTTGTAAATGAATATGAAATATTTAAGCTACATAGGTAAAATCACGCAAGTCAAGGATTCCAGTGAATGTCACCCATCTCACAAATCTTAATGCAAAGCGTAGTTAAACGCCAATACGCACCGTCTCCTTGCGCAACAGTGAAATAACACCTTTAGTAAACAAAGTAGCTAATTTAGTTTTCTATCAAATATTTTACAAAAGATATGCATTCCATGTCATTAGGATGGTTAAATTCAATCCTGTTATAATTACAATCATTTTTATTATTAGTTAGAACAACACGCAACAACAAAAAAACAACTACATTTTCATTGCGTACGATTCTGAATAATTATTAAGCAACATAATAAGTAACGCATGATCAATTATAACAGAGTATTCCAGAGCAATAATCCCATAATAACATATCAATCTCTATAGAGCGATGGCCAATCCGTTATTCGATCAAGTAACGTTAGCGAAGTGGATAAAAACTCCGGAGACCAATACAACATGTGGTCTGGTGGTCTCGTGGCACACGACGTGTGACCGTCTAACCCATAATTTAGTGCCAATAGTGTTCAATTATGTTGATTTCGCGTGATTACTGACGGAATGTAGGAAGTGGGAATCCTACTCGGAAATATTCACGTTCATTTAGTTATTTAACATGCTATTCAGAAACGCAAATAAATATTTAAAAACTGTTCTGCACAACTGATTTATAATAATAATATAATAGTGTAAATAATGATAAGACTACCTAAGCTATGAATAGAATTAAAACTTTATTAGATGTAAAATATTCCCCAAATCAACAGGTAATGGGTTAAAGCTGAAAGCGTCTCGATATCTCTTTGAATAGCCAGACCACAGATACACATAAACTATCCAGATTAATTCTTTGGCCTAGATGAGATACATATAAATTTAATTTTTACTTCTATCGTGTTATAATTTCATAGCTTTTTTACATATCTATAGTGTGTTTTCCAAAATGTTATAATGTGTTCATACATTATCGTAGATCTTTTTCTGGAATTATATAGGTCTTAACTACGGCTTATTAAGGTGATAATGATGTTCTCCCTTAATATCAGCGACTGTTCGAAAAAGAAGAACATATATAAGCAGGAGATAGTGTTAGAAACGATACTCCCTAGCGCCGCTGTGTAGTGTTTTGTTTATGATAATAACTTATCATTCGGTGTGAGTACTCACGACACGTCTGGCGTGGTGTTGGCGAGGAGACGCACGCAGTCGAGGCAGCCCCGCGCCGCTGCGTAGTGCAGCGCGAGGGCGCCGTTGTTGGCGCGCCCGCCGCCCGCAGGCATCGCGCGCCCGCACCACCAACCCTCGACAGCTAGCCGACCGCTCCTAGAAAAATATTATATATTTTATTTAAAATATTATCGACAAACACTCTTATTATAATTTCTTTTACATAGTATACACGAAAATATAACAATAGAATCGTCATTGTATTTAACAGTATTGCATTCTTATTGCTATACTTATAACTATCTTCAATGAAAAACGCTTAAAAACCAGCCCCAGGTACCCTGAGATATGAAATTCATTAAATATAAATAGAATTGACATTTTTCTACTAACACATTTTTTTTTAATTACCTAAGAAACATTGGTATTTTCATAAAAAACACATTTCGATAGAAAAGACATCAACGCGTGAACGCGTAAACTTCTTAATGACGGCCATCTAGCGCCGCGTAGCTAAACTAATATATATGCTCCTGCATTCAAATGACCGAAGGCAATGGGTAACATTTTCATGTTGCCACTCTACGCTAGATGGCACCGCTACACCACATTATTAAATCGTAACAGTATATAAAATTCAGAATTATTTCAATTAGAATTAATTGATATACCAACCTACAAATAAATATTAGGCCATTACATGGTAAAAGTAATTTAGGATAAATATAAATAATATGTGTAACATTATGATGTATAATACTATTAATTATACAAATTAGCACATTTTATGAAGAAAAGATGCTAATAAAATATCGCACATCTATCACTTTAAATGTCAAGATTAACTCCCCGTTCTTAATTTAAATTTACATAAACAACACACACAGTCTATTTCAAGTAATTAATGAATTTCATGTGTTGATCTGATTATGAAGTTTATTCGACAATGAACAATTTTAAATACTACAAATAAGGAAATTCTTTAATTGTTTCGAGCCTGAATGTATATGTTAGTTTCACAGTTTTCCAATTTCATCAACTTTTCAATTTTTATGGCGTCAATATCGTTGTACCTTATCTTTTAATCAACTCTGAGAATTATTGATTTCCAATGATTATTATAAAAAAGGTCAAGGTTATTAAACGAAAATCGTTGTATGAATCATTATAAAACTTATCACATCTTAATAAAGTCATTATTTTGTCATTTGTTACTTACGTTTATACAAACTGTCCCAAATGAAATACGTATTAAAAAGTCTATGAAGTTACTCAACCGACTTCGACCTCATGGTCAATCGATAGTAAAAGCTCTCAAACCTCACAAATGCAACGATTGAAATGCATAAATAAAGGTTTAACCAAAACAATATTATGCAATGCTTAAACCTTTCTTATACAATAGCTTTTTTTTATATTTTCGGCATTTTTTCAATCAACTTAATATATTTTAATCAGTATACAGATAATTTCGATCGTATCTAATATAAACTCTAGATATGATATTAAAATCTGCAGTTTAAAGATGTTATATGTATATTTCATTGTAGTCAGACAATTGATGATTTTTATAACAATAATTATTTTTCATGTTTATATAATTCTATTATAACTTTGCATTGAAATGTCTTTCATACTTAAACTTTAGTAATAAATTAAGAAAAGTAATATTTTAGAGATCTAGAATAACAGTAAAATTTACCAAATACGGAAAATTGCAAAATTTTTACTAAGCTTTTTTATTTCACTACCCCCAAGAAACTTGTCAGATCTTAGTGAGTGCGTATTGAGTCCTAAAAACATAAAGCCATTTCCATCCAGTTGTACAATGTTTAAGGTTTAATGACTTTAAGTTCTTATGAATGCTCTAAATTTAAAAATTTAACCAATATCAATTTTATTGAAAAGTGGAACTGGACGTTTGCTTTCTGTTTCCTCTATTTGTGCAGTTCTGGAAATCGGATATATAAGCGTGATTACTATAGAACAAGAATTGGATATTTGTATTAACGAACAATTATGGTTAAGGTTTTTTTTATTTACAATACAATTGATTAAGGGGATGTAATTTACAATACAAGGGGATGCGGTAATCGATCTGCATTTAGCAAAAAAAAAATATTTGTAAAGTCAACGTAATCGAATGGTTATGGAAAAAATACTTGTGTACTGGAATTTTGTGCCGATGATCATCTCGTGGCCAATGAACCGAGAGCACTGAATACACACGTACTAATCATATATATACGAGGCCTACTCCGAAATAATTTAAGCATTATAAGATTATGGTTATACTTATATGTTGTTCGAGTTTTTTTTTATTACGAATCAGTAGTTTACTTTGTATAACAACATAATAATTATTTAAGATACGAGTGCGGAAAGTAAGGTTTTACGAATAAGAGCCAAATTGATCATTGGCCCGAATTCGAAAAACCTTTTACGCTCAAGTTTCTTACAACATTTTTCAATGCTTTTTGCGAGGAAATAAAACAAATATATAGGTTAATAAAACTAAGTATGTATTAAAGGTAAAAATTATTTGTCAAAATTAAACGTGATATTTGAACATGTTTTCGTGTCATACATTTTTATTTGAAAATATTCGTTCTAGGCTCCTTGAAATACTTTTGCCTCTAAAGTTTGACATATTTTCATCAATTTTTTTTAAATTTCTTTGGTGCTCGGCCAAAAAAAAATTTAAAATATACTTTGAAACACGTGCAGTAAAGGATTTCAGTACATTTTTATTTAACACGTGTTTAAAGACACTTTCGGTGTTTACAATGGATTAAAAAAATAGCGTTTTATGAGCAACTGCATTAAAAAATATATTTTTCATCAGATATCACGTGATTACATTGATGATATGTTAATATCAGCGAAAAAACCTACCATTCATTCAAATTCGGAAAGGAGGAATTTCTATGTTATTCTATGTATGTTTGTTCATCGAGTTCTTCTTCAATTGTGAACCCATTCCTATCGAACTAGTATCCCCGTGACTCCGCCTGCGTATTGCCTACGTTATTCGCTTATTATGTAGCTTACCGTATGTAAAAAGAAATAAAATTAAAAGATATAAAATCGGTCCAGTAGTTTCGCAGCTAATCCAATGCAAACAAACAAGCAATCAAATTTTTCCTCTGTATTGAAAGAAAAACATCTTATTTAATTAATAATCTACAGAAAAGCTCCGCCTGACTTCAATAGCAATTTCTTGAACAAGTCGTTACTAAAATAAGCCTATTTGTCACTTTTTAAAGTTTGAAGTCGGTTCTATTTTTTAAGATTTTTTTTATATATTTGTTGATAACAACAAAAGAATCTGTCATCATTGATCCATCAACACGCTATTGTACTAATAATATATGACGCCAGGTAGATAGAGCTGTAGGCAAAAACTATTAGTTGCAACGCCATTGAAGTGCGTCCAGGATCAGTGGACTTACTCTAGAACATTATATTGATTTTATCAATATATATTATATGTTAATATTGTTATATATGTTAATATGAGGAATGGTTTTTAATTTTTTCATATTAAATGACAAAAATTGCTTTTGAAGTTTTCGAATTTAACATATTATAATTTAATCAAACTTTATATAATTCAGAAAACAACAGTAATCAGAAACTAGAAAATTACAAAGTAATGGATTAAATAAAATAGCGCGAGAGTTAAGCGGTTGGACTGCAGTTCCTAATGAGGATTCGATTCCCGATTTCTTTATTATTTCGGGTGTAGGTAGATGATTTATCAACTTCGTTTCAGATTTTAATATCACGAGATCATTACTTAATTTGGCATCTAAACAATGTGCATTGTCATCTAATCAATTTGCATTGTATACGTAAATTAAAGTTAATGAGTCGGTGTTCCTAAGATGATTCTAACTATAATACTTCAATAGATTTTCAATCCAATTAAGCCACAGCTTGTAAGTAATTCGCTGATAATTATAACAAAATATTAAATTCAGTACATGTTAAATACTTTTAATAGTACCTACGTTTTCAAATATCATTCCGAAATGTGATACGATGAAGATAAATTAAAATTCTACGTTAACATTATCAATTAAAAATAAATGAAAAGTATACAGAAGTGAACAAAATTTATTGTTAGAGCACCGCGTGCGTGTTACAATTTGTTGTTAGATTTCTACTCGGTAGTAGTTCGTAGATCAATTTTATTCACGTCGTTTATTGCAGATGATATAAAAATAAACAATGACTAAGTAATAGAAATAATATGTTCAATAAATACAGAATGTACCATTGGACAGTCTCATCGCGTAAATATTATACATAATTATTTGATTATAGTTTCATGAGACTTTTATAAATCAAACTCCTGCTTATTATAATATTTATTCTATATTATAACGCGATGTAATTCGAACCTTTCACGATTCCATTTTTCTTTAAGAATATTATCAATATTGTAAATGCGTAATTTATTAAACAAAAAAGAAGCCATAATCATGAGTATGTTCATGATCGGTATATAAGAAACTGTTCATATTTACTAATAAAGATAGCTTGTACAGTGGTGGTACCTATACTAGGAACTGCAAATTAGGTTACTGTACAAAAGTAGGTATATTTTTTAACCTATCTAAATTGTAACTCTTTTTCTACGGCAGCATTTACGTAAATTTCAGAGAGTGGACCTTAGGAAAGAAAAATACACTTATACAGGTAATGTGAATTTAGAGCCTACTTGGACACATCATATAACATTTCATATGGTATGATATCCTTATTATTTTTACCGGCGTGACACACAGCCTAGTATTTAAACGTAGGGTCAGCAACAATACACGTCACGGTACAGTACACGTCCATCCGGAGGTGACAGAGTTCGGCTGTTTCAACGCAACTACGGTCAACAAAAACAAAACAGTATTGTCATGTAGAAAAATGCTTTAATTATTCACTAGTCTCAGATCTAGTGATTAATGGACAACATCATATATGGAATAATGCCTTTATCTCAAGTTATGAGAAAAACAACGTCGACAAAAACCTTTATTATATCATCGTTTTACTTTCAACATCTTATATGTGAAAGTATCCATATTTTCAGGAGAGACAAAAATACTGCCCTTTTAAAGAGGCTATATGAGATACTAATAAAATCGGAATGGGTTATCCATCTTTTCAAACCAAAAACAAAATTTTAAAAGCCTCCAAAGCGGTTAAAGATGAGTCGATAGATAACTATATTTTTTTATAGAATTGTACTTTTACGTCAGATTTCTTTTATGTTTTGTTTCCAAGTTCCAACGTAAATATTTGAGAATAAGTCCAGTAGACCGAGTACATAATAAATATTGGATAACACTGGTGATTCAGATCACGAATAAATAAACCCATCGAAAGAACGACCAATAATAACTTAGTACATAAACTTTGTTTTCACGTTGTTTATTATCTTCAAATGGGCCCCGCAATATTTCGACGAATATAAAACCTCTCATCTTCTCTAGCGCAAGTCAGCAAATGTATGTATTAATAAAAGGGAACTATTCAAAATTCAGAGGCATACCAACTACAACTCTACGATATCCCTCAAGTTTTACGCTGCTTTTATAATAAATCAAATATCGATAATGTAACTTTATAGCGGTAATATAATTTTGAAATTAAACCAATAGTTTTTTTATTTAAAAATTACAAACACTCAAAAATGTTCCGATTAATAATGTTAGTGTATCATAAAAAAATCCAGAGACAAAAATTTAGTGATACTGCTGACCGTACCCAACTATTGACCTTCCATGCATCATAAACAGATGAACTAGTAGCCAAATATTGTTGGCCTGACATACTTTATTATACACTACGTCAGTATAACAATGGACAACTAACTTAGTTCAAGTATTTTTCATGACATGACGACTTCAAAATTTTTTAAAGTGAAACAAAAATTTTGCAACTAAACTAACCCACCCAAAAAGATTTGCATTTTTTAATATTATATTACTAGCATTTACCCGCGACTTCGCCAGCGTGTTATAGTTACTTTTGACGGTATTTATAAAAACACCAAAACAAACATTATTCGTACCTAAATATAAAGTTTCATGATTTTATCTTTGACAATATCGAACTTCCATTCAAACTTTTAAGCCCTATTTCAACCATTTTATCACAATAAATGACTTACGTTTATAAAATGATTTGTAATTGAATATGTTTAGAAATGTTATTTTTGTCATGAATTATGTACTCAGATACCAATTTTCACAATATAAGAAAATCTTTATAAATAATATTACATAGATTTATTATAATAACAAATCAAATTGTATGCAATGGTTGCTATTTCCAAAAATCCGTTCTAGTCCACGTTAACGTCATAAGACGAATGTACCCCCCTAAATTTAAAGTCTCTACGACCAGTGGCTTAGGCTGTCTCTATAATCTGTCAGTCAGTATGTCGGAACATCTCATTTTATAAATTAAAAGATTATAGGCTTTTAACGAAATAGACTTCTTAATGATAGTCGTACCTAATAATAATTGAAATATACTCGCTTGAGAACTATTCACTACAATCACTCGCATTAAATGGAACATTTTTTCTTATATACCTAAAGAATGTCAATAATATATAACTACTGTAATTAACTGTCTTACTTATTCTGTAGTCTGATCATAGAAGAAGTAGTCTTATCGACTACATTTTTCATCTCTTGGATAGTTAAAGAAGAGTTTCGAGTCAAAATGTCCGAAGAAGAAATGGTTAGTATCCATAACCTTGTATCCCATCGAAACAATCACGAGACCACGACTGTGAATAATTATAAAATTCCAAATAATCTTTAATACTATGTACACTCAACAGCACGTCGGTCTTTACAAATATGTTAAATTTCTCCACTTAATTTTAAACTTTAATATATTTAGGGTAGAAATAGGTTTGAAATCAACTTTAATAATTTGACATATTTTGGTAGCCTGGCCTGCAACCGTATGTGCTATAAAATCTGAGGTCAACTAATAATTGTAAGTAACAAATGCTTTAAATTTTTTTCCAGTTCTTTTAAGCCTCGGATAGTCAATGGTTAGAGCAGTCACCAACATTGTGAAAATTTATGTGTAAACAAGAAATTGATCTAATATAATAAATAAAATTAGCTGTAACAACACTATTAACTTTAAGATGCGGCTTAAAGTTATTTTAAAACATCAACCATCTTATTATAAAACAAACACTGACTATATAACCCTTATCCAACAAAAAGTACAATAAGTCAACAAGTTCCATTTTGATGTTATGTCTTCTGTTATTGTCACTTTGATTTAAGCGGCTAATGGTTTAAACCAATTACCTAATAACTTTAATACTTCTTTTATAATAAGACGGTGAGCGATTGTCAAGATTATGCCTTTGGCTTATTTGAATTTTATAATTGGTAAAGGCTATGGAAAAGCTTATCGTTATAATCATAAGAACAATTACACTTTCGATTACACTTAGAAGCATTATCTGAAACATTAAAAGTGAAATGAGTTTATTACCTAAAATTGCCGGCGCGTAAGGCGATCTCTAGCGTGTCGAGATCTTCTTCATAATCGTGGCACAGCTCCAGAGTCGAATTTCTCGCTTCATGAATGTCAAATAACACTGCACCATCACCAAGTTTGTCCGTCATAACACTCCTGTAAGACCTGGTACCAAAACTGGATGTGGTCGATGAGCCTCTGGGAAACCTCCTCGGAGGCACGTTCACGTTTTGGGACAGCTGTAGTGGCTTCCGCATTCTTCTTTTCATATACCTTCTCATCCTCAAAGACAGCATCACCCTTATCCTTATGTGCCTTTTTATATTCCTATCGTAACGTATCTGCTCTTTCAGTTTCTTATCCCGTTTCTTTTTCTTTGGCATCTCATCTATCCGTTCCAGTTGAGTACAACTCCGATCTATTAGACGTTCAGAATCCAATAGCGGGGAGCGATTGAAGAAATCACTATGGTTATTCTTCCATGCCTTACTTAGCGACCAGTTCTCGCCACATGTAGAATTTTTAATTGTGTATTGTATAGGCTTCTCGTAAATATCTTCTTCTAAAGCGAACATTCTGCGTGATAGTAGAAAATTATCAATATTTCTCCTAAGCGTGCTACTCTGAGAACTAATTGTAGTATTGATTAAATTTGAAGTCAGCGTTTCACTTTTCTTCTCGAGGGCCTTGTCGTTTACTTTAGGCGGGTCTTGGATGACTTCCCTGTTTTTCCGTTTGGCTATTGTCATGATGCGTCGCCGCATCGCCGACATATTGGTCAGCTCGCTCTTCAGCAGGGGATCTTTCCTCTTCTCTGACGTCATATCTGGCGACCACGCTCCGTTCTCTGAACAACTGCACAAGTCCTTTATCAGTCTAGCTATTGCGTTGCAGCCGTCGTCTCGCGGCCGTTCTCTAGGCATCTTCTCAACACATCTCTTGGTGTGTTCGAAGGTTATTTTTCTCGTTACTTAACTGTCACTACTAAGCAAGAGTACAGAAAATATGTCTGCTAGAATGTAGAGGAATTTCGTGTTTTAATTAGTGACGCGGCAGCTTCCGCGTTCGCGTTACGTTTCGGTTATGTAACACCGAAATGTGACCGTGTCTTGAAAGCCGTAGCTAAATGTTAGACTAATATCTTTAAAAAATGGTTTGGTTCAGTATCAATATCATTTATGAATGAATGACGATTGTATATCGTTTACTTAACTCATATTGCTTACTAATTATTCAGCGTATACTAATCTTCGAAACTTCTTTTAGGCTTCAATTATTTTAAAAATAACGAATGTTGATATAGCATTTTGCGATCTTATTAACCGGTCTAGGGATATTAAATTTATCTTCGTTCATTTGATAGCCAAAAAATTGTTACTGAATCATTCACATCGATTTGAAATCCGATATTTAATATCCGAATATAATACTCTATTATCTGTGCTACCATAATATCTGATTACATTGGATTTTATTTAGTTTCTATTTCTGAACATAGAAACTCTTTTTTAATACTAACATGGTTCCTTGCTACATTCATTATCCCCGTAAAGACATTTATTTGGCGCATACCGTCGCATCGTAATTGTCCACCAGCGCAATTATATCCACTAAAGAAAAACTTCACTTTCCGATAGTCAACGTAATTAGGTGTGCGATGCATCATACTCATTAATTGTGTAGGAACACAACACATCACGCGACTGATTCAAGATAAGGCTTGCTCATATTTATTACTATAATGTCGCTGACTGAACTAAAAATGATATATGTTTATGCGTTTTCATAAGCAGAAACTTAACAACTAGCTGATAATATTTATTAATTGAGCAACAGTAAAGGGAATATCAATATATTATTATACAGATAATCTCATCTTTATTAGATTATGTATATATTTTTTATATTATTAATTTTGCGTAATAAGAGACAACATTATTATGTTGTTATATGTATATAAATATCAAACATATACATATTGATCTAAATCTAGGCTCATATGTTTGTAACAAATAATGTGTACAGATTGCAAAACTATTTATTTTATTTATAATAACTCTTTATCTTAATCATGCCTAAGGACATGAATTAGTTCTGTAGTAGGACGAGCTTACCCTTAAGTAACCTATTCACTTTCACCTTGTTTAGGTCTGAATAACTATAACTCGGGAATATTATCGGGAGTTACCTAAAAAGTTCTATTATTTATTTATTTGCAGTGATTATTAAATAATCACTGCGTTCACGCAGTTCACGCTGTATCACATTTTTACTGCTTTTTTTTTATTCCACAATATACAGTATACCGAAAGTCTCCGATAGACTTGTTTGTAATGCTGACAAATATAATCAATCACAATGGATCTTGAATCTATAATAGAACACGAACTTAAACATGCAATTGCATGTACACTTTCAATATAACAGCAATAATGGGTAATGTGGGGTTAATTAATTAATGAAAAAAAATTCGAATGTTCGTATCCAGACGAAAAGTAGTAGTTAGTATATCTAATCAGATTTTATCATCGAGTATACATTATAAGATTGTTTTTAAGCTTTCGACTTGCACTTTCATAAATTAGATATCCGCTTATATCAAATTATTCTGGTAATTCCTGTATGAATTTAAACCTTGACGAGAACATCACTATTGATAAGTTTATTGATTTTTAATATTTTTTAATTTGAATTTGACTTTTGTCACCTCATAATATACGTAATTTTACGTGCTTATGTGCTCATAGAGTATGCAAGAGACTACCGTTTTATAAATGCCGAATGTCTTCTATCTGTGTCGTAAAAATATTTTATCTCGCTCTTTATCGAATAAAGCTACAGTTCATGCCCTGTTGTCGATAACACTTATTGATTTAGAAAATTTTATAGCAAAAAATATATCCTGTAAAAAGCTTAGCAATTTGCCATCACATTGGAACTGGCGTGTATGCAGACTTTACAAAATCCCTCAATTTAATAAAAGAAAAAACTTCAAACTTCATTTTTATAGCCCAATATTTAGTACCAGATGAAATGAATGTGGTGTCTGTTTTGCTAAACGCTTATAGCACCTCTAATATGAACCACCATGCACCGGCATTAATGAATACAATTTCATCTAGATTATTAAATTCTTAATACATTCGACTAATGTATGCGTTGCCCAAACCATGACTATCCACATGCAAATAAAGTAAGAGCTGACTACGTTAACATAAAGCTAATTGCCGCTTTAAATGAAAGGCAATAATTACGACCATGAACCCGTGTGTAGATCAATTCCCAACTTTTTCCGAGAAATTTCTACATGACAACACCAGACGAGCCAATTTTCCCATATAAGCTATTGTATACTGCGTATCCGTGAAAAAACAACTCCAATACACATTGTAGGGCAAAAAGTGCATCGAACCGCAATAACATTTTAGCGACGGCTCAAAACACGGAGTTTATTTTTGTATATACCATAATTAATCAATATAGATGACCACAACACTCAATGAAAAACCAAATGATTTAATGTCTGATAATGTGTTGAAGATTTTTTTAAGTAGTATTACGCAACAATAGTTTCACATTCACTCTCACACGACGTTTTATTAAAAATGTTAATTCACTTTCCTTCACGAAACTTGTTTCGATAATACACCACTATAGTTTATGGCCGCGTAAAAGCTGTCAAAATTAGCGCGCCAAAAGTTTGACGTTTGTTTTTTTTATGCCGGTGTTTCGGTTTAGCTTATTAGAGCACGTGTACACAAATAGAGTTGACCATATCGAATTGCGCGTGTTGAGCGACTGCGCCGCGGGCAGTGTTCTTTCTCCCATTCCATGTGTGATATGATGATACAGTCTGTTGATAGAAATTAGCATTCGCACAGAGCGCGTCGCATTGTTAGTTTTGACAGCTGGTTGTTCATTGCACCATAGACGCACGTGTTTCCTAACCGGTTCTCATGGGTAACAAAACATTTTGGTGATTCTGTAAAAAGTTTATGCATTAAAATAACTTCAAACTTATCGTTACAAATATTGTTTTCTTCTGCAGCAGGACACTTTTTAATGTAATGAATAATATTTAAATTTTAAACTTCAGCCCCCACTTTCAACCCTTATATATTATAGTAATTAATTCTTTGTCTACGTGCATTAATACACTAATTCATAAAATTTCCAATAACCTATTGGAAATTGTTTTATTTTAAAATTTATATAATTTATAGTTTGTTACACATTAAATTAGATTTTGTGTCAGTTGCTTAAAGTATTACGATTTTTGAAGATCTCAGGAAACACAATCGAAAGACTTGTAATATTTATCAAAGAAGAAGGCATGTAGTCGGAGTAATTATCAAAATTCTTAACTTAAATCCATTGCAATGAACTTGGCAGTAGCACGTAATAACTTAATCTTTTTATTAAGTAAGCTAATTAATTTAGTGCAATAATGATTTACCAGAACTACTAGATTTATTATTGCACCAAAGTTAATAAAAACAAATAGCTTTCATTTTGAAAAGTTCATTGAAACGAAGTTACGCTTTGTGATAACAATATTTACTTTCGATGTGTTTATTTTTTTACTTTGTTTATTTTTTTTTGTGAATTTATTTATCACGATAAATGTCTTAATATAGTTTTAAGAGTCGTGTATTTTTTATGATTTTTAGTTAATCATTTAATTTATATATACTCAGTTAAATATTGTTACTTTTTCCGACCGCTTAAAATGTAAACAAAAATTTAATTTGTTTCCTATAAAATCAGTTCTTTGATCGCGTGACAACCTTCTTTGACAACCGACAGTATGTTAGTTTAATGAATTTGGTCAGATATATGTAACAATAGCGCACACATCATAATTAACCCCGTTGATGGCCACAATGGATATATAAATTGGTAATTATTGCATAATACCATTATTAAACGTCGGTTTTTCACGAATTTCATGAGATCTCAAAGTTTCCGCTCCAAAACTCTCATTGCGTTTTTTTTTGCATAATTATATAATTAAACAGTTAAAAATCTCACTTACGACATTATTGCAACATACTAGAGATAGTAAGTGTTACGTGTGCGTAACTCACAAATAGATTTTAGGGTACTGTAAAGCTGTAACATTAAGACATGATCGTGGGAATTGATCTGCTAATTTTACCTTTCATTAAACGACCACAGACTAAATAGATTGAATTACATCATTGATTAACAAATGCCTTTAATTACGGTCATTAGTAATAAGGTTATCACAATCATCTGTACCCAAAAAAATGAAAAAAAATATGTATAAACAACTCATTGGACGCGAGATAGTTTTACTGAGCTTTAGCGAGTTGTAGCGCCACCTCTGTGGCCCTGGGTACTATTCCCAGCTGGATTATTGTAATAAATCAACTTGTCTGTATTGTTTGGGTCTGGGTGTTGAGTTATTACTTTAGATTAATAAACATATATTGATGAAATTTACATTTAAATATATTTAAAATCCGCCTTAAGCTGAGACCCCATTGGAATTAAACGCATTAGATATATTTGATAAAGCAAAAATATTTCAAGTAAAAGTAATGTAAGAAACGTTTGAAAGTTCAGTAACAGAAATTATCTTTAAAAATTGGGTGACTTCATGGTATAGATGCTATTTTTTATGCCAATAAACGCATTTTAGAATTTAACTGACCAGCATTGATAGGTTAACCTTATTCAAATTAATTAAAATATATTTAAAGCGGAGGATTATATTTGTAGCGGAGAGATTAGGGCATTCAGCCTGCGATATGAAAACGAAATGTCCAGTCATAGGATGGGTAACCACATTTTGTAATTTCAAGCTGCTCCGTGATTTAGAATGTGTTGATGGGTTTAAGGGATTGCAGATGCAGTTCTTAACACCAAGCCGCAGTTCCATCAACAAGGAAGACCTGTGGCCGAGCAATAGGGATTTTTAATAAGCTGATGACGACCATGAAAGTCTCAAACACCACAAAGTCCAGGCACGGTCCGGACGCTGGTTTTCATGGTCTTACTTTATGCTTCAAAGTCATATACAATTAAAGCTAAGGAACGGAAGAAAACTAACATCTTCTCGCGATGTGGTGTTGGAAGAGGATCCTCCGCATATCATGGACTGCCAAGAGAAGAAACTAGTATATCCTTGATCAACTTAGCATAAAGGCGAGACTCTCAATTATATACCTTAAAAAATCCTCGGATATTTTGAACACATTGCGCGTCGTTAGTCGGATAACCTTGATATTGTAACTGTTGAAATGGGCAAAGATGAAGGAATAAGATTTCGTGATCATTCACAAAATCATTGTGACAGTAATTCTCTATGTGTTATTATTATTTAGGTTTAAAAGGCCATTTAGTTCCTAATGGAACTGTAGTCACTACGACCTATAAGATCTTTTGTGACTCGCCGCCAAAGTCATAGTAGCTCATCTAGCCTGGTAGCTTCTAAGATGTCTACGATGTTTCTGGCTTTCAGAGCTTTAATATCATTTGGGCTAGCTATGTGTTGTCCTAGGTGGATGCTTCATTTGTGGATTAACAGTCCACATTCACACAGGAGGTGTTGTCTGTCTAACTATCCTACGAAGAGCCGAACAACGAGAGAAGTAGTGAAAAGTCGTAAAGCACTTGACAGATTGTCATCAGGAACTCGACCTTCAGTAATGGAGAAAACGACGAAGAGAAAAAATTGAATGAATGGATGAATAATCTTTATTGCTCTATGAAACAAATCCAAAAAGAACATTATACTAAATACAGTAACACAAAAGGAAGTATTATTGATACAGTAGTAATCTCTACCTGACGATTCTAGGCTAAAGGACCAATTATGGAAATTAACTGGAAATCATTTAAAAGTTTTTATGTATTATTTATAGATTTTATAAACGATTTTTTTTTCATTTATTCCACACTAATAAAAGTAATTAATTAATTGCTTAAAGCAAACTCCAAAGCGAGTGTCATATTGCGACATTTATTTTAGTTTAACACACACTGGGTCACGTCACGAAATGAACAATATAATAAACTGAACAATGAAGATGCGCAAACGCAGATCAACGAATATAAGATTAAAATAAGGTCACAATATAAATAAAAGTTACTGCTGAATTTCCTTTTAAATGGTGTTTTTAGCCAGTGGTTTATGTTGGTCACATTCATCGTCTCAGCCCTTTTACATCCTCACTGCAAATGGATGTGTCATAATCCTCCATATTGGTCTAATACGGATTCGAGGGTTTAACGACTGTAAATGCAGCCGAGACCAATAGCTTAACGTGCCCGTCAAAGCACGGAGTAGCTCTTGGACTAGTAAAATCGAATAAAACGTAACTTGATGAAACATATGTTATTTTGTTTGCTTATGCAACTAGAACAAAGAAAGACATTAAATATATTTTTAAAAGCTGGGAGTATCGAGTAATTGTGTAATATGTTTTTGAGGTTATGTGGTATTATTTAAACTATAAAAGGATAAAGCAAAACAACATGTTGACTTTTATTTTCTTTATTACAACTCTAATGAATACCTCATCACGGAATGCCGCAGGAGCAGCTACATTCTGTTCGTGTCTGGCCCATCCAAGATGCCAAACTATGGACATCATATGAGCACAGCATCCCAGTGTACATAGACCAATAAGACAATTACAGCAGTGTTCTCTTATGCCATCTAACCCGGATGTGTTATTATTCTTTAAAATTAAAAAACGGTCTGCGTAGAAACATGTCTACACACACTTGTCTAAAAAAGGGAGATCGCAATCGATTGAATACTGTATTATCGATTGTTATGAATTATCATTTGTTTTTAATTTCATTATAAATAAACTATTTTCCTCTAGGTAACATCTAATTATATTAGTAATCTAATCCAAGTTTTATAATTTTGACGGATTTATATGGTTAGTAAATAATATAAGATTTGTATCAAATTCGATTAGTCAGAAATAAAATCGATCTTGTTCTTTGAAAAGAGCGGGACCTTTCTAGGAATGACTCCAAAAGACTTTTTTAAATGATGTGTGTGAATTGACCGTTAATATTTTTTTTTATTAACGGGAGCAACATCCCCTTTTCAGATACAGGACGCGACTTTTAGTGTCCTTATTTATTTACTAATCTGTCATACATTTTTATAACTTCTTTCGTCGTTTTTGAAACACAACATCCAATTTTCTCTTCACTCTTGTTCCATATGAATTAATTTATCTATAGTGTTTTATTTCAAACGCCATAGATCACCAAACCTAACCAACATAATTACTCAAAAACGCTGCACAAAAAAAAAACAAATGAAATAGCTAAATTGGGCCACTGGTTTTTAAATTTAATTCATTCTTATTTAAATCTTAGTGTATGAAATCGAGAAATATGAAACATAGTTGTAATTTCCGACCCAAATTAGAAATAGGTAGCTCAGATCATTTAACCGTTGCATTAAATAATCTCTATAACGCAACTTGTAGAGTTGCAGTAACTCGCTTAACAACCCGTTAGGGTAATCTTGGTCCAATCAATCTTTCCGTCACACAATCCTTTATTGGACACCATAAACATATAACATCATTATAGATGCAATAATTATTTACTTCACATATATTCAAACACAAAAATTCGTTCTCTGTTTAAATAAACTAACTTCATACTTGATCGCAAAAAAATGTCTGATCTACGCCTTTAATATCTAATGAAATTTCTAAATTTGTAATTTTTTATCGGATACTAGTTTATGTGGTATCCGTAATGTTGCATTAAACCTAGGACAATTGACTCGCTAAAGTGTAAACAAAACAATATTATTAACCATAACATCAAGTATGAAATATATAAAAAACAGAACACCATGATTAAATTCATTTGTATAAAAACACTAAATCTCAGTACCAACATATTTTCTACGTCTTCAAAACAATGATTATATTCATACTTAAACAGTTTCACACATAATTTAGTGATTCCAAAGCGAAAGTAAAAGGTTATAGTGGCGTAGATCACGCGACACCCAGACAGACCTAACGCAAAACAATACTGTTATAAATCCAATGTGAATTAGACGAAACTGAAAACAGGAAAGTATTTATTCCAAATAGGAAAACGTCAAAAGTTGTGAAAGCTTGAAAATGTCTCAAAACGCAACATATTATTAATTAGAATTAACTTATTCAAAGCGCTTCTGAACCGCCCAATATTTTGATCTAAGGTTTTTAATATAGAAATATGCAAAAAAACTGCCAAGGTTGGAGTAGAAATGAAACAAAAACTATGTTTTGAGGAATAAATTATGGAGGAGAAAATATATTCGAAATATTTTGAGATTACAACCTTATTTTGGCCATTTTAAGAGTTACAAGGAATTGAACCTTGATACATTACAACCATCGACGGTATTAGTTTTGCCATGATGCAAAATTTTAAAAACCATTCACATTAGGGTAATATTTGCTTGTGCTTTAGTTTTAGTTAGTAAAAACCCGGTTCTCTAACCGGCCACCTCAGTGCAATACGAACTAATGTATACGGCTAATTTGAATAGAAGTGTATTATTGTATCGCTGGCGACTTACTAGGGAGCTCAAGACAATGAATTTTGGTGACTTATCTCTTTATCAGTTTTGCAAAGATCCTTAACGTCCGTAAACCAAACATACTGACCGAAGCAACTTCAAACTCCTCATTAGTATTGTCTATTATATTGTAACAGAAATATATCCAAGTTCAATACGTTTAGTCGTTCCACATTTCAGCCGTTTGAACAAGGGTGTGAGACAAAGTGTGATTTGGTCATTATGTAAGAGTAGAATTACGTACGAATGTGTTATTTGTTACATGAACAGACGGTGTCTTTGCTTGTTTGTTCAGAAGGTGACGACGATGTTACGCGTGTTATTTAAGAGCTAACACTACACTGCCATTTTGAGATCTATAGTTACGCTCTATTTATTTATTATGAAATGCAGAATTTTTTCATGAATTTGTGAGTTGACCCATTATACTAACTTATGTAGACGTACATATAATATTATAAAAATAGAACTTTACGACTGCATAATATATTATTATTGTAATATATACAGCTTTATAAGTTTCCATGCCCAAATGGTAAAAACAGGACCCTATTACTAAAACTCCGTTGTTAGTCCATCTGTCATCAGGCCGTATCTTCTTCTTCTTCTTCTTTTATTAATGGCTTATCTGCGCATTTCGCACAATTCTGCCAATGTCAAGTGAATAAATAAATTTCTACATGTAAAATGAAAATGAAATGAATGAAAGATGGCGATGATCTTATAAACCGAGACAGTTAGACAGTTGAAATTTTCACAGACAATATATTTCTGTAGTCGCTATAATAAAAAAAAAGCAGAATAAAATAAATAATCAAGAGGGACTTCCATATAATATAACAAACGTGTTTTTTGGCGCATTTTTTTCATGGACAATGGTACGGAACCTTTCGTGCGCGAGTCCGACTTGCACTTGGCCGGTATTTCTATAACATTTTCATGGAATTCATATTCATCAACGGGTTGATCACCGGAGCTTAGTGTTATACCTACCCCTGTTATCGAATAATAAATACGTACAAGCTATATTTTGGTGTCATTTAGACTGTTTTCCAACATTCGTGAAGAGTTCATTTCGATATGCCAATAATAATACGAAGTATCTGATTTTAATCCATTTTACGTTGAAAAAATTAAACTATGTGTATCATTTTTAGATGTATGAAAAGTACATTTTTGCCTATGTCTCTTATATGAAATGAAAATATCTTTATTCAAGTAGGCCTATTACAAGCACTTTTGAATCGTCCAAAAAAAATTTTATACATTGAATATTGACATAATTTGTACATACTCGTGGTCGCACTATATTTAAATATGTTTAAGTTTTGACGTTAACATCTACTTTATCTCCCGAAGTAATTGACCACTAGTTGCAATTAAGAGAAACTAAAAAACTAAATTTCTAATTTAGAATGTAAATTACTAGTAATAAAGCAGTCGATGCGAAAGGAACAATTCAAAAATAGAGCTTTAGACCGTTGCGGGCATAGACCGTACGGGAGCATACCCACGCGTCACGTCGTCAGTTGTAACGGCTCTGGGATCACCTAACTTACTCATGGCATAGCATCTATGCACAGGGTACACCTGGCACACTACGACTACCTGCCATATTTCTTTTCCCTACTTTTATTCGTCTAAATTACTTTCATCCTATATTTTTATTTTTTTTCACTTCATTATCTGGAAGCCGCCTTGCTTCCTGTAATGCAATTGGATGCATTGTACAGATTCCACAACAACGGGTGTTATAAAAAAAAATTACAAAATAATTCCTACTATAGAGATCGCTATTAAATTTTTTTTTTTTTATTAATAGTCTTTTCAGTGGATTAAAAACCGAGATTTAGATTGATTGTAAAAAGAACTTTTAAAGTATGCTGCTCTATGTATACTAAGGAGGCCATCAAATAGTAAGTGGTTCATATTTTAACACACCAATTACTATTTAATATATGTGTTAAAAACTGCACCTGGTGTGTTCCAGTTGGGCCGTGAAGCGTCACCACAAGCGTGCGCCTGCGCTGAATTAGCTTTGTGATTGTGTTAGTTTTATTTGCCTCAATTTGGCATATTAGAAGACTAAGGAACGTATATTCACAAAAGATATAATAAACGAGAAAAAGTGTATTATAATTATATAAAAAAAAATAACAAAATATTAAAAGAGATTTAACTATTAACTTCAAAATAACATTTCATTGCGTCAGAATACGTATTAAAGTGTATCAATTTTTAACAGTCTTAAATTTTATTAAAGTTTACTTACTTTGGTGGCCTTGAATCGCAAATCACTTCGATTGAATGGTTTTTATACTCTATTTATAATTAAAAGGCAAAAGCGACATAAGATTTTGCGATCGATACCTGAGTCGCCAGATCATTTTGATAAAGTTAGAGTTCTACTACTAAGCCTTTTAATAGACGGGTAGTTCTCCAGACACAAAATTTTCTATTTAGAAATACTTACAATGATAATAAGTAAAGCATAAAATTACCTAGATAATGTAACTTGTATGTAATGCTTTACTTACTGTACATTCAGATAAATAGAAATGTATATTTATCTGAATGTTCAGTTAACAGCACGTCAGGCTATACAAAACTGTCTAAGTTTTCCATTTGATTTTAAACCTAATAACGCCTTGTAGGTAGAGTACAAAAACAACTGAGGATATTTGATATGAGTATATTGCGGTAGTCTGACGTGTGCAGTTGTGTGTACAAAAAAAAACAAGATGACGCCTGCCCGGGACTTAAAATTCAAGTTCAAAAGATATTCTCTTTTTTAAATACAACCGACTTCAGCTTCACTTTTGTAAAGCTGAAGTCGGTTGTATCTTTTCTTCTTCTTCATCTTCTTCTACCAGAAAGAAGGCTTCAAACTATGTGTGTTAAGAAAGGATGATTTTCAAATCCATTGAATGTTTTTTTTATGAGTATAATGTTCGCGTCACGTAATATCACGTCGTCAGTAGTGGCGGACTGTAATGAAGTTTTTTGTTTGTTGAAAAGATTTTCAAAGGCTTTCGTCCGATTTTTTTATTGAAATGGGATCAGCCGTTTAATTTTTATAACAAAAATACACTCAGTTGGTCTTGTTTTTTTATTTCATCTTCTTGGTTAACTAAATAAGAGGTTAACAGAACCAGACCAGTAGTGTTTATGCAAATTATATTGTTGAAGAAAACTTAATGTTAATGAAGGTTGTGACTACCGACCGTTAAGAGGGCACCTAAACAAAAAATCATCTTTAAAGTGATTTTGAAAAAACACGACGTCCGATTAAATTATTATAACAAATGAGAAACCATATTGAATTTTTACGTTTATTTTTATATTTGCCTTAAAGAAAAAAATACGTTAACAATGCACAAATTTATTACTTTGGTTAAGTATCGTTAATAGTACAAATTTAAGTGAGTATAAACTTATTTAAATTCATTTTAATAATAGTCAACAAAGTAATAGAGAGAATGTGCCATAACCCACCACGAGGTTGTCATGTAAATTGGTGGGCGTTGACTACTTTTATTTGTAGAGTTTGTAAAGATTTTGTATTAAAGCTCGGTGCATGCGAAAGTTAAGCTTAACTCTCTCTCTTATTTCATTCATTTGGTTTTTTTTCTTTTTTTTTTTATGGAATAGGGGGCAGTCGAGCAGGCGGATCACCTTACCGCCGCCCATGGACACCTGCAACACCAGAGGAGCTACAAGTGCGCTGCCGGCCTTTGAGGGACGAATAAGCTCTACGCTTGAAAATTTGAAGGTCGTATCGGTCCGGAAATACCGCTGGCGACAAACTGTTCCAGAGTTTGGCTGTGCGAGGCAGAAAACTTCTAGAAAAACGCACAGTTGAGGACTTCCAACCATCCACATGATGGGCGTGGATTTCTTGTCGCGTGGAACGATGGCGGAAAGTAGCGGCAGGTATAAGTCCGAACAATTCCTCGGAGCATTATGCACCAAGCACGCTAAGCACTGCACTATCAAGTCTTCATGACTTAAATAATTACCATTAGTGTGTTTGTATAAACCCTGAGGTTCCACAAAGCACGTCGGGCTTAAGGACCTACGAAAATATTAGTCTTATTTCGGCAAATTTTCAAGGTTGAACTTAATTATAATATGTAATCAATAATCATTACTAATAAACAATACGCATAAGAAACTTTGTTTTATTTTATGGCATCGCCCGGCCGTGTGAATATTTGGTTTCCAAAAAGTTTAAGCACCACTTTTTAGGAAATATCATACATAAATACGCGGCGATATGAAAGAAATAACGTGTGTTATTCAGTCCGAATAGTGACATGAATCTCGTTTGAAATTAAATTTTGTGTCTTCGCAAATGCAAATTTGAATTACTATATTTAATAACAGCATCATATCGCCTGCCTAAATTATAAAAACTTACACAACATACATATAATATTATTTCTGTTGCCAGTAATTTGGGCCATGTTCCTTTCAATTACATTTTTTTCATAATCCTTTTAACAATATGCGGTCATATTACAAAACTTATATAAAAGAGACGCAAAATTAAGATTTCTTTTTCATTGTAATAAAGGCCGTAAACAAATGTCTTTAACAGATATTTATATTGACCAAGATGTGGAGAATAAAGAAATTTTATATTACTAGTTGACCAGGCAAACGTTGCCATATAGAGGAGTGGACCACCCTTACACTTAGGAGTAACCTAGTCGAAACGTCGGGAAATAAAGGTAGATGAAACACCTAACTATCCAAATCTATCGCGTTAATACCCGTCTTATACAATCTAAGGTAAAAACCTATTCCCAAACCTAGTAAATATACTTAAAAATTTTTTGACAAAACTTTGACACGAGAATTTTGTATATTAAATATTAGTTACTAAATACTATCATTTATAATCTAAATCATGTTGGAAATAGAATATCTCTTACGTAAACAATAGCTTAGTAGTATTTTATGTTCTAAAATAAATTGTCAGCAGTATATTTTAATAAAAATTAAATAGCCTTTTATGTATATTTAAATAAAATTAAATAGCGTATATTCAAAATCAATAGCTTTTAAATTTTTTTTTTTCAAATTCTGCACAAGTGATTCAAACAAAATTCTTATGACAATACAAGTTACCTCTTTTATTTTTAGTTCGATTTTGGCATTCGTGTTTTTAATTTTTAACCTATATAATGAATAAGAATAAAAAATATATGTAATTATGTTAATTATGTACCACATCTGGTACTTTTTTGCCCGTTTTGTATTTAACTCAGACTTGTTGATACTTGGGGTTTTGGTTGTTAAAGCAAAGGGTGCTTAGACTAGCTGTCTCCTAGTAGATATTCGTAGCTCATTTTCTGTAGATATTGTTATTATGTATTTTTATCATTTTCAATATCATATATAGTCAAGGCGGTGAACAAACACTTGTGAATGTCGAAAGCCATGTTATAGATTCGTAAATATCCGCCAGGAGACCTTGTCCTAAGAAAAACCGACAAGAAACTCAACAAGGGCTGCTCAATCTCCATGTTTTATTTCACACAGAGACGTCCAATTAAAAAGTTACTTCATTAGGCTATTACATAGAGAATTATTTTGTTAATTCAACACCGCACAATCAGTCAGGTATATTTATTTAATTCGATTAAAAAAACTCCTAAATGAAATACAGCAAATATTTAATTTTTCTTGCCCTTATAGATTTGAATTTGCATGGAAGAATTGAGTTGATTGTTTTAAAACCGACCAAGTGTGAGTCGGATTCACGCACGAAGGGTCCCGTACTGGCAACCAGAAAAAAATCACGTTTATTGTATGGGAGCCCCCTTAGATATTTACTTTATTCTATTATTTGGTATTTATTGTTATAGCGAGACAACAAGAATACATCATTTGTGAAAATTAACTTGTCTAACTATCACGGTTCATAAGACCGCCATTTAACAGACGAACGGACAGCAAAGTCTTAGTAATAGGGACCCGTTTTAATTTTGGGTACAGAACCCTAGAAAGACTCGTTGAAGTCTTTTAGTCAAACGTCAAAGTAAAAATTCTTACTACTTTAAAGGGGGTTAACTCGAAAACTACGGAACGAAGTTACATGCGGGTTTTAACTAAGAGAGAGTATCAAACGGGTAATCTTTAAGTGTACAGATAGTAAGTGTATATATATCTGTTAGTGTATATATTAAGTGTACATATATTATTAGTATTATAAAAAGGTTAAACTTCTAAATTTGTTCATGAAATTCACGAAAGTCTTTCACCTACGAGGAGCTACACCTTACGCGGGTGACATATGAAATAATTTACATTGGCTGAAGAAACCGGGCCCTCCATGCAGGATACCGGGTCTTTCCTATCCGCGTGAGGTGTACCGCAGTGGGTTTTACCAGATAGGCCTTGCATATTAACTTACTCTTTTCAGGGCGGGGTAGTCGGAGAACCCTGGTTTAAGGCTTAAGGTGTATTTCACCTGCGTTACCAAAAAAAAGGCTATAATTTACAAGGGCAAAACCTATTCAACAGACCTATCTTTCTTAAATTAACTAAGAGTATACTTAGTGATTTTAAATACATATTTAATAATCGAACTCGTAATTCTAGTTACAAAGAAATATGGATAACTCATCATATACAAAATATTTTATTTATTTGAAGTTTATATTTCAAAAGAGCTTTTATAAAAAAAGTCATTCTCAGCTATTATTATTAATATTCACCATATACTACGTAATGAAATCTCGCATGGTCCATTTCCGATGATAATCGCGTGCACCGTATGGTCTTAACCGCTTCCCTAATCTACCGTGATCTCAAGAATTCTGTTTGCGATTTTAGCCTTTATTGCTACGTGAAATTCGCAAATAAAAATAAGTCATACACTTACCGGACAAATTTGAAAAGCACAATCCACTTTTTTCAAAGCCTGTTAATCACAGCACAGCACTTTTCAATTCAATTTCACGACACCAAACTTTATGAACGAATATTGAAGTATTTCTCTTTACCGAGAAAATTTAAAAACATAACTTCAAATTCGAAATTCGAACGATCATAATTCATCGACTTGACCTAGATGGCGCGACGGCGCGCGCGTCTTTACCGTCCGCCGATTCACGAATGCGTGCGCGCAGATGCTATCACGTATGTTACATTACTTGGTGATCGCCTCTCTCAATATCACATTCATATGCCTTGGTTATAAAGTCGAAAATCCTTAGCTAAAACGGTAGTTAAACCCCAAATTGCGGTAATATTTTCTTCGGCACATAATATGGATCAAGTTTCTATAAAATTTGGATTGTCAATATGCTATGCGATATTTATATACTGTTTGCTCAATCACGGCATCTTTTAAAGCTTTTTTATGTAATAAAGTAATTCTGAGAAAGAACTCTCAAATATTAGAACAGCAGGGTTACCTACCTACATGCATACACTTGTGCATGATAGGTGAGATTGATTGCTAACAATCTCTTTCATTCATACATTTATTTGATAGTCTCTTGATTATGGTGGCATATGTTTTTTTTAATTAGGACTAGTAATTCGACAATCCAGTAAAAAAGTTGATTTAAAATTCGGCCATTCCTATCATGTCATAATCATGATCGAAACAGCTTTGGAACAACTAGCGGGCGGGTAGAGTTTGAAACTCTGAACCCGTAGTGCTACTAGAGCTGTTGAGTTACAAAACAGCCTCGAAATCGACATCGAACAGCATGGGTTTTTTTTCCTTGAAACTATTTTAAGGATGTGTTTTAAACAGTGAATACATAATTATATCGCTCCCCGAAATGAATTAGACTTTCGATCAAATAGTAGCTTTATTAGTTCAAGCTATACTTGCATAAATATCCACCACCCTTTTACGTCCCCACTGCAGGGGCTCAGGCCTTCCTTATGGATGGTTAAGGAGGATAGGCCATGACCCTCCACGCTGGCCCAATGCGAATTGGAGGGTATTAACGACTGCAAATGCAGCCAGAACCAACGGCTTAACGTGCCTTCCAAAGCACGGAGTAGCTCGAGATTATAATATTTTGGTCACCCATCCCGTGACCGACCCTTGCGAAAGTTGCTTAACGACTACGATCGCGGGCCGCGGCGCTTATCCTCTACATGCATAAATATACGGTTGATAAATCACGATAATTTTATACTAATGAAATAACAATAAAACAAACTTTTGAGTATAAAATATCGACATATCTTCCTATCAAACAACAATCAAATTGTAAACACAAGCTCTTTTAAGAAGAACAGACAAACACACACGTTTGAAACAATAGCGATTGTGACATTTCAATGAATCTAGAGCACCTGAAAGATACATACGAAACAATGGTGCGATGCAAGATTAATTACAATTATAATCGGAATACTCGTACAAAGGCAAGAAATAATACTGATTATTATTAACCAAATAAATCCCGCCTTCACTTCCGTCTGTTATTAATCTTAAATCCATCAATACAGGTATAGTTTTCAATGATAATTAATAATCCATTTCATGCGAAAAGTTTTTTTGAGATTATATCAGTTTAATGTAACGATAATAATTGTTAAAAATGTTGGTAAAATTAGGTTCTAAAACTCGTACGAACTAACACAGATCTGAGGGCCTATTTATTCTATTTGTTTTGTCCCTGAAAAAAGAATATTTCGAATGACTGATAATTTTGTGAACATAGGCAATGTCAGATTCTGTCTCAGTTGTATCCGAAATTGTATTTCTTTTGAAGCCGTCTCGTGTCATTTTAATATTTATTTATTTATTATAAATTGGCCATGTTATGACATGTATGTGACATTTGGCATGTCAGAATTTTACAATACTATCAATTGTTACAGCTTAGATAATATAATTATATTTCATAAATATGCAATTTGTATCATTATAAAATAATTCGTCATTCTCAAAATAATAATCACAACAGAAAATAATATCGGTAACAAAATTAAGTTGAAACTTATTATATAAATTAATAATTTGATTAATTAACTACATTTTCATTACAAATTAAAATTGCAATCTTTCCAGGTCTTTGTCAAAAAATCATTTACTTTATAAAATGGATTAGATTCAAAAAATAATTTTATCACAATTTTAAATTTATTTAATGGCACTCGATAATATTTATAGTACAGCTTGTTGTATATGTACAGCTTGTTGTACATATAAATTTTTAAGTTGAATCCTTGTGTTTGGATCTTTTGTTCCGCGTGTTATACAGGTGATATATGTAAGTTTTGCACCCCTGGCGTATTTCATACATTCATCGGATAAAATTTGTAACGTAAAATAATATTAATTTAACATAAACAAACAGAACGTCCAACGAAAGTCTTAAGGTTACTAGTTTTAATTAATGATACTCGTAACATAACGTAACATAATCAGTTAACTATCGACTTAACATGTGTAATATATTATTTAAATTCGCCGCTACGTAGGAACGTTGAAAGTGAAATGACAACATCTCATAATCATAAGTTTAAGTTTTCTAATATTCATCAACTCGTTTATTCGACTTTTCAACTTATTTCATTATAATTTGAATAAATAATTCAAGATTCTATACTTCATTTCCCTTATAGACCTTTTCCATACGAGAAAACGTAGCATTATGCAATAAATTCTTTCTAGATAAGTATAATATATTTAATTTCTATATATAATATAATGTGTAGGTAATCTAATATATGCTTGTAGAAACAAAGACTTCCTGTGTAATCAATATACGCCTTTTTCCCATATTACAACTTTTTTTATCTTAAAAGTATACTTTTTCCACTTACCATATTTTAGTTTGACAATATGTATTGCGTGTATTGTATTCTTTTTCATATTTCTTGATCACCGCCATCTAAACATTCATTTCCTTATGAACCAGTCTATCCTATCTCTCATTGTAATCCACATCGTTCACAACCCTTTTTGTTGTATGCAAAACAAAAAGGGTTGTGAACGATGCGTCTCCATACAATATTTTGCAATTAAATACAACTGGAACCCTATACTCAAACTTAATATCCTACAACGGCATTAGGACTTCAAATTTTCATAAATAGTCTTTCTAGATAACAGTCAAGGCTTTTATTGCTTTATAATTAATTTAATTAATGAAATATCAGAAAAGAAATTGAAAATTCTAGAAATGAATGATTTCGCAGGAGAAAAACGCTATTAATATCTAGTTGGCCGGGGTAAGAAGTAATAATACCCAATCTGAACATAGAAAGCTTTAAAGTATTAACTTGAAGGACAAGTGGACACTTGGATAGTGGTCTATGAAGTATACTACAAGTGAGTTTTCTAATGTCTGAATACGGATATTTTCTAATGTACTCTCCATTTTAGAACACTTATATACTCAATAAAAACAAATATTAGTAAATAAAAATATAATATTATTTTTTCAAATCTTTCTGTGTCTTTGTGTCACTTGAACGTGAATTCTAAACATTTACAGTGTTATTACAAAAAAGATAAACACGCGTTGAACACGTGTTTAAAAATTGTTCTATTTGAGCATTGATTAAGGCAAAACAACCCTTAAACATTGTTTAAAATTTAAACACATCTCATGTTGACACATGATATGTTGTTTATGGAGTATCTTACCTTTCACAATATTTCACTATAGTTTTGACTTTGATAAGAATTATGTCTTTGAATTTAAATTAAAAATGATAATTTTAGATTAAATATTTTCATTTACAAAAATTATTAACTAGTGTGTTTAAAAGATATCTTTTTACGTCTAAAATTAATTATAAGTTTGTATACAGCGTGCATAGAATTGAACGTGTATGAACGAATGAAAGCCAGTAGAACGAATGTTTCTTTACTTAGACAATGTTTAAAAATGAATTTGTAATAGGGAAAATTAGACATCATTTTAAACAGGGTTTATATTCTTAAACACAGTTTAGATAAACACATGGTAAAACACTGTTTAACGTCTCTTTTGTAATAACACTGGTAAAGTTTTACTTTTTGGTTTTGTCTCATTCTATACATAATATTGCACTTAGTACGAGGTTCTACGAGAGTAAAATTTACTCCTTAAAGGTAGTAAGTTTGCTTATTCTCTGTATAATATGAATTTGGACTAATACTAAAATTTACATTTTAGCGTAAATTTACTCTGACGCTAAACCTCGTCTATTAATAGCACTTATAAGGAGATGATCAGAAAGATTTGAAGTTTTTGTAAATTTTAAAGTAGTGATATACCTACCGAAAAGTGATTATTCTTACCTAGTACCTAATCGAATATCGAGTGTTAACATTACAGCAATATTAATGGTTGTGGATTTGATACGTCGGAATGGAAATTAGAATGACGTGATATCAACCTCTTCTATAATCTACCGATGCCCTAGCAGCTATAATAAACGAAATAATTGTACTTTATTCTAGGTTTTAGAGAATACCTAATCGTAGATGGAGTAACAGTCCGAGCAGCGAAACCGTTTACTGCAACGTGCAAACTTCGAAAGCGACCTTGTCTTCCAACCAGGGGTCTTACCATGAACTCTTTTCTTAAATGCAAAATAAAAAAATCTTAAATTTTAATAATAATTACTATGATTAACTTATTCACCACCATCTCACTTGGCGAATTGATAAGGTGATTTTCAGTCAAACTCAATATGTCACTATCATATTACATAGGCACCCAACTATGCATCAATTACACGATTTCAAAGGTTATGACAGTAAATCATATTATTTTGCAAAATAATTTGAGAGCCACAACTTTAAACAAAATAAAATAAAATCATCAAATTTCATCACCGAAGCTATCTTAGCTAGCCAAAATGAATGAAACTATGCCTTTCCATCTTAGAGAGTGCTTGGTAAGACCCCAGACCGGTTATGATGAGATGCGCTAACTGTATACATATTACGCACTGCACTTGTCACGTTATACAAAAACATTCTTGTAAAACAATCTTGTTACCATTATCAGGGTTACGTCAAAAAACCACTTTCTATTACTTTAAATGTCATCTCGAACACATCTTCTTCTGAGCCTTTTAAAAGTCACCAGATTACTTTCCGTAAATAACAAAAAGTAAATAAACTTTATAAATTATTGTTGTTTGCAAAGACAATTACAGAAGCCTTATTGCAGCTAGAGAAAGTGATAACCAGTTTTTGCACATAGTTCAATACATATCGGTACAAAAATCCTATAATAATCATATTCGGTAGTGATATCATCATTGATATGAGAGAATGGCCGTGGCCTACCGCGGTCCTATTGTGGATTGTAGGGTGTTCACGACTGCAGAATGAGGAGGTCGAGATAAATTTTTTGGTCACACAACTTATGACCGGCCCTAGTGAAAATTGAACGCGCTAACCATTTTGTTATTTTAAAGAGTTTGCTACATGCCACGCTTTGGCTTAATTCGGAACTGTATACTACTGACTGCATACACTATGTTGCCTGATTTAAGATAATAATATTCATGACATACGGATCTTAACAACCTAACTGTTTATAAATTCAATTATTACGATAAGTTTTGGTTAAACTCATGGTCTCTTAACCTTATCGTAGAAAAATTTGGCTTTCGTAATATATTAGCGTCTACAAAACGTGAAACTGATTCGGTTAATTGTCACATAATGTTTAAAAAAATTATGTATTTGGTATTTGGCTGGTATGTGAGTGATTTTTAAAAAATTATTTTGTTTTAATAATAAAAAGTATTGAAGTTATTAAAGAAAATAAACATTATTTTCAATCCCCATTATCTATAAAAACTATTAGACCTAAAATTTTGAGAATAATACAACAAATAGCATATTATCTATAGGTAGGTTAACATTACAAAAGAAGTATGAGAAGTAGGCTGCTGCGCGCCAGTCCGACTCGCTCTTGGCCGGATTACCTATTTCATTCTAAATGACATCACTGGCGGACTAACCTCATCGGAGACCCGGGACGGCAATAGGCCCGGATCGACAACTTTTTCCAACCAAGGCAGAATTTTAATATTGCTTTTTATTATCAATTCAAGATTGAGCGGATGCCGTTTTTTGAAGTGAATTTAGACACCTGAATGAATTCGAATTCGGGTTCGAATTTACAGAATCGCAGGGCTATAACGCCTATGTGTGGGAGCAGTGTATACAGGGGGCCAATTCTACTAAATAAATTTTGTTAAAATCGAATCGAAAACGGCTAAAATAGAACTGGAATTGTATCGTATCGTATTGTAACGGTGTGCCATGCCACCGTTTGTTTTCCTAGGTTTCAGTATGCAAACTTTTTGTTTTTGAAATTCAACATCATTTCATTTTATTATTCGTCTTTCGTAATTTAAAATTTTGACTAATCAATTATACTCTTTATGGATGTCAGTTCGTAAGAAATTCTCCTATGCACAAGATGAAATTATAATACAATACAATATTAATGGTATAAATTTTACTATGTAATTTTAAAATAATTCATTTATTGTGATAAATAATGTGATATGGTGATACAAATTATATAACATATGTAACTACTAAATTGTAATCTGTATTTTGGAAGATCCAAAAGTTAACTAGAAGCCCGACAAGGGTTTTTCTTATTACCCTTATTTAACTAATAAATATATACTCAAGCTAAGCAGCCTTATTAATTGACCCAAGCACCGAACCCGTAACAGTATGTCACTTAGTAGAATACGAAAACCATTAAAAACTGTAGTTCCGTTCTGTTTCGAACCGTTTTCGATTCGATTTAAACAAAATTTATTTAGTAGAATTGGCCCCCTGATTTATAAATGCAAGCGGCGCCCTCCTATAAGCAATGGAACACTTAGTATATACCTTGATGAGGTAATTTTAAGTTTAGGTTTAGTGTACCCATTGTTATGTGAGCCTAATAACTAAATATAAATAAATATAAATATTTAACAACATCACATACATTGCTCAGATTCCAAGATGAGTAGCTAAAGCCCCCGTATTATGGAGTATCTGAGACAACGAAGGTACCACAACACCCAGACCCGAGTCAATATAGAAAAGTTCATTTTTCTACATTGACCCGACCGGGAATCGAACCCGGGACCTCAGAGATGGCGACACCTTGAAACCGGCGTGCGAACCACTCGGCTACGGAGGTCGTAAATAAACAACGGTTACCTAACTTTAAAACTAAACTTTCACTTTGTAATCGGAAGTCCTTAATTAGAGAATGCCGTATCTTGCAATAATAATCAAAGCGTCAATAAACACCAGCAGCAGGTTTTATCATGGCATAATTTATTTCGACTAACCAAAAGAGACTTGAGTCACTATTTGAAGTAGGTCCGTACACCTAGTTATTCTACTACAGACTGAATACTTAGTTAGTGACAAAAATAACTTTTAAAATTATATGTTGTATTAACAAAACTTTATTCAATCGCTGTAGTTTTAAATGATTTCACAGTTTAGTAGCATCCTTATGATTGTTTTGGTAGCTCAACAAAAGCATAGTACGTACGACCATACTTTAAACAGGAATATTCATTTTAAATAATGTGATCGATCATTTACGGTTAGTTCATTGTTTAATTATTAATACAATGAACCTAACGTTATCTAGTGGTAGATATAATAAGCACGGGAAATCGTATGTATGTGGATAAAAAGTACTATTTATCTAATAGTATTACTACTCGTCGCCAGATGGCACTGTTTATATAATTTAATAGTGATTCAACACTTAATACAAATATAAATGCTTTTATTATAAAAAGGGATAATAAATATTACTCAATATCACATACATTCCTCAGATTCCAAGATAAGTAGCTACAGCGGCCTTATTATGGTGTATCTGAGAGACGACCAAGGTACCAATACAAATGCTGAGCTGTTAATCTAAATTCATCAATCTAATTTTCCCTGAAATTTATAAAATTTTCCAATGTCGTTTTCTACGATATTGAGCTAATTTGTCTCAGTGTATAGCTTTTCGACTTTCAGAATTATCAACCTATTTTGAGTCACTTCTATATTCTAAACTAGCTGTTTCTCGCGACTTCGCGCGGTTTATTATAGTTACTCACTTCTGATGGAGCTTCCAGTCGGTGAAAGAATTTTAAAGTGGTCCATTACTTTCGGAACCTATTCAATGCAAACAAACAATGAAATCTTTCCTCTTTGTAGTATTAATATAATAATTGTCTTTTATTTTGATTTCTTAATCAAAAGCATTCTAAAGTATTGTAAATGATTAAAATTAGTGACCTAAAAAATACTCTTTGAAAAGCCAACGGAATCAAATAGATCAAGTATTCTTATATGAAATCTTAGACTGTCCCGAACTGGTGAATAAATTTAATTTCAATGTCCCTTATAAACTTGCGCGTTGGTCCAGATACACCTTATTTTCAGCTAAATTAACAAAAAGTAAACTAGAATATCATTCTTCACTAAACAGATTACAAAACCAATACAACAGTTTATCAAAAACAAAGAATTTGACATTTTTAGATTTAAATTGTCAAGCTTTAAGAAACAGCTCAAGAATAATGTCGATGAAGGGTTGTCATCTATGGGCGCACTCTGTTCCGTTATTTTTATTTGTTTCGTAACAGTTTAGCTTCGAGTCTTAAAATTTGTCTTTGTCTTAAAATTGGCATCGTAATAATTAACATAAAATAATTAATATTTAATTTAATGTGTAGCTTGATGTCAATGGCAATATTTTATTAACCATACCCAAGTAGCACATAAATAATATATTAACTAAAATAAGTACCGATTTATGTCCTAAAGTCATACTAACATTTTTAATCAGCACTGGTCAAGTTTCAATCTGTTTAAAGGCATTTATTTTATCTAATAATGCTTAATGCCATATTATGGTTAATAAAAAAAGTATACCAATGTCAAAACTCCTATTTAAGTATTGGGTAATATTAATATAAAGCTGTTATCGTATTTCGGTGATATGAAAAACATTATATATTATATAAGCATTAACGTAATATTATTTAGTGCACTTAGTTGTATTTAGTCATTTTCTAGAAACAAATGTTTTCTAATGGCCTATGGTTGTATTGATTTAATGCTTATCCTATATACACATTGAATAAAGAACTAGTAAAACTTTAGCATCGATTTGTTCTTAAAGTATTCTTTAATCAAGCTCAAGCTCCTTTATCTTCTTAATTTATGCTTTTATAAAACATTAGGCTATATTTTGATCAATATTAAGTTATTTATAGAGATACAAGTAATAAATAGATCGTAATTATTTTTTATGTGAAATTAAAATGTAAAATTATTTTATGTATTGTATTGTAATGGTGGCATTTTATACGCATCGATTGCGCCATGGACAAAAAACGTTGGGAAAAACAAAGAAAACAGGTGGATATAAAAGAAAACTGAAAAAAGAGTATACTAATTTAATTGAAACTTTTAAAAATCAAAATAAAAACGAAATAATCGTTTGATGATTATAAGCACTATAAGATACTTCTGAAGTGTTAAAATACGGCTGTACCTAAAATGGGAGTGTGTTATACGATGAATTACGAGCTCTTAGTTTTGTGTCTAACCATAATACGATTAACAACTCTACTACACTATATTTGAATACCTAATGCTTTAATTTTACGAGTCGCCATTTGCTTTCTTTTTCCAATTCTTACAAAATATTTAAAGTCAACTGTGTCAGATGAAAAGGGGTAAATAGTCATTTATTTTGTGCACAGATGCCTATAAAAGCAATTATGTTGTTAAAACAATGCTAAAAAGCCTAAAATTCAACAAAAAGTTTTGCTACTAGGTTAAATTTTCTATTATTTTTATTATATTAAAGGAAGTTTGCGAAGGCGCGTGTATTTTACACCATAAACTTGTATATTTTACTCCACAAACTGATGTGTGCAGCTTATTTCATACATAACGAGCTGTTTAAATCAATATTAAAAAATACTTAAAAGATCAGCCAAGAGAACATGTCATGACACTTACACAAAACAATAACTTAAACCGATTATATATTTTTAAAATCTATTAAATATACTTTTTTACAAAGGAAATAAAACAGTAAGCATTTTTATAATTTTAAATTAACTTATTATAATTTTGATTTACGCATATCAATTGTAATATAGTCACAAAAAGTTCAATTAGCACTTTAAGGTGCTAATTGAACTTTTTGTGGCTATTAGAATGCTTTTACCCGACTTTATTAATGCTATTATACAAAAGTTGTAGTGCTATTGCACAGCTTTTATAAAGCTTAAAGTCGTACAAAGGGGGGGCCCAAATTTTACGTATAAGAGTCGTTTAAAAGAAATACGGTTGATATACGATTTTATTATAATGCTTAACGCTTGGACTCGTGCTATCATAAGTTTGATATAATGGTGTTTTGTCCTACTTGGGTAGTCACTATTAGATTTAACCTATTAAGTTTCTTCACTTTTAATTTAAAAGGTATGTTAAGCTTTAATTACATATAAGCTTGTTTATTGGGCCACGGGCTTCCAGGTTACATTTTCATATGCATTTCGTGGTAACCTTTAATTAAGGCAGCACATTGTCTTTGTTATAAATTATTAATTTATTTGCATGTACAGTGTTTGACCTTGTTGGTGGCTCAAATAAATAAATAAAAATTCAATAGACTACAGACTATAACTTTTACTAACTGTCAATATATAAATTCTACTATAAGTGTAACACCCGGTTTCTGAATTGAGAATATGAAGTTAAGCACGTTTCAAACCCTGCTTAAGCCATTTTTAACGTCATTTAAACAGGGTTTTATTACTGATTTATAATTTTTGACTGATCAGTTGATGGAGATTTGATAAAACTAAGACTTTGATGAGTAAAATAAACGCGTTTAAATGTAGTCCAAAAATAATTCAAGATTTTTAAATAAAAAAATGGTTGTTGTGCCTCACTCGACATAGATAGGTATACTCGTAGTGTGTCGCGGACTTTTTTGTAGATATTTATAAGATACGCAAAATAAGTAACATTTCTGGTTGTTTTTTTACACCATGTGTCCGAAAAACCCAAATATCTTACGGAACCTATTTTTATCCAAAATAAAATATAGCCTATGTTACTCGTGGATAATGTAGCTTTCTTGAGCCTATTCATTGCAAAAAAACAAAGTTTTCCTCTTTATAAAATTAATGTAGACAGAACATAGACTGCGTAGTCTGTGATCTGTGATAAAGCAAAACGACTGTTGTCCGAGCTAGACGATAAAATATTAACTGCTGTGTTGCCTTACAGTATGTTCTAAGTTATGATCCAAGGTTAATAAAGTAATCTGTTAAATGTAAACTATATGTACAATTTATATTCTGATTTATCATATTTTGTTCAATTTTGCAACTATAAGTGAAAAATTCATCATGCATTTTTATTTATTTTTTTCGTCTAGCTCGGACAACAGTCGCTTTGCTGTATCACAGATATACTCTGTTCTGTCTACACTTTATGCAAACATGCAAATAAATTAATAATTTATAACAAAGATAATGTGCTGCCTTAATTAAAGGTTACCACGACATGGAAGCCAGTGGCCCAATAAACAAGATTAAATGTAATTACAGCTTAACATACCTTTTAAATTGAAAGTGAAGAAACTTAATAGGTTAAATCTAATAGAGACTATGGTTAATAAAATATTTTAATTTGCATACTATACTGAATAATTTATATTCTGTTATTGTACTTATAAAATAAAAAGATCACATTTGTGAACCTTTTTTCCCTCCCCCCCTCTTCCTTGGGAGGACTCGCAGCAGGTTTTACCAGAATGCGTGAAGGATCGAAGAGCCCTAGTTTAAGGCGTGAGGTGCAGTTACCCCGGTTATCAAAAAAAAGGTTGATGTTCCCTTCGTGACGTCATATCGTCTACGTACCTACTTGACAGACTTCTTTGCTACAACATCATGTAGTAGACGATTTAATTTACAATCAATCATATTTTATCAGATAATCGTCTATTATTAAATAAAATCTTTAAGATAATTAAATTTATCAATATAGCTTTACGAATGCGAAATTGATCAAACGTTATACCTAAATAAAATTATTATTATCAGAAACGGAATATTTATGAAAGTTATCATTTCCAGTTCAAGAAATTTACAATGACACTGAGTTTGACTTTTAAGTTAATCTGTCATACGTTAATGATATAAAGCAATTAGCCAAGATTGAATATTAAAAGTAAAGGTTAACTGTGATAAGATGGCATTGTAATCATTTTATTCATTATCATCACCAGCCTATTAATAACCCCACTAACAGAACACAGGATTCCTATGGATGAAATCAAATCTAAATAGGAAGGCTAGGTCGTTGACCCACCGGGAACAATGACTTAACTTGCCTTCCCAATCACGAAGGAGCTTGAGGTGATAAATCTTTGATCAACATTTTATTAAACAAACTAAATTTTGAACAACGCAAACGAAAACACAAGCGGCCGGTTTCTGAATTGAGAAAAGTGCTAAATCTCAACTGATTATTGGCAATAACTTAAGTATTTTACGTTTCACAACGCAAAAAATCCTAGTTTTTAACCGAATTCAAAATCGAATAGGAATTATGTGTTCGACGATGATGTATTTTTTTTATGTATGTTCACCGATATTTTCATCGATGACTGATTTTCATTATTCTTTTTTATTCGACAGATTGTTGGATCGAGGGGACCACCATTTAAATTTTATCGAAATCGGATAACTGGTTTTCCTTGAATAACAAAACAAAATATGCTTTCCAATAGCTCTCATCTTAAATGATATGTTATGGCACGACTTATTTCAGCTAAACAAACAAAGTATACGTATTGAGAAATCACTTAATTTCTGAAAGGAAGTTTAAATATTTGTAAAGATATTTCTTTCGGCTGTTTGTGTGAATTACTAATCCCGGGTTTGGCTTTGCCCAGTACCGGAACCCCGGGATTATATCCCCTATCATGGCCCAGCCTCCTTAACCATCTATCTTTAAGGGAGGGTCGTAAAAGATTATGATCGTAAAAGTTGATGATGATGGTGAGGGTATCATTTGACATTATTTAACTGCACTTCTATCACCCGCTTACATCTTACTCTCCCACGACTCCTAGGTTGGCTGGAAGAGATCTCTTCTAGAGATAAGCCTACCTTTGTAACAAATTTATTTACTTGTTTTATGTAAAATTTTAAGTGCAATAAAGAGTATAATAATAACAACATAAGTAGTTTTTTTCTATTTTATGTTGAATTTGAGTGTAAATTATACCTAAATGGACATAATTCACCTGCGTGAAATCGCGGGACAGCTAAATTTAAATACATATGTAAACATACATACGCTAAGATAACGTTTAAGTAAAATCATTATCATATTTTATGGTAGCAAATTTTACTTTTAATTTAAAATTTAGCGTTAAATAATTGCTATTGTGTATAGATATGTCCACTAATGATAATTTTATCTTTTAATATGGGCATGTCAATCAATATAAAAGGCAATCCATATCTTTATATAGGTTATTCGCTTTCACTAAACAGCGAGAATTTTCATATATCTATTGCAATGTTATACTTTCAAATGTATACAGTCGGTCTTCTCTTATGTTTAAGTATGGTGTTATGTAAACTTGATTCGTTTAAGTACAACAATAATCCTTCGGTGGCTCTACTCCAGCGGTACATACAAATTAATACTACAGCTCATAATAATTTAGGTAAGTAAACACCTTTTTTTGATAAACCTTAAACCAGGGCTCTCCGACCTCACACCTCACACCTTTCGTAAAAACCGTTACGGGGCCCTCCGGGGGGGGGGGGGGGGGGACAGTAAGGTGGTCGCTTCCTAGAAGGAAATATACATAACAAGCGAAACATCGACATCTGAAATAATAATAGACCAATCCTTTATCCTGCTTATACGACTACAAGAAATATTTGTACTTTTATCACCAATAGAAAAATTACAGGGGCAGCTGTAAAATTTTGGACAAAACTGGCGGTTGCAGAAAAAGTGGAAATAAAGAAGTATACTTATAAAAAGAATTTGCCGATATTGGTGCTGGAATGGCCAGGTACCAACCCGACTTTATTCAGCGTCATGCTCAACTCGCATATGGACGTGGTGCCTGCATCGGCAGAGGTAATTTTCCGGATATTATTCCGCTTATAAGTTTGCTTGAACAATTATTTATTCTTCATGAAAAATGTCGAAGAAATCCACTTTGTCCCTGGCACTCTGAGATGGGACTCAAAAGTCAAGTATTTCTTGAGGGAGCTTTTTTTTCAGTATAAGCATTATTATTGCAAAATTGATTGATAACAATTATTTATTCCATTTAGTGACCAATAAATGTATACAAAGTATATATTTTTAAAATGTACTTGCTCATCAAGACCTTTAATTTTATACTCACGTTGTCTTAATAGAAGAAATATTATATTTCATATTTTTTAAAAACATATGCCATATTGAATATTATAAAATTATATAGCCAGTGTTACTTGGGATGATGTAAGGTTTTAGAAATCTCTATGATATGCTATATATTTGTATTCGATAAGTCGTTCAAAAGTTAAGGCAGAATAATGAAACACGAACATTAACCCTAAACATAATGCAGCCCTTTTTTGGGCAGGCGTGTAAAAGCGATGGAGTTCCAAAATATCCGATAATTGAAGTTCCAACACCTAAAACGTTCGTAGGTAACAATCTGTATAAACGACAGCATACAGAAAGAAAAATTCTAAAATAAAATTTAGTTTCTTCTACTGTTTCTATTTTTGGAGCTTGGGATCGATTAATATTAAGCAGGATTGTACATAATATTGCAGGATGGCTGGCTCTATCCTCCATTTTCTGGTCATATTACGGAGGATGGCAAATTCTACGGGCGCGGTACTCAAGATATGAAATCAGTATCGATTCAATATTATCTGGCATTACAGAGGATTAAGGAAAAAAAAGTGTCTCTCTTGAGGACTGTCTACATGACACTTATGCCTGGCAAGTACCTGACCATCACAATTATGATAACTTCCAACAGTCCCAAGTGAAAAATTATTGGGGACTACAATGAGTATTGTACTAAAATTCGTTTAGAAAACTTTACACATATACTTGTTGTTTTCCCGCGACTTATACTGATGTAGCCTCCCATAGGTGAAAGAATTTGTAGAAACAGTCCAGTACTTAGCTAGAAGCCTATTCAATACAAACAAACGAACAATACATTTTTCCTCTTCGTAATAGTTTTTGGATTACTTTAATTTAGTAAATCCTAAAATTAATTTTCTTTTTTAGACGAAGAAGAAGGTGGAGAATTCGGAATGATGCCGTTTTTACAGTCTAAGAAGTTTAAAGCGATGAATGTTGGCGTTAGCCTTGATGAAGGTGCTCCAGTAAATATTCCTGAGGTGCCTGTATTTTACCAGGATAAAGTGGCGTGGCGTAAGTATTTTTTCTGGCACTTCACATCCGCTTATTTGTCGTTGGAACAGCTTTAGTCCTCTGTCCAGGTTTTCTTTTATTATTCTTTGTTTTCTCTATGATAAAAAATTAATAAGTAGAGCGGTAGGCTTTTGAATAACATCACCAGGATTTTTTTAGAGCACACCTTTGTTGGTTAACTATTTAGGGCCTACCTTCATAAAAAAATATACATACTCCTTGAACATAGAAAATCCTTCTTCCGGATTTTGAATGAATTGAAAAAACGCAATCTTTTGTTTTTAACTAAAATAAACATATCATCTAAACATTTAGGTGATATATTGTGAAAAGCGTATTTTGATTTCGATAAAATTAAAATGTAACCACCTCGGCACATGAAACTGTCGAATAAAAAAATAACTTTTCTCAGTATGAGTTTTTTCGGCGTAGATTTACAAATCTGATATAAGTTAGTTTTTTTTATTTATTCATAAGCTTTTTAACAGTCAAGTATCAAGGCATCAAACGAGTTAGTCTACGTCTAACCTAAATTAACGACATTGCATTATATTCTTTTTAGAAATCAGAGTTAATTGTTACGGTACTACAGAACATGGATCAGCATTCCAACCCACCAATATTACTGCAACTGGAAAGGTAAAATTATTCTTTTAGACGAAATAGATAGATAAACTTTTTATATGCATCATTGTGTATTTTTTATATAACAAAATTCCATATAATATTAAAAAATAGAAAGTAAAAAATAGCAGAAAGTACGTTCTTTTGTGTGAATGAAAACAAACGAAATTGTATCTAGCCCGTGCCACGTGTCGTGTTGTGTATTGAATCGATTTCATAATATTTAATATAGCTTTGAGATTTATTACGTTAGACATCACGCTTGTCGTGGAAATATACTTATGAGTCGGATTGCCAACCTACTATGTGAGGCGACACACAACGCGGACTGGATATCATGCTGTCCACCTAATAGGTTCTTTTTTGTTCTAGTGCGACAATGTTGTATCCAATTTGTTTAGGTTTCGGGACGAACAGTTCTTGTTATTCATGAACGCGCCCATTGATGACGCAGGCGTTTACACATCTTTAAACCTTAACAAAATGGCTGTAAGTTTTATTTTTCAATGATTTTACCAATACTATGCTTTCAGCTTATTTAGTTACAAAGTTACTATGAAATATGAAAATTAATTACACTTTTAGTTCACGCTATCAAAGAATGATTGTGATAATAATGATGTTCTTTTAGTAGTAGACAGATAAGAAGTTTAGATCTTTATCATGATGGTACAATCAACAGCATATCACACATATCATTCTGTGAAAACAAAGACTTCAAGAAAACTCTAAAATTAGCTATCTTTTCAAATAATAAGTAATAACATCTTTATAAGCAATGTCAGTCTATAGCTCTATATTTTTTTATTTATGAAAGATTTCCATAAGAGATAATTCCACAAGATATTAATCTTATTATTATGTAATAAGAAAACATTTCTATCCAAAAGCCACTACTTTAAATTTATACAAGGAAATAACGTATAAATAAATTGTAATAAAATAAAAAAACTACATTATATTTTAAGGATTTCGTCATAATCAAAACTTGAATTTTCTTATAATTATATGTTTATTGAATAATTTAATAAATGTGTGTGTGTCACTTTGTAACCGAGGGCTTTACTGAGTACTTTTAGAGTAATTGTAATGGTTTTCCGAATGATTAACTAATAACATATATTTTTCCAAAAATAGAACAGACTTCAAACTTAAAAAAAGAGATTTAGTACTTATCATAGAAGCGACTTAATTAATTAACTTGCTATTGAAGTCGGGATGAAGTATTCTGTGGGGTATTACTTGATGATACCCGCCCAGTTTCAATAGCAGCTTCTTAAATAATGAAATTGAATTTAGATTTTTAATAGAAATTGGTTCACAATTCACAAAGAAACCGATGTACATACCTACTTAATACTACATTTAAAATATACGTACCACCCGTTGAACATAAAAATTTCTCCTTTCGGATTTTGAATGAATGTAAAATACGCTATCTTTTGTTTTTCGCTTATAAAAACATGTCTAAGTATTTTGGTAATAATTGGTGAAAATCATATTTTGTTTTGTTATAAATACAAAACTACCATAAATACAAAATTCGGGCACATAAGCTCTTTAATAAAGAATAAAAAGTTTTTTTTTTATTTTAAATTGGTAGAGTAAGCGCGTAACAGACATAGAGACATGCAGTCGAATTGAGAACTTTCTCATATTTTGAAGTCAGCTAAAAATATTTAAACAAAGTTATTTAAAAAAAATCCTTTGATTTTGAATGATTTTTTGATAACATAAAACAAACTGTGTCGTGTATTTCTCATATTATAACCTTGTTATTTTATATAGGGTGGGACAGCCAATAACGTGGTGCCAAGAGTGGTGAGCCTGACGTTCGACATCAGACTAAATACGAGACTAAATCTAGCCACGTTCCAAGAAAAGGTACAATGTATCTTATAACTTTATTGCTTTTACTTGGCACGGATAAAATGAAATAGGAAGATCGTTAATTCTATAAGAAAAAAATTTTGTCAGTGCGTTTATAAATTTTGTATTCGTTACGTGTTTTCTCCCTCTTTCATAACCTGTTCACATGGATTATAAAAATGTCTATAGTTGCTACTTATAATATATCTCCTGCACCCGAAGGCTGATGACGAAATCACAAAGAAATTGAGAAACTTAATAGAGCAGCGCAGCGCTCAATTTCTTTCTGACGCATTGTTAACCGCATGTTAACAATGCGTCAGTCATTGGATGGGTGACCAAATAATTATAACCTCGATCTCCTCAATGCAAAAAGACCCGTTATATCTTTACCATATTGGATATGCGCTCTTTCATTGCAAAAGAGCAATGTTCGCTCCATTGAAGCAAGTATCTAGACCAAGGCGGTTATTATTGGAGGTTGCATACTCGCTGCTTTAAAATATAATCTGCCGCATTGATGGCTCTTTGTATTACTGTCAAAAGAATAACCGATGTAAACGTTTGCATTGAAATCTTATGAATTTATTATTAAAATAAATAGTTATAACTCATCCCTGAATCCGTCGTGATATTTGTTTTTGTACGAATGTAAGCATAATATAAATTCTTACAGTTGGAGAGTCTCATATACTCAGCGGGAGACAACATAACGATCACGTATTTATCAAAGAACCCACAAAGCCCAGCCACAGTCGCCAACTCATCCAATCCGTTTTGGACAGCTATTGAGAAAACCGCTGAAGAAATGTAAGCTATTGAATTTTGACTTATTTCTGCCAACCATAATTTTTTTTTGCAAAAATGTCTAAACTTTCACGTTGCATTATAATAGATTGTATAAGACGGGTATTAACGCGACATATTTTAATAGTTAGGTTCTATCTATCGCGTTAATACCCGTCTTATACAATCTAATGTTGCAAAAATAACAAAACGATTTTAGAGAAATACATAATCTTTATTTATATTCAATTTAAGATAACACCAAAGATCGCATTGTAAGAACATTAAAAATTATTATCATTACGTTTACATGTGATATTGGGAATAATAGCAAATAAATTACCCAGTCGTGCTTATCTAAACTATGTCTTAAAATAATAACTATACTAAATAAAAAATGTCTCCCAGATCATTGCCTACAGGTAAGGTACCCAGAAGGCTGCGAGCGTTTCCTCTTTGAATAGCTACACTAATTCTTTGGGCGAGGTACAAACCAGCCTTCTGATCACCTGACCTGTCAAAAAGTTTCTTTTTTAACTCTTGATAAAGACGTTGGGCTCCAGGACCCCACGGACCCATCGTTTCGACCCCAAACGGCTCAAATATGTAGGTATTACTTATACCTGAATATTTTCGCCGTTTCAGCCAAAGCCATTCCATCAGGTCTCTTACCGTCGACGCGAGTCAGCCCTTTCGGTTCTAGAATGGCTGGCACTGACACCGTAGCAAAAGCTCGTTTTAATGAATCACTTGTTCTCGCAAACTATAACGATTATTGTAAAGGTAGTGCGTAATACCCTCGGCTACAAAGAGCGACTCAAAGTTTTTCAAATTATAAATTCAGATTCACATGTTTTTTGAATAATTTTATTATTTTGTATTACAATAGTTGACTTGAATGAGCCCTTAAAAATTTGATATATTTTAAATTACAGCCTATTTGGGCGTCATTTCTTTGTACAAAACAGTTTAAAGTAAGTAATTTTGCGAGCTCTGCCGTGCTTTAAATTACAGGTTAACCTAAGTAAGTCACTACTACATGTCAGTCGTTATATATAGTTGGGTTCTTCCTATTCAATTCGATGGAATTCGATTAGGAGAAGCCTTTGGCAGCTGTTGCGACATTAATGAGCTGATGATGGTTTCGCGATCGTGTAAGATATATTTGATGATCAGACAAACTTACTATATGAACTTCGATCAAAATTATGTGAGCAGCTTCATTCTGAACAATTTATAGTCAATATGTTTACCATAAATCGCTTTCAGTGAAGCTTCGAAAATCATAATTAAATCACTTTGTCAGGAACATCAAAGTGCTCCCAGTGGTGCCTCCAGGATCAACGGACGCTCGTCACGTCCGCTTAGCAGGAGTCCCGGCCTTCGGTATATCACCAAAACCGAACACACCTACACTGTTGCACGCCGTCGATGAACATATCAGTGTCGACACGTTCTTAAACGGAATCGATTTCTACGAGAAATTAATATACAACATGGCTAATATACCTGCGGACGCGGTCACGGATCCCAGTTCGTTCTTGTATAATACTACGACAGGATAAGAAATTTAAACTGGCAAATTTGATTTTGAAAGTAAATTCTAATATAATCTTTATGGATTAGGTAAACGAGATGCCCTAAAATAATACTTATTTGCGGTTCTCTACCTACCGACGTCATAATAACTAAATGAGAAATCGTAATTGTCTTTGCGTCAGTCATTGTGATTTTAAACTGATCGCTCATCAACTTTGGTCACTGTTATGTAATGTATAATATTTATAATTTTATGTAATAAATTGTTTTGTTCTTTATTTTATTTTTCATTATCATATAACAAGCGCCTGCTCTGGCACTTAAAGGGAGGTCTCAACCTACGTACTGAGAATGTAAATGTTTTAGACAATAAACTATTATTTATAATATGTTCCTAGGCAGGCGAAATCTATCTATACAAAGTATATAACAAAGTTTGCTTCCCACTGTCTGTACGCTGAGATCTTTTAAACTACACAATGGATTTAAATGCGGCTATAGCAAGATTTATATTTATAATACAGGACATAAGACCACGCGTTCAGCCTCTGGCGAATAAATAGTAACAATGATAAAAGTTTATTTGCATTTGAACAAGGTATATCATGAAGATTGAAAAAGAAGAAAAGGAAAAATAAATACAATAATCGTTGACCAAATTTTCAACTAAGACATATAAACGCAAATTAGAACTGAATTTGGTCTACTTCTAGTTAACGTTCGTTTCGATATCGTAGATATTCCCTTACGGAGTAAAAGGTACGGTCAGCAAACCAGTTATATCTTTGTTTCTTAATTCTAGTGTTGTTCTTTAAAGATTCCGGAATTTTATTAAATATTATTTGGGATATATAGTGGCAGTTTTTTTTAATCGCGATTTGATTTGGGACTTTGTGCAGCATTAACCTTTAACACTTTAAACAAACACTTAAAAAACAGACAATGACTAAAATTATAATAAGTGAGCTTTGAAGTATAGAAAATTGATAAATAGTAGAAATTAATTAATCATTTAACGTTTTTACCGCGACTACTACTATAATAAACTAATACACCTTTCAAACAAAAAAAAACAAAATCAAAATCGGTTCATCCGTTCGGGAGCTATGATGCCACAGCAGACACACACACACACACACACTCACACAGATACGTCAAACTTATAGCACCCCGTCGTTTTTGCGTCGGGGTTAAAAAAAACAGAGTAAGTTTAAATTATCAGACAGGCTCCAATGATCGACGATATTCAAATTCAAATATTTTAAGCATTGATAAACAAATCATAAAATATTATTACAATTTTATATCATTTTCCAATATCGCTTTCTAAGCATGACGATTGAGCGAAAATTGTCTCGGTACAATGGGCGTGGCACTTTCGTTGCAACCCTTGGAGTGGAACGTTTTGATTGGCAATAAATGCCTTTTATAGATTTTATGTCACGTATAACCTTTTTACTTAAAACTTTTAAATGAGCAAGTCTTCTATATATAATCTGACTACGGGAAAGGGCTCTAACAGTTTTCACGGAATTTAGTTTGCAATGGATCTTATTTATCAAAAAAGAACATTGTCAAGTACTTTATCCAAATAATAGATATTTTGTTTTTTGTTCTCAAAAATTACTAAATCGATTTTAGAATTTCTTGATCACTGCATAATATGAAGCGAAATATGTTAGGTAGGTAGGTATATTTTATTTTGAAGAAAAAAGACGACACGTTCAGATTGTCAGTAATTCCTTTAATTACTTACATTAAAACATGATTAAATAAAAGCATTAATTTATAAAATATTAATTATAATCCTCCTTAGAAATAAAGAATCAGTAAGAAATTTGGAATTTCGAATGAACATACCGCAAATCCGGTGCTCTGGTGCTGGAAGGCAAGAGCTACATTGGAGCGCTAAGCCAGAGGAGTAAGTGAGTAAACCATAAATCACGAACATACGAGACAGGTAGGTATAAAATTATGGTTTTCTACATAATCCAAGCACCTTCGACTTGTCAGCTGAACTTCCAAATTGTCACATCTAGCAAACCAAGTGATGAAACAAAACAGAAAAACCATACATAATATCATAGTTTTATGGTAACAGCATAAAACGTTCTATTTTAGCTGGTATTCTATTTTAGCTAAAATAGAACTAGAATTGTATCGTATGACACTTTGTAGAATAGGAAAACCATTAAAAACTGTAGTTTCGTTCGGTTTCGATCCGTTTTCGATTCGATTTAAACAAAATCTATTTAGTAGAATTGGCCCCCAGTTGATTGAAAAGCATAACAAGCGGCAATCAGCCGTTAACCGCAGTAATGGACACGACACTTTCTAGAAGAAGATAGATTTGTTACTGTTTTATAATAAATAATGCACAACCTGGTAAGTAACCAGTACACAATCTATAGGCTGTAACACAATAATGCTTCTTCTAAAAGTGCCTCGAGAGCTCGGAAAAGGGCACCGATGAAATGCCAGCATTGTCGACATTAATATAATTAGCATATAAATAAATAGCTGACCCGGGGAACGCCATTAACTCCGACCGAAGCATCAGTTTTAAACGATATTCAGTCTTTTTACATCCTATTTGACGATATTTTCCGCTCGCATTCTGTCAAATCTATGTCAAATGTTATAAGGCTAAATTACAAAAGTTTATAATATCCAAAGCACTAAGATTAGAAATAATTTTAATGGTGGTTAAATATACACACAATTTTCTTATTTTTTTTCATTTATAATAATGAATAACCTTCTCCTGACAGTAACAAACACAGCAAATAAATAATTAGCGAAATCGGTACAACCGTTCACGTGTGATGGCGTGACCAAGGAAAATAGGGCTTCATTTCTTTATTTTACGGTAACTCATCAGATATTCGTTTCTTTCGTATAGTGTAAAAGGCAATTTTGATCTATATTAAATGCATATTAAATAACATAATTAATCAAATAAGGATTGATACTGTATTGTTAAAAATAGGTTCGTAAATAACCTATAATTTTATTAATATCATTTTAGTAAAAAGCAAAAATTGTTATTGTATGTTATCCTTGGACCTATTAAAGAGGTACAATATCACTATACATTGTTTTGTTATAAAACCAAAAGGTTTTGGCAGCGTTTTCGAAGAAATCTCCCGATCGGCTAATTTTTTTCGGACATTTTGAACTAATATCGTCAAAGCTAAATTTATTATACACTAAACTAAACCTTCCTCAGGGATCACTCTCCCTCTTATTGAAAACTGTATGAAAATTCGTCTTGTACTTTTCGAGATTTCGCGAATAGGCAGACAGATAGACTTTGTTTTTAATATGTAGTGAAGTAATAACTATTTTTACTTTTACTTTGAGTCTTTTAAGTTTTATTACATCAAATAGATTATGTACATACAATTTCAATGTTGTACATTATTGTAATCAGTATACACAAGCGATTGTGACCTATACCTACATCTCTGTTTTAGGGTTCCGTGTCAAATGGTAAAACGAGAAATCTATTACTAAAACTTCGCAGTCTGTCTATTACCAAGCTACTAACAATCAATAACTTAGTAATAGTAATATGAATAAAAGAAAAATCAAAACAACAATACGGAAATGATAACCGATGATAACTTGCAACTTCGTGGAATTCTTAAATCGATTAGTAATGTCAAGTACAACATTGTATAATTGATTACGTCCAATTCTGTCGTATAGATAATTTTACGTTATACTTTTTTAAACGAACAATAAGATCACTGTTCTGTGCCACCACTATCGGTTATTACTTTTTCTTGTTCGCTTAACTTAATAACAAGTCGCACATTTTTTTCATCTTACATAATAATCAGTGTCAGACAAACTTCTGTTTATTTTCTTGACAACCACAAAATTTGGTTAAGTATATAAAGTTATCTATGTTGTTAAATTACTTTGTCCATTTGCAAAATATTTAATTTCGTTGACACGGTAGTCGGCACTTATTGTGATTAGAATGCAAAACTAGCTACGTAATAACTTTATATTTATTTTCTACTTTGTAATTATAACAGAGCAGACAATTACAAACGTACAATCACGGAAATGTATCCGTGATTTTGATTGTAAGATCTATCTGTTACTGTTTTCTATAATTACGTTCTATTGATTCTATCAATGAATATGTTAATGTTTTAATACAATGTTCTTGTTTTACTATTTACACATTCAATCAATGCTTTTAGTTATCTCTATTGAATTATTGAAATTAGATTAGATTTACTTAATGTAAATTGCTATTTCGAAAAGAAAAATATACAAAAATGTTTGATTAAGTATAAGTATAAATTCGTTCTGCTGGTCTTACCTTCGTTGCATCATAAATTATCGATATATTGTTTCTAAGGACTCATATTAGCGTTATGAAAATAGATGAAGTTCCGTTTCCAGAAAAACTGAGTGTACACACGGCCTTCGTACGTGTACCTAATGAAAATAAAATGAAAAAGTATTTCCGCGCAGACGAAATCTCAGGCTAGTAGGCACTTGTATACCTAGGTATCGATATTTTGTTTTAAATTTAACCTACTTAGTTATACATTACTTACGAAACTCGGAAATTCCGTATAGGTATAGGTAACTACTACAAAAAAGGCGAAATTTTATCGTCACGGTTGAAAAGATGTCGTATATTTAGGTCATTTGTACGTAATAAAATTTATACTAAAGACTATTAGCATGATAAAATGTACATTAGATAGACATTACACAAAGTTAAGTTCTTTTTACAGCAATAACGGCTATAATTGGAATACTTTGATACTATAGTGGTTAAGTCGGTATAGAATCATTTGTGTTTTGATCGAAAACATTATGATATCTTGATTTTAATTTCATCTGCAGAATACCTTGTAACTTTCTTAAACTGAAGGTCAAGTTAACTGTGAAGGTTTGAATTTACTGTTGGTATTAAATATTAATTACCTTTAAAAGATGGACATGAAAACAGCTCAATGTCAATTCCTCTGGTTTTTATGTCTTTTTCATGTGATGGCTTGAAAAGTTCTCGGCCTGACCGAGATTTTAAGGGTAGTATGTAAACTAATTTATTGTCATTCGACAGCTCGATTCTTTATTTAATCGTTTGCCAAGTGCCATTGTACTGAGACAAGGGGAGAATATATAGAAAAATAAAACATGTTTTTATTTTGATTTTCTTTGTTTTCTTGGTCGGGCCGAAAACTTTTCAAACCACCCTCGCAGAGTCATGTCATGTGCATTACTAGTAATTTAAAAAAATAAGTAAACGTGAAACGTCAAAGCACAGGTCCACCCTTCAATAGGTATTTCTTCGAATAGGGGACACGGCACACAATAAATAATTTACCATTAACATTCACATATTTTTATAATATCTTTTGTAGTTTTCTATTTTTGCACTTCTGCCCCACATATTCCATTCCCCATTTCAAAATAAATAAAGTTTTTATGTTGACATATATAGATATTTATCATAATTTCCTTCTTGCTCAACTACACATAATATGACTAAAACAGAGGCCGTTAAGTAAATGCTGCCGTTTTTAAGATAATCATCATGCCGTTTTTAAGTAATAGACTTCACTCATAAGAATTTTCTTAAAAAAATATAATTAAAAGTTCAAAGTTCAAAACGTAATAAGGTTTTATTGTACTGTACGGTACTTACATAATATATGGGTATAATTTACTTATATTTTTTGTGTCATTATAAGCCAATGAGTTAATTCCACAGATGAGTGTTCTGTGATTTATACAAAATGTGTCTACGACTATGCACCGACATGCAAAAGAGCGTGCTTAGCTCAGTCTTCAGAGAGGAACTGAACATTTACAGCATCGACTATCATTAAGATATCAGTAAATAATTAAATTAAATTAATGTATTTCGCAGTCCGTTGTAATGTGCACACAATCGATATTGCGCATGCGCGTTATGTCAACACTTAGAAATTTAAAATTTTTACTCCATTTTACACCTCTATTTTGAAATATTTGTCCAATAAAACGAACATTTGCATGTAACCTACCATGAAACTTTCGGATGAGTCGGTCATTTTGTTGCTCTCCGTATAGGTATGTCTTTACTTAGGATATTTATGTCAGACAGATAAAGCTGCATAAGCTATATCCCTTTGACTTTAACTAAAAAATACAACATGGACTTAGCACTTGACAGTTGACTTGACGTTTAATTGTTTTGAACTTTTGATTTTGAAAGCTTGCCCTCCGCTAAATTTAAACTGTTTGAAACTTTGATGATTAATTTAGATTATATTGTAACAAAAGCAATGTTGCTATGAATCAATTGAAATTGAATTACCGTCGATCTATTTAGACACATGTTTGTAGATGGAACAAGACAAACGAAGTGATAAAGATAGTTTGGAAAAGTTCGACATCAAGCTTAAATCTAGGCCAAAGGATGGAGTTATCCTGCAGCTTCATCACACGGTTCGCGGCTCAAACGGGGAAACTCGTAGGATTCGGTTTTCAACTGGTACATTTGATGACAGCCAAGAAAAACTGGCATGCGCCGATAACGCCGGTAACCTTTTCATTCTAGACTTTACGGATCTTAAATTTTGGAAACATACTGGTGTAGGGCCGTCTAATGCTCTCCATTTCGTACCTAACAAACTTGACATGTTAGTAGTTGCAAAGTCTAAAAACTTTGAAATATCGTTTTTGGATATTGAAACCGGTCAAACATCACTTACATTAACTGGTCACACGGCACCGATTAAGCACATTTCCTTCTCTAACAACAAACTCAATAATTTACTAACGGCCAGTCCAGTAGAAGCTATACTCTGGGAATTGCGTAATTACACAAAGTATTTCACTCTGAATACATACCTGGGAGCACAGATACAACAAATCATGTTCATGCCTGGGGGCGATTATCTCGTGGCTTGTTTTCAAAATGACACTGTCCAAATATGGAAACATGAGAATATGAAATCAGTTAAACAAATTATACCAAGTGAATTAAAACATATGAAAAGTATTGCATTTACAATGAACGGCCGAGCAATGGCCATGTCTGGTCTGTCCCCAACATTAATTTTATTCAGCATGGACACTTGGAAAGCTCTCAAGTCCATAAATTTAACAAAACTGAACATATCTGGAGCACAACAAGTAGCATTTATCCCACAGGTATTTGATGGTGGGGCTAATAAGATACTAGCCATTCTTAGCAGTGACTGCACCCTAAATTTACTAGACTTGGAATCGGTAAGTATTATACAAACAATATGCCCTGAATCATCAGGTATACGAAAGTTTGTTGTCAGTCCAAGTGGTAAGTATTTTCTTTGTGTATTACAATTGGGAGAAGTGAACATATATAATTCTGCACATGTATTAGACATACCTCAGAGTGCAAAAGTTGATAATGTTAAAGAAGAAACACCTAGCACCTCAGCACACAGAAATGTGTCACAAGATTTGCCTCTATCAAAAGTTGAAATTGAACAAAAAATGAAGTGTTGCATGGATAGTGCTAGACTAAGACGAATATTAATGCAATATGGTGAATACCCTGAGAAGTTCAGGTCAGCTATTTGGAGATCTCTGTTAAATACTCCTAAAAACAAAGTAGCTTATTCTGCCTTAATAGACAAAGGTATTCACCCATCATATAAGGATATTGAAAAGCAGTTTACAATACACAGTTCGGCTACACTTAAAAATTTAAAAAGATTATTATCATGTCTTGCTCATTGGTGTCCATTGTTTGCTGTAATGAAATTTTTGCCAGAATTTGTGTTTCCATTTGTGAAAGTATTACAAAAAGATCCTCTTCTGTTATTTGAGTGTGTCGCAACTATACTTATGAATTATTGTCAACTTTGGTTTGAGTACGCTCCCTTCCCTCCGATAAGTATATTGGCAATGGTTGAAAACATTCTGGCGGAACATGATCAACATCTCCTTAATCACTATTGTGAAGCAGGTATAACTAGTCAAACATACGCCTTAAAAATATTAGAGACAGCTTTCAGTGAAGTGCTCAGCTGCTCTGAATGGCTTATTTTATGGGACCACATCCTTAGCAATGAAGCTGCTTTTATTCTAATGGCTGTGGTATCTTATAACATAGTACAAAGGAATGCAATAAAAAGACTGACTACCCATGAACAAATTGAAAACTTTTTCCACTTACAGAATCCCATTGATAAAAAGTTGTTTTTAAAGAAAGCCTATGTCTTACTTAATGATACCGATGAAGATATACATCCCAGAAAATTCTTCAACAGTTTCATATCTTTAGACAAAGGTGACTGTTATCAGCAGTTTACTGGATATCCAAAAGCGACTATATGCCTTAAGTTAGCTAAAAAAGAAAAAAAACAAGAGGTCAAAAGTAATAAGTATACTTTGAGAGAACTGACAAAAAAGACTCAAGAAAAAGAGATAAGTGAAAGATTACAATTGGAAGCTGATTCAGATGCTAAATCAATGAACAGTTCATATGAAGAATGTGATCATAAACATTTAAACAAAACTAGGAAAGGGCACCAAAACTCTAAAGGTGATTTGTGTACAAAAGAATTTTTAGAAAATGTAATGTTTCCCAAGCACAACAGCAAAAATCATGAAGACTCAAAATGTACTAAAAAAGACAAAGATGACAACATGAACAAATCGTCAATATCAAAAACAAAGAAAAGGGTACAGTCAGCAAGTAAAAAAAATGACACCCTAGAGAAAGAAGTTAAAAAACTACTGGTAGCTGCTTCAAATTCAGATGTCACAGAATAATAATTATTTGTATTTGTGAAAATATTTTATTTCTCTATAAAACTAATTAAGTTAACAGATACACTTAATTTAATATCATTACATCTGTTTTATTGAAGACACTCTTAAAAAGATTAAACTTATTTTGCATTTCTTAAATACAAAGTTTGTCATATAAAAACGCTGTAGGTAGTTTGGTTTATATAAATTAAAAGGGTACTAATAACATTTATTACAGAATATAATGACAATGGGATATATGTATTGTTTAGTATATTATGTTAACATTTACTCTTTCTTCACAGGTGTGGGTCTTGGTATAGTAGATTTGATATGGTTGAACTTCTTCTTGGTGGCGCTCATACTTGGACTGAATTCTGTCGGTCTTGTAACAGGTGTTGCTATTTTTGGCCTAAGCAAACCTGTAAAACAAAATTCAGTAGTAAAAGAATATTTTTAAATCAGAACTTATCTCAATGCAACAAAATACACCTATATCTGTTACACGTTTAGTCATTAATATAATGTGTACACTTAAGGCTGTTGACCATCGTCGAATCCTTGTTTAACTAAGATTATTGAGCGATTTCTTTTCCTATGCAAATTTTCCTAAAATCCTACTTGTAAGTTTTATAGTCCTTGCAATATTAAACCACTTACTGGCTATTTTGCTGCCTTTACTTTCTGTCAATTTCGGCTTTTCTGGTTTCAAACTATCCTTTTTTAATTTAAAAACATTAGGTGATATGCGTCGAAGTTTTGATGGTTTTTCATTTGGAGTTTTTTTCGGTACCAAATTTGATGTCGACGCGCTCTCGAAGCGTTTGAGACGACTTTTGGCAAAATCATCTTGCAATGCTCCTACGCCGGATAAGTTGGGACTGGATGCGAATTGTGCTTTTGTTGGGTCTCCCTAAAACAGTAAACGTGGGACATTATAATTTACACAGTATATCAAATATCTGCAATAAAATTTGGTGTTGAACATCAAGATGTTATGGCTCATAACCGAATCGAGTCATTCGGCTATATAAATTAACCTAACGTACTAAAATATATATGATTTAAATAAAACAAGGTAATTAGGATGCGTTCTAAACAACAGAACATTCAAAAATATCGGAACGGTGAGTACTGTTTTTAGGAAGTTACAAAGAATTATGTCCAATTTTGACATAAAAATTTACTGATATATTTCAAAATGTAGCTTATTTTTTGCTTATTACATATCAAGAAATTAAATCTTAATAAAGTCAGGATAAAAATTGCGAGTCTGATAATTATTTTTAAATGGCACTATGCAATGCGATTCGGACTGAATAACGGTTTGCTACGTTTCGTTTTATCTAATATGGAAAAATATTCTTTCGACATAAGATCAAAAAGTTATTACCATATTTAAGAGTCAAACTACAAAAAGCTTTGATTTAAATGCATTAATTTTTAAAGTAACTACACGATTATCTCGAGTATTGATAGCTGTTATAACCCCAAAACATTATTAAAAAATTACAAATATCCCTGGCCTCGAAATAAAAAGACTCTAAGATATTATTCTATTGCAAAAAGTAATTTAAATTATCTCTAATGGTGGGTAGACGCAATCTTTGAAAAAAATATGTGACAGGTCAATAAGTGGACATGGTTCTTTAAATAGCAAAATACGAAATAGTGTCATTAACAAAGATTCTCTTAATGTTTTGAAAAATTTAATAAGAAAATAAATCAATTGGATACCTTTAGAACAGATATTTTGGAAACATCCAGCGCCAAAGATGACATTGAAGAATCATTTCTTGCCTCTTCCACATATTCTCTTATGACAAACGAAAGCTTATTTCTTAGATTCTCTGCTGCTTTCTCGGCTTCGATCAAATTTTCCAACAGCGTATTTTGTTGTGATTGTATTGGACTGAAAATAGGATATAAATACGAATTTTCGTCGCGGTGTTTGAAAAAGTTGCTGTATAAATATCTAAAATGCAAGACGATTTGTGTTTACCTAGAAGTTTTGTTTCGACGTCTTATGCTTCCTGGCGACGAAGATAGCGTGTATGTACTTTGTCTACGGCACATAGTCTGAAATTAATAGATAATGAAAGCTAAAAAATAATAAATCTGTTTGTTCCATCAATAAATCCTATAGATTTAATATTATTGCTTAATTAACACAATACCAACGGTACTCATAATCGAAACTAGGTTTTGGGAAAATCAAAGTCTGTATAATTTATTCAGTCTAGACTGTTACAAGCACTTTTGAATGTCGATGGCTATGCTATCGGTCCGCAAATCTACAATGGGAGAAGTTGTACTGAGAAGAACCGGCAAGAAACTCGGCTAGGACTGCTTTTATCCCCTGTTTTATATCTTACAGAGAAGTCCAACTGGAAAGTGACATCATTAGAATATAAACTTTCTATTACAATATTCGTAATGAAAATCCACTTTACCCCTGGCACTCTGACATGGGACTCGAACCCATCATCTTAAGCAATCCGGGCGACTGTTACTTGTTACTTTAGGTACTATTTGATAAATTCGTCAGTCCTGTTAGGTCCTGGGTAGCTCAGTGGTGAGAGCAGTCTCCCGGATTGGTGGATATGGTGCAATCTAGCCTAAAATTACAATATCAGAATCAGAAATACTTAACAAAACAAATATTAGGTCCTTACATATGAAATTGATGTTTGGTATGGGAGGAACAAAAAGTCGAATATTTTTTAATATAACATATTTATTTAATCAAAGTATAAACCATTGTTATCTATGCACTTTTGCCATCTCATAGATAGTTCATTGATCCCCTTACTAAAAAAACAATTCGGACGGGAATCAATAAAATCTTTGAAGGCGATTTGCACTGCCCCATCGGAGTTATCGAAGTTATCAAAATTTCGAAAAAAATGGTAATCTGTATGTATGGTAATGAGTCACACGTACTTATTGACAAATTAATGTGAAATATCCATAATAAAAGAAAATGGACTAAATTATGTAGTCCGTTTTCGAGCCAGCCATCAAGAAGCTCATAAGTTTTTATGGCGTTAAAAATGTATTAAAATGCTTTCGCACGTACTATGCTAATCTATAATAAACGAGGTCGCGCAAAGATCTGTAACAGCACAGAGATTCCGATAAATAAAACCTTTATGGGTATAAAATCTACTTCTAAGGGTTTTTTGAAGTAGATTTCATTTAATTGAGCCTCTAACGGTGTGACAGTGTGTGACTGTGAACCTCGTAAAGTTCGAGGCCGATTTTAAAGCAGAATGGCACTGCTGATGAACACATAAATCTTTAATGCTAGGTACTTGCTTTTGGATCATTAACCTCCTCTTCTGAATAGCCAGTTTGAAAACATTTGACTAAAGGCCGTGGCTCAGGTAACTGTTGTTCAGGTGCGCCCTTCGTATTGGTCAGCGTGTCCAACGACCTGTACCTTGTCGGTGTGTCCATTTTCGGTTGAAACAATCTGACAATATTGAAATAAAGCATAATTTTTAATTCTAAATTGAATAGAGCAAGTGCGAATATTGAATTTGTTTTCCTCCATAAGTAATGTACCCATAATACTCCCAGTTCTTTGGATCCGCTCTCCCTAAATCAGCCTTGATGGGCGAGTCTGATTCGCATTTGAATGAATTCAGAAATTTAACAATAAATGACTATAATTTTTATATTTTATAAATTCACGGTGTGACGTTAAGTAGGTAGTTTAAATAATTAAAAGTTCGTGGTTTTGGGAGTGCGCGCCCTCTTATGCAGAAACCGGTACGTAAACATATCGAAGACGCAGAACCGTAGTTATTGAAATTCGCTCGTGTTTCCAGCGGGCAGTGTGTTACAAGACGCAAACTTTCAGACTTTCGTACAGTGGCGGACTAAGGGGGAGCGTAGGGGGTGGGGGACACTGTTTGCGGTCACGTGACAACGAACATAAAATATTAGATATTTTTATATTTAAGCAATATTATAAATATAATTAGCATAAAAGTGTGATTTTAATAGTATATTAAACACTACCAGAAAAAACATTACATGTATTTATTTTCGTTTACTATCTACACCCGTATAATGTGAGTAAAATTTTCATTAGTTAGAGCTTAAAGGCGTCATTAAACAACTGACCGTAAATAATTGACGTAATTCAATTTAAAGGTTGGTTGTACCAAATTCTTAACATAACAAACATGTTATAGTACCGGATAAGCTCATAATGAGTTTTACCCATTGGTTGTACCAGTTAGCAATGTTTAAATGACGTCATAACTAACCACCTAAGCTTTGGTGGATAAATTTATTGTTTTACTATGCCAAGAAAGAGTATGATGCAGCGCAATTCTAGCCTAAATGTAAATATTAAATTAACCTCTTCTCGGGAGTGTTCAGTTCTATCATGCTGGTTGATTTGTTGATTTCCTTCGCTTTTTGTTGATCGACGTCCACCGACTCGTTGTGTTGCTTGATGCACCGTATCATCTCGCGCAGCTCTTGCGTCAACTTGTCCCGATGAGCTTTCGGCAGAGCACCGAGTAAAGTGCAACCGAACTCCTATAGACATTATAATCATATGATACTTATGTATCTCTATTAGATTCGTTAAGGAAAATCTTTGAGTTGAAGTGTGGTTTTTTATTTGTTACCTACACCATAAATAGCTTCAAGTCAGGTTTGAGAGTGGAGCAAGCGTACGCGTTTCCTCAACGTGGGCACGCCTATGCAGGACAGTCTCGACTTTACGCTGCGTGTGCGTCACACTTTAATTACTTATAGAACCGGCCAAGCGCGAGTTGGACTCGCGCACGAAGGGTTCCGTACATTATCCATTCAAAAAGTTTAAATCATCGTTTGTTGTTTTCTATGGAGTTATTTGAAATTTTTGAGTTGAATAAGTACAATTAGTCCACTATTACTCGTAAACTTGTTAAGTTGAATTTTCACCAACGACTGTTTATAGTTGATATAGAGAGGACACTTACCTCTAAACGAAAATTAGCTCTTTAAAGCTTAATATGTCACAAACGGTAAACTAATTCGAAAAACGGCCTTCCCACATAACCAATATTTTTGAAAGACCTATCTAACGCTGTGAGAAGTGAATAGAAAAACATCATCCCCAGTTCACATGTACAAGGAGAGGTACACAATTTTTTTTTTGGAAATATTACTACACCACTATATCGGCTAATTAATGTGTATACTCATATTAATTTTCTACTTTCTAGTACCAATAGTTTTTGAGCTAAATCTAGGACGGACGGAAAGGCGGACATGGCGAAACTATAAGGGTTCCTTGTTTATTACGGAACCCTAAAAGTGAAAAAGGCCGGGAGCCAAAGCACGCGACATCTTAACGATGTTATGATGATATTTCGATTAATTTTACTACTTTGTCATGATCTTTATTAACAACGAAATAATTATAAAGACTGAAGATTTGGCTATTAAAAAACAATAGTTAGTAAAAAAATATAAGTTAAAAAAGGCTAAAGAAAATTACTTGCTCTTGAGTGTTATATTTATTTACCAAACAGACGCATTATTACCTTGTCAAGTTGTTTCCCGCCGGTGACTCCAGACACCTGCCACACCCCGCTGTTCTGGTGTGTGGAAGGACATGAACAGGATAATCCAGGACTTTCCAATACCACGTGCAAACCGGAAGACTGAAATATTTTTGGATTAAAATATAGAAAATAGTCTCGGCTTCATCTATGTTCCAAATTATGAACTAATAAGCTACATAATTGTAGTTAAAAAAATATAATATCATGAAATTATATTCTATTCTTCATTAATTGATGATTGATAAATATAAAAAAAAAATAAACAATTTAGCGGAAAATCTGTTATAGTATTATGCTGATATTTTAAAGTATAAAATTATTATAAGCATGTAACTGTATAGTACCTGACAATTGATGATGACTGTCTTGGTGGCCCCATCTTGACTTACGTTATGGTCACTGGTGTCTAAAGATTTCACACTAAACCCCAAACACTGCAATAATGCACACAGCTCCACAACGTCAGTGTACGCTTCCTGTCGATAACAAAATTATTTCAACACGGGACTAGTCTACCGCAACTTTGTAATGCAAATATTAGAACTATGTTCTCATTGACCATAAGCATCACTTAAAAGGAAGAAAGGGCGTTGAGTTAGTAAATTTGTCATACGAATACAACACTCGATCAACTGCGAGATAACAATATGGAACTTGGACATCGGTTTTCATGAGCTTTTTCAAGATACCACAAATAGACACTGAAGACGAATCGATCTGAATTGAAGATAGAGGATAGGATAAGGTTTTCTAACCTAAAAGTTTTCCAAGCTAAAAGATCTTGACAGGTAATTATATACACAAAATGTGAATACCACAGTATAGATATCATTTTAAGTTTATTTTTAATAACCACTTACATTAACGGGCATATTTCTTGATGTTAAAACACAATTATTTTTAAACAGCGATTTAAAAATGCACAATAACTTTACAGTTTACGATAACATAACTTATAAATGATTATTTTTATTTCTACCCTCATTCAACATCTTAACGCGTTACGTTTCTTTACACTCAATTTTAAGTAATTTTTATTCAGTATACGAAAAGGTAAAAAAGGCTTTTTTTTAACCAACCGCAAAAAAAGATTCATAGTAATCCAATTAATTACAGTAAAAAGTTTGAGACAATTGCTCGAAACGAACTGATAGTAGGTAAATAACAATCGGGAACAATCTTTGTTCAAATAAAATAACAATACACATTTTCATAAATATTTTATTATTCAAAATTTAAGATACATTTATTTTCTAGTACAAACCTTTAATCACTGTCTATGGTTATGTTTCATAAATGAGAAACTGTAAACTTCATGGCTTACTTTATGTATTCAATATTTAATTTGTGAAAGAAATGTCTTTTATTTATAGATAGACAAAATTTTGTATCAATCGTTATTTAGTAAAAAAATTTTATTGAATACAATATTCGAACATAAAATTCGTGTAGTGTAAGGAAACCATCAATCATTTACTACATCATAACTCCTCTGTTTACTTTGTCTATGGTTTCACCTACGACATGACCTAGTGAATAAAGCGGCTGTATCAAAGAGTTTAGTTGTAAGTCATGTATCGCGGCGTGGCTGAGAACTTGGCGTAGGACTTGATAACTTTGTTGACGGCTTCCAGGAAGTCTTTTTCGGTCGCCACCTTACGGCGTGCGCGGATCGCGAACATGCCGGCTTCGGTACACACCGATCTGACAAAACAAATTATAATTATATAAAATTAAGTATCATGACCATTATAATTATTATTGAAGTTTATATTCCGAGAACTAGACACGCTTGTGTATCTGGTTTCGTAGAAATTTCAGAATAAAAAAAAATGCATCGTCAGTCTAATAACGTCTTAACTGTTCAGCTTTGAGTTAGAAGTTTGACTCCCAAATGAAATTGATTAATTTACTATTGCCCTTGAAACTACATGTGCTAAAAGTTCGAAGTAATGAAAGAAATTAAAAAAAAACCGTGTATAATTAATTTCATACAATAATATAAATCTATTTTCAAAACAGGAATAATAAACATCTTTTGAATAATTGAGTTTCATAGTTTAGCATAAAATTTATTTTTGTATAAAAGCAAAATATAACCTATAAAGAGTCAAAGAAGTTGTTATTTATGTAGTTAGCTATTCAGTCTTACAATAAGTTAGCCGTGTGTGAACGACAGCTTTGCCAGCCTCTTTAGATAAGTGTTTTCATATTTTTTCTGATCATCAAGTGTTTTTGAATATATTTTTCTTGTCTTAATTTTATCTATACAGATCGCGCTCCTCTTAAGTTTCCCAAATAACATTATTTTTATAACTAAGTCCTTTAGTTACCATACATAGATAAAATATATCTATAACTGTAACCCTTGTGACTGATTGTACTATAACGGTTTTCAGCAAAGAGATTTAATTCTATAATACTGAAGAGCATTTATGTTTAAGAACTAGGGCTATATGTGCCTATTATAATATGTTCTTGAAACATCTAAAATACTGAATTTTGCTACTTGGGTCACTCATTAATATTGCTGTCTCTTTGTGATGGTCAAGTTGTTTTTAACCGACTTCAAAAAAGGAGGTTGTTAAATATATTTTTCTGGTCCTAATTTTATCTTTAATTCAATAGGCTTTTTAGGCAAAATTTATGACATTAATTTAGAAAATATTACGCTTAGAAAACTTGGGAATATGCTACAATTTGCTAAAATACATAAGTATGGCATAAAATGAGTTACATAAAACGTTACAACTTTCTTTATAACAACTATAAACATAAGCACACACACACAAATAACAGATATTACAACCACACGTTTTTCGCTATTGTAGCACCGTATGACGTCAGTAAGTGCTTTGATTTCGGTCGACTAGAAGCATTTCAAACACAGCACCGTATCCCCAAAACTATTAATCGCAGACATTCTGTTACTTCTACGTTATTTCTCAGATATTAAAAGACTATTTATTTGTGAAATAAAAAAAAAAATAGTTGTCACCTAGCCTATTATCGTACAGTCCGCGCTCGTGTTCAGTCTGGCTCCTGTGTTTTGTTTACCTGATTTCAGCTCCAGTGGAGTTGGGGCAGAGTCTCGCCAACAGATCGAACCTGATGTCCCTCTCGACGCTCATGGAGCGGGCGTGGATGCGGAATATGTGCGCGCGCCCCTCCAGGTCCGGCAGCCCGAACTCCACCTTGCGGTCGAGCCGCCCCGGCCGCATCAGCGCCGGGTCCAGCGTGTCCGGCCTATTAGTCGCCATCAATACCTACAAATAACACCAAAAAAAGGGGTATTAAAACACGAAAGTCTGTTTCGATAATAGATTGACTCTAGTGTTTTAATACCTAACTTATATGCAGTTTCATACACTAGTTTATCTTCACTCATAGGAAAAAATTAAATTAAACAAAGTAGGTAGGTAATAAGGAAGTAATTTTTTGGAATCCCGAGTACAAAAAAAAATGTATGTGAAGCGCGGGAAATGAAGTTCAAACTACGCATGCGTGCGCCTCTTTTTCATATTCAGCCTAAAACCAGACTAGTTTAATGAAAAAAAAAAAGATAGCGGTACTATAATGAGTTTTATGATACAGTTGGCAGTAATGAGTTTTACTTTTAATTTTAAGTATATGCGTTTATAAAGTGCGTATGTATAGAATCGTCTTTGAATACGTAATTCGAATTTTTCGATATGAGTGTAGATAAAATTAAATTTCTATCGGTGTTGTACAAAGCCGTAATGGAAATTAAAATAAAAGATATCCAAACTATAATATTTGATCAATTTTGCATTCACAATGCTATACTGAAAAATACTCCTAATGAATAATGCTTAGAAATCCCATCTCATAGTGCCAGGGACAAAGTGGATTTTTTAAACATTTTTATCCAGATCGTAGAAGATATCCAAACGTTAATTTAAAAAAAAATCAATGGAGAATTTACCTCTAAAATTTAATCATTTTGTTTTCTCATTTATTATTGGGACAAAATAAAATTATGAAATATTATGGAAACAGTAACTCATCAGTAAATATAACTATGCGGTATTTTTTACTTTAAAATTAAATTGTGAGTATTATTTATATAAAATCTGCGGTGTGGATGAAGAAGACTGAAACGCGAGACGCCAAGACGAGGTGTCGTGTGACGTCACATCACATTACGACGTAGACAGATAAAAATAACCTAAACGTCAGCATCTTTGTTCACCAGTGCCCCATATAAGTTCATGTCAAGCAACTGAGACTAGTGTTTTCTTTTTTAATTGTGAATTTTTCTTTAACAGACACTTCCTTTCACTTTAATTTTTTTTAACTCGCCTTGATGTTACCACGCGGGTCGAAGCCGTCCAGTTGGTTGATCAACTCCAACATAGTCCTCTGAACTTCATTATCGCCACCGGCACCGTCGTCGAATCTAATGGTAAAATAAAATAAAAAAACATTTAATAATCCAAAGCAGTTCATAACCCAGTAAAACATGCGAGTAACTTCTGAATGAGAATTCTGCCAAGGATTATTACATCACATTTGTAGTTTCTAAGGAATGCTTTTTTTTTGTTTTTTAAACTTTTTTCATTCTTTTTTCAAAAGCATTTTGTTTTAGAAGATTTGTATTAATGCATTTTTTTTTGTCTATAAACACAGACATTAGTAAAAACTATTGATCCAAATTTGAAAAAGAAATTATGGGACCTTCTCAAAAAATATATTTCTTTTTAAACAAAAAAAAAGATTCATCAGAATAGAATCCACTACTGACAGAATATTTACGTACTCACTGTAGCTGACAGTGTTGTTTAATTGAATTATGATAAAATGTTTTACAATGTGTAGCTTTGTCATTTAACTCACAAAGACAAAGTTGTTGACTGTAATATACAATATAATATAGGGAAGGTGTATCAGAACGGTGCCTAAACTTGCGGCCACCATTCTTTCTTTACTCCCCATACAAAGATTACAAAATTATTAAAGAATAATTGAAATTAGCGTGTATGGAAATAATAAATATGTGTACACAGCATCCAATATAGATTATAATGGGTAGGTGAATTATTTTAAGTTAAAAAGAAAATCTAAGGTTACCAGCACGACAGTATGTATGTTATATGGAACAGATAGAGAATATATAAGTATGTAATTGAGCATCTTTAGTAAAAATATATAGTTAATTACCTAGCTCCTCCAATGGCGTCAATCTCGTCGAAGAATATAAGACAAGCCTTCTTACTACGAGCCATCTCAAACAATTCTCGAACCATCCTGGCACCTTCGCCCACATACTTCTGTACCAACTCGGAACCTGTGGAGATTATAGATCTTATTTGATATGGTTATGATTCAATTTGTCAACTACTCACTATTTGAAGAATCCCTCAATTGGAATGATTTCATTTATGTTCATTACTATATTACATTTCAAATGTCATAAAGCATAAAACACTGCTTATTTTATAAAAAATACTGGGTAAATATCGATTCTGCTTTTAATTGTCGATGAATTAAGGTATAAAATCACACAGAGAAAAATGAGTTATAAATAAGTTAATGAACCACAATAACTCGGACCCAATACAACATAGGAAAGTAATTTATCTGAAAAAATTAGTAATTCCAAAATTATTGTAACATGCATGTTCTTATAAGCAATAACTTTACCAATAAATTGATTTTGATAAAGATGTTCGTTATAGTATTTTTATTTTGGGGAGGTGTATCAGAATACTGTCTTCACTTATGTCCAGTATTCTTTCTTTACTCCCCGAATAAATTCTTCACTAGTTTTTATTATTTTCAGTCTTTTCACATAAAACATTAATTAAAGCTTGAACACACTTGTCATTTATTTGTCATAATGGTTATTGTCACTATGCTCTCGATGGAAATTACCTAATTATCACATTATTGCGTGCGTGCAATAGCTCTCAGAGATGGTAAACGGCAAAACATCTCAGTGACAAAAAGTTATTACTGCACGCACAGTGTAACTCGTCCGCCAGTGGGTCTATCTCTGAAGTTCCAGAATTAAATAAATATCCTTAGCATGATTGTTCCCAATTTCTACAGTAAGGGCTACCTCACCTTGAAAGCTCATTTATTTCTCAGAACCTAATAATAATCACAATAAATACACAAGTTTAAAGATGTACAGTCAACAGCAGTTCGGGTTATACAAATATCAATTTTCAGAACTTCATATTAAACTTTAAACATGAACTGCAGAAATTTTTTGGTAGCCTGATATGCTCATATACGTACATACTTTATAAATGCTAAATATTGAGCTTCATAATTATCATAAGTCAATAAAACTGTAAAGATATTTAACAATGAACACATACCAATAACTCTGATGAAACATGCATCGGTACGGTTAGCGACTGCTCTAGCACATAGTGTTTTGCCAGTGCCTGGAGGTCCAAACAGAAGGACACCTTTGGGAGGCTCTATTCCCAATTTCACAAACTTCTCTGGCTGGAGAAAACATATAAAAAAATACAATGTAAATGCTGCTGTCAAAAATCAAATAACCTCTCCATTATAAACCTCTGTGGTCTCTCTCAGGGCTATAATATAATTTCAACAATCACTAAAGTATTTTTCATCAAACATAAATTGTGGTTACCATTATCATCGGCATAACCAACAGTTTAATGTGCCTTCTGAATCACCATGAACTATTGCAAAACTTACTTAAGTTCTGCAATTGTAAAAGAAACCTGTAACCCCCTATGAAAACTATTTTATACTTGTAAACTTATATATATTTTTGGGAGGAATAAGACATTAGGAACTTACATGCAACAGTGGTGTTTCAACAACTTCTCTTAACTTTTCTATCTGTTCCTTGCAACCTCCAACGTCACTGTATGTCACATCTGGTTTCTCTTCAACTTGCATCATTGTGACAGTGGGGTCAATCTTGGGGGGCAGGGGAATGTGAATTTGGTACTTGTTACGATCCACACTAAATATAAAAATGGTTATATCAAAATTTGACATAAATAGTAATGTCTTCTTCATGTCGACAGGTTATTTCTGCAATTCAACACCCAGTGCCTATTTTGCATATAATCAAATAGTAAGGTACATTATCTATATGAATCTTAAAGAAAAACAGATGTGCAACTTACACATGTATTGTAGGTGTTGTTCAACATAATATCTTGTTGAACATCTTCATGTAAACAAGCTGAAAAGTTTGAACTCTACTCTTAGGGAGTTGTGCAACAGCTTATAAAATACTTGTTATAAGCTCTAAAATCTACCCCCTATATTTATTCACAATAATAATAAATTCCAATTTAAAATCTTTTAATCAGTCTGGACTAATATAAGCACTTGAGAAGATTTAAAGTTCTACCATTGGTATGCATACTTTTTTTCCCTATTTTATTTCATACAGAGAAATCCAATTAAAAATTACTTCATTAGAGTGAATTCAATTTTCATTAAAACATTAGAAATTATAAAAAAAGATAATTAAGCACTTACCCAACCCTCATTCCTTCTTCAATATCAGTTGGTGCCACAGAGTCTGCTAGATCAACAACAAATTTTGCAAATTGTTTCACATTGATTATGTATTTTGGATCATTTGAATCTGCGTTGATGATTTTTGTACATCTTGCCACCTGTGATTGTAACAAATAAAACATACTTACTAATTATAGTAATGTAAAAGTAACACTGACGACTAAACCACTGAGCATATTGTTCTTCTTCTTTTTAATTAATGGCATTGCCCTTGTGGATTTCACCAAAATCCAGGATTTTGCTCAGATTGCTTCATATTTTAGTATTTTATAAACTCTGCTTTTTGTATGTTGGTAGTGAAAGCATGTTGACTGGAATATTTTCATTTGTGATGCAATTAACTATAAAAAAGGCCACTACATCTGAGACTTGAAACAGACATATCATTGTATCAATCAACAAGGTATTGTCATAATAAAAAATGCTGATATCTAATAATAATGATTTCACTTACTTGCAATGGCTGTTCATTCTGCAAAGTTTGTTTATCAGCTGCTAAATCCCATAATGCTGGTGGAGCTAATCCAGTATCTGATTCCTTGATGCCAGTGAGCTCATTCACACGTTTCATCACAGTCTGTATGCCATCTTCAACCTCTTTGATAATTTTTGTGTATTGCCCTTGTCCCTAAAATAAAAAGAGTTATTTTAAACAGGTATTGTTTTTTATAACTTCTTTAAAAGTCACAAAAATACTTACGTATGATTTCAATAACGCTATATCACCCTCATCCAGTGCTGAAATAAGAATTATAACAAATAAGTAAAACACATCAACGGGAGGTTATACATAGTTTTTCTTGTATTTACTTACATTTGATTTCTTTTTCTGGCTCCTCCTTATCATCCTTTACTTTCCGCATATCATCTCCTAAATGATCAGGCATTTTCTTCGATTAATAATACACGCACAATACCAAAAATATGAAGAGTAAATCGTAAACGAAATTCTTCCCGTCATCAATCAAATATAGTTTAGTGCTCTCTTTTTACGCAAAATATGACTTTCACATTTTTTAAAGTTTCTGCAATAGAGAAATAAAATTGTTGCATAGCATGGAACGTAAAGTGTGTTTTTCTCAAGTCACGCAATATTTTAAAATAAAGTTTAAAATATAAGTATTTATTTTCTGGAAAAAATTTTATAAACTTTTTATAAATAAATCGTTGTTAATTTTTATAATGTCCTAATTTTTTTGTATTATTATTTTATATTAATAAGAGTACGACATAATTATACTTTAGTGAGTTAAAATATTGGTTTGGTCTTCGTAAAAAGAAACACATAATCATGAATGACAAGCAAAATTAATGGAAATGTTCATAAAATATTATTTTACTTCGGCTAAGTACGTTTTGAATAAAAGCTTCAAACAGGTTAATTTTTCAATTGTTAAACTACTCTTCTGTTTTTTATGTATTTAAAAACACAATGTTTATCTCAAGAAAATACGTACCTACACGTTATTAGGACTATTTATATTTTTTCAAATTGTGAATGCATTCTTATCGTCAATTTCATGGAGCGCTATCTGTCGACAAACTTTAGTACTAAAATTTTGTATTCGTAGTGCTGAATGGAGAATCACATTTTTACGTGTTTTTCATGATCAGTTTCTCCTAAGATTACGAATATTTTGTTTTAGGTAAGTTAAAAAAAACTGCACTTTCGTTATGACTTACATTTAATTGAAATCAAGGAAATATCGATGGCGGCTGTGAGTTTGTGTCTCCGGTTTATGACCTATGGAAAATTGTCAAAGGTGCTTTTACTTACCATTTGTAAAAGTTACGCGTACCTACGTCAATTTTATGTTTATCTGTATTTAGAAGTTTGGTGTAAACCTCAGTGGTTTTTTACCACACTCGTAACTTGATATGTTTATTGCGAAGCTCGACCTATAGTTCGTATCGCCCGGTTTGCCGTCTTGGTTCTTCTAGTAAAGCTTAGTTTATCTTAGTGTTATCTGTGTATTATCGTTAAATCTCTCAATCATCTTGGCTATTGCAATATTGACAAAATGCCCCATTCTAGTGCCTATAATCTAGAAGCATGTTTTGTATTTTCAAAAAGGTATGTGACAGATTAACCCTTTGTTTCTTACAATATATTGATAATTGATTATTATCATTGTTGTTATTTACTTAACTTTATCCATTCTGAAATATATGATATTCTTATTACATCACTTATTGGAATTGTGTTTTGATTTTAATATGTTTATTATCTTGAATAGAATGTGAAGATAACCCTATTGAGTTAACCTTATAATGTGATTTTAAAAATTGTTTTCATTTCCAACTATTGCCATTATAATTCTTATTGTTACATAATTTTTATTTATTATTTTGTTTATTCATACTATATTTTGTTTCTTTATTACCATTAACTTGCTTATTACCCACAATTGAATCATAATTATATTTTGCAGTCATTGGTGTGTGATCAGTTTAAAATTTTAAATTCTTAATATTCCCAATACCATTTCATGATATATATTTATTCTATATTGGTATAGACCTATCATTTAAATACTACAAAAGGTCTTTATTTTTAATAAATAAATAATTGATCATTCTTATTGTTACTAAGGGCAGTATATTTATTTATAATATAACTAATTAAAAAAAAATATAACCAAAATATTTTTTTGTTATATTTCTATAAATATTTTCAATTAATTATTAAAAAAAAAATCAAAGCACATCTAGATACAAACTAAAGGTATGCACAACAAACAAAATGCTACATGAAAATGATTTTATAAATAGCTTTATTCTAATGAAACATTAAATAATGGTCATTGTTGTATGTATGTGTAAACAATATAGTTTCATTAGTGCACCAATGACATTTGTAGTATACACACTGATATTTTTATATGTTTGTGTATATTTAAACTTCATGTGGGATGCTTTCTATAAATAACACGCAGTCCACTTGTGAGAGTAGATCTGTTCAGTCTCGATTATATTTTCTTTCGTTTCTTCTTATACAGATAATTATTGTTGTCAACCTTTGTTGTTATTGTGAGTGATAGACTTTTTCAGCATTTTTTTTACAACAGTTACAAAATCAGTTATAATGTCATATCATTTTGTGTATTCAACTTTTCGGTGTTTAATGCATTGTTATGTTTGGTTTTAGGAACTTTTTATTTAAGGTATGTTATTTTATTTAAACATCATAATTTTTTATTGTTTCTTTTTTTCTAATTGATAATATTTTTTGATATACATATATTACAATAAGAGTGCAACTATTTTATAGAAAACTGCATAAGATGTTGTTCAATGAATGAAACATAATATCGCGCGCTTTTTAATTTGTAATAACAAAGGCATTGTTTTTATTTTATTTGTCTCTTTTATTTGGTTGATTATTTTAGACTATAAAAAACTAATGGTAGCAAATCCAGTGTTAATCCCACCAAACTGCATCATCTTTAACATCCATTAGTATTATTCAGGTAGTTATCCAAAATATTTATGTATGAAATTTTATTATTTTCAAGATAATACAAATGTAAAATAGCATTGTAAATTCAAAATAGTGTATCTGTAAAATAAAATTAAAAGAAAAGGGCGTAGACAACTTTTTTTTAAATTTTATTTTACAGAGAAACATGTAATATATCTAAAAAAAAGTATAATTGTCTATACCCATATTCACGATAAATAGTAATTAAAACTTTGATGATTTAATTCAAAATAAGCAATATATGTTTTAACCACACCACTTATTACAAAAATCATCAAATTTTTTCAAACACTGCTTCTTTATAAACTTTTAAGAATAGATTTCTAAAAACCCCTTCTTAGTGCTCATTTACACTGCTCAATGATGAACCCCTGTGCTTATGTTCAAACTCCTAAATCTCGTAATCACATATGTTTTGCCAGCCATTTCTTATACCTATGTACTAATATTATAAAGAGGTAAATTTTTATTGGTTGTTTGCATCAATTAAACTCTGAAACTAATTAATTTACTTCTTTATTAGTGCTGCTGGCGACGAAGCGAAATGCACACAGCCAGTGCAGAAGGACAGTACCGGGGCACTAATGGCTCAACCCATGGTCGTGATAAAGTCGCCATTTTGGATGCAGGATCTCAGTATGGAAAGGTAAATAAATAGCTCCGACAAACACTAATAGGCCATCATGTTTAAAAGACAAAATATAATAATGGCAGTCAATTTTATATGCATTAGTTCCAACTTACGCCTACTTACATCGTTTGTTCAGTGAGAACGCAGCACTCTTGTTACATACACTGTTGTGTCTGCTGCCTATGTTATACAAACACAATGTAACTTCTTGATTCACTAGAAACCGCATTATGTTAGCATAAGTACTAATCAAACTTTTGTTAAAGAAAGGAGTACACACAATTTAAACTCCAATAAGATTAACTATATGAGTATTATTGAAGAACTTCTAGTCCACCTTGTAACTATCAAAATACAGCTGTCATTACCTTTGAACATATATGCATCTTAACAAGAAAAGACTTTAATGATTGCTCTATAGCTTAAAGTTTCAGTGCATATTGTGACTTATACTTAATCTTTGTAAATTCAATTTAAATTTCTGTGTCAGTATACACATTAGTGATTGTTCTAATGAATGAACAGGTGATAGACAGACGTGTGCGTGAGTTATGCGTCGAGTCCGACATCCTCCCGTTGGACACGCCAGCGTACCACCTGAAGGAGGCGGGCTACCGCGCCATCATAATCTCGGGCGGACCCAACTCTGTGTATGCTGAGGACGCGCCCAGATATGACGCGGACATATTCAAGATAGGACTGCCAGTGTTAGGTGAGTTACATAGACCAAAAAAAAACTATGAAAAAAATATGTTCTAATCTTTCATGTTCACTAACATTAGAATTATAGTTACCTTCGGGATTACTGAGTAGCTCTATGGCGTAATGGATAAGCGTCGCGGTCCACGATCGTTGTTGTTAGGTAACTTGCGTAAGGGTCGGTCACGGGATGGGTGACCGAAAAGTTTTATCTCGAGGTATGTTAGGAAGGCACGTTAAGTCGTTGGTCCCGGCTGCATTTGTAGTCGTTTATAACTTCCAATCCGCAATGGGCCAGCGTGGACGGTTATGGCCCATTGTCCTTAACCATCCACAAGGAAGGCCTGAGCCTCTGCAGTGGGGACGTAAAAGGGCTGATGATGATGACGCGATTGCTTACAAGCCCTCTCGTGATATATGAATAATTTAACTAATGTTAAAAAAACCTACTATATCTCTAAATGTCGTAATAGACTCGATAATATTCAGATTACGCAAGGACAGATTTATTTTTGTATTATAATATAATTTTAGTTAACGAGCAACTAATAACAAAATTTGAACTGAAACGACTTTTAAACATTTTCTTCACGTTTGTAATTAGTTTTATTGACGTTTCGGAACCTGTAAAGGTGTTCACATAAGACTAAGGTGTTGATAATCTTTTTATTAAGTGAATTGCCCTTTGACTTTGATTTCAAAAAGAAAAAAGAAAGGGAGGAATTAATTTTCCTTGTGGGAGTTTGTTTCGCCACTTCTTCTCAGACAAGCCTCCCAAAGTTGGAACTGGTGGTATATTATAGTAACCAGGTATGAATAAATAAGTCAATGTGTTTTAAAAAAAAAATTAAATTGATTTAATAAATGTAAATGTTGCCATAAAATATAAAAAATGTATTATGAATGTGTCCAATCGTATTGATTTTTAGGGAAGGAAGGTAATTTTATGTGAATATGGAACTTGTAAAGGGTCCGAAACAACAATAAAAATAAAGAAAAAATCAATGAAACTGTTTAAAAGTTGTTTCATTTATGGATAGTGTGCACTATAAGAAATCAAAATTTGAATTGTCATGTAAAGAATATTATAATGTTGCTCGCTAGGTATATGCTACGGTATGCAGATGTTGAATAAAGAGTTTGGTGGCTCTGTTCTGCGCAAAGAGGCTAGAGAGGATGGCCAATATGAAGTTGAGGTGGAGACAACTTGTCCTCTCTTTAAGTGAGTATATTGAAACTTAATTGAAATCAAAAAATATTGCGACATCTTTATTGTAACTTTAAAAAAAGGATACTGTTAAACAACTTACAAATTACTCAAATCAAACAACTTACTCTTTAGTTTTACTAATGAATCCTGACAAAATATCATTTGTTTACCAGTCGATTAGAGAAATTGCAACCGGTCCTACTGACGCACGGCGACAGCGTACAAAAAGTTGGTGAACGATTCCGCGTTGGCGCACAGTCTTCTAACCATCTTATAGCCGCCATATACAACGAGCAGATGCGTCTCTACGGCGTACAATTCCATCCTGAGGTAATAGTTTTCACTAATCAAAAATTTTTCATCATACTAGTGTTAGAGGGGAAAAAGTAGTAGTAGTTTCGTCCATGGGACAGGCGAAGGAACTAAGACATACAGCCAAATCTTAGGTGCACTAGAGGGGAAAAAATCGACTACTAATGGCGGAACTAATTGTCGATTTCACTACGGGCAACCCTAGCTGTCACTTTGACTTTGACGTTTTTTAAATATATCAATTGATTAGTTAAATATTCTTGTGACTAGTTAATCCCAACAGTAATAAAGAATCATGAAAATTAATAATGTTTTATTTATTTATTTTCATAGGTGAATCAACAGTTATTAAAACAAAAATGTTAACAAATTATGAAACATAGAGCCAATTATAGATTCACACAAATGGTTTTATATCAGCACATTCATATAACGACAAATATTTTTCTTCTGTTATAAATTATACAGATTACATAAATTATACAGAGAAATAATAACATAAAGGACCTTATTTAATCTACATGTTTAACTGTAACACAATATTTTGGTAGGTTTTTACTATAATGTTGTAAATTTATAAGTCTATGATAATTTTATTCACAAACGAAAGGCCGACGACGAGGACGCTAAAAATCGTGATGACTGTAGAATTATTCTTCAAGTGGTTAATTAAATAAAAAAATATATATAAGTAAAATGTAATGAATATCTTGTTGACTATTCTTAATGAAAAATATTGGCCAATCAGAATGATTCAAGTATCAAGCCATCAGGCAATCCAATATTCACGCGCCTGACTCCCGCAAGCGTGAGTGAAACACACACCTAATACTTTGTATTTTACACCTTGTGGTAATCAAAACAAGACTCGCTGTATATTTAATTCGAATGTTCATGACCCAACGTATGATTAAAATGTACAGTTAATTTATAATTGCTAGCTCGAAATAGATCTACTGTGCGTAACCAAAGGTTAACCATGTGCAATATTAGTTAGAACATACAGTCAATGATATTGCAAACTGCCATTCTAATTTGTTATATCGTTGCATATGAGTATTTTCATTCGTAAAAAAATATATTTTAGGTAATTTGTATAATTATCATATGATGGTTTTTTCGGTGGAATTTTATAGGTGGATTTAACACCGAAAGGCAAGCAGATGCTGTCGAACTTCCTGTTCGACATTGCGGGACTATCGCGCACTTTCACATTGAGATGCAGACGCGAGGCGTGCATACAGTACATACGGGACACGGTCGGCGAAAATAAAGTGCTGGTAATTATATATATACATTTTTTGTTTTTTTTTTTTGGCCACCCATCCCGTGACCGAACCTTGCGGAAGATACTTAACAACAACCATCGCGTGCGCCGGCGCTTATCCACTGCACCACTGAGCTACTCCAGTGGCAGGTCCAAAAATTGCAGCTTTTCATATGTATGATATATATCGGAAAATTATTTTGCGAAACCTGGTTCCAAAAACAGCGAATGTGTTGAATAAATTAGGGTTGAAAGTATTTCTGAGGTTCTACTAATGTTATGTGGTTTGTAGGTATTGGTAAGCGGAGGCGTAGACTCCACAGTATGTGCGGCGCTTATAAGAACTGCCCTACGCGAGGATCAAGTCATAGCCCTACACATTGATAACGGTATGTTCAAACTAAATCGTTTTATTTATTTAATAACGACACATCAAGTTATCGCGTACTTTCAAACGACGAGATTGATTTTAAACCTTAACGTGTTCCGCTTTAAGTTCAGATTTGTCTGCGGTAAGGTCAATAAGCAAATATAGAAGGAAAACCCGTGGCAGGCAGAAATAAAACTGTGAAAAATACCTATTAGTTTATTGAATCTGATTTATCATCTGGTTGATAACAAGTTTATTTTCAATCACAAAACACAATTATGATGCTATGTTGTAGTTTGTATTGTGGAAAAAAAATATTAAAATGTGATAAATCAATTTCTTTCCAATTGGTAATTGGTAAATCAATTGGTTTTCAAAAAATTACTATATATAATCTATACTCCAAATTTTACCTCTGTAAGGGTGAAATTTTGAATTTAGTATTATTATAATAAATGTCATGTTTATCAATTTCAAAGAAAAGTAGGATTTATTTATAACTACTAGTATTGTTTAACATATTGTTCTGTGACGTCTAATTTGTCCACACAGGATTTATGCGTAAAAATGAAAGCAGTAAGGTGGAGAGATGCCTAAGGGACCTTGGAGTACGTCTACACGTGGTCAATGCCGCCCATCAGGTAAATTTAGAGATATACGTGCCCATTTCTTATCTATCAAAAAATTGAAAAACTAAATGTTATTCTATACGACTGGGATAAGGTTATTAAAATAGTATAACAGACTCAGACTAACATAAACCAGAGGTTCACTTTGTTGACAAATAAATCTTTTTATTAAATCCCGTTTCCTACATTGACCTCAAAATCAGTTACCTATCTTTATTAGAAATAAATTCTATAACATCGAATTTTTGTATATAGTTTTTTGGTTACCACATCACTAATAAAAAAAGCTTCAAATTCCAAATGTCACCATACATATGTTATGTGAAAAAGATTGTAGCACCGTGAATTATGTGAAATTGGAGTGGTTTCATTAATTTATCGTGATTAAAGCCCAGCTAAAAAATAATGTGAAACGAAAACAATAAAATAAAGAGCAATGGGTACAGTCATCATCAGATATTAATTTACACACACACAATGACACTGAATTTTATATAACGGATAGAGCTTCGGCTTACTACTATAACTATGACAGACTGACGCTCAAACGCACATACAGAATGTTATGTAATGTTTTCATGCTATGGTCTGACACCTGGTTTCCGAATAAGAAAGTATTAAAAAAAAACACTAATAATGCACCTCCACTAGATGGCGACTATAGCAAAGGTTGATTTTTGCAGGAAACGAATGGAACAAAGACAGTCATTTCCGTTCCTTTTAACTAACATATAAAAAAACTGAAATTTGAAAAGTTCGAAACTTGATATCAATACAAATACGAAATAGTACAAATAGAATATTGGCCGGTTTCTGAATTGAGAAAGTACAAAATCTCAACTGATTATTCTTAATAAATTAAGTTTTTTTACGTTTCACATGGCAAAAAGTATTAGATTTATCAAATTGCTATCAACTAATAATTAAAAATTTATAAATCAGCAATGAAAACATGTTTTAATGACATTTAAAGTGGCTTAAGCACGGTTTGAGACGTGCTCAAGTTCAAATTCTCAATTCAGAAACTGGGCGTAAGAGTTGTTTATTGAGTTATGAAAACTAATTTACTTATAAACTTGAATGAAACCTGGAAAGGTGTCTTGGAGAAATCAAGAACGTACCGAAGCGACATCTAGTTTGATTTTGGGAACTAATGTTTTTTTTTAAATACTTCCTCATTGAGTTTAAAGTTAGCACGTCTCAAACTGTACTTAGACAGATATTACTTTTTTATTTTAGTTTTCTTTTTTAATGATCAGTTACAACACTTTTTGCCTTGTGAAACGTAAAAAACTTAAGTTATTGAGAATTACCAGTATTCCTTATTCAGTAACAAGGCCGTATGTGTTTCATTGGTCACTGACCGAGTTGGTGTGTACACCGTATATGTAGTTATGTATAAACACTTTTTGCCTTGTGAAACGTAAAAAACTTAAGTTATTGAGTATAACCAGTATTCTCAATCCAGTATCAAGGCCGCATGTGTTACATTGGTCACTGACCGTGTGGGTGTGTGCACCGTATATGTAGTTATGTATAAACACTTTTTGCCTTGTGAAACGTAAAAAACTTAATTTATTAGGAATAACCAGTATTCTCAATTCAGTAACAAGGCCGTATGTGTTTCATTGGTCATTGACCGTGTGAGTGTGTGCGCCGTATATGTAGTAATGTATATTGCGCAGTTCCGGCAGGGCAGCACGGTGGTGCGCGAGGCGGGCGGGCGCACGCGGCACACGCCGCTGCTGTGCCACACCACCTCGCCGGAGGACAAACGCAAGATCATCGGCGACGTGTTCATTAGGGTGGCGGAGCAGGCCGTGCAGCAGCTGCAACTGCAGTATGTATACAGATGTTCCCTTCGGAACCGAATTAAGAGAGTATCTTTAAAAAAAATATTTCTATTCATTTACCGTGTATTTATGGTCTAATAAAACTATTATTGGTAAAAAAAAAAAAAATATTTCAACTGTTGCTTAATTTGATTTTATGTAATTACTAGATTTTTTGTATTTACTTACAATGAAATCTTATAATAAAGTCTTACAATAAAATAATATAAGTTATGTCCCAATGGACATAACTTATATTATTTTATTGTTTACGGGTGTTTTTTACCTTAAATTGTTTACCTTAAACGGGTTTAAGGTTTTTAAGGACATATAAGTAAATACGGAGTACGCAACGCAAACTTTAATCGTTGGTGACAGACTGACTTCTTGTTATATTTGTTTGGTTGCCCTCGATACAAAATATACAACGAATAGTCTTTCATCCGTAGGGAAGCGCTGAGCCCGATGCACTGGGGAAATTAATAAGCGGAATATTCGCTACTTAAATTTTATAGGATATGTATTTATAAACTGTCATATTGTTATCAGAGTAAGGAAATACATATTTTTTTCGTTAATTTAAATTGTACCGTTGAAACGATCAATCGCGTGACATTTCGAGCCGGGACGTCACATTTATATAAACATAAGTATTTATTGAAAAACGACACCATATGACAACGTATTTATTATATCCTTTTATTTCGTATTCGACCGTTAGATGGCACTGTTCTTGTTTTATTGACAACTTTTAATCTGCTACTCTGCACCTGTTTTGTATACATATCCAAAGTTAAAATTTTGATCAAGAAAATGCGTTTATTTTTAAAAATATTAGTTTTATGGGTTATTTAAATGAAAATGAACACTTACAAGTGCTTTGTCAAACAGAGTAGCAATAGGGTATTGCACGTTGTCGCATTGTCGTGTAGGGAGGAGCAAGTGCTGCTGGGTCAGGGCACGCTGCGGCCGGACCTGATCGAGTCCGCGTCGTCGTTGTGCAGCAACAACGCGGCCACCATCAAGACGCACCACAACGACACGGAGCTAGTGCGCGTGCTGCGGCAGCGCGGCCGCGTCGTAGAACCGCTCAAGGACTTCCACAAGGACGAGGTCAGTTATATCATAATTAGAGATGGGATTTTACCTGGAAAAAACCCAGGAAAATTCCCAGTCGGGATAATATTCGGGTTGTTTCTTTAATATAAATTTAAATAGATATAATTTATACTTCTTAACACTATTAAAACTGAAATGGAATATTTCTTATTGTGTAAAACTGTTGGTCCTGGCTGCATTTGAAGTTGTTAATACTCACCAATCCACATTGGGCCAGCGTAGAGGACTCATGGCTCATCCTCCTTAACCACCCACAAGGAAGGCCTGAGTCCCTGTAGCGGAGACGTAAAAAAGCTGATGATGGAATGCTATTTGCTGTAATTTACAACATTATAATTATTATAAAATTAATTATATTAAACTAATCCACTGCACTGCATATTTGTCAGATCCCAGATCTCAAAGTTTTGAAATGAAAGAAGACCATGAGGTAGATGTTACATTATGAAATTCATTATTCTCTAATACTAATGCACCTTTGTATCTATATAAAAAACTAGCTTTCCGCCAGCGGCTTCGCCCGCGCGGTCCATATGGAACTGTTTATTTGGACATCGATTTATATTACGACACGAATATAGATGCAATGACACATTTAATAGTGGACGATGGTTACTATGGGTGACGTTTTAATTCTCTATACAAACTTACACTGCCATTTTCATCCCTTTGTTTGCTGTTGCTTCCCTTGGGTGAAAAAAAGTCGGTCCAGTCGTTTCGGGAGTCTTTCTGTCCAACAAACAATCAAATCTTTCCACTTTATAATATTAGTATAGACTAACTGTATTCCAAAACTTTTCCCGCGTAAATAGGTTATTGGACACTTTTATGAAAATTATTTTAAATCGTTGATTGATACATTATAAATACAGTGTCAATATATTTTATGGGATTTTGTTCTTTTTTCGATGAAAATAATTGTTAAAGTTTAAATAGTCAAAATCGCACTATAATGGCTGCTAATAAATAATCACGTGGTATTTGTGACGTTACACTTAGGTAAATATGTCAAGGCAACAAAACTTATTTATTTACAAAGTAAACAAATAATATTACAGAAGAGAAATTAAACTTAAATATTACGTGTTTTGTATTTACTCTGGTTATTTTTATAAAAATGAGCTACAAATTATATGTATAAATATAAATTTTGTGTATCTTTAATAACACTGTTTTGATACGCCAGCTTCCTGTTTGTGACGTCACACGCCGGTAAACAGAACCTTCTATTAGTAGCGACGACAACCAATTACAGGGCGTTTTCATAGTTCATTAGAAATTCCCAAAAAGATTGCATTTTCTATAGGTAATTTTATTGAAGCTAAACATATTTTGTCTGCAAATTCTGAGAAATAAACTTTATTAGATTATCATCTAACACGATGACCACATCATGCAAGTTATTTTCTATGGTGTCAAATATCCTATAAATAAGTATTTAAAAAAACATAAGTTCTCGAAATATAACTAAATGTCACCACGGTACGTTCTTGATTTCTCCATGACAACTTTTCCGGTATTCTTTCATGTTTAAAAGTAAATTAGTTTTCAAAACTAAATAAACAACTCATATTCTATTTGTACTTTTTCGTACTTGTATTGATATCTAAGTTTCGAATTTTCAAAAAGGGTATTTTACCAATTTATGAAAAGTGTCTCATTTCGTTCATAAGGTTTTAATAAACCATTGAAAAAAAGGCATAATTTTTATTCAGTCGGTAAGTGCCAATAAAACCATATAAAAAAATCTCATTTTCAAATTTCGCGCGATTTTAACGAAAATCACCGAACGCCACGTTGCTCTGTAGTAATGACGTCAGTTCATGTTGTAAACAATTTTACACCCTTCAAAGAATTTTTTATTGGTACTAACTCCCTTTACAAAACCGTATTATTTTAATTATTTGTATATAACCTTGGCATTGATCAATGTTTATAAGACGGAATGACGTTATATCATGGCGGCTACTGTTTCGGTTTTTCTCCTAGTAAAATCACACACTAAAATTTTGTTTTTTTTTATTTCACATTAAAATTTAATTTCTTTATTTTATGGACTGAAAGTAACATTTTCTGACTACTTATTGCCTAAGCTTTCTGAATAGTATCATTTTAAATTTTTTTCTCATATGGTGTAAAATACCCTATTTCAGATTTTGAATAATAGGAACGAAAATGACCGTCTTTTGGTCCATTCGTTTCCTGCAAAGATCAACTTTTGCTAAAGCCATGTGGAGTGGAGGTGCTTTTTTAGCGCTTTAAATTTTTTTAAATACTTCCTCATTAGAGTGAATCTAGTTTATGATATATTCAATGGCGTAACGAAACGTAACTGTAGTATTGGTATTGTACCGCAGGTCCGCGCGCTGGGCACGGAGCTAGGGCTGGCGTCGGCGCTGGTGGAGCGGCAACCGTTCCCCGGGCCCGGCCTCGCCGTGCGCGTGCTGTGCCAGGACGAGCCGTACGCCGAGCGGGACTTCGCCGAGACGCAGGTGCACTATTCAGTTTTTTCTTTTCATAACATGGCAGGCACGGCTTGTGCATTTTGCCAATGTCAAGTAAAACACTATTCAGTCGCTAGCACTACTCGTTTATTGAACTTTGATGTCACGTGACAAATTGTTTTCGCGGGAAATTTTTAATTGATGAATAGAAATGTAGTAGCTCGGTGGCGTAGTGGATGAGCCTCGCGGCCCGCGATCATTGTTGTTAAGCAAGCACGGGATGGGTGACCAAAAAATTACTATCTCGAGCTACTCCGAACTTCGGAAGGCTAACGTGCTGTGAGGCCCGGCTGCCTTTGCAGTCGTTAATACCCTCTAATCCGCATTGGGCCAGTGTGGAGGGACCATCCACGAAGACGGCCTAAGCCGTGAATAAAAATATGTTTTCTTGAATTTAATAACTGTTTTTAAAGAAAAATGAAGCTGATAGTGGTTTAATATGATCATATCAAAGTTTTAAAATACTTATCCCAACAGTAAAGAAACCAATTGTAATATACCAATACTTTAGTCTGTATCGAATTATCAATAGTATAGATATTGCTACTAGTTTTCAAGGCCAATTATCGATAATTTCTGTAGTGCATACTTGCATTAATCTAACTCTTCTCTTTATTTATTCAACCTGTATCTTAATTGTATCGCAGCTTGAAGAAAATGTTTATTTATGCATTTGTTAGAATTCATTCAAGCATTCTGTAAGCGCCAAGGCGAAGTAAAGGATTTCGCTTATTCGTTTATCGTAAACTAATAATATGAGTAAATGAGTAATTTATTTGCTAGAAATGCGGTTTACAATAAAGATATTAGCAAAATAATAGTCCAGGCACATTTCGCTATAAATAGCATGCAAATATTTTCAAATAATATTAAAAATGATAATTATTAAATTATTATTCTTACAAACATAATATGTAACAATTAGCAAGTCCATCAGATATCATTAAAATAAGCAATCAGAATCACACATACAATCTTAATACAATTAATAATGTTAATAATAAGTTTACGGTTATAGCATCTTATAATTTATTATAATTAATTAATTCAAATCTTTATGTCATTTGTTTAATTGATTCATAATATAGTAATGTCAATATTGTGAATTGGAGATACTCATATTTATCATTTATTATAATTAACTAAAATGTCAAATAGTAAGGATTGTTTCGGTATAGGTGATAGTGAAGATAATGGTCGAGTACGCGTCCATGTGCGTAAAGTCTCACGCGTTGCTCGGACGTGTGGTGAACGCGTCCACGCCCGCGGAACAGAACGAGCTGAAGCGTATCTCGTCAAAGTCGCAAGTGGCCGCCACGCTGCTGCCGATAAGAACCGTAGGAGTACAGGGTATGGATACTTACCATGACTAATAATATTTTCACAGAGTTCGGTGTAGCAGAAAGTTTAACATCAGAAAGAACAATGTTTGATCTATGACTTTAACCATAACTGAATGTTTGAAACAAAAATTACTTTTATAGTTTTCAATAAAACAACTGTTCCTAGGGCAGCCGGACAATAATCTAAAGTATTATGTCTCTATCTATTTATACCTTCACGCCACATCCCTTGCGGGATAAGCATTTGACATTACCTTCTAACAGCACGAGTATGATTTGATCGTGAAATGTGTGCCGAGGAACTTCCACATTACATTATATATCAGTTTTGTCATTCTTTACTTATTATTAAATCTTGTCAGTTGTATGGCAATGTTTCGGATGTATTTTGTCTCGCTCTATTATAAGCTTGATGAAATAACTGCGTTCATGTCAGTACGGTTTCACATTCAGGGTTGCCACCCAACCCAGTTTCTGATGACTATCCGAATATCATGAAAATTTATTTCTCAAAAGGTGACTACCCTGCCATTATTCACATAGATTTGCAAGCAAATGCGTCGATGTACTAACATGGCATAGCTTTCTTTGAGATGGCATATAAGTACTAAGTGAGCGTTGCAAATAAACGATGTGTATTGCATTATGCGTTTTGTGTACAGGACGCTATAGGTCATTGACTCCATCCTGTACAAGAAAACGCAACACTTTCCGGAAACGATGCAGAGTTCTAAGGCTAACAATACGTATCGTTCACTTTTAACGATCACATAATACTTAGGGTCATTGTCCGTTTTTCCTCTAGTAGTTTCTTCAAACGTTCGGGTGAATGTGTCTGAATTCTGTCGTAATATGGTGATTTCACATCATAGTAAACTAATACATACATACACACACACGCGCGCAATCACGCACAATCACACCAATAATTTGAAAATGTTCAAAGCCTTATTAATTTATTTTATCTCTCTTGTTCTTTTTGTATTTAATTTCTTTGTCTGCATAAGCCAAAAGGTAATACTTAAAGAGCACCGACTCTTGACATACAGGGAAACCTAAATTTCGAAGACAGGGGAAAATGGTTTGTTACGCTATGTAGTTACTCAATAAAGGTGAGTCGTGTTCAAAATATTGCGACACCTGCCATTGATTCACAATCTCTACCCTAAGTCGTATCCATGTTATAACATCGTATATTTAAATGTTTAATATGGTCAATATAAAGTGTAATGATTGTATCCGTTGTCGCAGGTGACTGTAGAACGTATAGTTATGCGGTGGCGCTGTCTACGGAACGTTACCCGCCAGACTGGGCAGACATGCTATATCTCGCCAAACTTATACCGCGCGTCTGTCACAATGTCAACAGGTAAGCAATGATAATTGTTGTTCATTGATATTTTTCTGTTCTTTATAGTTCCTTACTCATAGGGTAAAAGCGAGAATTACTAAGACTCTGCTGTCAATCTGTCTGTCACCAGGCTGTATCTCATGAACTGTGATAGCTAGATAGTTTAATATTTCACCGATGATGTATTTCTGTTATCGCTATAACAAGGCGCGGAAACTACTGGAATGACTATAAAATTCTTTACCTACAGGAAGAATAGGGATGACGACTAGGTAAAAAAAAAATGCAATCCTATTTAGTCCGTCAGTGAGATAATAGAAAAATATTAGATACGTATTTTTTTTACTTCAATTTAACAAGAAATAGCTTAGATAACAGGCAATCAAGTTCAGGACTGGGGGCTCGCTACGTCTCAGTTGAGTAGAAAACGTACCATAACGTGACGTCATGCGAAATTTCAACTCCATGAAACGCCGTAATTTTATGTTTACGAAAAAAATACGTCTTTAATATTTTTTAACACTACCTGACGGACAAACAAACAAAAATTAGTCATCATCCCTATTGTGAACATAGGCTATGTTTTACCCCGGAAAATAAAAACAAAGGAATGACAATGGGAGTGAAAGTTTGTATAGGAATTAAAATTTTACCACATAGTAATGATTGTTTACTATTCAATTTGTCATTGTAATTATATCCGTATCATGATATGAATGGATATCCAAATATACAGTTCCCTAGGGACAGCGCGGGCGTAGCCGTTGACGGAAAGCTAGATAAATAAACAGCTGTAGATTATATAAAATAATGTTGCACAGGGTATGTTACGCTTTTGGCGGCATCATCAAAGAACAAGTGACAGATATCACACCGACATTCCTGTCACAGCATGTCATCTCAACCATACGTCAAGCCGATGACATTGCCACACAGGTTTGCTATCAATCTTTTATATTCTGTAATGTAGAATTTGTTAAAGTTTATCGAAAACATTTCTGCTTAATTTGTAACCGGTTAGATAAATACATTGTGTATGAAATCATATGAACCTCTGCAGACCAGTAACAAATTCTAACGTATCCTATCCTATTCATTAGCGAATTGTAATTATTCATTTTTCCGCCCGTTTCAGCTATGTTAGATATGCTGTACTGCTTTTTTGTCTATACATTACAAAAAAAAATAGACGTGCTATTAACGGTAGCTCAGTGGCGTAGTGGATAAGCGCCACGGCCCGCGATAGTTGTTATCGTAAAGGTGGATTACGGGATTGTCGCATCATCTTTACGAAGATCGTTTGATTTAGTTTCTTTTATTTTAATTGCTAGTTACTCGATTATAGAGAGAGCGTGATCATCGATAGTTTTAATTTTATTAGAACGGTGACACTGACTTTGACAGTTCGTTAACAAAAACCAAATAGCCGCCATTTTCGGACACATTTTGTTTCCGATCGCCGAGGAGTAAAGACATCCGACGACATCACGCTCATCTCGTTATATTTTCGTTTGAAAAGTGATAAAATTGAATAAATCCACGTTGGTATACACGCCTGCAATGTTATTTTAAAGATAGTCCCCTGATATGGACGATCTATTTGGGCTTCGTAACAGCCCGTTCTGACTACACGCCGACATATTATCTCGAGCTACTCTGTAGTCCCGACTGTTTTGTAATTGTTAATACCCTCCAATCCACACTGGCCCTGCGTGGAGGGTCATAGCCCATTCTCCTAACCATCCATAAGGAAGACCAGAGCCCCTGCAGTGGGGACGTAATAGTACTGATGATGACATAAATTGCTGAGATTTGAATTTGAGTAGCTAAAGCCCCCGTATTATGAAGTATCTCTCACATCAATACCACAACACCCAGACCCGGGACAATATAGAAAACACCATATTTATACACTGACGACACCATGCGAACCACTCTGCTACGGAGTTCGTAACTTAACTTACATTACTTACGTATAATGGTCTGAGATTCAGGTTTAGAATATAAACCTCATTCAGGCACAGATGCTACTCAATTGTAATAATATTGAGTTTAAAGACCTACGTAATTATTTGAAAATAAATATTATTACATAACATTTGTCAGGTGCTAGTGTCTAGCGGGTACGCGGGCCGCATAGCCCAGATGCCGGTGGTGCTGATCCCGATACACTTCGACCGCGACGCGGCGGTGCGCGCGCCCTCCTGCCAGCGGTCGCTGGTGCTGCGCCCCTTCATCTCCGCGGACTTCATGACCGGCGTCGCCGCGCTGCCCGGCTCCGACGGCATGCCGCAGGACGTAAGCAATACATATATATATATATCGACACTGGAAAGCAAACACGTAGAGTAAACCGCAAAACCAAAATTGTTCTTAAGAGCAGAAAAGATTATTTTTTTCGATAATTCCTATAAACCTATAGTAACAAATAACTCAATTTATATTTTTCACTCTAAATAATTATGTTGGTTAACAAATAACGTTTATAGGAATTATTTATCAAAAAAAAGGTTTTCTGCTCTAAAGAACAATTATGGTATTGCAGGTCGTGTGTCGACAGTGTCGATATATATTCATACCATACACAATTGGAGGTCTATGACCTTTTGGTTGCTTATTGTTATATACTTTTTATGAGATATTCGTCATTTACATGCACTGTACATATATTGCTAATATTAGTGTTATCAATCTATGGTACTATAGGTTTGTTTGTTAACAATAAATTTAAAATGTTTTGTTACCGGAATAAATAATATATAACACCACTGACACATCGGATTAACATTCACGTTACATTTACGCAATCATATTGAATAGGGTTTTATAAATAAATCCTCCTCCATGCCTCAGTATTCTCAATGTTGAGGGTCGTGACCGCCTCCACGGACCGCTTGTTCTGAATTATGGTCTTCCCATTAGCCATCGCGCTGGGTTGCGGCCTCTAGCTCTCTTCCCGCCCACAGAGCCAGTCACCATTATTTTTTCTCAAAATTGCCCCCGGCCTTCTTGGACAATGTATCCGAAGAATTCTAAGACATGGTAGAGAGTCTAGTGGTTATTTTGATGTCTTTTAAAATTGCAGCATTGTTTAGATGTTTCGTCCAGGACACCCCTAACATTTTCTGCCAATACCACATTTCTAACACATTGATACGCTCACTATCTGCTGACTCGGTGATCCAGGTCTCAGAGGCATACAGAAATATGAAGAAGACGAAAGTACGCACTAGTTGTATTTTTGTTTTGCGCGAGATGTTCCGGTGTCTCCAAACTTTCTGCAGTTATTATATGGCTGATTTTGCCATAGTGACGCATCTTATATAGTCCATTAATATTTGAGAAATAATGTAGAAGTAACAGTATGTCTCCGATTAATAGCATCAGAAATATGGTGCTATATTTGTTGATCTGCTGCTAGTCCACTAAAAACGCTCCCTAAAAATTCCTTGCTACGGTAGCAAAAACGTATATATTTGTAGTTGTTTCGTTTTTGTAACTAATTTAATGCATATGTATTTTAGCAGACTTGTATCCCCCTCGAGCCCCCTTTCGAGCCGTGGTGTCACATTTCTTTAAACATGAGTACTGGTAAGTCTCAGAATCATAGTTTATTGAAATGTGACGTCGTACAGTGTTCCATTATGGCTGCCCGCAAAACGCGGGAATTCACATATAAAACAATATGCCTTCTTAGACAATGAAATATTGTTTTGTTTTCAGGTTGTAGACAGAATGCGTAAGGAGCTGATGAGCGTGCCCGGTATATCGCGCGTGTTATACGACTTGACGGCCAAACCCCCCGCCACTACAGAATGGGAATGATCGTGCCGATAATTTTATACCTTTTTTTACTGAACGAACGCACCGTAGCAGTGGTCCTTCCTGTTCATTGTTTGCACCCTTATAATCTCTTAGCCCTAGAATTGTAACGTTAAAATCTCGCCAGCTACGAGGGCACGTCGACTTGAGCGTTTCATTTTCTGCAATTATAAAAGTATGTACATATTGAAACAGAGAAGCTTAATAAATATTGTCATGCGGATTTATGAGAAACTATATTTAGGTAATAAAGTGCCTAATTATCTGTAGCATTCGTGTATAATAACTGCGTTATCTCGTCGATCGCCATTTCACCGAAATTTATTAAAGTTATACATTTTGGAATAAAATCCGTTTGAAATGCCAATTTACGAGATTTGATAATGGGCTGCACTCTAGACATAAGCTTTTTTATAAATATGATTGAATAAATGCAAAATAAATTTTAATATGGCATAATATTGTCTTTCCAGTGATTATAAATTTTATTGTCCATGAATGTTTTTAATTAACAGAATGATATTGTTTCTGTTGTGCCCTGAAGGCGATGAATTTTTTCGAGTTTTTAATTATATATTCAAATAAAATTAGTGCAACATTTGGACCACTGCTTGAAAATATGAAGAATGAAGTTTTGTAAATACATTTTCTGTAACACATGATACATTGGTGTTGAATGTTATTGTTAGCTCCACTGATCGGTTTTGTAAAATGTATGTAGTAATTTATTGTCAAAGGCTGTGTAAAATTAAAAAAAAAGCCCTCAATTATTCCGCGTGACGAGATTACTATAAAGAATCTTGTAAATCTAGAACACTGTTTTATGGAATGGTTCAGTGTTATTGACTGGAAGTTTCGTAATAAAAATTATATTATGCTTTATTTTCACATTGTATTTTATTTAAGTCAACATATTTTCTTACTTGGTAAAAACTAAAATGTTTTGTTCACTAAAAATAAATAAGTATTTCATGGACACACTACTGAAATTATATAAAAGTTAAACGAGATTGGTTTCTGATTGCAACTTTGGACACCATCTTAACATCTTTCAGGGGTAAAGCATGGCTGAGCCAAATACCTCAGCTATCAGGTACTAACAAATTGATGTTTTTTCCTGTGTTTACTGTCCCACCAATAAATGTTTCCTCCTCTCCTCTAATAGACAATCCACCTGTAAGAGATGTAACTTTCTTTTCTCTCAACATGGGTGCTTTCTCCCAGTGTGATCCACTACAATTGCCACAAGAGTGAAGAGGTATCAACTCCAATGATACTGTTCGATTGCCACAATCAGCACATTTGAAAAATCTTTTATGTGTATCTAAAACTTTAAGAGGATGTCTTTCATCTTTGCATATCTGTGCAGCAGAAAAGGCTGTGTATTTACACTTCGCACATCTCACTGCTTTGCATGGCAATTTGAAAGTATTTAACATTTTTTCCTCCATTGCTTCCTTTTTTTCTAGTTTATTAAAATACTTTTCTTGTTCATCATCATCATGTTGTTCAATCAAGTTCTGATGAGCAGAAGTAGCCTCCAAAATCTTCTTGAATCTCTCAGACTTCACTCCCATGGGCTTTTTCTTCAATTCTTCATTATTGGGTTTAGCTTTTTTACATGTATTTTCATCACTCCCAGAATCGTTTAGTTTCTCTAGAGCCCTTTTCTTACCAGCTTCTGTGCCTTTAGTGTTATTTGGATCTATTTTGGGTAACCCACCACTTTGCTGAATCAATTTTACTGCATTTGCTTTTGCTCTTTCTGCAGACTTTTGTCCATAAGACACATTTAAATCTATCATACCACTGCCTTTAAGTCCGAAACCTTTTCCCAGCTTTGGTGAGAAAGCCACTTTTTCTGCAAGGCTAGAAGTTTGGGTTAAAGCTTTAGAACTATTTTGTGGACTTGAATTCAAGTTTGTTAATTTATTCAATCTTTCATTATCACTGGTTCTTGCTAGTTTAGGGCTATGTAATATGTCATTTGTTTTGTTGAATGGTCCAGCTCCATATGGTGCTTTGTTTGTCATAAAATTATTACTTTCAGTCTTGTAATAGTCACTTAATGACATCAGTCTATTCTGATCTTTCTCTTTAACCTTTTTACCATTACCTGATGGCAAAGCTGAATAAGCTTTTCCTCCATAAATAACAGTACTTTTGCCAAGAACTTTATTTTGCAAATTAACTAGTCCCTTTCCCATAGTTGAAGACTGCAATTCTTGTCTCTTAGAATATTTTTGGTATTCCTGTTTTACATGATAAATACAATGCTCACATTGATTAACATTCACAAATGCTGTGCATGGTTCGCCATTTTTCTTTCTGCTCTTACAAATCCCCAAATCCTTTGATTGTCCCAAAATCATAACTCTTTCAGGATTTTCAACACTAAGACTTGCTTGATCATTGCTATTTTGTGATTTATCCAAGACATTTGGGTTCAAAATGGCAACAACTGTACCTTCACATGTTTTCCATAGATCAGTATAAGCTTTTCTAAATAAAAACATGGAAATAGTTTTTAAGTCATCCTTCAGATCACTCAATGTCCAAATCATAAATTGATTGCCTTTTTGTGACTGTTTAGTTGAACTTTTCCTAACAATAACACCAGCTATAACCCAGTCTTTAGATAAATCTTCATTTTCAACATGACGTTTCACCCTCAACATATTAACTGCTTCACGGCCCTGCATTCGATCGAGTAGAGCAGCACTAGAAATAAGTGGTTTTGTGATCCGTATACCAAACATTGGATCAGTATATACATCTGCAGATTGAGTCTTCTTTTCGGGAACACAAAATGTAGCCTTACTAACTTGATCTGGTGTTGATGGTGCTGCATCTGGTTTCTTTTTAAAGGAATTGCTACGTTCCACTTTAATGTCTAAATTAGTCTGGCGTAATCTCGTTTCAAATTCAATTTTCTTATGCAAGTTTTCTTCCGCCCTGTGATCAAGTGTTTTTTTTATCTGAGAACCATAGTCATTGTATTTGCGTTCAGTGTAATTGCGTTTTTCTTCATCATCTGAGGAATCCGTGTCGCCGGTATGAACAGCAGACGTCTTTTCTTCACATTCTTTATCAATCGTACTAAGTTTAATACTACCAAGTTCATTATCAAAGATGTTAACTTGACTAATAATGGTATTTTTATCAGTAGAATTATTTTCATACAAATCCGCACTTAACAATTCCTCTAATTTTGACAGCTCGTCGTTAACTTCCATGGCTTTATTTTTATATGAATTAACCGAAATAGGTTGGGCATATATTACGTTCTTTGATCACTTGCGGTCAAACTTTTTATGTACAATAACTCTTTATAAGATCTCTATAGACACATTCAAATCTAAACAAATAAATACTACAATAAAACAATTTAATGACTTGCGGAAGGCAAATCAAATAGATTTGATCAGTGGTTAATTAAATCATTAACATGCCAATGCTAAACTATCTTATATACATCTAGGGGCGACCAAATTCCGTGAAAAAGACAGATAAATACGCGGGTAAAATTACCATGACATTGTTTTTTTTTTCGTTCCTTTTATGTCTATGTCTCATTCCTATAGGTCCCCCCCCCCCCACACTAAGGCAAAGGGTACTAAGCTCATACAGCCTAATCATTTGAAAAGTGGAAGTATTTATAAAAATAAAGAAACTACCAAAATTCCTCTTCTTCTTTTTCTTATTTTTTAATAAATGGCTTATTTGCGCATTTCGCACAATTCTACCAATGTCAAGTAAATAAATTATTCAGCACAAATTGTAGGATCTAAATGTCAATGAGGAAGTATTTAAAAAAAATAAAGAAACTACAAAAAATTATGTTACTAGATGGCAGCACAAATTGTTGGATCTAAACGTCAATTCATGACGTTAAACCAAAGAGAATAGATTTGTTAGTGTTGTTATGGATCTGATAACTTGGATTAATATCGAGTTGAAATTTAACTAGTTCGAGTTATGCAATCGCAACTCGATTAATACAAAGTGATCTTTGAATAAATTTATTTTTTATTTGTATAGAGGAAAATGGAAACTAACATAATGGAAGTGAGCACAGAGGCTTTTTAAATTTATGGAAATCAATTGAATGCTGTGATATAATTAATAGTGGCATCTAACTACGGTATACAATAATATTACGTTTTATAAATAAAATAGGTACTTATGTCATAGTAGGTCTAGGAATTTTCATTTTAATATTTAACAAAAGTTCTGAAAAAATAACAACTAGGTAAGTTAGTTTTATTGCTATTAGTTGTTTGTTGAACTTACAACAACAAAACAACATCAATTCTCAATTTTTTTTTATATTATGTATGGTGAATGAATGAATAGGGTTTATCAATCAGCAACAAAAGTCATAAAAACAATAATTTTTAAGAAAAATCCGTTTATTATCTATAAACTTACTCGATATGTATCAAATATACTATATATTCGTACAAAATAACATAACTGCTAGCTAAAATGACGTTTGTGCAAAGTGTAACGTGCAAATAACTTGTGCTTTCGAAATTAAGACTTTATAAAACTATTATCAGTTATTAAATCTTATATTCATAATTAAATCATCTTAATAAACATTCAGCAATTAACAAGAAACCTCTGCTCTAAACGAACAGCAAGGTTGTAACTTTAAATTTCAAATGTCAAAGACACGTACAGTTATTATATTGCTACTGATCTTGCATGTCGACGGCGGACGTCGAGCCATGTGTTAAGTTAATTCGTACGGCGGGTTTGTTCTTTTTGGTTCTTACAATAATATTGTTAATAATAATTTGAATTCCTACACAACCTACTCTAGAAATCCGTTTTATTGAAATATATTATTTACTAAGTACCTAGAGTTGTTATGGTCTCTTAAAATCTCTGCGGTGGTATCGTGTGCGTTAGGTGGTTACGATCCCTCAAATATAGTATAGTTGAGTTGTTTAGTTGAAATTAAAAAAGCAGCCCTTGCTAAGTTTCTTGCCGTTTCTTGTCAGTAAGAGATCTCCCGCCTTAGTTTTGCAAACCATTGGTAAAGTTTTCGACTTTCACAAGTACTATGTAACAGTCTAGACTGAATTGATTTTGATATTTATATTAATATCATTCGTTTTGTGGATGCATAATGACACTTCATCTTCATCATCATTTTTGTTCTCCATTCCAAACCTGAATTCGACGAAAGTTATGAGCAACCAATAAGTTGGCTCATCACTAATGTTGACGTATCAACCAAACATCGTTCCTTTACACGTAACATAATAAACAACTTAAACTTACAATTAAAATAAGTTTGAAAGTGAGACATTATAAGAAACACAAAACGATGTCATATTTATTAATCGAAAATACTCAATTTACATCTATTACGTCAGAAATAAAATTTGAATGAATATCATAAACAAAATCCAAAACTCGCGAGTGACATCTAGTATGATTTCAAGAACTAATGTTTATTTTTTAAATACTTCCTCATTCGTGACGTCAAACCAAAAAGAATAGAATTGTCAGTGTTGTTATAGATCTGATAACTCGGATTAATATCGAGTTTACATTCAACGAGGAAGTATTTAAAAAAAATAGTTCCCGAAATCAAACTAGTTGTCGTTACGGTACGTTCTTGATTTCTCCATGACAATCCTTCCGGTTTTCTTTCATGTTTAAAAGTAAATATGTTTTCAAAACTCATATTCTATATGTACTTTTTCGTATTTTTATTGATATCTAAGTTTCGAACTTTTCAAATTTCAGTTTTTTTATATGTTAGGTAAAAGGAACGGAAATGACTGTCTTTGGTCCATTCGTTTCCTGCAAAAATCAACTTTTGCTAAAGTCGCCATCTAGTGGAGGTGCTTTTTTAGTGCTTTCGTTTTTTTAAGTACTTCTTCATTAGTTCGAGTGACGCAAACGCAACTCGTTAAATACCAACTAATCTTAAAAAAATTCTGTTATTATTTGTATAAAGGAAAATAGAAACTAACATAATGGAAGTGAGCATAGAGAAGGTTTTCTTTAAAGTTATGAAATTAATGCTGTGAAATTATTAAAAATTGCATTTAACTACGTATCCAATAATATTACCGCGAACCGTTACCGGTACCGTTATAACATCTTAGAAATAAAATACTTATGCCAAGTCCAGGAATTTTTCATTATAATATTTAACAAAAATTCTGAAAACAATAACAACTAGATAAGTTAGGTTTGTTGTTATTAGTTTTTTATTGAACTTATAGCAACAAAACTCGTCAATCAACAAGTCTCAATCATATTTTTATATTATGTGTGGTGAATTAATGGATAGGGTTTATTAATCAGCAACAAAGGTCATTAAAACGATAATTATAATAAAAAATCCATTTCATATCTATATACTTACCCGATATGTATCAAGTATAATAGGTATTCGTACAAAATGACATGACTACTGGCTAGAATGACGTTTTTGCAAAGTATAACGTGCAAATAAGTTTTTCTTTCGAAATTAAGAATTGAAAATAACTATGATCAGTTGTTAAATCGTATATTCATAATTAAATCATCTTAATAAAAATTCAGCAATCAACAAGAAACGTCCGTTCGAAACAAACAGCAAAGTTTATACTTTAAATTTCAAAATCACAAAAACACATACAGTTATTCTACTATCGCTACCGAATTTGCATGTCCACGGCGGACATCGAGCCTGGTGTTATGTTAATTCGTTCAGTGGCTATGTGCTTTTTCGGTTCTTACAAAATTATTATTAATAATAGATTGACTTCCTATTCAACCTACTCTAGAAATCAGTTTTATTGAAATATATTACTTATTATGTATTAGTCATGCTCTATTAAAAATCTCTGCGGTGGTATCGTGTACGTCGAGTCGATAGATGAGGCGAAGCGATGGCTGACTCATGTGCAGTGGACGGAATTAGGTAGAGTTATTCATATACTTACACTGATTTCATACAGCGAAAGAAAAAAGTGGATATGCCTCAAATCCCGAGATTAATTTTAAATAGCAGAAAAAATCCCGTGATTTTTTAAATAAAGAGTTATTTACTTTTACACAATTTAAACTACTGCACGCACGACGTTGCCATACTTACATCAATGAAAGAAAGAAATAAGGAAAGAAGAAATAAAGAAATAAAAGAAATACCGGGAAGGTCCACATTAATATCAACATTTCGATGCAAGTACATAAATAACTCTACCTAATTTCGACCTCTGCTCATGTGTCAAGTTCGTCAACGGGTGCCAGTGGTGAGTCTGCACTACACTACACTACTACACTACACTACTTAATTTTCTCCATTTTCTTTTATTATGAATATTGTATATTGATTTGTCAATGAGTACGTAGGATTTCTGGTACTATAATGAAAAGTGACTTCATAGTCTAATTAAGTCACATTCAGATTTTAAAGTAGTATACAGGTTCTAGTAGTTCCTACTACAAATAATAGCGTCTGGCAACACTGTTTTGGTCATTGACAATGTCAAACTGACAGACAATTGAAAATCGGCTCGAAGAGTTGGATGTTTTTTTTGTGATTTCACGATTAATTCTTTGCGATACAATAGATAAGAACGTTTTATATTTACTCTAACGTAATTTTTCTACGCTTAAACTGTCAGTTTATATTTCACGTTATATTTTTACAACGAAAACTTGAGCTATGGCTGATAACGGTAACATAAGCGCTAATATTTATCGTATGCTTTTGTAATTTATGGCTATTATAATAGAACTTTTGCTTTTTCAAGTTAATAAAGACATCACCATGGCTAACAATGAAGCAGACGAAGTGCCTAATGGTGACGGAGTTGCTAATAAGGGCGGAGACAGAGGTTCCCCACCGCCTGCCGCTACTCCACCCCCTGTGAATGAGGACACTCAAGAACTAATTGTCGTTAACGAAAACACAGAAGAGTTAGATTTAAACCATGGCAGAATCGGGAAAATTGAAAACCTAGAACCTCTAAGGAACTTGGAAAGGTACTGTGTAATAAATAATGCTATTAATTCTCCAGTTATACAGATCACAAAAATGGTATTGAAACAAAAAAAAATTGTTTAATAAAGACAAATTATTTTTATTTTCATGATTCATGATTTAGTTGATTTTATCAAATCTAATTTATCATACTCAAAATGATCAAATCATGTTATAATGATTTTAATATATATAGCTTGATTGTCATAACTATACAATTACATGAATAATCTGTTGCCATGGAATAACCCTTATAATTTTCTATGATCATTTACAAGAATTCTTAAAAGATAATAATTGGTTGTCTATCTTACAACTTTTTATAAGTATTATATATTTAACACACATTATTAATTTACAGATTATACCTAAGATGGAATCTAATTAAAAAAATAGAGGGTTTGGATACTTTGAGTACTCTTGTTGAATTAGAGTTGTATGACAATCAGATAGTTGTGATAGAAAATTTGGATAATCTTGTCAATCTCGAGTGAGTAGCCAATAATAGATAAAAGCTGTCGTCAACTTTTTGTATATTATTTCCACCGAAAATAACAGTTTATGTAATTTTTAGGATTCTAGATTTATCTTTCAATAGAATCAAAGAAATCACTGGCCTTGAGAATTTGTTGAATCTCAAAAAGTTGTTTCTCAGTTCCAACAAGATCAGTGAAATAAAGAATGTGAACCATCTACCTAAACTAGAGCTTCTAGAGTTGGGTGATAACAGATTAAGGGTAAGTTATTGTCAGGGGATATTTCATACAGGCTTAAATAACAAGTATTACTTTAAGAATTTATGAATAATTTTATTTTATGTAATACCATTAAAAAATCATATGTAATGTGTGATTTTTTTTTTTTCTAGGAAATCAAGAACCTTCAAGGTTTATCATCACTGAAGCAACTATATTTAGGTAAAAACAAAATTTCCCAAATACAAAATCTGGAGGACTTAACTAACCTTGAAATCTTAGTCTTGCAAAGCAATCGCATCAGCAAGATCGAAAATCTGGAACAACTGACTAATTTAGAACAGTTGTATTTGTCAGAGAATGGTATTACAGTTATTGAGAACTTGGAAAGTCAAGGCAGATTACAAACTTTAGACATGGCAATGAACAGAATCTTGGTTATAGAAAATGTGAGACATATGAGCAATTTGGAAGAGTTATGGGTACGTGACATTCATTTCAAAAATGCTGCCCAATATTTCTAAACATCTATAGTTTGATTAAACCTAATTGCCATGCATAATTATTGGCTTATTGTTTCTATATTCTCACGCAAACTAAATAAAAATATTACAATACATCATTCGATTAGAATTGTCGAATAAGAATACTCCACTGCTATCTGCAAATATATCTGGTTCTACCCACTTTTAAAAAAATTAACAAGCACAGGAATTTGTAGAGCATAATCAACATGCATTAAGCAATTGTTATCTGAACGTAGCCTAATGTCTATTGTGTGACTTTTGCAACATAATATTTGAATTTGATGCAAAGTAAACAATTTGCAGTACATTAAAGATGTCCAAATCTGAACTTTACCTTGACTGCAACCTTGATGAGTGTTTTGCTAACATATTATTGTTGTTGTTGACATAGTTATTATACATATATGCATAATTTAATCAAAACTTGTAAACTTCTAATAATTGTAATCTCGACTACATGAGTCCAGATTTTTTCTGTGCAAAAAATGTATTCCAATTTTGTTTCTATTTTCTCCAGTTGAATGTAAACATTATTGAATTTTTACAGTTAAACGACAACCAAATAGCAGACTGGTCATCAGTAGAATACTTGAAGGATAATAAGAAACTAGCTACAATATACTTGGAAAGAAACCCATTGGCATCGGATCCAGCGTATCGGCGGAAATTGAAACTTACTCTGCCCTGGTTGCAACAGATAGACGCGACTTTGTGTAGATAAGAATTTCTTTATTCATAATAATTGTAGTTAGTTTAGTATGCGAAATTGGACTTTGTTGCGTGTGAACAAAATTGAAATTAGTATGAAAGCACAATTCATGAGATAGCAATTTGCACACAATATGTGGATTCGATCTTATCGGTTTGATTATATAGAATGAATAAAATCTTGTTTTCTTATAGTTCTTGGTAGGATTCAAAATTCGAAAGATTAAAATGCTTAAAATCAAACAGTCCAATTTCACATAAACTAACACTATACTATTATAAATCGAGATCACATCAGTATAAGAGTTGTTTGATTGGTTAAACTAAAAGAATGACTGCTTTCACAAAGAAATTCATAATAATCACAGTGACAATATTAAAAATTATAAATAATTACAAATGACAGTAATTCAAACATTAACTAATAAATTTACTCCATACTTACTGCGTTCAAGTCTCAGGCATAGTTTACATGTAATGGTTTTGTCTATGTGGGTGTTCACAAAGTACTAAGTCTAAGGTTCATCATAAACATATCTAACAACATTGACCATGATATCTACATAAATAAAATCTAGAACTTGAATTAGTTATCTTAATTTAAAATTTGATTAAAGCCTAACAGCAGCGCATCATATATATACTGAATTACACCGTAATGATTTTTTAATTTAAGGTTCAATATAGTAATTTGTGAGTTTTGCATAACATGCTGTTGACTTTACGTAGCGTTAAAAATTAGTAAGTTGAAGTGAAAAAAGATGTCATCCAGTCTATTGTTCGTTATATATTGTGTAGCTAATATTATTATATTTATTACGATTTGTTTGTATTATGTGTTACATTTGGTCAGTCTCGTAGAATGTCGTATTAACGTTATATGTATCTATAGTTATTAAGTACATTTAATTATATCTATACTAATATTATAAAGCTGAAGAGTTTGTTTGTTTGAACGTGCTAATCTCAGGAACTACTGGTTCGAATTGACAAATTCTTTTTGTGTTGAAGAGACCATTTATCGAGGAAGCCTTTAGGCTATATAACATCACGTTGCAACTATTAGGAGCGAAGAAATAATGGAAAACGCGGACGAAGTCGCTGGCGGCCACTAGTTATTTATTAATGTGGAAAAAAGGTTATACAGAAAATTGATTTTTTTTTTTTTAAATAATAAAATTGCAATGCAAATAACATTAAACTAGTCGGATATACATATGTACTTTGGAAGAAATATTTGCTTACTTTAAAAGTAAAAAAGTATCTTAAACGAAAACTTAAAAAAAAATTCCGTGAAGATAAACGTTGCGTTAAGACGTCAATATCAATACCATAATCTAATCATACTTTTGTTACAAGTAAACCAAGATGCCTTGATGCAAGCCGTCGTTATCTTAATCCAAACAAATCTTTGGATCTCTTAAATTAAGCCTTTTCTCTGCATTTTATTACAGTGGTTTTCTATGTTCATTTATTAAAAATAATTAATAATAACATTTTTACCCATTTTGTGTCTAATTTATGGATATGCTTACTTATTAACTTGATATATTTGTGTAATTATCAGAGGTCGGAATTAGGTAGAGTTATTTATGTACTTGCATCGAAATGTTGATATTAATGTGGACCTTCGTGGCAACATCGCGCGTGTTGGTATTTTGCAACTTTGGACATCCGATGTCATTGATATAAGTTTAGCAACGTCGTGCGTGCAGTAGTTTAAATTGTGTAAAAGTAAATAACTTTTTATTTAAAAAATCACGGGATTTTTTCTGCTCTTTAAAATTAATCTCGGGATTTGAGGCATATCCACTTTATTCTTTCGCTGTATGAAATCAGTGTAAGTACATGAATAACTCTACCTAATTCCGACCACTGGTAATTATATGACGCAATAATGAGCCTTATATACTGTGTGTGTAAAAGTACAAAATTATAACAATATAACTTGCTTTATATAAGTACTTCGTAGGGTATGATTAGCCGAGTATTGTTCTTTATGTAGCAAGTAGCAAGTATATATCTATCACTTTCCACAATTTAAACATAATTGTTCGAAAATAATTCGTAAGCAAGGAAAATAAGTGCCTGCTAATAAAAAATCCAAATATTTGATAGTCAAGTTGAAGTACATAGTACCGAGCCAAATCAAATTTATTCTATCACTTGTATTTATTTTCTACTTATTGTAGTTATCCATTTAGTATCACTTTTGTAGACTGTTACATATAAATATTATACACTCAACAGCATGTCAGATTACAACGAAATCTTGAAATGTTCGATTCTTTTTATTTTGAGAAAATTTAATTTTGTGTAACCTGATATGCTGGCTGTACAATTATAATGTTTGTATATACGTTTGTTTCATAATCGAATTATCCTATTTTTAAACGTGAAATCGTGTCCAAGTGAAAAATAAATTTAATTATACAAAATATGCCCCTAGATTTTCAGTCTCTTATTACAACCAATTATGATTGCTAACAGAAGATCTCTTCAATATTTAAAAACCAATGCAACACCTTAGAGTCACCGCCATAGAGGTTTTATAGCAGAGAAACTAGACCCCTACCTGTACATCGATTAGAAAGAGAAAGAAGACCGCGGAACCCTATCTAACTTTCTCTGCTCTTACAAAAGTTAGAGCAGTATGTCCCCATACAAAGATTAGGTTTTACAGCCTTTTTTACTATACATGAGTACAGAGACACATGAGTAGGGTACCGCAATCTTCACTCTGTAGTCAACTGTTTGGTACGACAACGCAGCCCTGTTTCAGGCAGTCGTGGACTCGATTGAAGCGCTCGCGCTGAAAAAGGATGCAACACACGGACTCCGGCAACATTCGGTCCTCTCTAAAGTCAACTTCCAACTGTAAATAGCCGTATGTAGTTTATGTAGAGTACACAAAAGTAGTCAAGAGGAGTTATAGAGGGCGAATAGTTTCTATGTAACATTACACTCGCTATTGAAAGCTAATTCTTGGTAATCGTAAATAATCCTCAGAAGAGGTCCCATTTTCATCATTCAACAAGCAATTATTAATTGTATACTACTACACGCGAGTTTATTTAAAACTCATTTTTCTCCGATTGTACTTAAATATATATACTCTCATTTTTAGTTTTAATTACATTAGATTGTGAGGTCAAAATAGATTGCGAATATTTGGGTGTATACTTTGAGCTGATGAATCGGTGACATTGCTTTTTAAAAGGTAAGCTGATCTAATCGTTAGTAATCAGGTTCGATTCCCGGCTGGATTACTAAGCAAATTTATGTATCTGGTCTGGATGTTGTAGTGCTTTCGTTGAGATATCTTTAATTTAACGTTAGTTGTAAATCTCTAAGGTAAGCGTTAGACGCAAATATCTTCTAAAGCTATTGAAAACGAAATGCTATCTGCAATCTTTCGAGCAGTTTAACTAAGCTTTTACTGTTTCTTGATCATTCGAATCGATCATTCGTACAAACAGCGACAGCGACTTTTAAAGTTATATAATTCCATTCATAGGTATATCCTTTAGAAGTGTTTGAAAGAGATTGCAATGGATTTTTAATAAGACAATTAGCCCACAGCATCCTCACAATAGGATTAGATAAGATATATAATTATAAATTACAAAGCTTGAATATAATTGGAGTTTAGGTATATCAAAATTGAAACCATTTTGTACAAAAGTGTAGTGGCGTTAGTACCTACCTACTTAGAGGAACTAACGGCAACTATTGTACCAGCACAACTACATCAAGTTACCACGTAGGTATTGTTGATATTACGACGGCAATTTTCAATTTTTCTATCATTGAATTGAAACAGAAACTGTCAAATTTCGTTATTAGAATTTAAACCTTAATGTATTTTAGTAAAGGTCAAAATCCAATTTAACATATGTAATATTTGGTACGATTGTGGTATCCTGCTGTGCTGCTTTGTTTACAAGATCGAACACAGATTAGAATTTCTATGAAATAAATTTCATTTGCAAACACCATGTGAATTGATAATTTTTATAAATTGTTACAAACGGCATGATGCGTCACTGCAATTATTTAAGTGCGCAAAACACATAGTTAACTAGTTAATGTACTCGTTTAGATATTAGCGCGTATGCTTACCTACACTAAAAATAATATTTTACGATTGGTTTTGTACAAAATATACCAATATAAGCCGTCCAAATAAGACGTTATTAAAAAGGAGAAAGCTGCCTCTTATTTTCATAGGTTCTGTCACAGTGAAAAAGGGACTATAAAGAAATCCCAAACGTACTCGCGAATTTTTACAATTTTTTACATTTCTTGTTGTGATTGCACTCTTTTTAATAGGAAAAATTGATCACTGTAGCCCAAGGCTTTATGTATTATTTTGACAACATTCGTAATTGATTATAAACAGTTTTTAACGAACAATTCGCCATCTGCTATCTCATTGCCCGGCGTAATTTATTTTACGTCCCTTCTTAAGAATATAATACCTTATCAAAGCGCAATATTTCTTTAATTCTCCAACGCATTTTCTTTGACCACTGAATCGCTTTCACTATAGTTTATTTAAGAGTTGGTTAGTGTTCGATTATTATGTTATTAACACCTTACGACTTGTAGTAATTCTTAGTGTTTTAAAAAAATATGTACTTTATTATAAAATATATAATTTAAATCAAATCTGATCTTTCATTGAACGTATTTTACATGAGGATTTTTTTGGAATCGACATTTATCAATAAATAATAGACGTTATACATATTATTTTTATGATAATCCAAATCAAAGTTACCTAACCATACATATTGATACTTAACTAAGATTTTAAGTTTTAATTAGAACACTTACGTCACACAAAAAAATCCCACGCTTGAAAATGGACAATTCATGTTTTTGCAAAATTGGAAATCAAGTCTTAAACCGTTACGTATTAAAGGTTAAATTACCAATTTGGCAATTTATGTGTTATATACATGTTATTGCGTAATAATTGTTAATATAAGTGGGACAATGTTATTGTAAATACACAAGGGTACTTACATACAATTTTTAAGTTTGTTCTTAAGTTTAATCCAAAACTTTACTCCTATAAATAGCGGCCAAATCCTGTTTTATAGTTAACCATTATTCTTGAAAATGTGATGAATAGTCTTGTATTAACTTGAATGAATTTTTGGCGTTGATTTTAAAGTTTTATATGTTGGATAATGTATTTCAGAATTTATTAAAAAATATCTATACAGTATCAACCTATTCCCATACGAGTTGCTGTAATATTTGATATATTATTTTAATTCCATTTTCATTTTTATCTTATAAAATAAAGAATCCATCAAATAACACATCATTTGTCTAATTCTATTCTTAAGCTATAAACTGCATTAAAACTTTCTACAAACGTGAGTCGTTCATTACGCTCACTAAAAACAATTCTTTCTCTCTCTCTCACTGCAGGTTTCATATCCTCATCGAACTGCATAAGCATATGTCTACTGATATTGTTATCAGAGGGAACAGCTTTATGACCTTGACATTACAGCATTTAGTAGCTCGGCAACCGGCGCGGCGGGCGTCTAACTAAACCGGCTGCCGGCTCGGTCACATTTACATAACAAGCTATATTAAGTGTAGAAAACAAGTCGGCGTTACCGCATTTCAACCGTGTACCAAGTACTAGTAAGACAACACTATGAAATCTTTCATAGAATACAGTGTTGATACGGATTTTCCCATACAAAATTAAGTTAACCTCATTTTATACATCACAGTAAATAAATCCTATTTGCAAAAATGATAAGGAATGTTTTCCTTTAAAGTTAGCTTGACAACTTATCTTGTTTGTTATTTAATATTTCACGTCTGAATCAAGAGTTCTTTCGTTCTTTCATTAGCAATTTAAATATATTTTTTCCATTTTTTATTTCAGAATGAAAAACATATAGGTGTTGCCATTGGTGAATGGATATTGGACCTTAATGTTATATCTCATTTGTTCAATGGACCTCTACTAAAAGACAAACAAAATGTATTTAAGGTAAGATCAGCATTGCTCAATAGGGTTTAAATTATCATGTCAACAGTAGCTTTGACTCTAAATATACTTGGTTAACTTAGGGCTGCCAACCGTCCTTTCTTTCCTAGAACTTGACCTACAAATATTTTAATTAAATTCATGGGCTATCAAAACGCCTTAAGACTTATTATGACATAATATTTTAATTCTCACATTACGGACGACTCCCGGGTGTTATTACGGCGTAACGGAACTTTGCTGTTTTGAAGGAAGAAAAAATATTTAAGTAAAGTTGTATTATTTGTCTTGATTAATTTGTTTTAAGCTTTTAGCATTTAAACTTTATTACTTCAAATTATTGTAATGCCTTTAATTGTTGTATTACTGCACCGTATTTTGGAACTGAATTAACCCGGGTTTTCAAATTCTAGCTTTTTAAATTTGAAGTCGGCAACCCTAAGTTAACTGTATGTTAATAATTTATAACTTGTTTACGAACAAATTCCAATATGGTAATAATTTTGCTATAAGATAGTACGTAAAAGGTGTACTGTGGAAACCTAATAGGATCTTACGATATCACTTGATATTTTATTTATTATTTCAAACATTTGATTATTATTTTTATTTTAAAATTGTGAACAAAGAATACCTCCAAGCATTGGGGCATTGAAAGGGTTGCTATAAATTACAAATTTGTAATTTGCTTTAAAAAACCAGCAAAGTACGACTCGCGTACCGAAGAATTATTTATAAAAACCAAAAAAAAAAACACGTTTGTTGTATGGTAGCCTCTTAAATAATTAATTTATTCTGCTGCTTAGTATTGGTTTTTATAGCGGCAACAGAAATATATCATCTGCAAAAATTTCAACTGTCCAACTTTCACGATTGAGTCGGTGAAGTCTCAGTAATGGGATCCCGTTTTACCCTTTGGGTACGAAGCCCTAAAATTTTGTTATTATACTTGCTATTATTGTTACATAGGAGGAGAAACTCAACTCTTTTATGGGACTTACCAAACCCCATTGGATCGAAGCAAGAAACACCTTACAGAGTCTCCTAGATGTATCTAACACTACATTGCATAATGACAATGAGCTCAGGCAAAAGTGAGTCTATCAATTAATTTGCAGTTGCACAATATTACGCAATCATAAGCCAATAATGTCTTGCACTATATTTTTGTAAGAAGACAGCTAATATTGTTGAAAAAGCGATAAAATATGATAATTTCTCTGTTACTATTACTTAAATATGTTTTTAGAAAACATTTGTCTTTTTATAGACAACGGAACAACAAGTTATCCAAAATTGACAAGCTCACATTGATATTAAACCTTATTTTGTTATTGATTGAATTCTATTTTTTTTTTACATTTTATTGGTACCTAAGCAGATGTACGCAATGTGTTCATGGCTATTGAAATTGTTGTTTGCTTGCACCGACAAAATATAATGTTATGTCTATTTTGTATATTTTGTCTTTTTCGTTGCCTAATAAGTGTGATGTATAATAGATAATAAGCACTAATCAAAAAATTTAAATCAAACAATATAAAGTCTCTTGTACTCTGACTGCCCGCAGAGCGTTCGTGAAACAAATCGATGCGAAAATGCACGTGCCAGCAGACATCGGTGACTACACGGACTTCTACTCGTCCATCCATCACGCCACCAACGTGGGCATCATGTTCAGAAGCAAGGAGAACGCGCTCATGCCCAACTGGTCAGATTATTATTACCAATGCAATCTTATTAGTATAAGTTTGTAAGGATGTGTGTATCCATGTTTGTTACTATTTCACGCAAAAACTACTATATGGGTTCGATGAAGCAGGGGCTCAGGCCTTCCTTATGGATGGTTAAGGAGTATGGGCCATCACCCTCCAGACTGGTTTAATGCGGATTGAACGACTGTAAACGCAGCCGGGACCTACTGCTTAACGTGCCTTCCGCAGCACAAGATATTTTTTTTTGTCCACCCATCCCGTGACCGACCTTTGCGAAAGTTGCTTAACAACAACGATAATAAGGAATCACGGTGCTTATCCACTACGCCAGCCAGCTTCTAAATTCGGTATAGCTACGTATAATTCTAAGTCTGAATTAACATATAGGTAACTTTTTATCTCAATAAATGTACACTCAAGTCGTCGCGTAAACCATGCGGGCCTGTTTAATTAGCAGTTTTCACCTGGGCCTTTTAAATCTAGTCTTCGCTATACTCTGCTATTAGCGGTGTTAAAGGAAACTGACCTGAAAAGATTAAAACTTCAACATCTTTGCCATTGACTAAGCAGTCTCCTATACCAGTGGTTTCAAAATTTCAGTCATTACATTACTGACCACATGACACGAATCACGAACCACCCATTTTAATATACGTACCTAAATATAGATATATAAAGATGTTAAAGTTATTTTGTGTATCTTTAAATAAAACCTCCAAAACAGAACACAGATAACTCCAACGATCACTCTATACTAATAATATCAAAAAGAGGAAAGAATCCTATTAATATTATAAATGTGAAAGTTTCTTTGTTTGGATGTTTGTACGTCATTCACGCCGAAACTACTGAACGGATTTTGATGAAATTTGGTATACAAATAGGGTGTTAGCTGACTTAGATAATAGGATACTTTTTATCCCACTAAACATTTCCCTAGAGTCCACGCGGGCGAAGCCGCTGGCGGAAGCTAGTAATTTATAAACTCAATAAGTCTGCATTGATTTTAAAATATCTTTCATCAATATACCTATCTAAAACTACCTTATCTGAAATTGCTATTTAAAGTCTTGTTGCGGCGTTGTTAAGTTACTTATTAGTTTATAATTTCAGGAAGTACCTCCCAGTCGGCTACCATGGCAGGTCCAGTTCGATAGTAATATCAGGCACCCCGATCAGGCGACCGTACGGACAAACGTTGCCAGTTGAAGGTTAGTTATTAATAGTGTACATACATATTTTCTCAAATTGTATATTGATATCACATGTTTATAAATGGATTTTAGCGTTAACATGCGTCCGTCCTCGACTGGAACAGTTGTTTTTCAAATATTACATGTTATATCTAGTTGTGTAGGTACCAACTGTATACGCTTGGTTCTCTTCCTTCATCAGTATATGACTCAGTGGCGGACTAACCCATTGGGGGTCCGGGGCGGCAACCACCCCCTCCCGCTACAGGCTGTACTTATTTGTCTACGGGGCCTCCAACCCGAATTTATAACATCAAGGGACTTTGCATCCATTTGGAGGCGTTCCGTCCCCTGCGGCCCACCCCTTAGTCCGCCCCTGGTATGACGTTATATTACATGCAAATGCTCTAGGTGAAAAAGCAATTTAACATTTTCTCAAGGTCCATCGATGAGTTTCGAGATTAGATAAGTATCCTATAAAAAGTTTTGCTGTGTAAAGATTTATATCATCAACATTGGTTTGAAATATTTCTCTGATTTCGATTCTCGCGTATCTCAATCGGTCCGCACCTCGTCAGGAGCAACCAGCAAAATCACTTGCATTGACTCAATGGTCCGTTAGACAGACCCCGGGCTTAGGTGACTGGCGCACTGGGCAAATGGTCTACCGGCGCCCTCTTTATTACTATAATGTAAAAGCAAATAATCTATGTTAAAAGCAAATAAACAAGAAAACACGTCTTTCATGCACAAAATGTAGACATTTATTTCAACATAACTCACACTTCCAGCAATGATAACAACTTAAAATTATATTTTTAAGGCAATTTGTTTCTCTCATTTATTTTTATTATCTCTTTTATTTTGCGCCCCCAAAAAATTGGCGCCATAGGCAAATGCCCAGTCTGCCCATTTATAGCTCGGGGCCTGCCGTTAATTTATCTAGCGACCACAGCATAAATCCTGATGTCTGTGGAAAGGACGCTTTCAAATCTGTATAAGAATTATTTATATCCATTATCAAACTGCATTTGAATCACAGCACCACATCGGATTACTACTAAATTATCAACAGAATAAAGACATAAAATCGACTAGAAAAATTGGCCTTTTTGTAGTAAGTAACTTGATGTGTTGTCACCTATACCAGGAGCGGATCCATTCTTCGGCCCGTGCCGCCTGATGGACTTCGAGTTGGAGATGGGTTGTTTCGTGGGCGGGCCGCCTACTGAGCTGGGCGAGCGAGTAACCGCTCAACAAGCTACCGACAGGATCTTCGGTTTTGTACTGATGAACGACTGGAGCGGTAAGTTCTATTCGAGAAAGTTTTGTCTACGCCCAAATGTCATATTTCTCGAGCGCACCCATACTTTAACTCACTCTCGACCTGTAAAAAATGACGTGAGATTGTCACGCGTCTGGTAATGACGTAATTCTGGTATCTGACGACCTTTAACGGTGATACGTGTCATTAAAATACAACCAATGTGACTGCAATGTACAGAAGGGTAAATTTCGGAGCCTGACAAATATCAAACAATCAGAATGATTTTAATCTCCGCCGAGTATGAGCGAAATGGACACCTAATGAATTGTATTTTACACCTTATGCTTATTTAACCAAAACTCATTATAAATTTTAATCGTAGGTACGTTCTGTCACCGTCAGGGTTGGTAGATTTAATCTGCGCAAACGAGGATTAATGATGATCTTACTGTCACTGTTATGTTCCGTCTATGTAGATGACCTTTGACTAAAAATAACCCTTTAAGCAAATTTAATTTCGTCCACCTTCATTATTCTAGACCTCACTTATATAAAACCAACTGTTTTTATATGAGTGAGGTCTAGAATAATTAGCCTATATATGCTCGTATGATGTAGCTTCCCGTGGATGAAAGAATTTTGATAGAATTAAATCGGTCCAGTAGTTTCGGAGTCTATCCTATGCAAACAAACAATCAAGTCTTTCCTCTTTATAATATTAGATATACTAAACAACTTTAGTCAGTTAACAAATTCAAATATTTTTTTATCTTATGAGAATCAGCTCGCCATCATTGAGTTTTGAATATGTAAATAGAAAAAGAAGAAATATGGATTATGGATATGACTCCTTTGGAAAATTCAATAAACAAAACATTCAAGAATATATAGTAAAATTTAAAAATATAATATTATTTGGAAACGAACCTCTTTGGAAATAATCTCTTCCTTTTTAAATCGATAGCAAACAAGCCATTTTTAGAGGTCAGTTAAAACTGAACTTGTTTACCTTTCTGTTTAGCTAGAGACATACAGAAATGGGAGTATGTACCCTTGGGGCCATTCACGGCCAAGAACTTGGGCACGTCGATATCACCGTGGATAGTGACGGTGGAAGCTCTGAGGCCCGCTATAGTTGACAACTACCCGCAAGATCCGCCACCTTTCTCTTACTTAAAACACGACGACAAGTTCAACTTTAATATCAAACTGGAAGTGGACCTTAAGTGTGAGTGTTTTAGTTCTATTTGTCTCTCTGATTAGCTATATAACAATTTATATGATACAATATTAAGAGTAGAGTCAAATAAATATCAAACAGGAAATCGAACTCGAAATTTCCAAATTGACTTCATCTATGTATGTCTTGTGTCGCCATATCTGGAGGATGTCCTTCTCGTCTGTTACAACGATTTTGCGTTTTAATATATTTAATTTTTTATTTAATTAAAACCAATGCTTGTTTTTCCAATTTGTTTCTTTTTCCTTTTATCTGCATTTCACTTATGATTTCCTACAAATTATGTTAATGATTATTATTAATATTTAAGGCCGATCATAGGATGGGTGACCAAAAATTTGCTATCTCGATCTATTCGATTTCATCTATATGGAAGGTCTACGCCCCAGCGATTTGCATATTAATAAACTGGCGATGGTGATTCTAAATATTACAATTGTTCCCATATTTTATAGCGGGCAAATCTCCAGCGGTGACGACGATATGTCGGTCCAACTACAGGTTCCTGTACTGGACCGTTAAACAACAGCTCGCGCAACAGACCATCACCGGGTGTAACATTAGGCCCGGGGACCTGCTCGGGTCAGGCACCATCAGTGGAGACGTGAGTGAAGTTAGGATGACGTGACGGCGTCGCTGATCACAACGTGTCGTTATATTAGAACGTATGCAAAGCTACCTCATTTGACTTCGGATGGGAAAAATATTTTGGACAAAACAGTAGGGCCACCGGCCTCGCTTAAGCCTGTCGTTTTCAGGAGCGGGGTCAGAGCTCTAGTTTAAGGCTTAGGTTAATTTCTCCTGCGTTATCAAAAAAGGGTTGCCAACTATACTCTATAATAGAGTACTGTCCTTTAGATCTGAGATATACTCTGTATTTTATAACACTAAGCATCACTTTAAAATAAATAAATAAATAATACTGTTTTAAAAGTCTCAACTCTTTATTTATATTCTTTTCAAATCAGAAATGTAGTTATTTCTGATTTTTCTAATAAAAACTAGCAACTCTATAAAATAGTGACAACACAAAACATCAACTACTTATGTATTTTGATTTTGTCTAATATTTATTTATTCCCCTTTCAGACTCCCGACTCATATGGTAGCATGCTAGAGTTGGCGTGGAGAGGCACAAAACCCATCCGTTTAGTCGACGGTGAAGAGAGGAAGTTCATACAAGATGGCGACACTATCACGCTGCGTGGATACGCCGCTGGACTAGATGGCGTTAGAATCGGTTTCGGAAAATGCGAAGGAACGTTGCTGCCTGCAACGCCTTTTGAATAATTAGCACCTAAATAATAGTAATGCCTTTGATGTTTTTATTAAAGCGAGAACCTGTCCATTTTCCTAAGACTTATATTATGTTAAAAAAAGAAAAATATATATGAAAAATGTGAGTTTAACAATAAATTTATAACAGTTTACTGCAATGGGTATTTTTAATGTTTGGATATTATTATGTGATGACGATACTCTTATCGTTTTCCACTATCTCTTAATTTACAGTCAGTGGCGTAGCAAGCCTTGGCGGGGCCCCGTTTAAAATTTGTTTGGGGGCCCTTATGAAGGGTACAGATTTCTCACAAAAAGAAAATAAATGTTTGAATATGGTATGTACATCGATTATTCTGAGATTCCCCCGTTGAAGTAAATTATTTTAATGGAGAAATCACGGAATCCGCGAAAACCGATGTATGGTGTTGTCAATTTTGAAACGAATGCTTTACTTGTTTTTTTTTTACTTTTGTCGTTTCTGAAATAAAAAGAAATTTGGGAAGTTTTTATTAGTTTTTGCTAACGCATGTTGGGTGCCGTAGCAGATACGGCAGTAGCGACGTCCCTGTTTACAGTGTCACTAATGATATACTATAACTTGCTATTTGTTATTTGCTATAAATAGTGATCTATAAAATAAGAGATATTGTAAATTAAGAGATATTGAAAGATCTAAACTAGATATCTAGGTAGCAGGCACACTAGATATATGATTCCCATTAGTTTGAAATACATGTCATAAAATTTTTACTAATTAGTGACTTCTATACTACGAACTTTTATCACTTCAATAGAATTCGAGATATTTCTGATTACTGATGTGCCTGCTAACTTAAACTTCAAATTTTGGTTCTGACGTAACAAAAGTAAATGAGGAAGTATTTAAAAAATCATTAGTTCCCGAAATCAAACTAGATGTCGTTACGGTACGTTCTTGATTTCTCCATGACAATCCTTCCGGTTTTCTTTTATGTTTTAAAGTAAATTAGTTTTCTAAATTAAATAAACAACTCATATTCTATTTGTACTTTTTCGTATTTCTATTGATATCGAGGTTTCGAACTTTCCAGATTGATCTTTGCAGGAAACGATTGGCCCAGAGATAGTCATCTCCGCTCCTTTTACTAATATATTAAAAAACTGAAAATTGCAAAGTTCGAGACTTACAAATCAATACAAATACGAAAAAGTACAAAAAGAATATGAGTTGTTTATTGAGTTTTGAAAACATGAAAGAAAACTGAAAGTGTTGTCATGGAGAAATCAAGAAAGTACTGTAGTGACATCTAGTTTGATTTCAGGAACTAATGTTTCTTTTTTAAATACTTCCTTATTGATGATTCAATCCCTCTTCAATCCATATTCAATCTTAACGAACTCGCTCTAGGCTTAGATTATGCTCTTTGATCGTGCATGTTGTTTATGTCAAATCGTAATGTCATTTCATTTTGTGAGCTTTGGTTGGTGATTTTCCATATTTTCCATTGTCTGTTTAATTTCTTTTGTCTCAAGAATAAATAGAATCGATTAAGTTGTTACCAAAGTCACATATAAAACGTTATTTTTTTACGTAATCTCATATAGGGTAAGGAAATAGTACATTTGTACACGCGGATTCACGCATCGTTCCCCACAATGGAAAACCTGGACAGCAACAATAAAAATGTGTCGCTTAGTTTAATATCGCAGTATGGTACATCAGATTCTGATTCGGATGATACAGAGAGCCAGTCCAATACCGGGAATGAAGATTCTGACACCGCGGAGCTCAGTGAAATGGTATTGAAGAACAACATCATTAATGCATGTGCACATGGACCTCGGTCGCAGCCGAGCGACCGGGAAGACATTTCCACAAGGCATATGATAATAGACAATTGTGATAGTGGTGTGTTGGAGTATGAGGTGACTGAGTATAGGGACGTGGACAGTGACTCGGACTCTAGTGACTCCAGTGACAGTGATATTGACTCTGTCAAGGACATAGAAGAGATCTCTAGTGGGTCAGTTTGTATAAGATTTAAAAAGCTTTCGTTTTAGGCTTCTTTGTAAGGAGTATTTTGCAGTTTGCTGTGTAATAGTTTTTGACGAAACAAAGATGATTTGTAAACCATCATTATAACACCAATTCTTTCTTATCTTTTAGTGAGGAAGAGAATGCTCGAGTAGAAAAACAAGAAACTCCAAGAGTTCATGGTGAACTGGGTCTTGATGACTTGCCACCTATTGAAGACCTAGCAATCAGTCTGCCTGCACAAGATACTACAAAAATAGGAACAATTGCTAGTATTGTTGATAGGCTAGGTATTGTAATATTGTTTTGTTTGCAGTTTCTTAATGTGCTTTCACAAGTATGAGAATATATTGTGAAATAGCTAATAACATAAATAAATAACAGTTAAAAGTGCTAAAATTTATGCAATTCATTAATTTTAAGTGCATCTTATGACAGGTTGATTTTTCATTTTGCAGTTATAGTCCGAGCCTTGCCCGAAACACCTGCAGTAGATTTAGACAGTGTCCTCTTCCTTGAAAATGGAGCAAAAGCATTAGGAAAAGTATTTGATGTGTTTGGCCAAGTAAGTTCACTGATTGTATGTGAGAATAATTATGTATTTTTAGTAAATAGAGTATTAGTCACCAGCAATAACTTTGTGTGCAGTTTAATATTTCAGATTAAACTTTCTTAGACCATAAATATACAAAATATGAAAGTATGATCGCCAGTACTATCTTGTATTTTTTAAATGACTCATTATCAATTACTTTCAGTGATGGTACATTTTCTTTGATGCAAACCTAGGTGAATGAACACAAATGAATTGTTGATGAACTGATTAAGAAGTTTTACATATTGGCGTTTTGTCACACCTTCATACAACTATTTTATCTGTGAAGTATTTGATGCTTCAACTTCAACTTTCACAGTATGAATCGACAAACAGGGGAATTAACAATTTATTATATACTTTACTGAACACAATTAATTTGATTGTGTTCAGTTAAGTATATAATAAATTGTTAATTAATGTTATCTTAATGCAAAATGCTTAAAAAACCATTTTGGCCCTGACACTCTGAGATGGGACTCAAACCCTTTCGCAATCTGGGCGACTGCTCTAACATTGATGAAAGTACACTAGTAGTGAAAAAGTAATAAAGTGAATCAAAAAATTATATTTACAACTAATTTTCTTATTAATTTAATGTTGAAATATTTGTAAAAATATTTCTTACAATTGTTTGGGTGGATTGTCTGAAAGAAAATATGCTCTATAGTAGCGAAAAAGTAACAAGTACTTGAAAAATTCATCAGTCCTGCACGCGTAACATGACGAACGCGAGAATGTTTTGTCTACACTCAATGTCACTTTTCTCGGGTGCGCCCATATGATATCTCACTCTCGACCTGAGAAACTGACAAATGAGTGTAGACAAAGCGTTTCTCGAGTTTGTCATGCTATGCGTGCTGTTAGGTTCTGGGTAGTTCAGTGGTTGTTAGAGCAATCACCTGGATGTTGAAAGGTCATGGGTTTGAGTCCCATTTCAGAGTGCCAGGGGCATAGAGGATTTTTAAGCATTATTCATTAAGAATAATAGTAATGTTTTTCTTTTTCAGGTAACAGAACCCCACTATTGTGTAAGATTTAACTCACAAGACCATGTGAAAGAGCGAGGTGTACGACCAGGAATGGATGTTTATATTGCACCAAGGAATGAGCAGCACACAAACTACGTGTTTTTAAGTGAACTTATGAAGTATGTCTTTCGAAAATAAGTTTTTTAAATTAATTTATTTTACTGCATATTAGTAAGTATTTAATATTTTAACAAGCATAATATATTTAAAAACTAGAACATCACATCACCATGCTTTGTTACAAAGATCTATTAGACTCACGTTGCAGTTAGTGTAGGTACAGAAGTCAGTTTTCAAGAAGTATAAATGAAGTAATTTTAATATATTTGTGGTTTTACAGAGTCAAAGGATCTGATGCATCATGGCTGAACGATGTGGAACCTCCACCCTCGCAGGTCGATTATTCAGATGATGAAGAAGAAAAAAGAGCTAAGAAAGCAAACAGAGAACAACGCCAGAACAGACATGAGGACGAGGCCAATGGTGAAACGTCAAAGAGTCGCAAGCCGCCAGATGTCCGACGAAACCAAAGACCATCAGAATCAAGCAGTAGATTCGGTAGTGGCCCGAGCAGGGGACGCAATCCTTTCTCGGCTGGTTCTAGAAGGAACAACCCTAATTCGTTTCCGAGGTGCATGAGGCCTTGGCTCGGTAACATGGATATGAGAAGTCTGCATAATGTCGATCAAAGAGGGCCTTCAGATTTTCGCTCAGGTCCCTTCAGTGCCCCGCCTGTGTTTAATGGCCCGCCGATGTTCCCACCACCGTTCAATCCGAACGCAGCGCCATTTAACTCTACGACGCCTCCACCCTTCATGCGCGCGCCGCCATTCCAATTCGGTGATAACCCTCGAATGCACACTCCCGTCGTCCCGCCCTTCAGACACAACGTCCCCGTGTTTGGCACAAATTTCTGCAACATGCCTGGACCTCAACCCCAATGGGTCAACAACGGCCCCCCTCCGCCGCCGGGGACTTAAACGCACAGAATATGTCTTTAAAATTTATCTTATAATGTTTAGTCAATAATTAGTGTTTAATTATGCTAACAATACTGAAGTGTTGTCATCCAAAAATAAATTTATATTTATATGAAATAAATAATTCTTGTGGTATTTATAGTTTTTTTTTATCGTGTTCCATGAAATAAAATTTGGATTTGGTTTGATAAATTTCATCTACAGCGTGTTTGGTAATACCTGTATAATCCCGAATATGGCACATACGGAATGATGAATAGAACCCAGAAAAATGATCACTAAGTCTGAAACCCAGCACATGACCTAGATATTTAGCTTTTTTTCTTCGAAGTAAAACTGTACGCTGACGACCCTAAAACAGCTGTTGTGTTGTATTTGGTCATCGATTCCATGTGCCGAACTAGTTTAAAAAAATAACAGAAGTTAAATAAATCTAAAGATAAATGCCTAGAAAATTTATTATTTCAAAACAAAGAAAAAGTTAGTAGTAAATGACTTTTAACCATAAAAGTACACCAATCTTGTGATTACCGGTGTTTCAAAAACTATTATTAAGAAAACTTCTCTAATAATACAGTCAAAATAAAAAGAAATTGCAAATACTTTGATTGAAGTTAGATATCTGCACTATTGCTCACATTAGTCTATGCAAGAACGAGCGACAGAGAAATATAATCGACGACGATGTGTATTGAAAAACTCGGGCTTCTGATGTGTCAGTAAGGTTCTGTAGATTAATTGCTTTGAAGTTTTGTTATTTTTTTCATAAAGCAGTGTTATTTTCACGAAACAATAACATACGGACTTATACAATGATATTAATAATCTATAAATATCTCGCTTATTCTTAGTTTAAATGATAATTAAATAAAGGTTAAATAAAAGTTGTAATGGAAAGGTCTAATAATAAATAATATTTCTTTTCTTTTCTAATTTAATCAATAATTTTTATGCCTTATAATTTTGTTAATGACTTGGTCTTAAATTAGGTAAAAAGTGTAAATAAAATTGTAATAATAAGTAAACAGCCTAATTATCAATTTCGTCAATAAAAAAAAATAGTATAATAAGTTTCATTGAAATTTCATTGTTTAATTAAATAATAAAATAACGATTTTTTGTTAGGTAGGTTACCTAACACAGAATTTGATGACGCGGAACCCTAAATCGGTGCACTTTTGATTTAGGTACTTACATTGGTGTTCGAGTTGTAATAATTACCTATGTAGTTTTGGTCATCGCTTCAGTCGCGTCGGAGACCTTCATCGGTGTAGGTACTTGTGAGTTTTCAGAATTTAGAAGGTCAACTTACGTTTTCGTTCTTTCGGGACTTTTGGTTTGTTTTTCATACTCGTTCTGTTTACCTGTGTGTTGTGTTTGTGTGCGGTCAGTGCAATGAGTTCGTACTCAAATGCCTAATATTACAAGATGATATTGTGTGTTGGTGCTTGTGACGGTAATCTTGCTGCGGCTCGGCGGCTTTATGACGAGCGCCACGTATCAGGAAGATCTGAAAACCCTCGATGTCTTCCTTCTTAACAGTGCTTCGCGGCACTTGTGAATCGGTTACATACAACTGGTTCATTCCATAGTATGATACAGGAAGGCCGGCCGAACACCTATTCCATCGAGAGAGGATATGATTTTACGTCGAGAGTAACACGGTCTGTGTCGAATCGAATCGAGATGTGTGTTTTATGCGGTGGCCGGCATATCGAGACCTTGGACTGATCAAGTGGAGGTGAAGTGTAGGTAATGTAGACAAGTGAGAGCTGAGAGAGTGATTAGAACGCTGCCTCTAGGTATGTACCTGTTTAATCTTAAATTGTTTTAATTACAAGTAAACTCATACGCAGTCAAGTGCGTGCGTCGGCGAAATCAAAGTGTATTCTAGGAAACGAGAGAGAGTGAGACGTAATGTGTGTGAGAGAGAGAGAGAGAGAGAGAGTGAGTACGCTGGGACGGCACGTGTAAGCTTTCAGGGTTGTAGAATATTAATTGAAAACAAATTGTTCAAATATTTGTATGAAAATCTCAATTTACGTGAAATCGTTTTTTGACATATTAATTATGTTCTTTGTGCTAAGTTGTATGGCCATGTTTCGGTATTATACATGTATTACCAAACACGCTGTATACATACAATACATCAGCAACTTAACGTGTAGTACTGCATAGTTCGGATTACTGCGGTAATTTGCTAACTGATATATATTTGAATCGAATATATATTTTTTTATTTACAGAGTATAATTTTATACAGTAATAAAGCATTGCTGCATGTTTGAATGTAAAAGCGAGGAAATCTATTTCCAAAAGTTTCTTATGCTCGTGCTGCCACCTACGTCGAGCTATGCGTGATATTCTTCACTCTAATATCAACCGGCATTCATTTAAGAGAAAATTCGTTTTATTCGCAAACACTAGATTCTGGCGAAATCCACAAGGGCAACGCCATTAATTAAAAAGAAGAAGAAGAATCTTCGACTGTCAAAACTGTCTGTTTTAACTTGATGACAAGTAGATCAAGGATATATTGAATTATAATATAACTACCGTTCAAGACGGAACAAGTCCATATTAAAAAAAAAACTACCGTTCAGTCTCTTGAGTCACGTGTCTCTCACTACGGGATGTTGGCAAAATTTCCGTGTATAACGGAACATGTCCATATTAGAAAAAAAAATCTTTCATTCATATAATTTTACATGTAGAAAATTATTTTTTCACTTGACAAAATTTCCGTGTATAACGGAACATGTCCATATTAGAAAAAAAAATCTTTCATTCATATCATTTTACATGTAGAAAATTATTTTTTCACTTGACATTGGCAGAATTGTGCGAAATGCGCAGATAATAAAATAAAAGAAGAAGGAAATCAAAGTCTGATAAAAATTTTGTGATTTCTTTATTAAATATTTCATTGTTAGAAATAAACTAACGATCGAATTTCAAATGTTAAAATAATAAAAAAGTTTATAATAATAAAGATTATATCTAAAAAATACTGCTCTTGGACTATGCAGAACGAAACACTATAATTATTTCTGCTGCCCTTAAATTGACATACCGTCAACGAAAACTGGATAAAATAATAAAAATTTTGCACTCACATGATCACAACGTAAAATGAATATACATTTCACAATTCAGGAATATTATTATATCTTTTGACATAAAAACTAAAAACATTTTTTATCGCCAAAATATAATGCGTAGACTTAACTATCCGACAATACAAATGATTAAGAAAACAATATAATACATAGATGCTTAAAATGTTACATAGAAACAGTCTTAAACCTACGCATCGGGTATACCTTTATTTATTTCAGGCTATCAAACTTTCGATTTAAGATTGTTTCCATATCGAAACGGTATCTGATAAATTAGTACACTTGTGTATGATTAAGATCAAAAAAGTAGAAAAAAAAATGTATGTAGGTATAGGTATTATGTTGATCAGTGGGCAGTTTTGAAAGTTTCAATAATAGCGAAAAAACCAAACAGAAAATTAAATATAAATGCAGTCGTTTATTAACCATATTCATTCGCTCAAACAACCCGAAATAAATAAATCTTACAATAATTTCAAATAAGAGAAACCATGGGAGCGACGCGTCGACATCGCAGTGGGTAGGGACAAAATAACTATAAAATAATATTTAAAAAATTACGTTATTGTGATGATAACAACATACTACGATTAAATGGAAGCATTCAATAATTATGTTACAAGACTATTTGTTATTGTAACGAATCACACAGTTCATCATCAACGTGGACGATATTCTAGTGGGCGATGGGGGGAGGGGAGGGGAGGGGGGGAGGACCCCTGTAGGGCGAATGTCGACGCGTCAACCGCTGCTTTGAAACGAGAAACTTAACGAGAACATAATCAAGTAACGCGACACGCGTATCACTATAACTACCGGCATACATGTTCACTACGTTATATATGAGAGTAACTGTATCGTGTATAATCAACTTAGTATACTATTCATTATAAAAATACAGATTCCTATATTAAATAATCGTCAAGAAGCTTAGCTTGCCGTCTGAGACTCATGACCGATTGCCTCTGTGGGCTACCTTAACGACACAACTATAAGCGATCGAACAGAACAAATAACATAGTACACGGTTCCGAGCAGTCTTCAATTAAAAACGTGACAAACAATATATGTTTAAAACTTAAAATGATGCATTATAAACGATTCGAAATCATATCACTAATAGGTGAAACACTAATAATTACTAAAATTTGATCGACATTAAAAAATAAAATAGGTATACCTTAAAATCTAAATGATTAAAAGAGAAATAAATTTAAGTCATAGCTACTACTATATTGGATTATATTTTGTATCGATTACAAGTTAGGAACTATGCTACTGTACAGGTTGATAAGGAAAATAATAATAATAATCTTAAACGTCGGTATTTCGTATAATACTTTCAAGACGTACAACTCTTTTATATATGAAGAATTAATCCACATTTAAAAAACAACAATAGTCATGGGATCGATTCTGGTACATATTGTGATTTTATAGGTAAAGAAAATATTAAGGAACTAAAATGGCTTCTCTATAAAAAATATAATTAAAAATTATCGGCCGCCGCCGCGGTCTGTCTCACAGAGTCGACGCGCGGCCATTATTACAGCTGTCAAACCTTATGGGGTTTATAAGATGTGTTGTGTATAATATTACATGTATTTAAATATACATATATGTATAATATATGAGATATTAAACTACGATACGTTAATCATTGCTTTTTACGGGCAAAACGATTAGAGAAATATATGTTAGTACGAGTACACATACTATTATGACCATACAATTATATTTTATTCTGCTATAAATAAGTAGCTTACGTCGTATCACTTGTTCGTGTGGTGTTGCCGAGTTTGTAATATTTAGAATATTAAGTTTTTATCTAAGACACTACAATCTACGATCTAGTATTCACAGAGATTGATACAAGAACATGGAAAAGGCGAAATAGCGTGTACTTAAACTACACAAAGACTGTCGCACATACTTACTATAAAAATAATTTGAACTTAACGTAATAGACAGCCAATCAGATGCTAATTATACGGCGGTTACCGAGCGACAGCGGGCGGCTTCTAATAGCAACGGGTCAGATCAACGAACGCCCGCTTTTAAAAACGCCCGGTACGAAATCAAAGGCAACTATGTCACAGTGCACATTTGATTATAAATATTGTATACCTAAATAGTTCGACGCCGAACGCCGTAAATACGCTGCCTCTATTAAACGCTTCTGCCCACCGAACGCGTATAGGGGGCGCTGTTAGAATGTCAGCACATGCAACTTGAAACACACTAACAATATGACACATCAAATTATGCAAGTCTCGCACCAAGTTTACTCTGAAGCGCTGCTGAAGTCACGCATTCGGTGTACAAGAAACCTTTAGGCTACGCGCACACTAGTCACTTTTTGTCTCCTGTCACCTTGATTGAGAATCCTTGCGACGACCCGCGCACTTTAACATGTGACAATAAGTTTATTTTCATAGAAAAGACATAAACAATAAGTGACTATGACAAAAAATAAAAAATCACCAGTGCACGCACATCCTTATATATTTAAAATCCTATAAGTCTATGGCATACAATGTTCTACGTGAAAATCGAATGGATAACTCTATAGATTATATCAACATCGATAAGATCTCAGAGGGAAAATATTTAAACACTATGTGCCTTCTACTCTCAGAATGGTAAAAGAAGATTTAAAAAAAGTTATACATCTCAATATTCAATAGACAAGTATATATTTTTTTGTGATGCAATTTGTCCTAATTATCTTAAGTATTATAATTCAACATAGTTTTCTGTACTGCGTCGAGATCATTTGGCAGATAAATCAGCCCCGCGGGCTTCCACGCATCATGAACGACACAAATAATTAACACATAGAACATTGCCGTAAATTGTGACATCAATTTGTTCCGACATAAAATTGTAAAACACTGAGTATCACGGTTAAACATGTAAAGCTTATGGCGCACGGTACACAAGTATCCCGTTACAATAAATTACATTTCACCACCAATCTAAATGCATCAATATATTCATTTCGACATACGTTCGACGGAGACTTGTCGAACGCTTAATTAAAGCGATGTTGCGAATCATTGTAGTAGCATACATCTCATATATCATGTCGATTAGGAAGACATTCTAACACCCAAATAGTACACCGACACACATACAAGGCCATTTTCATAGAAACTGTATACTTTTTATTTTTCATTTAAAATAGAAAAAACACGCAGATTTGCCGCGGTTTTCTGAAAGCACAGTGAATGCTACCACAATAATATATGCGTCACGTGGGTGTTGCCCGCCAATGTCTACCCCCCTATCGCGAAAGCCTAATCGTCTCCCGCGCATCATGAATAAAAATTTAATTAAAACTAATCGATTGTCAAATGCCACTAAATAAAAACACACTGGGTACATAATTGATGTGTTCGTTTTCTTTATTCATCTTTCCGATTCCATTAAAAAGGTAAATTTCGTTAAGTCAACAGACGCGGGAGTGTCAGTTCCATCCGAAAAACAAAACGGACCGACGAACGGTCTAATCTCGAATCAGCACGGGGTAGACAATGACCCAATCGTATTAGGTGTTCTCGACTGGTCTGATCGTGCAATCGCCCACCGTCGTGATGGGCGTTATCGTGACCGAACTGGGCGTGGACGTGGCCGGCTGGGGCTGCTCGGGCTGTTCCAGCTTCTCCTCCTTCTCCTCGTTGGTGGGTGGCAGCTTCACTATCTGACAGTCGCCGACGGTCATTATCTGCGTCTCCATGGCGACGGGCGGCACGTTCTCCTCCGGCTCCACTTTAGTACTGTCGTCGTCTTCCGACGAGGAATCGGACACGTCAATGGTTCGGTCGTGAGACGCCTCTGACGTCATAGTCTGGTCCGCGTCCACGTTCCTGTCGGGGTCGACGCTGGTCACGCCGTAGTTGTACGAGAGCGGATTGTATATCATCTCTGTCAGATAGGAGAAATCGCCGAAGGGCAGGTTCGTAGCGTTGTAGTTCTCGTTGGGGCGGCCGTCTGAAATCGTGTTGTTTTGTATTGAAACGTGGCGTGTATTTAGTGTCATTAAAATGGGTCCGAATCGAGACTAGTAGTTATAAAAGATTAATTTCTTAATCGTTTCATGAATAATTTGAAACATGGAATAAATTACTCCAATTCGCATTGGGCTAACATAGAGGGTCGAGGCCTATCCTCTTTAACCATATATTTGGAAGATCGGCTTAAAAGGGCTGATGATGATGAAATATTTTAATCGGGGATTCGTAAGTAGTGTTTTCACTACAAATAAAAACCTTTAAACCACTTAATGAAATGCAAAATATTTTAGTATCTAACTAATAATGATAAATTACTTAGATAAATAACATATTATTATTTTTAAATACATAGTTTTTAATAGTTAGTAACGGCAAAGCAGGCAAGTTAGTAACATACCAAGTAACTATGTTAGAAAATATATAATATACCAAATGTCATTTGTATTTTTCGACCCGTTTTGCGACGTGCTTCATACCTTAACTAGGGTGCGATCTAACTACTAGTTTAGTATCAGTAAGTAAATAACGGTATTTGGAACCAACAATCGTTAAATTTTAATAGGTAGTCACAAACGCATGCTATCATCTTCATTTTGCCAATGGAAAATTAAAGAAATGTTGTAAAGAGCCTCGGATATATCAATTATTTGTGACTACATAATTAATATCAGTGCAAGGATTTCCAAAATTTGGACCGGTCATGCCAATCATGTGGAGGGTACTAACAAATGAGGTTCATGTCTGCGTGTAGGCCGAACTGCAACGGTATTGACAAGTCCATACCTAGAGGACATACTGTGGTTAGCAAAGAAACGGCAGAGGGACTCATTCTCTTTAATTCTTTATTTTATAATACATAAAGTTTTTATTATATTGAGTTGCAAATTAAAAATATTGGATTTAAAATTAATAACAACTCAAAATTTTATAAAAACAATTTGAAAACTAAAGTTATATGAAGAACAAAAGAGAATAGGATCCTGCGAGGCGATGAAGCGAACAAAAAAAAACCACACGCAAATAGTGAAAAAGAAAAACTAAAATAAAATACACAAGTAAACTAAATAACCAAATACACTCAATTTACGGTGTATGGAGAAATAGGGGAATGAAATCGCTCCCATTGTAAGTGAATTGTAATGTAGAATTTACATGAATATAATATCTTAACACAGAATTTTATAAACCTTATTTCTTGTTATATGGTCGATAGCAAATTATATTTTGTTTGTAATATCAATTTAGTTAAGCCCAGATTTATTTTGCATGTGAATAATGTATAAAGGCTCATTTACACCATGCAAGTTTCTTGCAACTGGTATATGTAACAAAGCATTAATGAACATAGCATTTTTGCTATGGATAAGAAACGCTAAATTCAACAAGATCCGTCTAACATAAATGATTCCCAATGTCCTATAAATATGAGTGATTTTAGAATCTTTCTGTAAATATTATAATTTTAGTAGTAGGTAGAGGCCATAATATCGTTCCTGTACGAAGGTAGCTATTTTGTTGTTGTACATAAATTTTACGTTATTACCAAACATTCATACAGGGTTATTTGAAAGACACCGGTGATCTCGCAGATCTTGAATAGTCGGCATAACAAATATATAGACGGTACAATAAAAAATTGTAAGTTCAAAGGGAGTTATAGTCAAACTCGTAGAATAGCATTTTGGCTAATGCTGCGAGGTTCCTGGCGTTTCACAGATAACCCTGTATATTTATGTAAGGGTGTATATGTACGAGTAGATAGATGAGTGTGACAATGAGACAGCACTGACCAGGCTTGGGCATGAAGTAGTTCTTGGGCGGGCGGCCGCGCTTCCGCTTGAGCAGCAGCTGCTGCGGCGACGCGGCCAGATGCGCGCCCCCGCCCCCCGCGCCCGCGCCGCCCCCGCCCCCGCCCAGCACGGTGCCACCCGTCAGCACGCAACCCTCCATATCTGTCCACATCACCCGCCCGTCAGTATACGACAATATACGAAACTAGGGCTATCACAACGGAAATCATACCGCAGCCGCCAAGAGAGGATTACATAAGAGATTTTTTCCCACATATATTCACTGGACCAAGTATCGAAGCCGGGAAATAAATGATTACAAGTTTCGGTCTGGAGTTTCGATAATGATAAGTGGATTTATCATTATCGAGACTCCAGAGCATTACAATTTAATTATAAATAAGGACAATGGCACTATGTACAAATTCCTGAGAATCTTAAACATGTATACATTATCTGATATATTCAAAACTTCTCCATTCCACCGGGTCGTCGTCGAGACTCAGTACCACAATATATCCTAACATATGTATATATCCTAACGACAAACTTACTTATACGTATCTTAGGCGGCCGCCCCCGTTTCCTCGGTACCAGTGGTACAATACGCGGCGGATGCTTCCTGGGGCGGCCGCGGGGCCTGCGCGCGGGAAGGGGGACCAATAGATCTTGCAGCACCCCCTTGGGTTCTTGGCTGACGTCACACGCCAGCGTGACGTCACCCGCCAGCGTGACGTCAGCCACCATCGTGACGTCACTCACCGGCTTGACGTCATCCGCCGGCGTGACGTCATCGACTGTGGAGGACCACTCAATATCACCTAGCGAAGTCTCACGCGTCGGTATCTGGCTCGCTGCTCATGCTAGATGCGCTTTACAAATTAAGTCGGAGGGATTCTATACGAAATCTGGCGGCTGTGGAAGTATTTTTTCCTAACACGATTTAAATGATAGTACTCACTTATACGATACAAGTTTGTCGGCACAAATTCAAGAAAACTAAACGGTACTTACGCAAACTTGGAGTTACACCACATCATCTCTACGATGCACAGAAGACAACCAATCTGCAATTACTCACATTTCTCATTCCTAGTTATACTGGATCGACCTTTGACGCGACAAATAAATGAACCAAACAAACTTACCTCTATCAAACGATCACAACACTTTAAAGTGAGCCATTGACCGGCGAGATACACAAGGCCACTTACCGTAGACACAGTATCTGTGTAGCTTGTGTAAACAGTATAATCCCCGTAAATTGCTAATGCACATGGCCGCCATTTTGATGACGTAATTGCGTTAAAAATCGTAAACAATGAACAAATAAACACTGCTTGATGAGTACACTTATTGAGTTTCGATTGGTATTTTCCAAGTTTTGTTGTTACTTGTTGTGGTTGACTAAAATAGCAACTGCTATTTTGATTTTCACAATAAGTAAAGATAATTTCACTAATAATAAATATATTTAATTTCTCTCATTAAGTTACTACTTTCCGTTATATTTAAAAAAATGTCCTTCCCGTTTGTTATAATGTTGTTACAAAGTAAATGAATATTTTTTTATTTTCGATATAACTCATTATTTAAATATAAATTGATTCTTTTGCAAAAATCCATACAATCAATTGACAAATTTATTATTTTATTAAAATAATATAGCAATATTCTAGAGACTATCCATAAATATTTCAATAATTAATTCATCTCTTCACTACATAGTATAAAATCCCTATGTATGCTTAAATCTTTAAAACTACGCAACGGATTTTGATGCAGTTTGTTTCATAGATAGGGTGATTCAAAAGGAAGATTTTAATGTATAATACAAGACCACGCGGGCTAAGAAGCTGGCGGAACGCTAGTATTCAAATGACGTCACGCGGGTGTAATTCAGACAAGGCCGCAGCGCATCAGCAATGAACGGGACTTACGACAACATGTCGATACGAACACACTCACCGAGCGACGTCTTGGGCGGGCGTCCTCGCTTCTTCTTGATCTTGGGCGTGAGCGGGAGCGGGGTCTTGCGCGGCCTCCCGCGCCCGCGCCGCGGCGGGTTGTCCAGCAGGTCGCCCGGGTGGAGCTCGTTCCTCACTGGGTCCAAGCCGGAGTTCAGTAGCACCGGGCCTCTGTTAGTATATAGATAGATAAATTCTTTATTAGCATCGTGAATACATAAAATTTTACAAAATATTCCATAAATTATTAAGAAACAGAAATAATTAATAGTAGAGAACAAGATATAACTTAAACAGTATGTGTACCGCAGCGATGCAAATGGGCGAAAACTCAGTGAGTATTTACTTAAAGAGCAAAGCACTGATTTTCAGTTTTTACCCTAATTACAATTGGTCGCATTGTAAATATAAAAAAAAATTCAAGAATTCACAAAGAAATTGATAATAGAACTACAATACTAACCAGACACTACAATAATACTAATAAATACTTACTAACTAAAATATGTAATAAACGTATAAGATATATAGATTAATAAAATAAATAAATAGATAGTAATACCTATTATTAATTCGGTTCATTTGTCAAGATCATTCAGAGTCACTACCACCATCAAGCGACGGGAACTTGAACCGGGAATTAGACGTCACACGTTGTTCATGTCGTGAACTAACGTAATTAACTTTAAGTGATTAAGTATATGCACGAGCGGCTCTGTGTCGTTAAACAACTTTCGCGTGGGTCGATCGCGGGATGGGTGATAAAAAAATTATTGTCTCTAGCTACTTCGTGCTTCGGATGAACGTTTAGCCATTGGTCCCGGCTGCATTTGCAGTCGTTAATACCCTCAGATCCGCATTGGGTCAGCGTGGCGAGCCATGGCCCTTAACAATCTCTTAAAGAGGATCCTTAACAAACCGTAGGAAGGCGTATAAAGGCTGATGGTTAAGTACGTGTAAACATACAAATAAATAATAAGTAAAAATTTAGGTAACTTATTAATCTTATTATGAACTCAATTGAATTTATCAATAATTATCAATAATCTACCTACACTCATGGTATACAGAGAGAGTATTAGCTGACTTAGATAATAGGATCCCACTAAACATTCCCCTAGGGACCACGTATGTATTTTAAGTTTTCATTAAAAATTATAAATGTTGCAAACTTTTCGTCAAAATTATCCCCTTTTTGAAAATTTCACTTAATATTTTTATATGAGCGCAGTGGTGCAATTCTTTCATTTTTATGTAAATTTTGTGTTTTAGTGCATTTTATCATAGCTTTAAATTAGAAAGTTAAGCAGGTAAACCGTTGCTATAGGAAATGCAAAAATGGTGATTTTTGGGGAACTGAACTTTTTTTACGGTGGCCAGGACAGAGTTTAGTAACAATGTAACCCTTAGTAACGACTTCTGACACAACGAATGTACCACAACACCTTGACCAGAGACAATATTGAGCAGTTGATTTTTTTGATTGACCAACCCAGGAATCACACCAGGACCAATCAAAAATCTGTGTTTTCAAATGCCGACAGCTTCAATGGGACATGTGAATCACTCACAGACTTCACTAACATATCCTTTTGAATTTAATAGAACTAGTGATCGCCCAGTGGTCGAAATTCGACCACAATAAATTTCAATTAGAAATTATTTAACATAATTTATATAATGAAAATTCTTTGATTAAATTACTGAAATGTCGAAGAGAAAAAGATTTGTTTACCCTACACAATAAACAATACTCGCAATTTTCGTAAAAAGGGGTTCGAAGTTTTTGCTTCACATATTAATATATAGATATGGGAGAGTGGGCCATACGACTCATAACGCGGAGCCAGTGCGGATCAATGTGAAAGGTGTTAACAGCTGCAGATGCAGCAGTTACCAACGGCTTAACGTGCCTTCTACGACGGAGCTCGACATATATTTTTTTTGGTCAAAGCACCCTTGGGATGAACTCATAGAAGTCGAGGTCGCAAAACGAGCAAGATGGGAGGATAACTAAGTTTCTTAGGCCCTCTTTGCTTAAGGGTAACTGCAGACTGAATACAGCAGAAAACGTAAGAGAACACATGCCGTTAGGCACACCAAGCAAAGGATTAGATATAAAGAAAATATAATTATGGAATATTAATAAGTAATTATAAAAGTTCGGCTCTAAAAGGCTCTATGTGTCTATGGATGACATTTAATAACACTTACCTCGGAGGCAGCATGACGTCACCGCTAGCTGTAAACACCAAGTGTCCGGATTCACGATGCGTGCTCCTCACCATTCCTGACATCACTTCAGAGCTGTTCTCACGTTTTGTTATCGGCTCGTTGGTCATGTCCACAGTTGGGTCTTCCTATAATAGAAATTTTGTGATGAAAAAAATGTAGTAACTAATTATTAGGAGAAGAATTATGTATATTATTTTCTTTATAATAAAACAAACTATTAGAAAGATATTAAAAATTATTTTTCTAACTATACTTTGTCATTTAAATTTATAAATCTGACAACTTTCTCCACACTATTTTAAACCTTAACATTTTAAGAGTAGAGGTCAAAATTCATTGCAGAGAATTGATATATCGTGGAAACATGGCGTGCAAACAATTACATTACAAAATATTTATGTGACAACAATATTGCAATACGGTATACAACGGATTGTACTGATTTGCTGATGTCAAACGGTCACTGCATCAGAATTTTTAGTATAAGTACCATTCGACAGTTTGGACATAATGCTGCGAAATAAAGAATGTACCTAGTTCTATGGAAGTAATCCGTATGACGTCATCGGCACGCATCGTCTTCTTTACTCATATGACGCGTGCAATCAGTGGATGGTACGGACAGTATACATATTACTCAATATAAAATGTAATGTCGCAAGTCTATTACAACACAACAGTGGGTTCACATTTATTTTAATGGTATTGGTAGGTATACGTAATCAATTCAATTTTGTTCTAACTGGAGATACCTACTACCCACATTTGTTACATCATAATAAATGTCATTGGTGGCAAAATTATCGATTTATTTTGAAAAATGTACAATGATACTGTATTTTGTCACTGTTCGTTTACCCAAATATATACATGTTAGCTTTTATAATAATCGACACCATAATATGTATATATATATGATTATTCGTGAAGCATTCGGAAATCGATACTCGTGTGTTACGTGAATACCTGCTAGTGTACAGCGGGCATTCTTGTTCGAGATGTCAAGGAAAGAGGTCAAAAATACTTTATTATATATTATCTTATACGTGGAACATAATGAGAGCAGATTATAAGATAATTTCTTCAAATTGTTATGTTAATACAGAAATAATGTATACTATTTTTAATTATGTTAATTATTGATTACTAGCTTTCGCCAGCGGCTTTACCCGCGTGGACCCTAGGGAAATGTTTAGTGATTAAAAAGTATCCTATTATCTAAGTCAGCTAACACCCTATCTGTATACTAAATTTCATCAAAATCCGTTCAGTAGTTTCGGTGTGATTGACCGACAAACATCCAAACAAAGAAACTTTCACATTTATAATATCAATAGGATTATTGATTATTGTGTAAAAGGGATTTAAATACATTTATGTTTAGACAATATGTGTGGTATTAATTCTGAAACCCTACTTCCGAGCTGTGGCTAACATACACATATACATATAAGGATAATACTGACTCGTTCACATATCTTGGTGTGCACACGCAGTTTGTCCGATCTGGCGAACGATCGTCCGCAGCCGCCGCACGTGAAGGGCCGCTCGCCGGTGTGGGTCAGTTTGTGCCGCGACAGGTGGGACGACCGCTGGAACCTAACCAGGGCGCGGCAACACATCAGTACCACAATACGGGTGTAGATAGTGAACGGAATTAAATATAAAGATTTTGTTTCTGGCAGTGTACTATTACCGATAATATGCTCAGTATGTTTATAATATTGCTTAAATTGATTATAAAAAAAACAAATATTTTATACTCGTTGTCACGTGACTATGACCCTCTCTGCTCATATCAGAACTTGGAGAATTGAACCTTATGCATAGAACTAGATCTAGACGAGCGTGACGTTATGGCGACGCCATGACAGAAGATGTCGTTTTGAGTATGAAAATTATTTTCAGATTTTAACATGTTCTATAAATGATTTTAGATTTGTTTCAAATAATAATATAATGATAATGTTTTGATTCTGATGCGCAATAATCTCATCGCAATAAGATCTCAACAACTTATGTTTTGCCATTGTACTATATACGTCGAGTTCAATGCTCGCGGCATCGAGACATGTTTCGACAATCAAGAGGTTTTGTTGACTTAAAAACCTTAACGCAACTCATTGGAATTCATATTTCATGGGTGATGATGCTAACTTCTGCTAATAGTAGTACTAAAATAATCGATAAATCAGGAATCATATCTAGCCCGCCCCACACGGTTATATATATAAATTCGATACCTATAAGAGATATAATATGACGATTTAACACGGTAATTACTTAAGTATTCCATAGACACCAAGTAGTTATTAAGTTTGTTTGAGTCTGGATAGTAACTGTAATATTTAATTACTTATTATTTAAGATTTAAATTTTTTGAATTGTTTTAAATAACATGATGTGTTGCTGGGTGTCCATGATACTAACCTAACGTCGCAAACATCGCAGACATGCGGGCGTCCCTCCTGCGAGTCGTTGGCAGCTGAATCTGATACCGAACCACTAGAATCTGTCTCCTCGTCATCGTCCAGACCATGCTTGTTGCCAGGTTTCTCTGCGAGTAGATAGATAATACATTTGCACCAATTTGTACACACACAAATTTTAACTTAAAACTGAAAGAGAAAAAAGAGTAAATGAACCAAAAACCTAATGGATATTTACACAAAGCATAGATTTTCAGTTTTAACCCAAAATTATAAGGTAGTGTAAATAATAAATTATAAGTAATTTTTGATTTAGTCCGCCATGTGGATAAAGATATTTTTTTTCTTGACGATTTCCATGGCTAAGTGTGGCTCGCGCGTTAGTTTCAAGGTGTCGCCATCTCTGATAATTCAATTGCCGGTTGGTACAATGCAGTAATTTTTCTATATTGGTCAGGTCTAGGTATGTTACTTTCGTTGTTTATTTCCATAACGCAAGCGTTTCATCTAGGTTTAGAATATGAGAAATGTATGATATCGTAAGGGTCCGTGTGTGGTATGATATCGACATCTAGTGAATTTATTTTCAAAGTGTGTTAATTTTAAATACTTTCTCATTATTGCAAATTAAGAACAAATTTGTTTTTTGAATTATTTAGGTAATACTTTGATATGATTTCAACCTCCACCACTAAATTTATTGCTACCCTACACACAGCTGTTAACATAATATCCAAACAGTTATTACGTTTATAATATTGAGTATATATAATATTAAGCAACATCATGTGATTAAACAAATAATAATATTATATTATTCTCAGGAAATTTAAAAATTATTTAAATAAAAAAATCAAAGCAAACTGTTGTGGCACACGACTACGCAATCTATTTAGAGCGTGATTAATTTGTAGTCGGGTTTTTAGTTTTTGAACTTATTTCTTAAATTAATTAATTTTCGGGTCTTGGTCGACCCGTCGTTTCGGCGGCCCAGAAACAAAGTATCGTACAGATACATTTAAAACAACGTTGCAAATTTATTGTTCTGTATAAAATAATTTATATTCCAACGTCCCCTCACCCAATTAAATGTTTTAAAATAAAAAAAAGGTGGTCATTACCCTCACCATCGGAATCGTCATGCTCGTTGTTGGTCGGTTTCTGCAGCACCGCCAATTGTACCACTTTGATACCACCAGTTTTATTGGAGTCCTCTGCTTTGCCAGAATCATTGTTTATGGCGCCTGTAACAAACAAAACGTATAATAAAAATAATTATCTACATATACTCAATAATTATAAAAATGTGTGATTCTAAATGACACAGACGCAAAATTGAATCAGCTAAAACATGAAATATTTTGACGACAAATCATTGTAACAATTATTTAAAAAAACTTGACATGACATTTTTTGTCAATTTATTTAATTATTTATATTGAATAATTATTTTCACTTATAATGAACTTTTATTAATCATAATCACAATTTAATTTAACTGGTAGTTTTCAGAAATGATTTTATAGTTACTCGTATTATTATCATTGTTTTATTTTACTAATGGAAAGTACTATTTTGATAAATAATTTATTGAAAACTAATTAATCCTCTTAATCTGAGATTATATAAATAATCTGAGCCTTAAATTATACTCTACCTCAGTTTGTAAAGATGTGACTTTGAAAAACAAAAGTGAACTGTGATAAATGGTTCCCGGTAAAAACCACGGAGGGTCTCTAGTGTCAAATAAACGGTTTACAGAAAAAAAAACCTATATATCATCAATATTCGATTCAATATTTAATTCAAAGGTAACAACAAAACTTATCATGATATTTAGAATTTCGCAATCTTAAGAACAATGACCCGCGAGTTGAATATACATTATTTTCATGTTTCTCTCAATGCTATTGCGACGGTGATTGTGCGAAATTGACGCAAAGGGAAATTATAGTAAATTATCATCTTGCGGGGCGAGCTATTGTTGTCATGCCACGCGGCTTGCAAAGTAACATTCCATTTATATTATTTCTAGAATTTCTAAATTATTTATACATTTCAATACAATTACACATAATTTAGGGCATAATATAAACTCGATAATCATATCTATAAATGACTTTACTATTGTGCCACAGATCTCCCGCATGAGTCTGTTACTTTTACTCAAGAACTACTGAACGAAATTTGATGATAATTGGTATATGAATAATTCTAAGCCCGAATTAACATATGGGCTATTTTTTATCCCACTAAACAGTTCTCTAGAAACCATGCAAGCGAAGCCGCTGGCGGAAAGCTAGTGATGTCAATAAAACTGTCTCCAATCCTTCGAGGACAATAACATTTGTGTATGTTTAATTGAGATCAAAAATAAATAATAATTAATGAACTGCATTTGCTTTTAACAGTATAAGCCATTTACACCAAGAATATACGGGTATCTACAAAAATACGATTTGACAGGACAGCGTTTTAAAACATGATTAATGTAATAATTAACATATAAAAAGGCAAATATACATATTTTTCGGGAAGGTATATTTAGAAATATTATTCTTTATTGTGCATCACCATAAATTCCAGATGCATTAACCAACGCCAAATCAAATATTTAATATATAAAAATATTTTATTAAATAAAAATTATATAAAAATATTTGTTGCAAATAACTACGCCATAAACGTCCAATCTTATATCCTTTTAGTCATGATAAATAATAAAAGATAATTACGATATGAAAAAATTGTGTAGCAAAATAAACTAAGAAGATTAGCAAAACAACAAAACTGTTGAGTCCGTCTTTAATTCAGACCTATTGTATTGATCTAAATAAGTTTCACAAAATTAACATTGTCCTAATTCAATTAGGATCATTTCATTATTAGTTGTAAACATCGTAATATTTTTCTGAGAAAAACTTACAGTAGAAAAAAAATGTTCCTCATCGGTAACTCTGCCACTTCTATAGATGTGTGTTTTAAATTTTTATTATATTTGTGAAATTGATTGCACCACATTTAAATTATATCTGTAATAAATTACAAAGAGATCACGTAGATGTAATTCATCTCTTAACATTTCCATTGTTTGAATTCTTGAGTCACAAATATTGTTTCAAATAAGATTTAAAGTCAGAAAATTCTGTGAAAACTTCTATTATTTCTTAAAGTTTTCCGGTCACTTCACCATCTTACACAAGTGTACCATTCATGAGCTGTATAAAATTTATTTTTTAGATCTTACAATAAACGTACGAGACACTGTCAAATTCTTGTTCCGTTTGACTGTTTACTATGGCAGTAATGTGGTGACGCAAAGTTAAGAAGAAGAAGAAGAAGTAGACTGTTTACTAAAAATTGATAGCAAATATAAACATTCAGATTTTGAGTGGCATGAGAACTTTCTAAGTTTTTATCCGCTAAATGAAATGAAATGAAAATGTTTTTATTCAAGTAAGCTTGTTACAAGCACTTTTGAATCGTCCAAAAATATTTTTTCCCCTACCACTTGTTCAGGACGTCTTTTAGCTGACAAGAAGAACAAGCGAAAGAAACTTACCAGCTTTTATCATAAATTATCTGACCATAAACGTATATCTGTCATTTCTTTTTCATCAACTCGTGATATATAGCAGTACATCTTTTCACCCCACATTCAAAAAATCCGCATTCAGTGCTCATATCAAAGTTTGTAAAAATTAAGACTTATAACTAGCGGGTAAGGAAAGAACTTATTTCTATCCATAACACTTAAACTTAATGAGACATACATTTTCATATGGATAAATAAACATAACCGTATAAGCACACATAATGAATGAACTTTGTATTTTTTGAATGTTTTATGTATTATGTACTCGCAAAACAAAGAGTATTTAATTCAAGTGTTATACTTAACATAAAAATTTTAAACTGATGTTGCATATTTTAATATTGCATTACCTAATCCTATAAATTATGGCAGCAAAATAAAATAATCCTAGAAAAAACAAATAGAAATTTCAAGCATAAGCAAGCAACTTTTAATGTGGCATTAAGGAAGGTATTAAATAAATTAAAATAACAAAAAAGGGATTGGACATTTTTAAAAATTATGCGATAATGTAAGCGAAAATAATAAAAAAGCCTAACTATATTTTACTGAAAAACTTGTGATTTCAGCATGTGAAATTTTAAATTTATTTCATAATGGATTATCTGCGTTTTGAACAAGCAGGGTAAGCGCCAAGTACTACTGTCATTAATTCACCAATTCTAAAAAAAAAATATTTTAATAATTTTAATAGCATTTTGAAATCATACCAAAAGTATTGGAAATAAACTCTTATTAAAAATAAAATTAGTTATTAAGAAAACAATACTTTTTATGGATAAAAATTTAGTTTTCAATTGTAATTCAACTAACATGAAAATCAATCGGTTATATTTAGATTTAAAATAATTTTATGTAACTAAATTATTGTGTAAATATATATTTAATTATGCTCTTTCTGTCTGAATTATTTTTATATATAAAAATAACAATAGGTATTACTTAATTTACCTTTAAAAGGTTATCTCGGACATAAAATTGCGCAAGCACAAATGTATTTTATAAAAGTTAATTTATATTATTTTTATATAAGCGATACAAATATTAAATTAAGTAAAACCATAATGAATTATTTGTTCACTTAACGTATAAATACCTATATTATATCGAGTACATAGTTATCGATAAAATTTAAATAAACAATACCATGTTATATTTCCCGCGTCGGTTGAATCTATAAACAACGGAAGTTGAACAACATTAACATTTTCAAATATACAGGGTTATATTATAATACACTAATAACTTCACAGATAGCTAACATCAGAAATATCTTAAGGGAGGATGCCTTCCTCATGAAAAATATGAGTAAACGTGGGTTTGCCGCGATGCTGTTAACAGGGCATGAGGGTTTAAGAACCTACGAATCACATACGACAGATAAAGCACCCGCGACATTGTGTAAAAACTTTATATTAAAAAAAAAATAAAAGCGTTGTTCTATAATTTTGATTATTAGTAATATTTTTCTTTTACTTAAAAATAATTTAATTAACCGCTCAAATGTTTACAGCTGTACGGGCATCTAGAGTCTAATATGTAGATACGTCATACAGCGTGCAAGCGTAGCATCATCCTTTCGTTAATTAATAAAACATAGACCTATAAATCTCACGAGGGTACAAATAAATTTGAATAATCATTTTTGTTTAAAATATTGAGTCATGGCTCTAAACTCGTAGATTAAAGTTGTTATAATTTTAGTTATCCTGAGAAGAAGCGGGTTTTTAAAGATCTAATAAATGTTTAATGAAAATTTGTTTCGGTAATGGACGTTTCTACAACTGGCTATATGTAGGGTGTAAAAATAGTTGTTGACGAGCAATACGCCATTATCTGCCCCTATCAATAACGCCAATCAGAAGTTTTCACAAATAAATAAAAGATAAAAAAAGGCGATTGAATGACATGAAATATATACCTCCTATACATACACATGTATGATATTACATAACTAAAGCATTTTGAAAGAAATTTTCATCATATTTTTGTTTTAATCTGGAATGCTTGTACTAAATACGTATAAGTCAATGTTTTAGAAAGGTAGTTCGTTTTTTAGTGAAGTAAATAAAGAAGTTTTTTCATGTCGCGTTGTTTTTATAGATGCATTTAAATGAAAACTACTCAGCAGCCCAGGAGAATCTATATTACATACCTTGAAATATTTTAAGGAGAAACACGTTTCTCTTTTTTGTCATGTGGTTGACTTCTTTGAATCGATTATGACCCACAAATTCCGCATGTTAATAACTCTTGCAATAAGTTAATCATTAAATATAATAATCAAAAATAGTATAATACAATATACTAATATATAAAGTATATATAATAATATATAAAGGTGGGCCGAAATGGCGGCGATTGGCAAGGGAAGTGGTCTTCGGCTGTCTTCGTGCATCTCCTTCATGGAATGGGACCTCGCTCAGCCCCATTCTGGTGTAGGTTCAGACAGGGGAGTCCCACATAACCCGACGAAGCCGCGCTAGGGACAGCGGGTATGCGTAACGCATTTCTCAGCATCGACAAAAAGTTGAGTTCGATATTGACGCAATGACGTTTGGCAACTTCATTTTTATTAAAAAAATATTTCTCTAATCTTCTATGATTAGAATCCCAGTCATACGTAATTAGAACTTATTAATTAATGTTGAGTTTTATTAAATAAGCGCTATAACGTTATAATCGTAGGTTCGATGATAAACAAATGTTAGCTTAAAAATATTCACATGAGTCAAGGTGGATTCGAGTCTTTGTGTAAAGAATCGTAATATTATGTGTAACATATAACAAAACAAACGCGATAAATGTAAACGTTTTATTTAAAATAACAATTTAAATGTATATGACACAATAGGAATACTGTTGTAATGAAACATAACAAGCGGTTATATAAAAACCATACTTATTAAGACAGATAATTATAAAAAAATAGCAAATTTTAAAATAATGCGCGGTCGTAATTAGTGGATATAATGATGACCTCATAAATCTTTAATCTTTTAATGTATATTTTTTTATGTTTGGTATTTTTGTAAGCAATAACCTTTATGGTTACAAAAATACCAAAAAAACGTTGAGTGTGAATAAGTGTTATTATTACTGAAGTATTTAAAGCAAAAACGTTTTTTTTTTAGGAATCTATAAATTTACCTCGCCTGATTGTAAAACTGTAGAGCTGAATTGAATGATGTAATAATCTATAACTACATATTTTTAATAATTAATTACCTTACAAGAAATTTCATTATTCTCCATTTATTTCGATTAAAATATAATTTAAAACTGCGGCCGCCATAATTTATATCAAGTAACCCTTTAAAAGAATATTTTTAATAAAAAGAAACAAATTAACATCCTTTTTCGGTCATTGCCTTCGAGTTGTGACATTTTATTTTTAAAAATGTCCTGACCTTACCAATAAATATGGAGTTTTGAGATATATACACAAATATGTGAATAAATAAAGATGACTAATATACCTTTAGACGGGTAAATAGGTTTTATATAATTTATAACACAATGATGATGAGATTCAATAAATAAAACCTTTATTTCCATTTGAAGTAGGTTTTGTTTGACTGGACGCTGTTTTTAATAATCGAACTATGACATTTAAGGTAAGAGAGTTACCTATATTTGTAATATAATGCATAAATTGCGTATTAAGTCAGTAACATGTTTGCTAATCGTGACAAAAAAAAATATTTAAAAATAAATTGTATATATTATTCTTCATGACCTCTACTTGTCTAAGATAACATTATAAATCAACTATTATTTCGAGCGATTTTGTAATAAAACAAACGAGTGGGCGAATATGACAATTTGTCCGCATAATTATAACAGTCTAGTAAAATGATTCTTGTGTACGTATAATAAGGTTGAAAAATTGATGGGATAAACGTAAAATTATTTTTTTTTTATTATCAGGTAAGAGAATTCAATAATTTGTTGCTTAACTAAATGTTGTTATATATATTCCGCGACATTTAATTAGTCGTGGATAAAAACCTACACATTCATAATCACAAAGTATAATAAATTTTCAATAATTTTTGTGCGAGTCCGAATTAGGTACGTATACGTAGGGTTCTATGACGTCACACAATATTAACATCAATTATAGTTTTTAGGAAGCGAAATAGCTATAGTTAAAATTTTCACAAATTATTTTCACAGATGACGATTTCGGTCGCAACTATAACAACGAATACTGAAAACAATAAAATAAATATTTATGGGGGCCACCCCCATACAACAAACATTATTTTTTGTGTTTTTATAGACAGTACGGAACCCTTCTTGCGAGAGTTCGACTCGCACCTGGCCGTTATTATTATTAATTATCGTAAAGATGTAAGAGAGCTACGTAACCATAACCGAAAATTAAGGCTATCTAAAATAAAAATTAATTCGTATAAATATAGGTATAAATTTCGAAGGTAATATTTTAAATAATCGAACAAGATTTAAATATCAATGTAGCATTGTGCATGCAAAATTTATTAAATATAATAATCAAAATATATTTAATATAAGGTCATTAATAGCGTCATATTTTAAATAATCCACATTATTTACAATTAATAAATATAATAAGCAGGCACATTTAATTTGCTTATTATAGTTATTTTCACAATATTTAGTAAGATTTTATCACCACCACCAGCCCTTTTTACGTCCCCACTGCAGGGGCTCAGGCCTTCCTTATGGATGGTTAAGGAGGATGGCCCATGACCCTCCACGCTGGCCCAATGCGGATTGGAGGGTATTAACGACTGCAAATGCAGCCGGGACCAACGGCTTAACGTGCCTTCCGAAGCACGGAGTAGCTCGAGATAATAATTTTTTGGTCATCCATCCCGTGACCGACCCTTGCGAAAGTTGCTTAACGACTACGATCGCGGGCCGCGGCGCTTATCCACTACGCCACCGAGCTACTCTAGTAGATTGTATGTACTGAATTAATTTCAATTAACGTATTTTCTGGAGCTAGTTACGGGGATGAGATATGAGAATCTCCAAATGACAAAATCAACGTAAAATTTATAACAACTCAGCGCCGGCTCAATTAATTTTGGCGCCATTGGCAGAACACTGGAATGACGCCCATAAAAAAAATCACCACAAAATAAAAGACTAATGCAAGGTCTGATCAAAGAGTGTAATTTGCAAAGATACTCGGAATTTTGTACCTACATATTTTTGAATGTCGCGGATGTGGATTCAAGCCATTTTCAAAGGTACCAAATGAGTTCAAATAATTAGAGTATAACATATTGTCAAGCCGCCTAGACAAAAAAAGAATATTTTAAACATGATTTAGCTATTAATCCTGTGCTCAAAACAATTAAGTATGTAGTTTATTATTTAATTAATAAATAAAGACCAAGCTAATGTCTTGACTTTATTAATGTCAAACAGTCATTTGAATTCAAGTTTCTATTTGTATTCATTTCAGTACTTGATAAAAGTAAGTATGACAAAAATAAATAAGTTTATTTTTATTTTAAATCTTTTCCAGTGGATATACGTATACCTATATTATAATAAAACTTAGGTATAATGAAACCTGGCTATAAACGATTTTTTAATACGCAACTACAGATAAATTATGTGTTTTTTTATGTGTCGTTTTACTCGTATATCCCATTTGATCCGTTGAGTAATTAACGCGAATATGAAATATTTTATTTCAAACTAAGTGTTACAGTACTTAGTCAACGCAGCATTGGATTATATATGCTAAACAGTTATGGTTTTTCAAATTTTAAAACGATTTAACGATTTGATGTGCTATCTGTACAAATAGAATTTACTTTCATTCTTTGAGCAAGAGCCGCTCCTTATCTGAATCAGCGAAATTAAAAAAAAATCTATTATTTATAATAATAATACTAAACACGCAACTTGTATTACTAAGTGCGCTAGTACATTACAATGCATTTTAATAAATAAGACTAGCTTTTCGCCAGCGGCATCGATCGCGTGATCTAGTTTTAGTCCAGAAATGAGGAAAATTCAATAAAAACTTTCATCCCCTAATTTACACCTTTAAGGATCAAATTTCTTCAAATCCAGTCTTAGTGAGCACCTATGTCCTAAAAAGAACCCGCATGTAAAATTTGAAACTCCTAGCACTTATATTTCCTGAGATTTCGCGATGAGTGAGCGAGTGACCTTTTGCTTTTATATATATACATAAAGGGAAAGGAATTTTATATGTAAGATTGAGTCAAATAGTATTCATTAAATTAAAATAATAGAATTACCCGCCATTTTGATAAAGACAAATTCAAAATGGCGAAGTAATCAACGGTCACAATAGTTTTTTACGTAAACAAGTCACGACTAATTTATACATTATCAGTGATATTAATAATTAATAAACAAGGTTTGACGTCAGAATATATTTACGCTAAGAAAGCAATTTTAGTATTAGTCCAAATTCATATTATACAGAGAATAAGCAAACCTACTATTACTTCCACAGACCTCGTACTAGGTTAACCTTTGCTAAGTCTCTGTTTAATAATAAAAATTTTGACTAATACTAAGTGCAGTCTCAGCGTAAATTTACTCCAACGCTAAACCTCGTTTATTATTAATCAAAAGAATTTAAATTGCCTTTGTTTGATGACTCACGCTTCTGTCGTTCGGTTGGAACTACAATATCGCTTTGATCGTAGCAATTACTTTTTTATTATTTCTTACTTTAGTGTTAGTAAAAATATGAGTAATACTTATTATTCTAGAATACAATATGAATATTTCTCGTGTTACCTTTCTCGACTTACAAAACAAAGGAGTTCGTTCTTCGAAAACGGAAATTCGTCTACCTTCGAAACGTTAATACGACTCTGAAAGAAACGTATTTTACGATAGTTTATGATGAAACGGAGGTAGGTTGACCTGGCACTGTCCCTGATAATCTTAATGGATATGATTTTAACAAAATTATAACAACGTTTCAAAAACAGAAATTTCATTTCCGTACAAAGTAGACCTCAGAAGGTAATTAGAGTTTTTCGTATAAACGTCAATTCATAAATTATAACTAAATAGATACTTACCAGGAGATGTGATCTTGTTCGGTCGCTCGTCAGTCTTATTGTCCTCCTGGAAGCGGACGCTCATCTTCTTCTTGGCGCGTAGCTTATCGTCTTCAGGCGACATGATGGAAGGGCGCTTCTTCGGACGGTCGTCTTCCATCTCCCGTTTCAAATCAATGGAGACGGCGGATACGGAAGATGACGCTGATGCAGCAGCGGAAGCGGACGCGGCAGCAGCAGCCGCTAAAATTACAACGAGACGTCAACAAAGCCGAATAATCATTAAGGAACTAACTGTAAACTACAGAAAGAGTGGTTGGAAGATCTTTTTGGTCATTTTAGACGCGGTACTAAAATATGAGTAATGTATCTACAATTTAAATCTCCACATAACAATCGTCGGCGAACTGCATATGTACGATACCGGTGGATCGTTATCGCAATAGAATTTTCATATGGGTATGTGCTTAAATTTTGAAATTTGACGTCATGATCTCATTCTTGTTCATGACGTCAAAATTCTAAACAAACGGATTGAGTGAGTTCCTTTTCAATTTCAATGATATTCTCGTGATTATATTTTTCCTTTACTGCGAATTAGTGAGTATGCGAGTTAGTTTTTGGTAAAGAAAGAACATGTGTGAATTTATTATAAAAGTAAATCCGCTTTCTGTGTTCTATACCACTTTCTGTGGTGGTATGAATGGGACCAAGAATCAATCGGTGCCAGTGGCTATAAATGATTCATCTTCCATTCTACCGGGCCGACATCAATTTAATTGTTTTCGGGATGTTTCTTTGCAATCACATATTATGGCAAAACATGTGTAACAAGATTGATCACGTAATAAAATAGAGTATGGCTGCAATGCTTTTTAACAGATCATGCGCTTTTTAGGTCACTTTGCTCTTAGATTGCAGAAAACAACCCCAAAGGCAAATTCCTGGGATAAATTAAGTGCTGTTTTGATAGAGCAAAATGGATAAAATACATAAATATAGTAAGAAACAACGTCCGAAAATTATTCAAAACGTATGAAGTTAACACTGTTCCGTTTCGTAGTCAAGCTTATGTATTAGGATGCTACTCTCAAAATTTTTTTTACGCGATAGTTCTTGCGATCGTTATCCGAACTTGTGAATTGTTTATACCGCCAGTTATTTAGGAAGTGCACACTTCATAACACTTTTTAGACAAAAGGTTACGTCATCAATACAAAAATAAATCTGAATTCGCAGTATAAAATATAAATTTGGCATCGTGTTCCAAGAAATATTCGAATAGATATAGATTACGTTTATTAATACAAAAAGATTGGTTCCAGTTCGTTACAAAATAGGTTGTACATAATTTTAAAACCAACCACGTTATAGACGTGTACTAAGTCATTCAAAAAGTTTATACATACATATTTAAAATTAGGCGTTATTACGTAGCAACTACATAATAAATATTAGAGTAAGAAAAAAATTCTACATAAAATTAAAAGGAACTCTGTACAATAAAAAGCTTTTATGAATATAATATCGCGCGCCTGTAATACCAAAGTTCAAAACTATCCATTAATTTTACTCTAAGTTTCCCTGGTAGCCCGGACGATCAATACTACAAACTAGTCCGTTTCTTCCAATGCTCTTCAAGCATATTTCAAACAGGAAAAAAGTAAATTATATTAAATAGCACTCGCATAAACTTTTACGCTAAATACATTCCGTTTCTGTTCTAGTATGTTTAAATTAACTTGTTTTACATGTTTTAATATTGAAGGTATTCATAATAATATTTTCATAATATTTTCAATAACGATTATCTACGTCAATATAAAGAAATTACAGTTAAAACGCAATTAGATTTATTTTGTAATTGGTAATATACCAAAGATAAAAATTAAATCGAATGCATAATTTATAAAATTCGTTAAGAATAAATGCTCAACTGCGATTTCTACTCTCAGCGAAGTTGTTGACCGTATTCTTTTTAAAATAATCTACTATTATATTTACATTTAAAAGATTTTACGTTTTTATAGTAATATTCAATACATAGTACAAAAGAAAGTCGCTTCCCATTGTCTCTCCGCTGAGATCTTAATACAGAACCATACCTCGGACCGAGGCCGCTATCGGACAGCTAGTTGTTCATAAATGGAGCAACAGCGAAAACATTGTAGATTTGTGACGTAAATTTTTTTTTCGTAAAATAGAACTGGGCTGCAAACTTTAATTTTTCGCTGATACAAATAAGTAATCAATGTGTTTAAGTGTTAACTGATATAGAGCATATTTATGTATATGGACAACCTCGGTTAATTAATCTATCGAATAAAAAAAAAATTAAAATCGGTCAACAATTCGCGGAAAAATCGGTGAATATACATAAAAATATATACATCGCCGTCGAACATATAACCTTTTCGATTTTGAATTTGGTTAAAATAGATAATAATGTAAACTTTGAAAAGTGAAAAAAAAAATGTTTTATTTTAATTAAATAAAAAAAAATACTTATTTTTCTTTTAGAGAATGTGGGAGAAATGGAGTGAGGAAATATGTCGATGCTCCTGTGTGATCAGGGGCAGATTTACCTAAGAGCTTGACGGGCTTAAAGCCAGGGCCCAACCCCCTCATAAAAACATTAAATGATACGGTACTTTTACATTAGGAAAATAGTGTCCAAATAAAATAACATTTACTTCAATAATGAATAGGCCCCTGAGTATTAGCGCAGGGCCCAACAAATTCACGTCCACCCCTGCATGTGATGCTTAGGATACGCTAGCTTATTACGCCAGAATGTTATAAAAAAAATAATGTAAACAAATCAATTTACTGTGACTAGTACAGAAATATATAACCAATCGTATTTAAGAAGGAGATCATGACGTCAATATTCTAAACAAACGGATTGAATAGTTACTTTTAAATTTCAACGATATTCTTTTGATTATATTTTTCCTTTACTGTGAATTAGTGAGGATGCGAGTTAGTTTTTGGTAAAGAAAGAACATGTACGAATGAATAATAAAAGTTAATCCACTTTCTGTGTTCTGTAACACTTTGTGGTGGTATGAATGGACCAAGAATCAATCGCTGCCACTGGCTATAATTGATTCATCTTCTATTCTACCGGGCCGACATCAATTGAATTGTTTTCGGGATGTTTCTTTGCAATCAGATAATATGGCAAAACATGTGTAACAAGATTGATTACGTGATAAAATAGAGAGTACAGCTGCAATTTTTTCGCAGATCATGCGCTTTTTAGATCACTTCGCTCTTCGATTGCAGAAAACAACCCCAAGGGACAATTCCTGGGGAAAATTTTGTGCTGCTTTGATAGAGCAAAATGGTTAAAATCTCTTATATTATTGAAATACCTCGTACATTATTGCACATTTCTTCATATTAAAAATGCCAGATTTTTTATCTGCAAATGTTTATGATTACTGTTTCATCGTTAAACGTAATACTGTATTTTTAGCAGATTAAAGGCAGAAGCCATTAGGAAGAATACATTTGATTTTTAAGCAACGTATTAAAGCAGACTAGTAGACGGAATTTAATAGCGATAGTTACGTTATTAATAGTATTTTCTAACTTTTATAGCAGAAGCTATTTTATTATTTTTCGCTTTTTTTCGCTCCACCGCGCCTGAGGACGTCCTACACTACGTTTGCCGAGACGCGGTCTCCACTCAAGAACTCGTTTACCCCAACGGTTATCGGTTCTGCGGCTAATATGGCCAGCCCACTGCCACTTCAGCTTGCAAATCATCGCTCCACCGTCCTCAGGCGCGGTGGAGCGATGATTTGCGCAAGATGGCTGGCAGGAGCTGGATGCGAACAGCCGAAAATCGAATTAGATGGCGTGCAATTGGGGAGGCCTATGTCCAGCAGTGGACGAATATGGGCTGATGATGATGATGATGATGATGATGATGATGATGATGATGATGATGATGCTTTTTTTTCAAATACAAGATTCTGGTTAGATCAAACGCCTTGCTCGTACACTTCTGCTCATCAGATTATCTAACAAAACTATTTCTAGTTTCCAAATCTATTCGCCTAACGGAAAATCAAGTCAAATCAACACCCTAGTAGTCAAGGGTAGCTATAAAGGTTCTCGTAATCATTCTGCCAAAATACCACAGAAGGCAGAGCTGCCTCCTGACTGCCTATCTATTTAGCTATCCAATAGTCAGTCTTATAGTTCAATATTTAGCTAGAACTAATTTGTGTAATTAATAATTCTGATGTTTAGATTGAAAAGCTAGTTGGTGTAATTATTTGGGGCGTTCGTTCAGCCGGTCATACGATGGGTGACCAAAAATTTATTAACTCGAGCTTTTCCGTGCTTCGGCAGATACGGTAAGGCATTGGTCCCGGTTGCATCTGCAGTTTTTAACATACACCCATCAGCACTGGATCCGCATGGTGTTCCAATCCGTGCATTGGAATGTAGTGTGGCCAAGCTGATGATAACGTTTGGTGTGTCAGATAAGTGACTCCATGACCATGGCGCTTGCAACAGCGCCGAAATATCAACTCAATAAAAACCAGGTACAAGATAGCAATCCCGTGAGAAACTCATTCTAATATCACATAAGCCACCTTAAAATTCATGGTCTCACCTTCCTGCTCTGTCTGTATGCCAGCCACGATTCTGTCATTCCCTCTGGCGGCGTGACGTGCCTCCTCCATCTCCCTAGCGGCGGCTGCCAGGATATTGTTGACCGCTGTGTGAGTACCGGGATTGTCGTCACGACGTCGACGCCGTATCTCTTCGGCGCGCATCATGGATTGTTGATATAAGTGGATCTAAATGGAAACGATTCTATTAGCTTCAGGTATATATTTGTTATATTTTTTTTTCTAAAAATTTTGAATAGCACAAACCAGCAAATAAGCATCAATTTTTTAGTAAATAAATGTATATACCAAATATATTATTCGATTTTTTTGTTTATAAAAATAGTTATATAGTGAATAGAAAAATAATAAAGTTTGAGATAGTGTGCTTGTATCTTGGGTATTAAATTTTGATAGTGATGATGATGGCTCTTATCATTAAAAATTAAATAAAAAATTATAAACTACTAGTAAATGATAACCAACTCAATTTCTCACTAGAAATAGATATGATAATAATAAAATACACATAAATGTATAATAATCTGCAGTAGGTATTTGCGTCACAAAAATATTATCGCGCAATTATTAATATATTTTTATTTTTACAACCAAAGTTATCTTCTTTAAATATTTATCATGTAATTTAACATTATTTTGTGTACCTATTATGAAATGACAATATTTGATTACTACTATATACCTGCAAGTAAAATGATCAAAACAAGTTTAAAATTACCTACGTTATTAAATTTATCATTCGACTATATTTTATATAATCTGTTTGTGATGATGATCGAAAATGTTTCCCAAAATGTATATAAGTAATGGTTCGTGCGCGATTATAATCTACATACAATTAGGTATTTAACTGGTAACACAGTAAGTAATAAAGTACTAATAACCAAATTAGCTTTCGCGCGTAAAAAACGTAGACACATTTATGTAAACATAGCTCATGTGTTGACAGCGTTTATCCGGTTTTCTTACATTTCAATATACATTAATTATTCAAATAACACGTCACTATGTATGTAACAATAATCGTTGAGTTGCAGTTTGAAAAGAGATAGATAATTTGGAGGATTCGCATGTTTTATTGACTGCTAATATTTTTAGTGTTTGTATTGTTCAGTCTACTTGCCCCGCGTGGAGAGATAGGATTAATATTTTTAGGGATGAAAACTATTGTATTAAAAATCAGCATCGAACTTTTCGCTACAAGTTGCAGATCTTATACCTTCAATGAAATAAACAAATTTATATCTTTCGAAGAAGGTTTTATTTGGTTAAACCTCTATTACGAGCTTGATATCCGCAGTTCGAGGTTGTTTTTATGACAGAAAAGCACCACAGAAATATGCCTATTACAATATCTTTATTATGTCGATACAATGATAGCTTTTTAGGCATAATAATTATGTATTTCCTATCGATCTGTCGTCCATGAATAGAATTAATCATTTTTTTGACGGATATTTGTCTTAATACCTTTAACATCAGTCACCTTGAAGAGGGTGGTTTAAGTGTTGGCAGTCTATAGCTTTCAGAAAATTTACTATAAATGTCAATTGTTATATTATAAGAATGTATATACGTTTGTAGGGCAGGAGGTTGTAGTGGTGAAGGCAATTCGTAAGGGTTACTATAGGGAAACTGTGTGCATCCGAGCGCTGTTAGATTGCAATATGAAACGTGATTCATACATCGCAATTCAGTGCCATCTCAAGTTGGAAGTAATAGAGTAATTGTCAATTTTCTGAAAAACTATTTTAAATGGTTATTTGGTACATTATAAACACACTGTCGATATATTTCATGGGAATCTGTTCTATTTCGATAAAAAGATTTGTTAAGTTTAAATAGCCAAGGTGACATAACCCATGAATCAACTATTAATAAATATTATTACTTAAGAGAAATTAAAGTTAAATTTTATATTTGTATCTACTCTGGTTTTGTATTAAAAAATGAGCTAAAAATTGTATACAAAGGAGAATATTTTTTTTGGTACTTTATTCCGAAAAAATAAAACCACTATAAAGAAAATTATCATAGCACCTAGACCCAATCCTCTATCTTTCACCAAATTTTCTGGTCTAAATGTACCCCCGTTTTAGAGAATTAAGTTTAGAAAAATTGGTATAGTTTGCCTAGAAACACTAGTTCATACAGCCATAAAACTCACTTAAAAAGTAAAACGCCGTACATTAAAACAAACACAAAAGGATCTTTGTCCACAGTCTAGCCTTCCGTATGGTACTTTAGGGTAATAACGAAAAAGGTAAAATTCCGATAATAGGGATGACAACTAATTTTTATTTATTTGTCTGTCAAGTAGTGTTGAAAAATATTAAACACGTAATTTTTTATTTTTTTCGTAATCATAAAATTACGGCGATACATGAAGTTGAAATTTCGCATAACGACGTGACGTGGTACGTTTGGTACGTTTTTTACTCAACTGTGACGTAACGAGCCCCCACTCCTGAACTTTAATGCCTGTTATCTAAGCTATTTCTAGTTAAATTGAAGTAAAAAAAATATGTTTCTAATATTTTTCTATTATCTAACTGACGGACTAAATAGAATTGCATTTTTTTTACCCAGTCGTCATCCCTATTAAATTAAACAAAAAGTAATAAGTTTGTAGTAATTAAAAGATTTTTTATTTAGTAAAAGCCTGTTTAATAGTCAACTGTACCGACACAAAATGCCTGATTTGTTGTTAATTCGTCACTTTCAGGATTTGCCTGTTTTGAGATTACCACAAAGCACCATATTATAACTTAGCGTCCCTAGTGGACGAATCACATATCAATACTGTGAATATTGAATTAATAATTTGTTAACTATGTATTTATTTTTATGAGCCACCCACCGAATAAACTCAAACCGGCCCTAATCTGAACTTCGATATGTTTTTAAATATCTCTGTATTAGAGGTCTAAAATATCAATAATTAATTGCAAATAAAAATAATGATTCCACATTGTCCAAATAGATTCATATCATAAATTGGAACGTAACTTAGGGATGGGGTTGCCATAGATTTTCTTATTGCAATTATGTGTTGCAATATAAATTATAAAATATCCACTAAATCACTTTCAATTCAAAAAAAAATAAACATTTTGGCAGCGCCTAAAAATAAAATAAAATGATCATATGTACGGTTTATTTACCTGCTATCGATTAATATATACTTTATGCTCGGTTAAAGATAATTTGAATATAGTACCAGCCTCGATACAAAAAAGTTCCTCTTTTCTATATTTCTACCACTGTTCTCCTTTTTTATATCGCTATCTCTAACACTGTTTTGACATGACAGCTTCCTGTTTACGTGTGACGTCACACGCCGGTAAACAGAAGCTGTCATTGGTTGCGAGGACAACCAATTACAGAGCGCTTTCGTTGTTTATAAAATTCCTAAAAAAATTTGCATTTTCTTTACATTATTTTACTAAAGCTTAACAGATTTTGTCTGGAGTTTCTAAGAAATAAACTTTATTAGATTATTATCTAACAGGATGACTACAACATGAAACTTATTTTCAATAGTGCCAAATACCCTATTATTGAATCTGTGTTGCCGTTGGTGTCGATTATAGGTATTGGACAGAAATTTTATAAGATATCTGAAGGGTGTTCGTAAAGACAAAAGGCTGTCCCTTATTTATCTTTTACCTTAATAGAGTCACCATCCTCGAGTGTAAATTAGAATGCAAATGTATGGAACATACATATTTCAAAAATGAAATGTTGACTAATCGCGACGTATGAAAAAAGTAATAGATTGTACTGACACTGATCTCAAGTGGAATTGAAAACAGGGAAAATTATAACCAGTGGCGTAGCGTGAGTGTCTGCCGCCCGGGGCGGAAGACAATTTTGCTACCCCTCTTAATAAGGTATTTTATATTTTGCATTATACAGGTTAGATCTTGACTGCATGGTCGGTCGAGTGGTTTAGATGTCGCCATGCAACTGCCCACGGATCGAGTGTTGTGGTTGGATCCCCACAAAGGACAATTTATCGTGTGATTTGCAAATAATTGTTCTTAGTCTGGGTGTACTTTGTCCCAAGGCTTGTAACCTAACTAAAAAGATTTGTAATAAAAAAAAAATCAGAACTAAACAACTGAAGATCCATTAATAAAAGTTTTTTGAATTGTCAAAGCATCACGTACTAAAGGGACATAATAAACAACATTGAACTTAATATATATGTAATAGAAGTACTTCTTGCTGATTATAAGTCATTAACAATCCAAGCACAAAATAAAATACGGGGAATCCCCGTAAGTCAGTATAGATGGTGTTGCCATTCGCTACAAAATATCATGTAAGTAAGGAAAAATTCCGTGCTCTTTTCATTCGGTCCTAATTTATAGTTGCGCTAAAAATATGAATAGGTTCAATTCTTTATAAAATATATTTCATTGTTTCTGTAAAATTTTACCGCCCCCTAAAAATTGCCGCCCCGAGGCGTCCCCCTCCCCCCAACCCCCACTACGCTACGTCACTGACTATAACATGAGATCTTTAACCAAAGCAAGGTGCAGTAAACAAAGGTACATGGTGCATGGGTCGGCAACCTGCGGTTCTTTCGATGTAAAGTTGCGGCTCTGAAGTTTCATTTACAAAATAATATATTTCACTGTTGAAACAACCTAGCCCATGTAATCAATCAATAGTTGAACTATAATATTATTAAAATGAGCGGACTTTAAAACAGAGACAGATATAAAAACATGAACAATATGAAAACGAATACATTTCCGGTGGATCCTTGGAAACTATGGCATTTTGGAAATCGCAGATTTTGGCTTTTTCGTGTCATAAGGTTGTCGACCCCTGACCATAGTGCAAAAATATTGCATTAAGTGGTGTCTCTATTCGACGACAATATTTAAGGTATCCTGCCATTTCATTAAAAAATCAATTACAAATTTTCATTATAAAAATAATGTTAGGCAAATTTACACTCGATAAAGTTATCACTTTAAACAAACTATCCTATCTGTAAATGTTTCACAAATTAAATATTTGACAATATTCCATTACATATTCTAACACATTATTAGAATATCATTTATAAGATCATGTTAATTGGTAAAAAGAAGTAAAGCATAAATAACGCTTGCCAAAATACATGGTTGATATAATGATCAACAGGACAATCGAGTAAAATAACTACTATTGCATATCGAATTCGGCTAGATTCCTTCGAAATATTATGATTGTGGCAAACAAAGCAAAGCAAAAGCGAGGGAAAGAGAGACGCTTCAGACAAAAAGAAAGAAACGTTTATTGGGTTAGGTTACAACCATAATTAAAACAAAATTAAGAGCTGAGCGAGCGAAGCTCCAAGTTATGAAAATAAACAAACAAATATTTATCTATTTGTACAAAATAGCTTAAATATAATTATAAACATACAATAATATTAAGTTTTGAAAAGCTCGACAGGGAAGAGGTTAACGTGTTTGGATTAAATGCCGCACCGTTAACAATAATGTCAAATTATGTATATAATGTCAAAGTATATACTATATATACTAATTTCTTTTATTTAAGATTTTTTTTAGATTATTATCATCTATTTGGTATTTAATATATAAAAAAAAACTTCAAAAAGGATCACAGAAGTGAAAAATAATTCCAGAAACTTATTTTTATTATTATTTGCCTACGCAAAGGATCGCCCGACATTTAATTCGCTTTTATTTTTCTTTTGAAGTACTTTTTTTAAATAATTAAATATAGTTTTAAAAATATGTTATAATAACTTTTTCACTCTTGAATCGACACCATGTTCCGAAAGATACCTACATAAATGCATAATATTTAAATTCAATCAGGCTGGTATTCATTTACGAAGGTACTTTTATTTTCCTTATCCCATTCCTAAAAAGTCCTACAAGGATTATGAATCAGACGACAAAGTCACCTTCATGTTTAAATCGCCGATTTTGTAAGATGTTTATCTAGCATTCGCTTCCTCAAATCTAAACCGCGATTTACCAAACTACAAAGACCTACTACTCAATGTGTGTTAACTCTTTCTTCGAATTATTTCATCTTTGGCGTCAAAAGGGGGTCCCCATAAAAAATACCAAAGGAAAATCAATTAGTTAAACCAGTCGTTGATGATTCAAAATGTATTTAAACAAAATTGTTGTGTTTATTAAAAGATATAATATCTGACTAATAATAAGATAAGTTTTATTTACTGTTTCATGAGTAACATAGAATGTGAGTAGAATATTCTAGTTAATTTATTTACCAATTTTGTTTAGGTTTTTTTTTGTTTATTCAATTTATCATTTTTTTAATAATCACTGATCGGAGGTAGAGCTATTCAGGCTTAATGACCGCAAACATTGATTTTAATATGGATATTCCACGGGAATCCGTCTGTGAGAATTTAATGAAATCAACTTTTATTATTAATAACTATAAAAGATGGTTTAGGTAAGCCAATAAACCCACGAGTGACGTGTAAATTTTACATCAGCAGCGTTGAAAATTAAGAAAAAAATAAATGGTAATTTATTTTAACTAAGGTCATATTCAGTATTTTAGTGAAGAAAAAATAAACCTATGACATTTATGTTTAAATAAGTAAATTAATGCTTAAACGTGTTATTAATTTAAATGTTAATACAAGTAGTTTATTCATTGATCATATTTTGAGAAACAAATAATTAGTATGGTAATATGATCTTGTACAACTTCAGATTCAAAATGTTAAGCAATTGGTAATTCTGGTATAAATATAAGAAACAAATAAATTCATAGAATCAAGGTTCTATTAATTTATTATACTATCCTTAAACTCAAACCTGCCCTTCTTATACTTCCTGTTGAATAGGAAGTGCATTCTTTCATTACTCCCTAATATAATTATTTATTACTCAATCATGCACCACCTTACAGAATACTCCATCACACTGGCTCATTATACATTTTTCATAATAATTTCAATTTTTACAAGTCAAGAAAAAAAGTATTTGTACTGATATTGAATTAAGTCAGATTTACAACCAATAAATAAGCAATGTCAAATTGTGAAATAATAATCAAAATATTAATTTATATAAATAAAAAAAAAACATGAATTTAAAGTACGTAGTAGATAAATGTCCAACAATAATATAAATCAATGCTAAGGATTACTTAATTTATAAAGAATCTAGGATCTGTCTAGCCGATGATAACAGTCTGCACATACCATCAGCAAACAAATCCAAATCCTTGTGTTGAGCGAGCACATCCCCGAGCAAGCGTATCCCACGCATGGTAGGAGCTTGTGCAGCATAGTTAGTTCGTGTGAACTATTCACAGTTTTATTACTGTTTTTCTACTTAAAAAGTTAATCCTGGGATCCGGGGAATATAAGTATTATTCTAAAATATGGTAAGTACACAAAATAGCTCTACCTACTCCGATTTAATGTAAATCATTTCCAGACAGGCATTCTTTAAGTAGATATAAAATTTTATATTTATATATAATTTATTTTGTTTTAATATTTCCCTTTCCTCTAGACTCTAGTAGTACCTATCTTTTGCTCTGAAACTAATATTGCATACATAATCTTCTTTTGACAAATACAATTTTTGTGCAATTTGTATATCTGAATTTTAAAATGGCACAATATTAAGTAAGATGGCATAATTTACTTTGGTATAATTAATTACTTTTGGCAAAGTTAATTTCATTAAGCATAGCAACCTATCAATAACATAAACAAAAATTACCTACATTTTTTATTTGAAAATATATGTGTAAATCCTAAATATGAAATTTGATTTTCGCTGCAAAGTTATGGTTCTACTTCCTGTTTATAAAAATTTGTCTAAATATATGTATTTGTTTTATGTAAGTCACATGAGTGCATGCTAAATGACTTTTTACAAACTGAACTTTATGCCATTCACTGTTCTATTATTACAACAGAACATAGATTATAATATTATGGCAAAGTTCATAAAGGAGGCCCCTTTATATTATAGCAAGTAAGTTTATAGTTATTAAATTATTTACATATTATGTATGTCACAATCAAAGTCTGGTTAGCTATTTTCTTGAAGGAGTTATGTCAAGTTACTTCACTCTGATATAAAAAAGAAATAAAAAAACCCTGAATTAACATCAAATTCAATTAATTGGGATTTTTTTTTACATTAATTGAAAAATAGTTATATATTTCGCTTTAAATCATCATGAGATCATAACAAGACTTAAAATATTTTTTAAATGCAGTATCTAAAAATAATTTGAATACTACCTTTGTATATCTACCTGTGTACTATACCTGTGTCAATTGTGAACTATTGAATTATTTTGATTCAATCACAACCTATAATCGGGTGATAGAATCATATAACTTTGAAGTATTTTTTTTTTAAATAAGTGTCATAAAATTTATTTCCTTAAAATTATAAGTTAAAATGTTTAATATTTTCTGAATATATAAAAAAAACCTGTATTTTCATATATTTGTATAATTGTAGGATATAAGCCTATTTGACCTTGAAATTGTAATTTAGGAACAAAGCTTAATACCTTAAATTTAAGATCGAATTTATTTTAATAATGCCTAATTAAAAATCCATAAGTTAATTACAAACAAAAGTTTAATTTTGTTATTTTGACATGCAAAAACTACTCAATAGATTTCAATGAGTTTGAGGCAAGGTCATAGTCTGGATGTATTAACAATAGGATACTTTTTGTTTCTGCAAATGTTCATTGGCAAAACGATTCTGAAGTCCATGCAAATTAGTCATAAGCTTAAAAATATATATATCTTACCTGCTTTAATCGCTCTACATCAGTTCTGGACTGTGGGAAGGTTTGATGAGCAGTGACCTGAGTCTGTGGGTATGCTGGATACTCCAAGTTTACATTCAACATCTGAGCAGCATTATCCCGAGCCTCATATGCTAATCCTCTTATTTCCAACTCTGATGCTGTGTGCATCAATGACTGCAGATCTAATTCTTGCACGTCCACTGATCCTTTGTACATGAACTCCACAAGAAGATTTATCTCCGAGAAGGGAATCCCTTTTAATATCACTATGGGGTGTTGACAAGGATTGTCCCTATAAAAGAATGTTATTAATTAAAATAAATCTACACCCTATAATTTTAACCTCACTATGAATGCAGTTTTATTTTTCATGAAGATGAATTTAGATGAAACAAATCACCATTATTTTCATGAATAGAAATCAAAGTATGCTCCTAAATTATTTAACCATAAATAACAATGTCAATCCTCATGGTATTTAATTTTACCTAAGAATATGTATGAAATAAATTCTCAACATTGAAATGTATTCATTACTCACATACATGTAAAAATAACTTTACGAAAAAAAATAATGATGTCATTTAGGAACTAATGGAGTAGACAAATTAGTGCACAACATACTGTGTCACATTTATCATAACTATCATAAATGAATTTTGAATAAATAACACAATTACTCACTTGAATATTTGTTCGAAGTAAGGACTGCATGCTGAGAGCACTAATTTGTGTGCTTTGAGGGTGCCGTCACGGCAGGAGAGCGTCACATCGGCCAGCGCCGACGACGAGTAGATGGTCGAGAACAACTGGCTCAAGTTCTGCAGGTGGTTGTTCCACTTCAAGTGGAACGTCTTATCGCTCACCAGCCCCTGCATCTGGACCACCACAAACACTTGTCAAACACTAAACTCACTAAATCACATTAGCTAAATAATCGAGAGAAAACCGACTCAACACCGACCGCTACATAAAATTATAATTATTACAACTTATTTTTAGAACGATGCCCGTAAAAAACACTATACGTACGCGGTATGACAGTGTAATATACTATAGGTACGTGCCGCCGACGGAATTTAGAACTATAAAATTTTATAATTATTTTATTCGGCGATATAACATTTTTGATATTAAATAGCGCCGGTTTTTCTTCCTTACCTCGAAATTACTTTTCCGAGTTCTCGATTTTTCACAAAAAACACCGAAACATTTCACAAAATTAAATACAATAATTATGTTACACAGAAAGCCGTGTCGTAAAAAACAGAGTGGGGCACGCTGTGGCCCCCTCCTTGCCCCGGCCCCCTCGCACACAATCAATATACGGAATATGAGAGCGCGGCGCGCCCCCTCGTCCCCCGCATGCTTTATTATACCGTAATTAATATACAACTTTATTGTATTATAGACTGAGCACATACATTCCGAGCAAGAATGTTTCAACCAATATAAAATTATTTTTATTAAAGAAGTTTTATTGAAATATAGTTAATACGTTCATTTTTTTATAAATATTATTTTACCTGTTATTGATTTTTATTTGCCGGTTAAATAATGAAAATTAAGATACATTTTTTTTAATTGCCTTTAAAAAGCATTATCTAAATATTTCTTTGAATAGCCATAAAATATGAAGACAAAATAAAATATTTCTTGCAGAGTGCATTAACCGCCTACAACCTAACAAATACATCAATCTTTAACTTTCGTAGCATACACGAGCAGACGCACACACATAAATACTTCATTGTTTTTTTTGAGATTCCTTCCTACCAGCCAGCTATACAACACGATGGATAGTACCTACCTATTCTACTAAGTTGTATTATTTTATTTATGGCGACTGGAAAGAGAAGGGCGCATGAGCGGTTCATGAAACATGCATATTAAATTATGAAACCTTAGTATTTATATATAACAACAGTATATATTATATCTACTTAGGTATACGTAGATACGTTATTGATTTCACGTCAGATAGAAATATAATTTTTATGAAGATACCTAATTTGAAACAGAACCAATTAGGTACATACTTTTGGTTAATCAGCCTACTATTATAGTTAAGGAGCAGTAGGAAGTAAATAATGAAGATTTTTAATTTCACATTGGTATAGATTGATAAAATTATTTAAAATTATAAATGATTGATAAATTTTGTTTTAGTAATCATGAAAATATTTATTAAATCATCAATGCGAAAATTTTGTCCATATATGAAATTATGCCAATAAAATAATATTTCAGGCATTTTTTTCAATATAGCAAAGTAATTTGAAAATTTTATCCTACGCTACGAAGTTCGTTAAGTTTCTTTATGTTGTGATGTTGTGCCAGTGTTGCCAGCGAGGTCTTGTCAAAAGTTACCTGCGATGTGCAAAAAAGTAACCTTTTTACAGGAAAAGTAACCTTTTACATTTTAGATGTCCAAAAGCATAAAAAAATACTTACAGATTTATGGGTAGGCATTTAAAAGTTTCTTCTCCATATTTAAGTTGCTATTAAGTATAAAAATTACTTCTTCTGAACACCTGTAATTAAAGACAATAGATTCACAAATAAACAAAAATTATAGATCACAAGGACCTTTCTTACAGATCACATGGCTTTCTTATTATTACGTACAAAGTAAAAATCAATAAATTAGTAATCAGTTAGTACCTTCTTCGCTTTCCCCATCCTTTTTATATTTTATTCTAGTTTTCAGCATCAGCTTTGTTGGCTCAAATGTCATGGCATTTGGAATATTTGCTTTGGTAGCCATCAAAGCTGATATTGTTTCCGTGGCAAGCCTATTTCTATGGTCCGATTTAATCAATTTGAGCTGGCTGAAAACGCTGGCGTTTGAAAAGCCCTAGGGTAGGACCAGCAAAAGCATTATAACTTTTTTTAAACATGGAAACTGAGGCTCTCCTGAACTTTTTTTTAACCTAAACACATTGTTCCAGTAATCGAGTATTTATAGATTCGGAGACAAATTTAAATGAGTAAAATCTAACAGTGCATGCATTTTCCATTCTTTATTTAGCTCTTCGAGATCTAAATCGTTTCTTAAATATGGAAATCTATTGACGACAAAAGTAAGGTCTTTTGTCTCAAATGATTGAGCTTTTTGAGGATCTGTGACTAGTTCGATTATGTCGTAAGGTGGGTCCGAAAAGATAAAACGTTGTGTGATCTGTTTGATTGCTTCGATATAAAACGACAAACATGATTTTCTAAAATCAGTTATCTGCGTTTTAGGTGCTGGAATTTCTTTTTCAATTTCAATAATGGATTCTTGAGTGGACACGCCTAGATACTATTTTTTCAAGCGGTATGAAAAACCGTGGATTACAGTACTCTAATTTGTAGGGGTCAGTGATTTTGCAATATTGTAGCTGATAAAACAATAATGCAAATGCACAGTTTAAAATATAAAAATAAACTGACTGGAGGAATGAGTGAATGAATATAGAGTCCGCCCAAGATAAGTCTGCTCGCGGCCAAAATTGGGACTAAACATCTTGTCCTTAACATCATGTGGTAAGATAGTGAATCGCGTAATTAACTTTAGACGATTTGCCGAGCGAATCGAACCATTGAAAAGTATGTTTGATTTGATTCTGTGGTTGCACTTCCTGTCACAAACTAGGTAGATACAAGCCCCTGGTGGGAACATAGAAAAGCATTTCCGCGCAATTTTAAAAGTTACCACAAAGTTACCTTTTGTGTCGTGTAACCTCGAAGTAACCTCAAGGAGTTAAAAATCACCTAAAAGGTTACAAAAGTAACCTTCTGGCAACGCAGTGTTGTGCATAGTATAGGGATGCAACGATACGAGTAAATATAAGTACTTACTCGATACTTTCCTTTCGATTCAAGTACTTTTGGCATCAATACTTTAGAATCTAGTAACAACTAGTATCGTAAAGTAAGTATTTGTATTGGTACTAAGGCGCCTATTACACTACCCAATCTATCGGGCCCGATCCATCGGGTACACTGTAAATTGGGTAGTCTAATCGCAGTTAGAGAGTTAGGGTCCCGATATCGGGTGAACGTGGGCGCCCGATCGCCCGATGAGAGTTAGGGCCGATTTATCGGGTAATGTGATCGCTGTTAGGGTGTTAGAGCGCTCAGTCGGTTGTTGCGCAGCGTGCGTGTGAGACGTCAGTGAATGACAACGAAATTTGCGAACAGACAAAAATGTCTTCTCAAAAGGAAAATAAATAATATTAAGTGTAATTTAATATTATTACTTTTTCTTATATATATATATATATCAATATGATATAATGTTTTAAACATTTCTAGATAGCCTTTGCATGTGTCTGGTACAATTATAAATTTTATATAAATTACAATAATAAAAACTAATGCTATAATAAACTTTATATTATTGTTGTGCCCGATAGGGTCCATAGTGAGACTAACTTAATTATGTAATATTATTTTAAATTACCTATGGAAACAATAAACTTATTGAGTATTTATACTTTAAGTCATGATATGCATTTCCCGTTGCTAAAAATTTTAAGGTTACAGCACAGCTAACCGCTGTTTTGCGCTATATAAGGTATGACTAAGTTTAATATATGATCAAATTGTGCAGAACTCATTCTGTAGTAGTTCAAACTGCATAGTTGGTCATTTAGAAGCAAATATTTTTCACCCAACATTTTGTTTTATTATTTACGCCCGCAGTTAAAGTATGGGCTATGCCAATTTTTTGGTACTTTGTGAGCGAAGGAGCCATCCTTTCAACGCCACGTTTGCATGCCAACTGAGTTAGGGAGGCGATCTAGTGCAGTGTAATCACAACGACACCAACCGCCCTAAATCGCGGCCGATATATCGTGCCCGATAGATTGGGTAGTGTAATAGGCGCCTAAGTCGATCACTCACTGAGGAATATAAAAAAAATCGCTTGTATAAAACTGTTCACTCTGTTGTAAGGTGTCCAATGTCTGTCTCATGGAAAAGTCCCACAGGCACAGGGTCCCTCTCTCTGTCGTATGACTAAGCTTTGCTAACCCCTACTTATTTTATGTAGTTGGTGATTCTTGAAAACTTGAATTTCCCGTTTGAAATATATGTCATAATTATATATTTAAATATATATATTTCTCGGCCCATACTTTTATAATAAAATCAATAAGATTAAACAACATCATAATCTATCATATTGATGCTGTAAGAAATTAATCCATGGCTGGTTACTCTGAAGGACATATGAGGAAACGGAAAATATTCTAAGGGCGCTTGTGTACTACACTGAAATTTCAGGTCCGGCGGTCGTAGGGCGCAGTGTAGGGCAGCTCTCTTTGAAGCTACACGTCACTTACGCTAGGTACGATGAAATTTTTGGAACGTCGGTAATTGCTTGCTTTGTGACTCTACGTGCGAAGACGTTGAAAGGTACCTAAATAATGACCTGATCATTTTTCATTAACCATAATAAATTAAGGCAAGACGAAAGCATTTTTTTACTACTATTGTATGACTACTATCATATGTAAAAACTTATACCCTTACTAATTTAGGAACAGCATTATTCACGTGCAATAGTTAAAATATCTGTGACATTAGAATAAAATTACTGATAATATTCTAGTACTTGATATTTCAAAGTTTTGTGTAAACAACTTTAAGCGATTACAGAGATAGACCAATCGTTGGCGCCATTTCGTAAACAAATCGAAATTAGTGAAATTAGTGTAAACGGAGAATTAATATGCTAAATTAACTTTACGATGGCATTTAAATCAGCCATCCTATTGTAAGTTTTAAATGTCATGATTTAACTATAATCATTATAAGATCAATTGACTGAATACTTCTTTTTTTTAATTTATTTTTGACACAAAAGTAATTTCAAATTTTATTACAATAAATACGAAAAAGACAGTGAGTGTCACTAAAGTAATTCAGTTAAAGTTATAATAAAGAATGAACAGAAGACTGTTCATTCTTTATTATAACTTCTGTTATCAATTATTTATTTATACTTATCAACTGCCATAAAACAAATTTTGATATTGACAAATTTCCATGCAACCTTTCATCCCCTATTTCCAGCTCTTTTTCGCGAAAAAAGGTAGCCTATGTCCTTTCTTAAGGTTAAGTCTATTTCTGTATCAAATTTCATTAATATGGGTTAGTTGTTTAGGCGTGGAAGCATTCCAACACTTATTTTTCTTACCTTAAGTTATTGATACTTTTGATTCGATTTTGTTTTGGGATCGATACTTTTAATATGAAATTTAGCAAAGCATACTATAACCATACGACTATCAAACTAGAACTATATCGAGTTTGTCAAGGCATATGCAGTGATATTTACCAACTATATTAAATCATCATATAAAATATCGCATTTTATAATTTACATTAAATATCGATTTTTCATTCGATTATTTTTTCGCAAGTCTATTCCGCAGGTTCATGAATTTTCCGGATTAGGGTGCCGCTGCCCAAAGATGAGAACAGTATTCCATATGGGGCCGAACCTTCGCCTTGTAAAGCTGCAGGTGATGCACCAGAGTGAAATACTGCCTCGATCTATTCAGCACACCAAGCTTCTTAGATGCTAATTTAGCCTTATCCTCTAAGTGACCACGGAACTGGACCTTGCTCGATATGTCGACTCCGAGAATCACAATATTTGCAGAGGCAGTTAGGGGAATGTTTTGAAAGCGAGGTGATACGACAAATGGGGCTTTTTTGGCGGTGAACGCGCAAACCTGTGTCGTAGTAGAGTTGAAGTGGACCAAATTAAGTCGACCCCGGTTAGAGACTTTCTCTAACGAATATTCAATATCAGACACAAGTTGATTCCGGCTCTCAATGATGCTTTCCCGAGAAATATTAGCACGAACGTTATAGGTGGAGTCCTTTGTGCTGTCATCTGCATAACAATAAATACCGCTAATTTGCAGCATATCATTAATATGCAGAAGAAAAAGTGCAGGTGATAGCACACCTCCTTAGGGAACACCAGCATTTATAGACAGTAGGTCCGAGCATTCACCGTCGATTAAAACCTTAATGCTTCTGTCTGCCAAAAAACTAGTGACCCATGCACATAATTTCTCGGGAAGCCCATACGAGGGAAGTTTTGATAGCAGAGCTTTGTGCCATACCCGATCGAGGACTTTTGCTATGTCCAAACTTACTGCCAGGGCCTCCCCCTTTGTTTCAATTGCCTTAGCCCAGTTATGTGTCAAGTAAACTAGAAGATCACCAGCAGAGTGACCATTACGAAATCCGTATTGATGGTCACTAAGCAACTGGTGATCCTTTAGGTACCGAAGGAGCTGGCGGTTGATAATGGACTCAATTAACTTTGAAAGCAAAGATGTTATAGCAATCGGCCTGAAGTTGCACGGGTTCGAGCGGTCACATGTTTCGGGATCGGATGCACTAAAGCACTCTTCCATGAGGTTGGGAAGACGCCAGATGAGTAAGAGAGCCGAAATAGGCGCGTTAAGACGGATGCCAACTCTGGAGCGCACGTCCTTAGCACGATAGGGAGGATACCATCGGGCCAGCTAAACTTGTGGATATCCAGGGAAAGTAGCGCTAGACGGACTGAGCTTTGGTGAAACCGGATAACTGGCATAGAGCTCTTGCACCGCGGAATGATGGGCGGTATCAGCCCCCGGTCATCCAAAATCGAGTTGGATACAAAAAAGTTACCCACGAGATCGGCTTTCTCTTTTGCATCATGGGCTAATGAGCAGTTATCTTTGTGCAAAGGTGGAAATGAAGGCGTGCAGAAATTTCCATGAATAGATTTGGCAAGAGACCAGAAAGCACGCGTCCCCGAAGGAAGACGTTCAAGCTTCTCGCCAATTCTACTGATGAGCTTCGCTTTCGCTCTTGCAATGTCTCTTTTGAAATATCTGGAGGCAAAGTTGTATTGTTTTGGTGATTTTTAGTGCTTTTTGCTGTTTTTTTAAATACTTCCACATAGCTGTTGCCATAGTTTTCTTTGAAATTATGTCTTTTATAAGACACTGCAATTGCTGTAGCATTAGCGACGCTGGAATTAAACACCTTCCAAAATATTTTTTTGTAAATAGTTGGTAATATTACGATATCTCAGAAATTCTTTTTTGTTATTTTTTTTGCAAACGACACAACATGACATTAAAATGTGTTCGCGCCTTAATGTGTGTCTGGCTGCACCATAGAATTAATAAGTACTACGTACAACTAGAATGCTTACTGTGCGTCTAAACATGCGCCGAGTCAGAGGTCATAAATCTTGGTTTGTCCCTTTCTAAGTAGTGTAACCATTCTTACCTGAATACATTGGACATTAAAAGAAAATATTGATTATTGTAATTGAATAATATTAATATGAAGCAGAAAAAAATCTTATTTAATCTCAACTCAACAATAATAAATTTTGAAACTATGGAAATCAGCAATTTCATAGGCAGCCCTCCCCCCTTCCCCCCCACTGGGGGAAGACCTAATAATAAAACGCAATCAAAATAGTATATTTTATTATGACTGTATTGTTTACATTTTAAAATTAAACATTACTTAACAAAATTGTTTTGTGCAATTTATGGCGTAAAGTAGCGCGAGATGTGCCAATGGCCTTGAATGTGAGACCTTTGCCATAAGTTGATATTCTTATTATGAGAATCTCATGCCTTTGTAAGATTTATTTTTGTTCAATTGCTGATGAATATTTGGGAAACAGTTTGTTATGACAGATTGTACCTTTTCATAATTTTTACAATTTTCTTTTAAAACTGCTAAAAGTGACTTTAAATTATTAATCTTCATCTTCATGTCTCTTCTTTTGATTTTTGCCTAGTATTAATATCAAGTTTTAACTTCTTACATGAAGGACTCTAGTCAGGCGTATAACTAAAGGCGTTTTACACATTATTTTTTTTGTTATCAGGAAAAATCTGTAATGAAATTAGGTAGGTACATAAAAATAAGTTATAATATGAATTGTTGTTTTAACTTATTATTTTCGATATAATGTTGTTTATAAATGAGTGCTTTAATGATAGGTAGGTACCTTTGGCAAGATTGAAGGAATCACTTCTGATTTCAGCCTTTTTCGAGCCTCTGTTCGGTAATCTTTGGTTTTGAAATGAAGTGTACAAACCACACAGCTTTCATGTAAGTTCCCAGGTATCAACCATTTTTTCTTTAACTCTAAATCCGATGGCAAACTGGAAATTTAAATTAAAATGTATATTTTTTATTAAAGTAATATTTTGGTTTGGTTTGGTGTGTAAATAGATATTTGCAAAAGATCGATCAAACGATAAGCCTACTGACCAATAAAATTATTAAAGGATACCCATTTATGAGCCTCCACATGCTTGTTTAATGTAGGTAGACTTGCAAATAGTGAATAACCAAAGTGTTAAGTGATACAACAAGTTTAAATTTAGTACTTAATTAGGCAATAATAGGGTCTATGCTTATAGTACGTACGTACTTTACATCTCTATACGTAAAGTATAGTCACCCTAGTTTCTACTGATGACATACTTACCTGTGAAAAGATAATCCACAGCCAGGTACGATTCTTTCCCATACCCACTCACAGCACATATGTTGTTTACCATTTTTAATCCAATATACTATTTAAAGCATTTTTTTAATTCAGAGAGCATTAAAAACAAGTCCATATGACAAAAAAGAAAACGCCATGTTGCTTTTGTGGTGCCACGTGAATACTTCAATTTATCTAGTGTTGCATAACGTAAAGGTAATAAAACATGCCTACAATATTGAAATGTCGTGAAATATAAAAACTTTGATTTATCTGGACCTAAAAGCTATTGTATTTATATTATTAGTAAACTTATAAACAAGCCAAATATAATATTCATATAGAAAACCTTTTGTTCTGTGTAAACAGTTTTCACGAATTTACCACCTTTATATCAACAATATTTCACATGGCAATTGTGCGACAGAGACACACCAAGAAAAAAGATGTCTCACTTGAGCTCATTTCTCTATGTAGATAATGGTTATTTAAAAAACACTTTATTCACATATCATTAAGGTTCATTTTGATATGTCAAAAAGATCGCAGTTAGCATTCCAGTTGTACGTAGTACTTATTAATTCTATGGGCTGCACTTATTCAATCTTATCTATGGGCTGCACTATGTAATGTATCTAAATTCTCTTTGGTACCACTTATATGCATGTCAGTGTCATTTTGGTGTCACTGTCATTGTTAGATGTCAGTAGGGTGTCAGTCAGTCAGTTACTGTTCTCTTTGTCAGTTAGTATCAGTCAGTTGGTAACTTTATTATTTCTTCGGTAACGTTGGAATCGTCACGTCGTTTTAGTAAAAAAAAAGAAGACTCAAAAATATTCAGTTCAATAGCTGTGTACTGGGGTAGTCATATTATATTACACAATAAAGTTTTGGTTACATCAAACTTTAAAAAAATGGAGAAAAATTCACATTTAGTAGTTTCAAGCCCTAATATTAAATATACCGATGATTATATCTTGTCGGATTATGTGTATGAAGAAACCCTGGTTACTCAAAAAGTCAATGAAATTGTGGTGAGACGTTTTTATTTTTTTTATAGGTATTAATCCTATATTTCAGCTTTTGTTTCATTCAGGGTAGAAACCAAGTTCTAACCGGTCCATTAATTTTTCATAATTTATTGCCTTAGTCAATAAATAGTCTCCTGAGACAAAAACAAACAAAGAGGTTTTTTATTTGATCAATTTTGCGTTCACAATGCTATACTGAAATATATTCTAAATGAAAAATGTTTAGGTGGATATCCTGAATATTGCTGAAAGTGGTTTTTTAAGCATTGTTCATTAAGAAACAAGGTTTTTAATTCAAATCAGCGCCAAAACTGTCTAACAAACTATTAGTTTAATACATTTAAAGAAGATCTGAAATCTTATTTAAATATTAAATGCAAAGCAACAAGGTTAATCATTTTCTAACACTAAATGCATTTATTAAATCAAAATTTTGTAGCTAAACAAAGAGAAGAATAATTAATACATTGAGAATATGATGCACTATTGCAATTGCCTTCACCATGATTTAATAAAATGTTAACTAGAGCTTATGAAAAAAAAAAGCTCATTTATTCGGCATCAGTGTCAGTTTCTACACAAACATTTAAAAACATTCAAAACAGATTGCATTTCCTATTGAGATAGATGGCCAGAAAAATGTGTGAACCAGTTAAAATTAATAATGATGTTATAAAAATAAAGTATTTTTAATTTCTATTTCAAAGTCAACAGCATGTCAGGTTATACTAAACTGGCAAATTTTCCCATTTGATTTTAAATCTTTACATATTGTTGGTAGAGTTCAAAATACATTTTGGAAATTTGTTGTAACCTGACAATGTATGTCATGAACATGTGTATTGAGCTCTGGCAATACAAAATCTCTTTTTGTGTAGTCCAACTGATTTGAGACCAAATGAAATACTAATCACAATATTATCCTGTTAGAGTCCATTCTTACTTTAGTTTATCTACTGTTGAGATTCAGTATATTTTATCATTCATTTAAGTCATCATAAAACTATAATAACTGCTACACTTAATAGTTATCAAGTTTTAATCAAATCAACTATATTGTAATTTGTTAAACAGGCTAAACCATATAAGAAATCAATTAGTATTCAAACAGAGAGGAAGGTGGGAAAAGTAGGCATAATGTTGATAGGGTGGGGTGGAAATAATGGCTCGACCTTCACCGCAGCAGTCCTTGCCAACCGACACCAGCTGTCTTGGAACACTAAGAATGGTGTGCAGGATTGCAACTGGTCAGTATTTGTTAAGTAGCCGTCTCTTAAAAGTTTTTACTGTTCAATACACGGTTCATAAAACTCAATTGTGAATTTTAAAAATTGTTGCAAAGTTGATTGTTATAATATTATTAAGAAAAATAATTGGACTCCTTATATACAGGATGGAGCAAAACTAATGACCTGGTTTAGATGAGGTATAAAAATAAAACTAAATAACTTAATTTTATATAATTCCATTATAATTTTTTCATTTAAGTTTGAATAGAACTTCAGAACTTCAGTAGAATGATGACCTTCAGAAGCAATATACCAGAGTTGCACAACTAAATAAATATAAGACCACATCACATAATTGCTCAGCTTCCAAGATGAGTAGCTAAAGCCCTCATATTATGGAGTATCTGAAATAACCACAGCACTTTTGAGATAATATAGCGTAGTTCATTTTCTAAATTGATCGAGCCCAGGACCTCAGAGATGGCGATACCTTGAAACCGGCGTGCGAATCGCTACGGAGGCTACAGATCAATAGTATAGTAGTTTTTTTGTTTAAATATTGATAGTATTGCAGTGAAATAAGGGGCCGTAATTAATCACGTGATGTTTTTTCAGTATATTTGAACTCCCCTCCCCTTTGGTGATACATGGTGAGGTTTGAAGACTACACCCCCTCCCTCCACCTAATTCACGAGTATTTTTCGTACCTACAAAAAAAAATCTAAATTTTTGACGCCGCTTTTCGGTTTACTAATCGCGCGTTTGATGAAAAATAAATACACGTGATTTATTACTACACATTTCTCCACCCTTTTGATATTTCGTGATTTTTGACGAACCCCCCCTCCCCTCTTTCGAGCCTCACGTGATTAATTGACGGCCCTTAAAGTGATTTTGTACTGAATAGATTCTTGTATTTATTAAGTTTCACGTAAACCTTATTATACGATTCCGACACGAGGCCTGACCATTTTTGGGCTATTTCAAGATGTCACATTTGAAACCTAGTGTAATATTCAATTCTTAATAAAAAAAAAAACCCTACCTCTTTTAAAAGTAATACTTTGCCTTTAGGTTCGGTTCCATAACACAAGCGTCCACCGTGAGACTGGGCATAGATGAGAAAGGTAACGACGTGTACGTGCCAATGTCTCAGCTGCTGCCCATGGTGCACCCAGATGACTTGGGTATGTTGCCTAGTTCTTCTCATTGTATTCTGCGACCGCCATCTTGATATTCACTTCTTTCTTCTCCGTATAACCTTTCACAAACCTATCCATTGTTTATTTGGTAGTGTAGCATTATTTGCTCGGAAATAAAATCTAAAATAATAATAATAATGATGATCGTCCGTTTTATGGCGGTTTATTGGATGATCCGCAAGGTTAGCGACTACGAAAATGTTCTGCACATTTTTAGTAGTACACTTTAGTACCTACTGCACTATGTACAATGTACATCCGTTTAAATGTGTATTGCAAGAAAAGCGAAGGAAACCTGCAGGGTCGCCACTTTTTGGGAAACAAAAATTGGGATATTCGGACGGTTATTTAAAGTAGGTAATCGAACTGCAGTCCAATTTTATTTTTATATCACAAAATATCTGAATATATTTTTGTATTTAATAAAATTAAGTAACAAATAGACATAATGCCCACCTGATGAATAGCTGTCACCTTCCACCACCTTTCCTTTTTGAAATTAAGAGTATAATAAAAGAATATTCTTAGTTAATATTAATGCTTTTTCGAGTTTTATTAAACATCGGGACTAGATAAATAAGAAATCGGGATGCGGGACACCATGATTGAAATCGGGAATGTCCGGGAAAATTGGGGACGGGTGACAACGGTTTTAAGAGAGCTAATATTTCCAATCTAACAGTGATCGACGGGTGGGATATCAGTCCGCTCAACTTGGCTGAATCGATGGTGCGGGCAAAAGTGATCGACTTCGATCTCCAACAGAAGCTCAAGAAGGAGATGGCTACTATGAAACCTCGCCCCGCCGTATATGACCCGGACTTCATTGCGGCCAATCAGGTCAGTTTGTTAACGTTAAGCTGATAAACCTTGCCCAGAAGGGGCATTTTCTCCTCGACGCTAATCCAGGTTCAATGCTGCAATCGTTTTATTTATTAGTAATACTATTCCTTACCAGCAAGCAATGTATCACGAAACGCGTCTAATAAGAGCATAGTTGTATAGCACTAAGGACACGGTATAAGGCTGCGCATGACGACTTTGAATCAACAGGTAAGTTGATGAGATAAAAATCTATTAATTTACTATTTGCAAACTAATATTTTTCTATTATTTGACTGATGGACTAAATAGTTTTACTCAGGCGTCATCCCTGTTGTAATTAATTTTTGTTATATAATTCCGCACGTCCGTAATGACGACACACACGAATGTTCACGGCGTATTAAAAAACTATTATAAATAAAAAAAAAATAAAAAACTATTTTCAAGTAATTACTAGCAAACCATTACGATTATTGTAAAAGTATTGCATATACAGCAAACTGCACAAACGTCCATTAAAATTATCATTAGTTTATATATAACGACATTACCGATACAAATTTGACATTAATTAGAGCTGTCTGATTGAAGTGAAAAGTGCCAACTTAATTTTCCTTTTATATGGTATAAAATAAGTTTGACCACAGTACATTTGTGATAACGCACTAATTTTACCTGTACCTAAACTGTGAAACGTATATTATACTTATGTACCAAATGACGAAATAAACGAAATGTAAAATGTATTATGGAAGAGCGGACTTCTGGTACAGATATTTATTATATCTAAAAGAAATAGTCCATTACAAATGTTTACAACATTCTGGTCTTGAAATAAAATATTTTTATTTTTTTAAATGACGGAGTATCGATATCTCTTAAATGAATAGGTATACGCTTATAATAGTTTATAGGATGACGTTTTCAGGTAATGAGTTTGCGTCATACTACATTTTTCTGAATTACGCCGATAATATAGCGTATAAAAATCCATCTTTGATTATGCACTAATCTTAGGTAACCGCTTATGATTTTTTACGGTTTAAAGACTGACGTGTTAGCAGATTCAATTATAATCATAAAAATATACTTAAAGCTATAATCTTGTCTCACATCGGTATAATTTAAACTTGAATATCCTCATGAAACAGGAAAATGAATATTTTGGTAAACTGTACTACAATCAAGGCACTTCCAAGAAAAAAGTAGGTGGCGTAGAGGATAAGCGCCGCGGCCCGCGATCGTTGTTGTTAAGCAACTTTCGCAAGGGTCGGTCACGGGATGGGTGACTAAAAAAATATTATATCGAGCTACTTCGTGCTTCCGAAGGCACATTAAGCCGTTGGTCCTGGCTGCATTTGTAGTAGTTAATACCCTTAAATTCGCGTCATGACCCATCCTCCTTAACCATGCATAAGGAAGGCCTGAACCCCTGCAGTGGGGGCGTAAAAGGGCTGATGATGATGATGATTATTATATTTATTATATCCTCTACATCGTAATGCCACCAAAACGATTGACAAAATTAAAATGAATATTCAAAAAGTAATAAGAATGCTTAAGTTAAAGTAAAATTATATTTACAATTATATAATATTTTTATTTTAATCACACAATATCTGGAATATACGAGGGCGGGATGATAAATAGCTAGCTAACATTGAAAAACTTGAATTAGTGTGTTAAAAGTATATTTATTTTTCGACATAGTGTCCTTGAATCCTTGAAGCGCTATGCACTTCATCCATCTATGCTCTAAAGCCTTGATGCCATCCCTGAAGTGGTTTTCTTCAAGCCCTTCAAAATAACTGTCCACGGCAGACATCACCTCGCTCAGATTATTTTCAAATCTTTGTCCACCTAAAAAATTATTGAGCTTAGGGAATAGATGAAAGTTAGATGGACCCAGATCAGGAGAATAAGCTGGGTGTGGCAGCAAATCATAATGTAATTCTTTGAATTTTGCCATCGCAGTGATGCACGTGTGAACGCGCGCATTATCCTGATGAAAGATTATTTTTTTTTAGCCAGGCCGGGTCTTTTTTTACGAATACTCACTTGTTATTTATCCAGTAGACCAGCAACAAAACATAATTCGGCATTTATGTTTTGTTCTTTTGGAAGGTATTTAATCATCAATATACCCTTCGATCTCAAAATACTGACGCCATGACTTTCCCCGCTGATTTCACGGCTTTTGCTTTCTTTGGAGCCGGGCATCCTTTTTCCGTCCATTGTTTAGACTGAATTTTGGATTCAGTTATATAGTGGTGAACACAAGTCTCGTCTGTAGTAACAAACCGTCGCAGAAAATCAGTTGTATTGCTCTTAAAGCGGTCCAAACATTCTTGTAAATTTGCATACGAACGCGTTTTTAGTCAATTGTAAGCAATCGCGGCACCCACCTTGCGGATAATTTTTTCATACATCATTCTTGAGTCAAAATGTAATGCGCCCATTCTTAAGAGATGCCTACAGTACCAGCTATCTCGGAAAGTTTCAATCTTCGGTCAGCTACAACTACATAATGAATTTTGATCACAATTTCTGGAGTAGTGGCACTTTTTGGACGTCCTGGACGATGTTCATCTTGGGTGCTGGTACGGCCACGTTTAAATTCAGCCACCCATTTTTTTATGGTCGCATATGAAGGAGCATTTTCTCCCAAAACATCCTTCATCGCCGAAAAAATCTCTCCACCGTTTAATCCTTTTAAATGCAAAAACTTTATCACAGCTCGTAGCTCAATTTTATCCATTTTGCAGAAAAAAACAAAAGAATGCTTTTTGAAATGTCAATATTTAAAAGAAAAACTATACGATCGATTTGAAATTTGGAACACTGGCAGCTAATGAACCAATGAGTAAAATTATAAGGAGATTTTATATCGTTATTATACAAAATATGGGTTGGGCTAGCTATTTATCATCCCGCCCTCGTATATCATCCAGAGTTCAGATTTCTCTTTAAAAAAATGTTCTTGACAACTCATCTTAAACGATTTTTTTTAATTGCAGATATACAATAAATATAAAGCACTAGCTAAAACTTTATCCAAAAGGGGCAAATTCACAGCGTACTTAGAAGCGATATCGGTTGCGTTTTATTAATTTGATACACTATTTCTTACCAACGATCAATGTATCTAGAAACGCGTCCAATACGCGCGTATTTCTGAACAGGATTTAAAAATAGGGCGTTAGATTGACTGTGAAATAAGGGAATGTTCGAATATTTCGAAGGCACTATTTTGGATTGATACCCGTTCGCACGCTTTTCATACACAAATCAGAAATGTTCTTTGAAAATGATATTATTGAAAATAATCTGTACAGAAAAAAATCTCTTACGAAGCTCTATAAATATTGAGATTGAAAAAAAAATTATAAAAAAATATAATGTATATTGCAATATTTTATTTATATCACTCATATTAGAGAATTTTGAACGTAATGAATTGTTATTGAAAAGTGACAAAACCAATCATCTGTGTATATTTAATTTACTTTTTATCTAGGTATTTTTCGAATAGTCTGAGGGTGGATCATTGTGCGATCTGTAATTTTCCACGGCCAAATTTTGCAGACGACCTTGGCGTTGAAGAATGTAAAGGAGCACTCTCCCCTAATGTCTACAGTGATTCTAGAAAAGTCAGAAACAAATGCGTGTTATTTTATTAAGCAGTATTTGTTTGTGAATATTCTCGCAGATATATAATCTATACTATACTACTTACAGTACTACAAGACTAGCATATACTGAGCTAAAATCGTTTTAGGACAAAAGTTTTCCTTCTTCACATGTTTTGTTTGTTTATGTTTCAATATGTTTTTCTTTATGCCAAATAAATACATTATATATTATTTTTTAGTGATATATTATATATTTTCTTGTAATGTGAAATAATTTTTTAAACTCGGTCCAGGATTCGGACGGTTACTAATTTAATAGTTGAAATGTAAATAACCCAAACGGTGAATGGGTTACCGATTCATTTCGGTTATTTCGTAATGGGTTACATAAACAAATGTGTTAAATCGGAATAATCTGTTACAAAATATTTCGGTTTTCTCTAACCGAATTATTTTGGTTTTTGCATGTTCCATAGATATTTAATGTTTCATTTCTCGTTTAGAGGAGATATTTCTTTAGCATATCTTTAACACGTCTTCAGATAACCTGTGTCATTAAAACAAAATACGCCAGAGTTGGTCGTAATCGATTACATGTTAGAAATATCACTATTTAATTAAAGGGGGCATTTTAGTGCCCCACAAATGACGTGAAATAGTGTAAAAAAATACTTAATAACAAGTAAAAATCGTTATTTACCGTTTCGGTAATTTAATTCGATAATTAACACTTATATTTCGGTAATTTACCCAAATCGAAACGAATTACCGCAAAGACCTGGGTTAACCGTTTAATACAGGTTAGCAGTTTCAATAAATAACTCTTTTAATTCGGTTTAGACTGTATACTATAAACCCTTTCATTTCGGTTTAAACAAAAACACTTATCAGTTAACCGAACCAATCTGTAACCATTTGTAACGGTCAGTGAATAAATCGGTAACCGGTTATAAACAATCAAATCTGATTCTCAATCATATAAGCATCAAAGGTCTTCAAGCTTCTTCGTTAATTTCCACCTTTTAGCAGTAAATTAACCCTAATGCTTACCACTACTAGTAAATTAACTTAACGAGAAAGCTTATTCGTTTATACAGATGCTATACGTGATATATTTCCAATATCTAATATAAATTAACAAATGGCGTCGTAAAAATACACATAAATTGTGTTCAGACGACCCGAAAATCGTTATAATACTCGTCAACGACGACACAGTGTTTTGTAAACATTTAAGCGGAAAAAATGGTATCTTTACATCGGTGGCCCCATTTATAGGCAACAGGAGGAGTATTTGTAAACATCAAGCCTCTATTGTTCGGCAGTGTGTACACGTGTACAATGTGCGTCTATAATACATCAAACTCCACGAAACTGTTCTTCTGCAATCTGTTTTAAACCTTAACTTATTGATAGTTATATTGAAATTCGATTGCAGTTACTTCACGTTTTGTAGTAACTTTGATGTGGCGCCGTGTGTACTTGTGAGAAATTTAAAATTAACTTTTAAATTTAAGGACATTTCTTAATCAGAAGAATGTTGACAAATCTAATTTGATTACAAAAGAACTCCGCTCTGGACCATTAAATATGGACATATTTTTTTTTTGAGACTAGCCGTTTTCTTATATCCAATGTGTCACCCGCTTATTAGAGTTTCGCTGGCTATTAATGTAAAAAAAAACAAATCTTACATTTATAATAGCTAACAAGTATAGAAAACGTACAACACAAATAACAATTTGCACAACGAAGAAAGAGAATCTATTTCAAGCACACAGACACTGATTGGCTTTGTTATGAATAAAAATCAATAGTATGTTTCCTATCAAAAGGAATAGAGCTGTATATACAGCCATAGATATCTCCGAGTATCACGCATGTTACTATGGGAATGTTATCAGACGATCAGGTACCTTAACAAAGGTATATATCCGTACTAGGGCCCGCGTGGTGGGCCATAACCCGGATTTGTGGATATTAACGAGTGCAGATGCAGCCGAAACCAACGGCTTATCGTACCTTCCATAGCACGGACGAGCTCGAGATAGTAAATTTTTTAACACCCATCCTATGACCGACCACTGCAAAATTTGCTTAAAAACTGCGATATCGAACTCATCAATTTATCCACTTATTTTTGTAATTACGTATAGTTATTCTAAGTTTTGATCGTTGGATGAACGATACGTAACTAAGTTGCACTTTTCAGGCGGATCGAGCGACTAACTTGATCCGGGGCACGAAGCAGGAGCAGTACTTACAGATACGAGCCGATATCAAGAGCTTCAAGGATAAGAATAAATTGGACAAAGTTTTCGTGCTGTGGACAGCTAACACGGAGAGGTGACGCACTAAATTATATACTAGATAGACTTTAGCTTTGCAATGCTCTTTTAGGGATCCGTATCCAAAAGGTAAAACGCGAAACTATTACTAAGAATCCGCTGTCGTTTGTCACCGAGCTTTATCTCATGATAGATGTACAAAATAAAATGCTATATTAAAAAACAGAATACTTAAAATAAATATTTAAGGGAGTCCAGTACATCAAACGTGATTTTTTTACTCGTGTCCAGTAAGGAACTTTTCGTGCGCGAGTTTGACTCTCTCTAAACTGGTTTTTTAGTCCATTGAATAGCAACAGCGACAAAAAATCATTTTAACATAATCGAAGTACCTATATCGCATTACAGGCCGCTATTAAATAATACAATAGAACGGGTACATCGTCCACGAGTCATCGACCTTTTTTGAAATAGCTCTTGGATCTGTTTTTTAAAAAAATCTATATCGCAAACGTCGACTAGTATTTTTTACGGCGTCCTTTTGCTCTGTGTATTTAAAATATGTAATAGATACCGTTTGTATCCCGAGACGCAGCTTTTTATTAACTGTTAACAATTGCACAGAGATATGTGATTAGTTTTCAAAAAATATTTTGTAAATATATTGTTTTTGGGGAATGTTGGGCCCATGGAATTGGTCTGGGATTCTACAGATTGAATTAGTTCTAAATTTGAAAACTGGCGAGATTTAAAACGTCGGAAGTTACCCCAAAGAAAAAAGTCTGGATCAAATCAAATATTTTTTTTTATACATTCGTGGAATATCGAAAAAGTAAGTTATGCTACTGGCTACCTTGTTTTCTGTGATCGGGTGGGTGGCCTGGGCTAGCTGGTGTGTACTCATACATTATTCAACACATCCATTCCGTAAATATTGTCATTGCGAAATTGTGACACAAGTGACCCCCCTGGGATTTTACTTAGGGTTGGTTGTTTTTTTTATATTAATAATAAAACGCTCACACGATTTTTTTTATTAAATAAAAAAAATCGTGTGAGCGTTTTTGTCTAACATTTATAATAGTGTTATAGGTATATTGTATAATTTTTGTGCAATAGTAGAAAGTGTAAAAATGGTATAATTACTGTTTTAACAGTATAGCTGGCAACCCTAATCTTACTCTATAAAGGGAGCATTTATAAGTGTCTATGATTGACGTTATCATAGGTTCTGTGACATCCGCGCTGGTGTCCACGATACATCTGAGAACCTGGAGAAGGCACTACGTAATAATGAGCCTGAAATATCGCCTTCGACAATCTTCGCGCTCGCCGCTATCGACGAGGGTGTGAGTGCTTATTTTAATTACGTTTTGCTTATTATTTTTTAAATGTGTTTTTATTTATTATCTAAGTGTGTTGTATCAAGTCTTGTAGGTACTTTTGACAAATTAAAATGTTTCTTTTAGTAAATAAAAACGCAATTTTTCATTAATGTTACTCAATCACTATCGCTACTGTTTGAAATGATTTTTAATTCATTTGAAGTTCGATTTTTAGCTATGGATTTAGTTCCAAATAATAGTAGTGCAATAAGGACGCAAACATCGTACCTGTCTAAGAAAACTCTATAATGGAATATAAAAAGAGTTAATAAATTCAAATATATTATAGAAAAATGTAACCTGTGGTCCGCCGCCCCCTGGTCCTTGGGCTACAGGTTGGGAAACACTGCTAAAATTGTACTACTCAGAGAGACTGTCGAATTTCTTGAAAACACTTTGAGTTTGAGTATAATGGTGAAACGAAATTGTTATTTATTTCCGCCGCTCCTAGCATGTTTGCAGAGCGTTGGTAATCTAGTTTCAATACTTATACAAAGAAATATAATATTTTAGTGTTGCTACATAAATGGTTCGCCGCAAAATACGATTGTGCCGGGCGTGTTGGAGCGGGCGGAGTCGCGGGGCGTGTTCGTAGCGGGCGACGACTTCAAGTCCGGCCAGACCAAGCTCAAGTCTGTGCTGGTAGACTTTTTAGTCTCCGCCGGTAAGTATTACAAGCTAAAATACATAGGTAGCGTGATATCACATTATGTCCTGACGCAACCTGTTTGCATTTGAGATTAAAATTGGTTGTAGAAATTTGACAGCTTTGTAATAACCTCGCGTAAAACACAGCTGCACATCTGATTACTTAAAAAGTATTGGTGTGTGTGTGTTCATGTCTGCAAATGGCTTAAATAAGGCTTAACGGGTCTTCCGAAGTACGGAGGAACTAGAGATAGAGTTTCGGTCACCCATCTTATAACTGGCCCTTCCGATAGTAGTTTAACCTCTGCATTTAATTTTGCTTTCATAATACTTCAATCCTTATAAGCTTTCTTATTCTGTTAAAAATACAGCGTTGAAAGCAGCGCTGTCACAGCACCGAGTTAGAGGTTTAATCAAATAAAACCTATTTCAAAGCCTAATAAAGGTTTTGTTTCGACGCCATCTTCGAGGCTATACCTATTTTTTATCTTATAGTAAAACTCAGTTCTTGTAAATGTTTCTTTTAGGTCTAAAGCCAGTATCCATTGTGAGTTACAATCATCTGGGCAATAATGACGGCAAGAATCTATCAGCGCCTCAACAGTTCAGATCTAAAGAGGTAAACGTATAATCTATTTTTAATTTTGTATATTGCCAGCTGACCTTTGTACCGACTAGATTGAGAAAAAGGTTTTATGTGAAAATGTTTAATTGTCTTTGTTACTGTAAATCATACGTACAATAGACACGCTACCTATTTCATTTTTGTTGTTAAAATTTGAATTAAGATAAATGGTTTCTATAAAAAATTTGCTACTTATGATCACCCCAGAGCAGTGTTTCCCAAACTTTGATCCGCCATGGTCCGGTGATATTCACACTGCCTCTCCATGACACACAATATTCTAAAGTACCTGGACCACAGAGCTTTGCTCAGTATTTTTTTTAGAAAATTAAAAATATAGTTTTATATTATTAAACACTGATATCAATTTTTCTTGTATCACGCCGCAGATAACAAAGAGTAATGTGGTAGACGACATGGTGGAGTCAAACCAGATCCTGTACAAGCCTGGGGAGAAGCCTGACCACGTGGTTGTTATCAAGTACGTGCCGTATGTCGGTGAGTTTATTATTTAATTAACTAAGAAGAAAATACTTAAGAGACTTTGACAAAATAACATGGATAAGAAATAAAATAACATTAGACATAACTAACATGATATTTTCTGGAAAATAATTCCAGGTTCAACTGATAGCGATATGGTTACTCATCATTTCAAAATTTAATGCAAGATATCAAAACTTTTAAATTTATTTACTATTCAACCTATTTCTATTTGAATAAATATTATGCTTTTGAAATAAAAATCATAAAAATCAAATAATTCCAGGGGAATGTCCATATTAATGTATATTTTCAAATCAATGACTCCAATTCATAAGTGATAAATTCACACTTTACTTTAGAGAGTCAAAGGGAAGTTAGTGTATTCAATTTATTTTTTAAATAATTAATTTGATGTAGGTTTTCTATTGTAGAGTAGTAGCTGTATTACGCCAATTTTATTGCCTGGCTATCTCTGAGATCCTAATGTAGATTTTTGGATGTACTACTGACGATGCAGCCGTGATCAACTCTTAGGAATTTGATTTGGGCCAACATTTGATTTATGCCCCAACATTGGACCATTCAGATTGGTTACTTGGGTATTATGATTCATTCCACAATGGTCGCGCCCAAGTCACGGTAAATTCGTCTTCGTTTTGTTAAAGGCGACTCTAAGCGCGCGATGGACGAGTACACGTCAGAGATCCTGCTGCACGGCACCAACACTATAGTGGTGCACAACACGTGCGAGGACTCGTTACTCGCCGTCCCGCTCATACTCGACCTGCTCGTGCTCGCTGAACTCTTCACACGCGTCCGGTACAGATCCGATCAACACGGCGGTAAGTTAGTCGCATTCCCGCCCAAAAAAGCTTTAAATTAGTACCTGAAGTTGTTTTTAACATCACAATAAAATAAAAAAAGTACTATACTGTTACTAAAATATTGAATAACCGAAGCCCTGTTTATGTTTGCTCCCGAACTTCATACAATATAATATCTTAAGTATTCATCAGACTTGGCTACTAATAAATATTTTTGTCCCAATTGGCTCGTCATAATTATTTGGCGTATCTTATAAACATCGCGTCTTTTTTTGAAATGTTCACTTTGCATAAATAAATTCATCATCATCAGCCCTTTTATGCCCCCACTGCAGGGGCTCAGGCCTTCCTTATGGGTGGTTAAGAAGAACGGGCCATGACCTTCCACGCTGGCCCAATGCGGATTGGAGGGTATTAACGACTGCAAATGCAGCCGGGACTAACGGCTAAATTGCCTTCTGAAGCACGAAGAAGCTTGAGATACTAATTTTTTGATCACCCATCCCGTAACCGACCCTTGCGAAATTTGCTTAACATTAACGATCGCGGACAGCGGCGCTTATCCTCTACGCCAACGAGCTTGATAATAAATTACTCTGAGTTAGTACGAATCATATTTGTACAATAACGATACTCCATCGCTTTACGAAAGGTTGAAAAATATATATATCTGTCATAGATTGGCAGTCAATGCACGCTGTGCTGTCAGTACTGTCGTACTTGCTGAAGGCGCCGCTTGTACCCGCGTCAGCGCCAATAGTTAACGCCCTCTTCAAACAACGAGCCGCCATAGAAAACATCATGCGCGCCTGTCTCTCTCTACCGCCCACACATTACATGCAACTAGAACACAAGGTCACTTGTTTTTTACTAGTTTTAATTTCACGTGCCTTCTTACTATGTTAGTGTGCAAATCTTAGAACTAAAATTTGACCCACTTCCTAATGTCAGATAGATTTGAAATCTTCCACAGACATGTAAGTTTGATGAAAATGCAATATTATAGTGTCAGTAAGCTAATATGATGATGAAGTCGGAAGGTCATAGGGACTTAGTGATGAAATGACGCAACTGCATCGTGTTTTGGTTCTTTAGAGCTGTCTTTAAGGGAAAAACAGATGCTATGGCAGAAATTAATAGAATAAGACATAACTAAATAGTACGATATAATAATATAATAAAAAAAGTTTTTTAAAAACAAGCTTTATTTGCGCACACTAAAACGAAAAAAAAAATGAAATAATTAAATGAAGTTATTGAAAAGCTTGTAGCGCGTAAAAACATATGTATTTCTTCGTCTCCGATTTCATTATTAGCGTTATAAAGTTTTCAATAATTTTATTTACAAAATGCACAAATAAAAGCTGATTTTTTTATTATATATTTTTTATTTTGGCATTAAAGTCATATACGTTTACAGTGATAAAATTATAAACAATAATATGGAAGAAGACCTATGCAGTGCCCAAAATTTCATAAGATTATAAACAACTGTACAGCTGTTACATATTTAAACGCAATTAGAAATAAAACGATTATTATGCTTAAACAACTTATAATATTTATTTAAAATATTTATAATAGTTTTTTTTTTTCTAATTGCGTTTAAATATGTAAGAGTTCTCTTAGGTTCTTAATGAAAAACGCTTAAAAAACCCAATTTGTCTATGGCACTCTGAGATGGGACTCCAACTCACCTTTGACCTTTCACAATCCCAACCACTGAGCTAACGAGGAACTAACAGGACTGTCGAATCTCTCGAGCACTTGTTACTTTTTCGCTACTACAGAGTGTATGTGTGTATAAAAAAATAAAATAAAAAATATATAATAATACAGAGTGTATTTTCATCAATGTTCAGGTTCAACCCAAACAGCCGACGAAATATTTTCACTATAAATATTTAAAATTTCGATAATGATTAAAAAAAATTCTAATTATTATATTTTCCATTCACAATGCTATATTGAAAAAGATTCTGAATAAAAAATGCTTAAAGGTTATTTATACTCTTTTAGGTTATTTATAAGTGATCAGTGTCATAATCAGTGGTCGGAATTAGGTAGAGTTATTCATATACTTACACTGATTTCATACAGCGAAAGAATAAAGTGGATATGCCTCAAATCCCGAGATTAATTTTAAAGAGCAGAAAAAATCCCGTGATTTTTTAAATAAAAAGTTATTTACTTTTACACAAACTACTGCACGCACGACGTTGCCAAACTTACATCAATGAAAGAAAGAAGAAATAAAGAAATCCCGGGAAGGTCCACATTAATATCAACATTTCGATGCAAGTACATAAATAACTCTACCTAATTCCGACCTCTGCATATAATGCATAAGTTTTATAATTGACACCTCTCATATGACAGATTCCATTCCTAATGACGGAACTGCGTTCAGGAGCAATGTTCGCGGGTAACACGCCGCCCATCAAGAAAGCGAAACTGACGCACGAAAATGGCGACAAGTAAGCCAGTGTCTACAGAATAATAAATGTATTCTTTCCTCTTATATCATATTTATTTATGACATATAATTTAAAAAAAATCTTGTGGATAATTTTGTAGCACTTTTTATTACTTATTCAGTTGCTACATTCTACAATCAAATGTATGTCAGTGTATTACAACAATCTCCAAATGGTTATAAACTTTAAGTTATTTATATTTTAGGCTCAAAGTCGATTATGGAATTTGACATTCTGATTTTATGTGTATTAGTTTGTTTAGTTTTGTACTGAATAGGCTTCTATTAATTTAATGTGTTAATTATTCGGGATCGTGATATTTATTTATTATGTAATTATAGTATTTTCTTGGTGAAATAAATTCGTTTTTGTCGTTTTCTGTGCAAACATGATTGCTTTTATAAAAGTGATTATGGGAGTCTGGTATATTGTGCCGTTAAGTAAACGGTACAGTTTCAAGATTACCTACATATTTTTTTTGACAACCTAACGCTTTACCTAAATGTCATTTTCGAATCTGTTAACACACGGCAACAAGTGTTTTTTAATTTTTGTATATACAAAAATCCTAAATAATAGTTATAAATAAATAAGAAATTCCTTATGGACTATGTTCGTAAATATATTGCAAATGTTGTAAAAAATTGCTTAAGAAGACTGCTTTCTCTTTTTTACATTCATTCCAAAACGAGAATTCGTATATATTTACGGTGGGCTACTGACAATTCCTATTAAATTACGGCGCCATAAAAAATCATATTTGTTGTTTATTGGGTGATATTTATTTAGTGTAATATTTTATGTATTTAAAATTTGTCACAAATATTATAATATTGTTTTTATTTTATTGAAACGTCGCTTTAACCGATTTATATATTTTTTTCCAAAATCAAAAAGCATAAAAATAAACCAGACTGCACTCACCTTTTACTTGGTTGATTATTTTGAAAACGAGTTTCAAACTTAGAACAGTTTTGATAAAATATCTTTACACTCATTGTTCCCTGTCCAAGTGAGTGAAATTATAGTTAGATTGGTTCAATTAATTTATAATTATTCCATTTTTTTATCAATTAAATTGATGATGTTCCTTCGGTAGTGTTGCAATTAATTAAATGTGATAATGTTATAAATATTGTAATTGCTTTATGTGAAGTTTTATTAGTTATATTTATTTGTAGGCTGTATTGAATGCGCCTGTTATTAAATATTGGCTGTCCAAGTAAATATTTGATTGTTAATTTTTCTTTATTCTTGTAACACGTTTGTACTTCTCTAAAATCTAGATTGAAGAGAAAAAAAGGTTTTCCAATGAAGGATTGAGCAAAAGAAACAGTTTAATAACAAACTGGACAGCCATCTATGCCAATTTGCGTGCAATATTTATGGCTTACATACATTGGTTGATGGAGGCCGTATGCTGTGTGCAGTCGATGTCTGTGACTCATTTTCATTGGTCGCTCATTGGTTTATCGATCCCCTATAGTCCAATGTCGGTGAATCATACACGTGTCTATGATCTATAAACTGAAATGTATTTTGGAATATTTACAAATTGCCCTTTATAATGAGGATGTAGAGCAGCGATTCTTAACCTCTTGGGTCGCGACCCACAATCACACAATCACAATCTAGTGATAGCTACATGAGCTAATTGTATAGATGAAATATTATACTTAGATAATACAAAAGCAAACTATACAAATCATGATATATAACGTGATATTTTAACCGTGACTGATGAGTGATTATGGTTATCTTTATTTTGGGTCGCCAAGTCAAAAAGGTTAAGAACCACTGTCGTAGAGTGTAGTGAAGTATTTACATTTGGACCACGTTCTATTGTCAGTTTATTAAAGAGAGGAGAAGAAGGGAGGGAAATGTATTATATATATATATTCAAAGTTTAAAGAAATAAATTGCCTTAACTTATCCGTGATTTATAACAGCACTTTCCTGCTGACGACGTATTTATTATTTTTGTTGTTGATTTTAGATAAAATAATTAATATTTATTATAGAAATATGTGTTAAAAAGTAAACATGACGCTGAATAGTTTTTAGCTGCAATTTTTCTGGTTGATCTGTAATTAAAAAAAAAACTCCTCGTGTTCTTAAACATTTACTTAAATAACCTTAACCTCTTAAACATGTGGTTATGTCCAACAACATCCGTCATGGACACACGTGGTCTGCACACGGTCGAAGTTTTAACGATATGCATATGAAAGTTAAGCCAAGCTTACTAACTAAACTTAACGCATATCAATAATATTGAGTATTGATTTTCATCACTTAGAAAATCAATAATTTCCAGCTATAAAGGCAATATTGAACAGATTCCCCCAATCCGAGTTTTTCGACATGCGCAGGTTCGTGAATATGATCTAAAGAGTATTTTATATACTAAGTATTTTCACGTTTAAGTAAATGTGTATAGGAAATATTATTTTCAACCATAAGTCACAGTAAACAGAGTCGCGATTGGTTATTGCACTGCGATGAATTAGAGGAGGTACTTAAGTATATTAGAAATAATTTACTGATCTCGTGTACTATCAGTATTCATTGTGTGTTATGTCGTGTACTAGGATAATTCAGGGATTAACAACCTTAAGGATTAAGCGCGTCGGTATATTTTAATGTAATTGGTTTGTTTATCCCTGATTATATCTCAACGAAGCATTTAGCTAGCTATATATGTGATTTAAAAGAGATCTGAATAATATAATTTTGTGACGTCACTGTACAGGTCGAGTAACCGAAACACTCGTTCACAGATGAGGCTTATGTTTGATGAAACATACTATGCATTTATTCGTACATCTGATATTTAATATTACAAGCTTTCCGTCAGCGGCTTCGCACACGTGGTTCTTTATTGTACACGCAAATTTTTCTCCTCTCGGCATACAGACAGATTAGACGCCTAGGTTTTCGATAACGAACTAGTCTAGTTTTTGGCTGGGAGGTTATGGTATGGGTATACGGTGTAGTAGGAAGACACCTTGATTGCACTGCTAATGTCGGCTTATCTCTGGCTCGAAACAAAAAAGTGAATAGTGTAACCGGAGACCATATTTAAAAAATATGCTTTTTATTCGTTTCGGTTGTGTAAACCGACCTGTGCATTATCGCCTATCTCAAAAGCTAACTGAAACGGATTAGATCTTTACACTTATAGTAACTAGTGATAGTGACGAAGTATAAAAATCGAATTCGGATTCTTTTCCTTGCTTGTGAATAGGGATGCCCGGATTCATTCAGATCAGAGTACTTTATTTTAGCTTATTAACTAATGTTAATATAATCTCAACTTGAACTGATGTTACTTGTAGTGTCTTATGCATATTAATTACAATAAAATAAATATATGTATTAATGGTTTGTTTTATTTCATTACAAGTTAAGTCATCGTAAATTTTTCCTTGAAGAATATCCCCCAGTCCAATTCCCAAAACATCGATCGTTTCAAACTGCCTAGCATGCAAAATCATAGACAAAGTTGCATAACTAAGCAAGTGTAAGGCATTACCTAACGTTACAGGTTTGGTGAGATGATAAATCTGCATATGCTAGTCTTAATATTAAGTGTAACGGATGCAATGTCCAGTTTCTCCCAAAATGCCCAATTTCCAAAATGTCCAATTCCCAAAATAAACAATCTAGTATCATGATATTATATATACCTTGTTATATATCATTTCATCCAGTTTCTCGGCAAAATTTGTCAATATCTGGCGTGAAAATCTGTGGACTCCAACCAGTGGTTAAAAAATAAAACAGATTTAACTCAGATTAATCTTTCTTTATTTTCAGTTAAGCATAGAATAGTACAGTATTCCAAGATCACCCAGTCTATATAGACAAGAGTCGCATTCACGCAACAAGCTTTCACATAACGAAAAAAAAATATTCACTTACTGGTTTCCCTACACTGTGTACAGAAATCAACATAGTTATGTCACGTAAAAATGGTTTACACAGTTTTTGAGTCTTAACTGAAACCGATTACTTAAAAACTAATTTACCATTATTCATTTTATAGTGATGGAAGTATAACAATTCCTTGTGTTTAAATAATTATACATGTTTTTTTCGTTTATCATGCAGTATAATAAAAGCGGTTTGGTAATAAAACATTTATACATATAAAAACTTAACGTTTGTGATACGCAACGTGTCGTACGATTATGGGAAATGCCTTTTGTCATTCCATGCTAAATTCTGCCCAGCAGTAAGTATCTCCAACTTGCTAACAAACATAACAGTGTCTCTATAATTATGTCGGAATGTTAACTGAATAATACACTTAAAGCATTTGATAGTACCAAAATACTGTCGCTTACAATATAAATACTTAATTAAAATAATACAAAGTAATACATGCAGGCAACGGCCCGCCAACACGAAACGCCAACGCAACACCACTAGTATTTATAATACTCGAATAATCTCTTTAAAACAACAACTGAAAAATCATACGAAAATAAACTTTAAGCTTCATGAACATAAGAGTTTATTTTCGCTTGAAAAATACACTGAATTCCGTATAACCGGATCACGCCCGCAACACATCAATAAAATACAATATTGGGTATAACCACAACATGGATATATTAAGTAAAAGTCATGCCTAATAATAGATTTAATTCCAAAATATACTAGCGTTTGTAGTCTTAAGGTTTTAACGACAGAGTACATTTTCGAATAGACGCTATTAAATAATCGAAGTGAATCGAATCGTATGGAATCACAACGTTTGTTAGGTATCGAGGGGAGCCGACGCGAGAGTGTAAACACTATAATATCGGTGCAAAATGTCTAAGATAAGGTTTACTACACACTATTTAGAATAGTTTGTGGACACTTGAGCTCAGTCGGCGCCCGCGCACCAACGACACCTTCATGACAACATTCTCATCATATAATAAGTCTTTTCTTTCTACATTTAACAATAAATTTCGTTATAATAATTTATAACCGACGTATTTTAAGAGTTATTTGTTTATAATGTACACGATTTTAAAATTTGTTTCAGTGCTCAATATTATATCTTCTTTATTATAAAATTCGTTGGCTACCTATGGTGTTAGCTATAAGGACAACAGGATCTACTACAGGGAACATGGAATATATTGTACACTTAGTGGCATAAAAACCGCCATTATTTATTACTATTTAGAATTTTCTCAATCAAAATCAAAATGTTATAAACATTTAAGTCGTTTTGTAAATTAATAAACTTTATATTGACGATATTTTATCCCCCTAAATGTAATATAGAAGCATATAAACTCCGCGTGCCATTTAAATTTTTTTAGTTATGCAATTACACTGTGATATTATTTGTACATTTAGAACATAAATAACGTTAAAACAACGGCACGCGAATTAAATGCCAAGGCTACGAAACTAGCTTATATCTAGGCGTCTAGGGAATATACTAATTTGGATAAGAGCTATACGCTCCCTAGGCCTCGGGGCCATAAAAGATCTACATTTAATTCCTTACGTGCCTTTTCGACAAGAGAACCTGTCTCGGTATCCACATAAATACAACTACAATAATATTTATTGCTCGAAATAATAATGACAGTTTAATAGTATGCATATCCCTGACCCATTCTTGAAGGTTCTGGGAAAGCATCATAGACATTTGATATCTAACAGCGTAAGGCTTTTGACACTTTATTTAAGCATATAATACATGTTAGATGTTCAAGACACTGTTTGTTTTACAGTTATATTCTGCCAATCAGCCGAACAGTGGTCGAGGCGTGGCGATGGCTTCTCGATTCAAATGAATCTTTATACACCAATATTACTAACTCAACCTTTCTTTAAGGAAGGATAAATAGACACTACAATAGTTTCAAAAATATTAAGTCTTATCTCGTATAACATAAGGTTTAATTTTATTTGTTTATGTACACCAAGCTTTAAATTTACAAGGATCCGCCTCGAAATAATATGTGACGTCGCCTGTTTTGTACGTCCGTTTCTTTTAACCTCCCATATTATGTTTAGTTAAGCATAATTAATCGAGCACCAAACTTGGCTATTCAAAAGTATGTGATCATATATATTTCAATTCCATGACTTTAATCAGTTGTATAAGATAAAATACGCGTGCAAATCAATTGGAAAATTATATAACGTTTATTTAAATTTTTAATGCACTTTTGCACTCGACTGCACGTATTGTAAATTTCAATAGATGAAGAATGAAATTGAGAATATTTTAATATACTTTGGTGCAATCATAATTATCTGATTAAATACGAATTGTAACAACGCGTATAAGATAAAAGTATACATCAAGTGTCAATAGTTAAGTAATAATAATAAGTTAATAACAACTTCGATCTAATAATAAAATATTAATCAGACAAAAATAATCAGTACTAAAGCACCACTTAAATACTTAACTAGATATTCATGTTCTATAAAAATTGGAAGCCAATCATAGTGTCTTATAGTGTACACTAGCCAAGAAACACGTTCATTTATGTTAAAAGTGTGAAAAGAGCGAAGAAAGTATCTGAATAAAATTTGTGATGATCTCTATTTTCTTATTATAATCGAGTTTCTTGGATTACATTGTATAATATCTCGTCTCTTCAATAAAATACAGGTACTTAAACAATCATTCAATTGACCGTCTCAATCATAAATATAGTATCATATTTATATATTTCGATTGAAGAATTTCCAAGATCTAATAATAATCATATTTATGATAATTGCATAAAAAACATACATTTTATGTGATATCTACATATATATATCCAGCGACGATATCCTCTGGTTCTTCAATATATTCTGTTAGGTGTTTGTAAGCGATGTTACATCTCTTTGGAATCGCCCTTGTTTAGAGTTATTAGAAATTTTATTACGTTCTCACGTTGTTTGTTTTCTTTCAATCAAATTTTAAATATACATATAAGTACAAGTAATGGCTTAGTTTGTTGGTAATATATGCACTATGTTACTGCAATAATGCCGATAATGCTACGTCGTCGCGATCTTCCGACATGGATGGGGTGTATGAACTCTTGGATGCTTCGGCTATAGCCGCTGCTGCTTCGTATTCGTGACACATTTTTGGAGAAAACAGTATATCACGTTCTCGTTCAAATGTAGAATATTCTACAGCGTCTTTAGTAATTTTTATGTCGGGTTTATTCAATTTTAAAGGTGATAATAAAACATGATCTCTTTGTATATTACGATCTGTCGAACGAGTGTAAGATTTACGCGTGTTCGATGGATCGTGGCTCTTTTTGGTAGAACGCGCGTTGGTATTCTGTTTAGATGGAGCGTTTCTATCAGTTTTATTCGTCACAAACGGCGCTAAAGTATTACGCAGAACTAAAGAAGGCATATCACTTTCACTCTTTATTAACGTTGCAGTGTCTAGAGTTGAAGTGATTGGCTGTTTAATGTTATCGTTTTCACGAATAGGAGCTAGCGTTTCATCGCGGATTGTGATAGATGGCGCTGCTAAGTTACGTCCGCGTTTGACAGAAGAGGTTTTATATTTACGTGTAGTGTTCAAGGAGGACGTTATATTACAAGTACATTGAATAGGTTTAGATTTTTCGTAGACAAGATCAGTGCAGTTTATTTTGCCTGTAGATTCTAGTTGTTGTCCGTTATTTGATTTATCATTTTTGCGGATTTTTGGTGAAATATGAGGATCTACGTCACATTCGAGACGAGGAGAAACGCGGGTAGCATGCGGTGTGTCAGAACTAGAAGACTTCTTTTCGAGCGCTGACGAAGAGTATTCAAATTTAAAAGAAGTGCTAGGGGAATTCGCTAATGCTTTATTGATTGTTCTTGGCGCATCGTAGCTCACACGCGAACCTTTAGAGGGCGATCCTGTTGCTATTATAACATCGCTTTCGTTCACCGCCCCATCGATATGTACTCGCGGCAAACCATTACCAGTAGTCAAATCTATTATTTCACTCGCAGGGATTAGAGGCGCGGTGTCGCTTCCTACTATCGAAGCTAGAGAAGGAACGAGAGAAACCGTCGTCGTGGAACCTGCATGAGCTGCACTAGTTTTATTAACAGATGTCGCGTTATGTTCAGGACCAGCGTCGCTCCAGTCGGGCGAGTCTTTCGAGGAGTCCACAGCTGAGTCGTTCAGAACTATTACTGAAGCTATAGAGGATACCGCAGGAGTTGAGTCCGGAGTTTTACTGCCGAAACATTGTTCGGGGTCGGTAGAGTCATGTTGTATAATGTCCATAGATGTAGCGGGCGGGTCGCGGTGCGAGAGGGAGGGGAGAGGCGGGCGCTAGTCGCGGTGCGGCGTGAGAGGGAGACAGAGCACGTGCTGCAGCAGCGTGTGGCGGCGCGGCGGCTCAGAGCACACCGAGTCGTAGTCGGATGACGACGACTCGCCGCACCCGTATGCCTGCGATACAATTTAGTTTAATAATACATTTATAATTATTATAAATTCCCCATTAGTCAAAAATCATTGTTTTTTTAAAATCGGTTAGTGATTTAATTTAGTTATCCGATGTAATAAAAAATAGTATTTTTGAAAGGCAATAAGTTTCTGACCCGGTTGGAAAAGTTGACGACCCACAGATGAGCCCGGGCCTATTGCCGTCCTGGCATGTGAGAGAAGTATCTCGCGATACCGCCAAAATATTCTTGTGTGTAAATAGGACGTCAGTTTTGTCAATGGATGTTAGAAGATGTTAGTTGAATATTAACCTTATCTGGTTATAATGAAACTGAAAATAATACAGTAGTGTCACCTGCACGGGATGGTGTGGATGCAGCAGGCAGGCGTGTTGTCACACGCAGTCCTCGAGGGACATCAGCAGCGGGTTCACGTACTCGAACCCTTCGAACTCAGACTGGTCGATGTCCGCGATCACCGTACTAAAGAACGTAATGTTTGTACAGAATATAAAAAAAACACATTTTTTTTTCCTGTGCTTTTAAAACCTTTTATCCAGGTTCCCTATCAATAGGGATGATGACTGTTTGTGTTTGTTTCTTCAGATTAGATAGAATGTTGAAAAACATTAAACACGTAATTTTTTAGTAAATATCACATGAACTAAAAATGGGACATAGCGAGCCCCCACTCCTCAACTTTAATGCCTGTTATCTAAGCTATTTCTTGTTAATTTGAAGTAAAAAAATTACGTATCTAATTTTTTATATAATCTGTCTGACGGACTAAATAATTTAATTTTTTTTTCACCCAGTCATTCCTATTTGCATAAAATAATATAATATGGCATAATTTTGTTTTACATTTACGCATAATTTTTTTAAAGCATTAATAATTTAAATATATTTTTAACATAACTTTTAGATTATGTTAAAAATTTCGATTAGAACTTTCATGTTTAGTAACATACAAATTACAAATATATATTAAAAAACTAAAAGATAAAAATTATGTCAACATAATTTCCGCATAAAGTAGTATTATGCCAATAACAATTAAGACAAAACGGTAATGCCAAAGTATGACGGTAGTACTAACTGTGTGAGTCTCTAATGTGCACAATAAAGTGATTATAATTTAAAAATTCTCCCCGAGGTGGGAATGGAACCCACAACCTTTTCATAATCCGGGAGACTTACAGCAAATAAAGAATTATTGTTAATGCTCGAACCATTCAATTATATAGTTACAGCGGTAGTAGACCTGATTGCGGATTCGGAGCTGGTGGAATTTATAAGCAATTTTCATCGAAAAATATTTATAAGTATAGCACTCTGAATGCAGAATTGATTGATCAATAATAAAAACATAAAAAGTGACATTTTGTTTAGGTAAAAAAAAGTAAAAATATTTATAAGTATAGCACTCTGAATGCAGAATTGATTGATCAATAATAAAAACATAAAAAATTACATTTTGTTTAGGTAAAAAAATGAATCTATGAATTAAAGGAACGAGCACAATGTAAAAATTGTTTTGTTCGGTATACAAGTAATGCACGCACTCGTTATCCGGCGTGAGGTGCACGGGCTCGTCGGTGAACTCCGGCGGGAAGTTGGCGAGGTCGCGCTCGCCCTCCAGCCGCGGCTTGAACGGCGGCACCACCTGCTTCTGCTCCAGCTGTTATAACAATAATTATACTTTATTACCACAAACTTCGGCTCGTGGCGAGAAACTCGGTGGCGTAGTAGATAAGCGCCGCGACTCGCGATCGTTGTTGCTAAGCAACTTTTGCAAAGGTCAGTCACGGGATGGGTGACCAAATAAAAATATCTCAAGCTACTCCGTGCTTCGGAATGCACGTTAAAACTTCAGTCTCGACTGCATTTGCATTTGTTAATACCCTCCAATCCGCAATGTACTAGCGTGGAGGGTCATGGCCCATCCTCCTTGACCATTTACAAGGAAGGCCTGAGTCCCTTCAGTGGAGACGTAAAGGGCTGATGATTACCACAAAGTTACAATAAGATACTCTAATCAGTAATAGAGTAAAATATATTCTTTATTTTTGTAAAAAAAACGTAATAAGAACAAAAACTCAATAACTATTGTAAACGATAACGATAGGTGGTTTCAAAATTTATTATTTAAATTACTTTATTTTGTTCTATAAAATGTCGTAACGTTTTCAATACTTGTTTGATTCTTGTTTACTGCAACATAATATAAATAACGCTATTTTGATGCATTTTTTTCTGGTCAACACCAAACTTTCAAGTAAAAATAAATTGGTTTTATGAAGTAATCTATAGAGAAATAACAGTTCAAAGTCTCAATTAGACATGGATAACCACATACCCACTTACTCATTTTAACTTCAACTCCACCAAATTGTATACTTTAAAACCAAATAATATCTAAATTACTTATTATATAAAAACGGTTGATACGAGGGTCAAACTGAAAGTTCTTAGAACTGGCCACTTATAAACAATATAATAAAAAAAGAATTCTAAAATTTGAAAATATAACTCTTTGCCAATATTACTGAGTATATATTTCATTCATTTGTCATTTGTTTTACGATTTGGCGGCAAATTGAAAATTGTCTGTGTCACGTCATCATGAATTTAACACGAGAAAATTTTCGTGCAATGATTTTTTATGACTTTCGATGTCATTTAAGTCAACAAGAAAGTTATGATAGACTACGATTGGCCTTTCACGATGAAGCCCCATCTCGTGCGACTGTTTACAACTGGTTTAATGAGTTTAAACGTGGTCGCACTAATCTCACTGATGATTTACGTGAGGGACGGCCTTCTACGGCGACGACTGAAGATAACATCTGTGTTGTGCGGCGTATGATAGAGACTGACAAAAGAGTGACCTATCAACAGATTCGGACAAGCTTAGGCATCGGTATGAGTCAAGTGCACAAAATCCTCCACGAACATTTAGCGGTCAGGAAGCTTTGCGCCCGGTGGATACCTCATAATTTGACTGAGGCTCAAAAACTCCATCGTGTGGATTGGTGTCGTAAAATGATTGAAAGATTTAACGGAGGTGACTCAAATGCTGTGTTCGACATACTAACAGGTGACGAAAGCTGGATTTACTGTTATGATCCTAAAACCAAAAGACAATCTGCTCAGTGGGTGTTTCCTTTCGAGGAGTTGCCAACTAAAGTGAAGAGAGATCGAAGTGCGGGAAAAAAAATGGTGGCCTCGTTCTTTGGAAGGATAGGTCATTTTGCAACAATTGTGTTAGAGGATCAAAAAACAGTTTCTGCAGAATGGTACACTACCAATTGTTTGCCACTTGTCTTGGAAAAAGTTCGAGAGAAACGACCTCGCAGTAGGATCCTCCTTCACCACGACAACGCCTCGTCGCACACCGCCAAGCGAACGATCGACTATTTGGCGACATCAAACGTTGAATTACTGGGTCACCCGCCGTATAGCCCCGACCTCGCGCCTTGTGATTTTTATTTATTTCCAAAAATTAAAGAAAAACTTAAAGGAAAGCGGTTTATGAATGCTGAAGAAGCGGTGGCTGCGTATCGCGATGCCATTGAAGAGACCCCTAAGGACGAGTGGGCAAAGTGCTTTTCCCAGTGGTTCCATCGCATGCAGCGGTGTATTGACGTGAATGGACAATATTTTGAAAAGATATAATAAAACTAATAACTGGCTAATGTAATCAGTTTTTGATTTTCTAAGAACTTTCAGTTTGACCCTCGTATTATTTTCTATTGAAAAGCCTTACTTTATATCCAATTATCGTTCCATATTGTATAAATAGTAAATAAGGATAAGAATCTCTGGAATGGTTAGAATGAAATCAAACTAAAAGAAAAATTCACCATCTCCCACTCGATGCTCTTGAAGAACGGGTGGTTAACGATATCTAGGAACCCGTTCTCGCCGCAGCCGAGCCTTTCCACCGGGTTCTTGTTCAGGAAGCCCTTCAATACAGACGCCGCCTTCACAGACAACGACCGTGGAATACGTATAGTTTTCTCTAGGATCACCTGAAAGCATAATGAAGAAACATTTGTCTACAAAAATATATTTAACAATCGACAGTCTCAAATAGCAGAGATGGGAAAAAATATGCAGAACATCAAAAACTATGTGTGCAATCGTTTTTAAGCTTTATTAACAATGAATAGGGTTTCAAATTAATTGACGAATTAAAAACATGCTGTGCAATTTTGGTTATTTATCTTATAGAAAAAACTGTTCCATCAAATGAAATACAAAGAACTAATCTGTATATAAAATTTCTCAAGGTGTTCTTTCGCTGTTAATGAGTTCAAGCAAATATGACGAGCTATTTGTTGGATTAAGTAATATCATGGTCATATAGCCAATTCAGTTTGTCAGTCTTTATCAATTTTTATTTACGTATATATTTTATTATTGTAATCAAAAATTTAAAAGTCATGTAGTTAGGTACAAAACTTGCTGTCAATTATAGATATACATTAAATATGTGTAAAAATATTTAAAAAACAGTATATTTTTTTAATTTTAAAATCTAAAAATAAATTCAGCTTTCATAATTTCCCGCGAAAACGCCAACTTCTGTCATGACGTCGCTAAGTTTGTTTATTGGCATTGGCGTATTGAAAGCTGAATGCAATTCGTTTAACTCGATATATTAAACGGGAACATATACCTAACAAATCAGTATTGTTTTTATTTTTTTCGAGTGTTTTTATTTCAAGCTGATTATAAAACGTACACACACTATATCCATCAGTACAGAATTAAACATGTGTGCATTTGCAGTGCAACACAAAAGATGCACGGAGGGTGTTCAGTGTGTATGCCATCCTCGTTTTGACTAACCTTCGGGCGGGTAACTTTTGATGGAGTCCCATATACACACAGTATTCGATACTCGATTCTTTGTTGTCGAGTGTATATTGAAGATCAAAGGCCTAACTGTCTAATTTTAAAGAAAGATGTTCACGAACTTCACACCACAACTACTTGACATGTTGTAGCGATTGCGAAGTTTTTTGAATGATATTGGATGAACGATATCGTTAATCGGCATCGAATAAGGCAAGCGTCAGACGCAAATAATACTTTAAGTCTAAGTTACCAAGTTTTATTGTTTCTAGATCATTTAAATCATTATTCGTTCCGAAAGCGACTGGGGCTTTAAACATAATTCCATTAATCGCTAAAGTGGATTGCGAACTGAAATTAGATTATTATGGTCCGCTTCATATAGCATGGCTACGATTTGAAGTTTATAGTAATGTGCTAATAAAAAAAGGTTATACAAATTCTTGATATTATTGAGTTCAATCCCAATAGAGACAATCTTTTTTGAGGTCAATATACAAAATAGGATTTTAGAATAATATTGGTACAGTTATTACAAAACAGGGCACAAAGGATTCGTCATCGAGTTGTAGCCAATTTATATCGTTGCGGCACACTGTTGTGGTAGGGCAACACTAATGAAAGCACGCACACATTATATTGTCGGTTAAAGATTATCTATGGGAATATGGAGGCTAGCTTTACTAGATGTCACTTTGTAAGTAGTTTTACAATAAAAAAATGATTCCTTGAATGTTGAATTAATCATTTCTACACACACTTTATAGGATAACTTTTGACATGTTATTATTGTAGCTTTATTTACCGTAAATGTGTGTTGATCGTACAAAAAAGGTATAAGGTACTGACTTGGAAGAGGTAGTCCTCAGTGTTCTGGTCGGGGTTGTCCGCGGCCTGCGCGATGTCGAAGGGCGACCGTCCGGCGAGCATCTCGTAGGTGAGCACGCCGAGCGCCCACCAGTCCACGGAGAAGCCGTACTCCTCCCCGCGCAGGATCTCCGGCGCGATGTAGTTGGGCGTGCCGCAGAACGTCGACGTCGTGTCGCCAGGCCGGACGCCCTCCTGCACACGGACGAACATATGTACATATGTATACGTAAAAGGCTATTCTACTCTGTTTGAAATCAATACTCGTAAGTGTTCATTTCAGTTTAAATTTAAAAGCCATAAAACAGATGTTTCCGAAAAATAAACACGTGTTTTGCCTTAAAATTAAATTGTAATTAAAACTTTTTTGTATCTGCTAAAACGCCTATTCGTATTCAGTCATATTCGTGACGTCATTCTGATATGTACACAAAACAAATGCGTAGAGTAAAAGATTAAAAGACGCCAATGAAACAAGAGCAATGCCATAACGATCAATTATAAAATCTAAATAAGCTAAAAACAGCGCCACCTAGAATTTCATTTATAATTAATGGGCTTCATGACTAATCTGACAGCTGTCGGGCGGGTCGTGTTTCAGCTCACGTAACACACACAAAAAATCCCGAATTTTAATTTCAAGATAATAAGATAATCCTGCCATTTTAAGATTTCCAAATTAGAATCTCTATGTTTATTACGATGTAAATTTCAGTTTTGTGCAGTTTTACTTATTTTCACTACCGAACCTAACCTCTCAAATTTTTTTATAATGATTATTGTCAGTTTTTAACTCCATCGCCCTTCAATATAGGAAATAATAAGAATAGGTCTATTCATTCCTCACGTTTCATAATACACCTTCATTATTCTTCTTTAAAAAGATTTATGATAAGTTTAAGCTATTTTATCACGCCCACTCACAATATGTTTTAATATTAGTCACTTATTATCTTAAACAAAATAGAAGAATGCAAGGAACAAAGACAATAAGTTATGAAACCATAGACATAGATTAATATACAAAACAAAGAGCATATTATCATAAACCTATTAATATCCCCCTAATCCAGACCATCCTTATGGATGGATCGAATGAAATCTAATAGGAAAATAAGTCTATTTTGTTAATTTGTTTTAACGCGTACAATCAACGCTTAAGCTGACATATTTCATTTCTCGGTGTCACCTGTACACAGGACGTCTAGACGTACACACTCGTACGTCATGCCCAGCTCAAGTTCTCTGCATATGACACAATATGTGAGAGTGTAGCGTATGCATCATTATACCTTGCACATGCCGTAGTCAGTGAGCTTGATGTGCCCCTCGTGGTCGAGCAGGACGTTGTCCAGCTTGAGGTCTCTGTATATGACGCCACGTTCGTGCAGGAAATGTAGCGCCAGCGATATCTCCGCCGCGTAAAACCGCGCGTGCTCTTCAGGCAGCCGTCGCTGACGTTGCATATGGAACCTACATAGAACAGGAGAGAAACGTTAGTTCAACTAGACTGAAACACAGGAGAAAAAATACGAACTCGCACTTTCCAATTGTATACAACGACCAAATTTTTGGAAAGGTCAAATGGGTGGGGCAGCTTAGACATAGGTTAGTATCAGTAATCCCTTGTAAACGACGATTATTCTGTTGTTTCAAAATACGAGGACAAAATTTTTAGGACATTTTATTAAGGAGTAATAAGAGAGGAACAGAGACAGATAGAGAGGGAGAGTGTAAAAACGAGCAACTCACATGAGATCGCCGCCTCTAACGAACTCAATGACGAAGAACAGTCGGCTGGGTGTCTGGAAGCAGGAGTGCAGACCCACGAGGAAGGGATGGTTGGAGGCGGTCTCAAACACGTGCTTCTCAGTCTGTACCCAGTCGATGTCCTCGTCGTCCGTCACCAACGCCTTCTTGATCACCTTCATGGCGTAGACGCGCTTCGTGCGTTTAAGTTCCACCATTAGCACCTGGTTTTAGAAAAAATAACCAGTAGTAAGTATTATATATTATGTCTGGAGTGGTAGTATGACCACCTCACTCTCTAGCCTTGATTCTAGTCATAGGATACGAAATCTTAAAATCGTTGTGACGATATTTTGTTTCATGTTATTACTTTTGACATGTCTTTTGGTGGATAAATTTAGGATAAATTGCTAAGTTGGTAACACTGCTATCAAATCCATAAATATCATTCTTTATCATTCGTTCGTTGTTATTGAATTACAAGATTGTCGCTATGTAGATCTTTTCTACAAATAAAAAACACAGTGAAAACTAGCCATAGCACACCAAAGAAGCATCGTCTCTCAGATAACAAAAGTTTTTAATTTCGGTAGTCCCAGAAGATTCTATTTCCTATACTATTTATTACTAATGAAAGAGAGAGCAAGAAGAAAAATATGGCAATCAGGTGTGGTGCCAATATTTATATCTACATCAGATTCTGTATTCGCATAACACTAAACTACAGCGAGTTTACCTTAGCGTAGGAACCCCTGCCGATGACCCTGATGAGCTCGAAGTCCTCGAGCGAGTACTGTCGCTGCGAGCCCGGCTCCAGGTCCTCACGCGGCACAAGATTGGCCACCGGCGCCGGTGGTGTCTCCGGCAGTGGATGCTCTGGTTCCGCGCGCGACCTAAAAAACATCACAAATTTATGAATAAATTAAGCTTTCTCAATTTACAAGAGATTTGAAAGGTTTTCAGGATGTTCTATTGATAATATTCTAGCATAGTAAATATCAGCTGTTTTCTATAAATAACAATAAATAGAACAGATTCCAAAATTGACCCAGTATGATGTTAGTACATAGTAAATATCCGGTCACCCAGTGATTGATTTTCATTGATGGTGCTTTCCGATTATAGATCAAACTCATTTAGAATTGCGCCATTGAAATTCTCGGAAACAGAAGTTTCGTATACTGTATATAATAATATAGCAGGCCGTCGGAGATGTAACAGTTTGTTATAGATAATAAGTCTTCAGAATACTTCACAATCCACCTGATTCACTACGAGTACATACCTGACGGAAGACGCCCGTCCCAACGTGGTCTCGCCGTTGGCATCGTCCTTAACTTCGACAGGGTCAACATGCTCGTTAGAACAGGGCTTTTGTACGAGCTTGTGGCACTTCTTGTGCACCAGTAGCTTGCACTGGATGCACTTGAAGCCTTGCCTTCCGAGGCCCCAGATGCGGTCTTGACAAAAGGCACAAAACGCGCGCTGCAATTAGAATCAAAACTTTAAAATTCAATCTATCATAGGTTTAAATTAAATTAAAGTTCAAATTTGAAATTTATCTTTAAAAATTCTGTTTTTTTTTAAGTGAAAGAAAGAACGTGAAAGCAAACCTTAATCAAATAAATTCTTTTAACGTGTGTCATATGTAAACTGTCATTTTTCAAAAATCGTTCATAAGCCATTTAATAACAGTAGAGTGTGGTGCGTGATAATATAAGAAACAAGAATGAAATAATATTTTCCATTCATAAATGTTTCAAAACACATCACCTGTTACTAAATCATAATGTATTAGTTCCGTATACCGGGAAGTGTTTGAGTATTATGTTTGTTTGACGATCACTCACTCTGTTAAACCGTTTCGCTTGGAAGATGTGTCCATTGACTCGATATAGCTTTCGCCACCGTCGAGCGCCTCTCCTGTATATGCTTCCTGGAACGAGGAAAACTTTTGGTTTAAATAGGTTTAGATAATATTACATTAACCAGTTCACCGATTTAAGTTATTCTTCACTTAACTTGTTAATATTGAGAAATGTGAATAAATAACACAATTTTTTTTACTTGGTGACTAACAAAGTTTAGTAATATAATCATTCATAATATAACACATGTGTAACATCTAGATTACGATAATATTCACATGACCATATAAACACACCAGGATTCCGTAATAAAAATCGTAAATCTTAAAATTCAACCAAGTTTAAAAATCAGTACGAAATACATTTTGGACGTACTTAACGCTCTGTGGTTGTGGTTGTTGGCATATATAAGGTATGAGTCAATTGAAGTTTATTTTAAAATTTACCGGTACTAAACATTTGCCGGAAATGTTAATATTTGTTATCTATCATTACATTGTTTAGATATCGTAGCAGAATTTAAAATAAAAGACATAAAAACTACGTAACGCAATATCTTACAAATAAATACTCATATGTTTTAATGAAACATTCTTCACCTGTCAAAAATTTTGCTATATCCAAGGAACAAGACATCTGAATCGGACATGCATGGCACTCTATAGCCGACACTCACTGCTAGCTGAGCACGTTAATCGACACATTCGCTTTATCGATTTATCTTATCGATCGCCTTGACGAATCACAATTCCTTAAACTGGATTACGATGTTGCCGGATAGTACGTGTAAACAGATTTTGTTCTAAGAAAAGAAATAAGTAACTTCGAAAATACAGTTGTTTTTTTTAGTCAACGTCATACAATTTGTGCTTAAAATTTTAATGTATATGGCTAATCGTTATACAAGGTATGTATGTTAAAAGATAAATAATAGTTTGGCCAAGTGTCACAGATATAAGTTTAGATATAAGTATTATTAAGATAAAGGTTTTAATGGAAAAGCAATAGCCCGGATTGCGAGAGGTCGTAGGTTGGAGTCCCACCTCGGGGTACCTAGGGCTCGTGGATTATTTAAGCATTTTTCTTAATAATAAATAGATCGAATATAACATAAGTATGCTATTGAAGAAGTTTATAAATTGTGGTTTGAATCATATTTTAATTTATTTTATTTTTGTAATTAAAAGAATATTTTTTTAAAATTAATATTAATTTTATTATTAATTATTAAAATAAATATGGATATAGTTTACAGTTAAATATTACTAGTTGGTGATATTTTTTTTACAGCCTAAGCATAAGTTCAGTAATGGAGGCTAACGCTGGCACTACAAGCTTTCATAAGTAAATGGCTAAGGTTACGAGGCAGCACTTCCAGGACCAAGTTTCGGTGTTTGTCGGTTAAGTTTGCATCCGTATTAATAGAAGACAGTTTTATTGAGTTTGCAGCAGTTCCACGACGGAGAGGTGTGTCTGAGCAAGACTACTTGTGCATTGTGTGTCTCTAACGTTATATTATCATTAGATAATTGAATTGAAGTTTTGTTTAAGTAAGTTTACATATATTCACTATTAATAAAACGATTTAAATTAAAATTGAAGGCAAACTTACTAGAATTACAAAAAATAATAATTTAACTATAATTAAATAATAGTAATTTATTACATTAAATCTTAAAACCATCAAAAATGTTTATTCAAATTTGACATCATATTATCACGATACTAATTCTATTAGCCTGTATTATTAATTGATTTTATATATATTATTTACTTTCTGAAATTATTATAACATTGACCACATTTCTATCTGACATGCTTCTGACATTACATTATGTTTGTTCTTTCGAGTCTTTTCTTTGATTTTGACCCTACTCATCTCTGCTGGGGTGAGGGCTGAAAATCAGTGCTTCACCGACATTTCGGTGATTTCAATGCACTGAGCCTAGACCCTTTCTCTCTGCTACACACAGGTACATGACTTATTCGTAGTTAATATTTTTTCTATAATGTCTTTATTTATTTTTATTCTCTGTATAATGAGTACTCCAATATTGTTTTAAGCATTGACGAGTGTCAGTTTTTCTACTACGCCAAGGATAACCATACTTGAACTTGTGGCATATCCATCAATTAGCAGAATCACAGCCAGTTGCACTAACGTCCGTTAAAATTGTCATTAGTTTAAAGCGATATTACCGATACAAATTTGACGTATAGTCATTAAACCTTAATGGACGTTTGTGCAACTGAACGTTAGTCTATCAAAGGAAAGTTTAGTTATATGTAGCATCGGATATACACAATTTATTTATTGATGTTGTGTGATGAAGGAGCGAATAAATATTTCAAACTTTTTTTTAACAAACCATTGGTGGTGGTAAACAACACTGTTCTATAGTCGAGACAAATAATTCCTTGAAAATATAACTTCTAAAATCTTTTTGATAAATAAACAAGATTGTGAAAGAATTCATGACTATAATATTTTATCAAATTTGCATTCACAATTCGTCATTAATCATTAAGAAGGGCAATAATAGAGAAGTAAAAACTCTCAAAAGTTATAATACTATCAGTATTAACAATTGACAGTTCTCACTTCAGTCAAATTCTCGTCTATAAGTTAAAAATATTTGCTTAGGTAATGATTTTTTTAAAAGTAATTACTACTCTCGACTATAGATGTCTACTGTATACATATTATTCTTAATACAAAATGCTTAAAAATCCACTTGGTCTCTGACATCCTGAGATGGGAATCGAACCCACGACCTTTCGTAATCCGGGCGACTGCTCTAACCACTGAGCTACCCAGGATCTAACAGGACTCAAAAATGAAAAATGTATCATTGGAATCAAAAATGTATGCATATTGTACTGGATGCAAAGGCGGTCTCTGCAAAAACTCAATACGACTTTCATCGGATGCATTTGCGACTAACCATCGGCCGCCTAAATCGAATTGTAATAACAGAAGAGAAAACATCAAATTGAGACGTATTGACTTATTTTAGACGGATGATGGTTTAAATCTGATGCTTATGGTGGTCCTATTTAATAACAGACTTTGCATCGCAATTAGAAGTCGATGTTAGGGCACTTATTGGTGAATGGTGATGATTCACCAACTATTAATGTCCCCACAGCAAGGGTTGAGGGCTTCCCTATAAATGGAATCGAACTAAATCCGATTAGATTGCGGATTAGCGGGTGTTAACGCAGATGCAGCCGAGACCAACGACTTATTGTACCTTCCAAACCACGGAGGGACTCGAAGTAAAGTGTTGGTCACCCATCCTATGATCCTTGTTTAACAACCATATAGAAGACCGAGTGCGCTAACCACTGCGCTAGTTAGTTCCTTATTTTAGAGCACATTCATATAAAATATTGTAGCTACTTAAGCCTAAATAAACATAAAATCACTCACTGTCTTCACCAGCGCATGGCATCCCAGGCGCCGCCGGAACATTCGGGAACACTGAAACAAACAAAAGCGCCATTAGGTTACACAACAAAGAAAATAAGAAGTGGTTGCGAGTCGAGAGAATACCTTAAGTACCGGTTTTTATTTCGATAAACTAAATTTCAATCTAGTCTTACGCGGAAAGGAAAATAAGCTATCGGCGGGAATTCAAATCGCATCAATTGTGAGCCGTCTCGAGGTTCTGTTAAATAAAGATGCCTCGATGCGATTGCAAATCGGAATTGAGTTTTGAGAAGCTTTTTATTTTCTTTTAGCACGATCAATTTGCGGTTTTCGAATCGTTTGTGTTTGGTTTTGCAAGAATGTTCGCAAACTGCTAAATGCAGTTTGAACGTGGGAGAAAGTAGATTGTTGAAACAAAAAAAAGATGAAAAGACAAGACACTGAAACGTGAGCAATATATTCGTTTAGCAAACAAATCTACAATTAAATTCAATGAATTAATCTAAAAAACTCAAGAGTACAAAACAATAAATAATAATGTTTCATCCATAGTTACTAAGGGATTATTATTTTTATCTATGTATGTTTTTAACTAAGATTTTTAAAAACAAAAGAAAAGCGCAGTTTGTATGAGAAAAATGATCAAAATATACATGGCCACGCACACTCGCGCGAGCTTGTAAAAAGGTTGGTAGCCTGAACAACTATAATATTTGAGCATACAGGCGAAACAATCCATAGACTCTATTAATTTATTGCAAAAACTGGCCAGCGCGTTATGCACCGTGAGGAGTTTCGTACAAATTGCAAATAATAAACTTTTATAACCGTATATTTCCTATTATAATAATGTTACAGATATAAATAAATTTACAATACATAAAGAACTGTATTCACCGTGCGTTCCATCACCGAACAAGATATATATTGCATAATATAATGGGGATACATCTTTACATAGTATATAACGTGTAACAGATTTAAGTTGCTCCCGCCGTTTGAATGCTTAGACCTTTTAAAATACACAACGGTTTTCATCAATAGGTATACAGAGTGATTGCAGATCAAAGTTTGTATGTATAGTACAATACCACGGACGATGCTACTGGTGGACAGCTACTTATAATAATTAGATTTATTTATTTATGCGACACGGTTCATTAATTATGGAACAAATAAGCTGTGACTGATAGATAATACACTAGTGATAGACACACTATAAAGCCGCCAATTATTTCATGTAAAAAAAATATTGAGAAAATAAAAATATATACTACAAATAAGGACAATAAACACATCCATTTTGTATTAGCAAATAGAAAATAACAAGACACATAAGCTAACTATACATCGGTGCGTGGCTTCACTGCAAAGTTAAATTGCATTCTCGTCTTGTGAGTAGAAAATGAGCCATGTGCACTGGAGCGGGCTTCTGCTAGCGTTCATTGTGGAGCTGTCAGCTAAGTAGAGACTTTGCAATGTCAGGAGAAGCTTTTATCAATTGTAAACTATTGGTTCTTATTCAGTGTGGATTGGAATTGGTTAAAATCTTAAATAGAAAAGATTGTATATTGTTCTAATTATTTGTGTTTTCATTTTTATTTAATGTTAGGTTTTAAAATTATATTGCATAAAGAGTGGTGCCATTTCCGGGTATGATTACCAATCCAATTAATGTAGAAAGACTAAGGTCTTGACAACTAAGTAGCTAAGCTTTTGTGTAATGGAACTTGGACACAATAAATGAGAAAGAAGATTCTGTAGAAAGGCTTCGTTTCTATATTGAACCGGATGGAAATCCGAATGAAACACTTCGTAAATGACGATCTTTCAATTAGATTACAAAAAAGAAACATATTTTTAAAAAGATTTTTCAAATAGATTGTGGTTCGAAAATCAGCTTTCAATACATGCATCATTCGAACTCACTCTATCATAAAGAGGGCATCAGTATAGATGTATGTAATAGTTGTAAGTAACCTCTAATATTCATAGACAACACAGTGATGTGACTAATTTCTGTCAGTAACTAATATTAATAAAACGAAAGTTAAGAAAGAATGTTAAGTTAAGAAAGCTAGAGGAATAAGTTGAAAAACAATTTGTTAAAGGTAGCCAAATTTAAATTATTTACCTCGAGCAAATTGTATTCGAAAATGACTACCAGGATATAAATAAACGTGTAACGTAATATTTGAAATGACGACTCGTAGTTTTGTGTTTTTTTGCCTTAGATTTTAACTTGTTTCCTTTTCTGCTTCGTATGGTAAAGCTATAAAAATTTCGAAGATTTCGAATCGCATATTTTTAAATTTACAAATATTTGAAAGATAACTTTTGGGTTACCACGACCGCCGAGGCCCACGAATCATAATAAAAAAAGTTGGGTGAAGGTACAGAAGAATCTTTGGGCAAATGTTACCCTGTGCATATCTTATAACTTTAATAAAAAATATTTAAAATTTGCACGATTATTAAAAAGAAAACCTATTTTTTTTAAATAAACCACATATCACCCGTAACCGTCAATGAAGATGTTCACTAAACAGGAACTCCTTCGACGAAATTTTTATTAATGAATTATATAAAGAGAAGAATAGACCCCGATTTCGTAACAAAGATAACTTTGGCGTGGAGATAAAAAAAAAACCGAGTAATCCGAGTCCGCCGCCGTCATGAATTATTATAAAGCGCCGTCACAACATCAACACCCCTTTTTTGGGGTAGTGTTGCTTTGAACTTTCACCCGGCCCGGTTTAATATCGTTGGCGAAGTTGTGTTAAGAGATATAACAAAACCGGTCGGGCGACAATCGGATTTACATGTCACACTTTTTATCTCATTAAAAAGTTCCTTAGGAACTACGAATTTCGAAGTGTATGTCTATCGTGGGTTGAATTTATAATGAAGTCGGTTAAAAATAGGTCGGCGAAAAAGTTTGTGTCTGGGTTTGGGTGACATTTAAAAGGTTAGATCTGTTTCTAAACGAGTCCTACCTACCTTAAATGTTGTTTTAAGACATTTTTCATATATTTCTCTTGAAAAAAAATAATAATTTGATATTTAAAAGGAACAGTTATAGATTTGACGCAAAGTATAATAATAGGTTCCCTTCTTAGTTCCGTTCCTTTCGCAGTTCCCTTCTAAGGCAAAAAAAATCTACCCCACTCGATTTCCAAAAACAGAAAAGTTGACCGAGCGAAATGAATGTTGAATGTGAAAAAATAATCACATTCAACATTCATTTTGATTTTGTATCATTTTGATTATTGTGTATCATTTTGATTATTGTGTATTTGATTGTGTATCATTTTGATTATTGTTTTCTTAAAGTGCTGCTAATTACGAGGGTCAAACTGAAAGTTCTTAGAACTGGCCACTTATAAACAATATAATAAAAAAATAATTCTAAAATTTGAAAATATAACTCTTTGCCAATATTACTGAGTATATATTTCATTCATTTGTCATTTGTTTTACGATTTGGCGGCAAATTGAAAATTGTCTGTGTCACGTCATCATGAATTTAACACGAGAAAATTTTCGTGCAATGATTTTTTATGACTTTCGATGTCATTTAAGTCAACAAGAAAGTTATGATAGACTACGATTGGCCTTTCACGATGAAGCCCCATCTCGTGCGACTGTTTACAACTGGTTTAATGAGTTTAAACGTGGTCGCACTAATCTCACTGATGATTTACGTGAGGGACGGCCTTCTACGGCGACGACTGAAGATAACATCTGTGTTGTGCGGCGTATGATAGAGACTGACAAAAGAGTGACCTATCAACAGATTCGGACAAGCTTAGGCATCGGTATGAGTCAAGTGCACAAAATCCTCCACGAACATTTAGCGGTCAGGAAGCTTTGCGCCCGGTGGATACCTCATAATTTGACTGAGGCTCAAAAACTCCATCGTGTGGATTGGTGTCGTAAAATGATTGAAAGATTTAACGGAGGTGACTCAAATGCTGTGTTCGACATACTAACAGGTGACGAAAGCTGGATTTACTGTTATGATCCTAAAACCAAAAGACAATCTGCTCAGTGGGTGTTTCCTTTCGAGGAGTTGCCAACTAAAGTGAAGAGAGATCGAAGTGCGGGAAAAAAAATGGTGGCCTCGTTCTTTGGAAGGATAGGTCATTTTGCAACAATTGTGTTAGAGGATCAAAAAACAGTTTCTGCAGAATGGTACACTACCAATTGTTTGCCACTTGTCTTGGAAAAAGTTCGAGAGAAACGACCTCGCAGTAGGATCCTCCTTCACCACGACAACGCCTCGTCGCACACCGCCAAGCGAACGATCGACTATTTGGCGACATCAAACGTTGAATTACTGGGTCACCCGCCGTATAGCCCCGACCTTGCGCCTTGTGATTTTTATTTATTTCCAAAAATTAAAGAAAAACTTAAAGGAAAGCGGTTTATGAATGCTGAAGAAGCGGTGGCTGCGTATCGCGATGCCATTGAAGAGACCCCTAAGGACGAGTGGGCAAAGTGCTTTTCCCAGTGGTTCCATCGCATGCAGCGGTGTATTGACGTGAATGGACAATATTTTGAAAAGATATAATAAAACTAATAACTGGCTAATGTAATCAGTTTTTGATTTTCTAAGAACTTTCAGTTTGACCCTCGTAAAATCTATTTAAAACTTATACTAATTCAAAAATCAGTAATTTATAGTTGAACTACATGTACTTTTAATCCTCCAAAACGATTAAAGTTTGGGGCAAACATTAATAAGAATCGAAGCTATCTCTCGCAGTCGCTGGAAGCTCACCTTTATCAAATCGTTTACGTTGTGTATGATATTGGATTTGAAGACCGCCATGCTTTTGTTCTTCGCGTTTTATTTACTTCATTAGGTACTTATTTAGGTTCTTCAGTTCTGTTTTCATTACGCGTCAGCAAATTATACGCTAAATTAGTTTACGTTTCGTTCAATATTGCCCATCCCATGTGACTGTGTTCGATTATATTAGTGGGTTTATTGATCCTGAATCTTTTGATTAAAGATATTTCAGACTTGTTCGATTTAAGGGCATCTGTAAACTGATGTATATTAATTAATTATTTTGTAGACAATATTATTTAGTGTGATGCCGATTGAAATAATGACGAAATTTATATACAAACTTTAGAAGTTAGAGAAAACCAAGGACTATCGAACGCGCCCTTTCAGAACATAGGAGCATATTAGCAGTGATGTACAAAATACCGTATACAAAGTATCTGGAATACAAAATAATATTAATTAATTTAATAGTATTTTGTTACTATTAAACTTATCATTATAGATCACTAGAATGATTATTTAAATTTCAAGTTAGACATAAGTAAAACCAGCTCTTAAAATATCTTACCACTCATTTTCCTTTGATGAGGCCTTATGATCACACCCCCAAAAGAAAAGAGTCGGTCCACAAGGACAGAGCTCGGCAAACAGGTGTTGTATTCTAAGAATATTTTTTTTTATTATATGGTATGTATTTAAGGTCTTTAGGCTTGTATCTTTGTTATTGAGAAACAAGTTGTTTTCTCGCGACTTCACCTATGAAAATAATGTCCAATGCGTATTATGCAGCTTCCCATAGATAAACTTTTATAAATCAGTCCAATAGTTTCGGAGTCTATCCAACGTAAATAAACAAGCATTAAAATCTTTCCTTTTTATAATATGAGTTTAGAATTATTGGAAAAAAAATGTCGAGCAAATAAATAAAATCTTGTTGTCTAAGACTTTCACTATGTACTATATATCTATACTAACATTAGAAAGAGGAAAGATTTGTTTGTTTCTTTGATTGCAATGAAAAGGGTTTGAAACGACTCAATCGATTTTAAAAATTCTTTAACTTATGAAGCTATATCATATGCGGTGAACAAAGGCTATATTTTATCCCGAATAACAGCAAATAAAGGGATGACAACAGAAGTGGAAGTTTGTATAGGGAATGAAAACGTTACCATAGTAACGATTGTGTACTATCATTGTAATTATATCCGAGTCATGATATTAATCAATACCCAAATAAGTAGTTCCCTAGGGCAAATGCGTACGAACTCGCTGACGGAAAGCTAGTACTTAATATTTTCAGTGTTACCTATTATATAAAAAATATCAATATCACTCAAAAACGAGGAAATATAAATTAAAAAAATAGAACTGTCATCAAAATAAAAAAAATATATAAATAATACTTATCTAAATAGCGATTTATTCAAGAAAATGCTATTGAAGGTCTTTTGTAGGCTTATTAATTAAACTATAGGCGCGTATTTTTTTTAAAGTTTTTATGTATCTTGTATCTGTATTACAAATACTTGTATCTCAGATAAGTCACATCGAATTCGAATTCGAATTTCGAATCGAAATTATGGATGGGACTTGCAAATTTAACACAAAATTATATTTTTTATATGCGATATACATATTTTTTCTGTTTCTTATAGGTAAAGTATAAGATTAAGAAGTGACTCCTGGCCGTGTATGTGGTATTAAAATTTTCCTCAGATCTTTCGGAGGCCATGGGCATTACACATAATGTCATATATACATAATACGTGTTCCGCCCAGGTTACTTCCTCGCGTAATAGAATATAGAGCGCTATCAAAGCAGCCATTTGGCGTTCACGATTCTTCATGAATAGTCGATGTTGGTGCCGCGCAGACGGTACGATTTCGTGTAATACCGTCGAAATATAAATGGTCAGGTAAATGAGACGGAGTGTGCACGTACACACTGGAAATTTCATTTCCTGGTAACGTAAAAAAGGTCGGTACCCACGAATGAACGGCACCACACTGGCCTGACCAATTTTCCCTCATTTTCATTCTTCAGCGCGAGATACTATTACTATTATGTACTACCAGCAGAAGTTTATTCTGTTATCGACCGTTGCGCTATATAAAACCGGCATTTTAATAATGGAATATCAAGATTTTTGTTTATGCATTTACATTTGTGAAAGTCAAATGCTATGCCATCGTTTCGCAAATCTACCGTAGTAGAACCGGCAAGAAACTCAGAAACGGCTGCCATTTTGTTTTTGTTAATATTATTACAGAGAATTAAATACAGAGAAGCCCATTTAAAAATGACTTTATTAGACAACTGTTGTGATCGTGTTGTGAATAATCAGTTCCAATATAGATTAATATTGCTTGATGCCAATTAAGATAAACACCTAAACCTGAGGATATAAAGGTCGTTTTCTACATTGTTGGGAATTCAGAGTTGATATTGAAACCGACGTTTAAACTAAAGTACAAATTAGCACGGTACTAAAATCGATATTATAAACAAAACTCATTTAAATACAATTCAAAGAGAACAATTGCTTCTACAGAGTTAAGCAGACTTCGTTTCGCAACACATAATAGATGGTAAGAAATTCCTTATTATAATGTATTTTGAATGCTTGCAATAAGATTGTATTCTTTATAACAATAAAAAGCTTAAAGTTTATCGTGATAACTTACTTAAATGATTGATATTCTTAGTGAAAATTATAATTTTCTTTTATGCATTACTTTTTTATAAATATAAAAATAGTATTCAAAATAGCACAAAAAATCTTTTCAAAAACATATTTACAACAAGCTGAACTGACGAATTTCATTCTACCCCATTTAAATGGCAAAAGAAAAGTGTTGTTTTTACTTTTTTCTTCTTAAAAACCTTCCTTGGACTTCAATGAATATTAAAATAAAATGAATGTCGATCTGGTTCAGCCGTTGTAGAGTTGCTCTCAGCAAAATTTAATATTTAATGGCTCATTACTATTTATATACCCTTAGATATTAACGTTATTGCTCGGTTCAAGAAAGCTTTCGGAAAGACAATTTAGAAGCAGAGCGAGGACCGGGTTGTCCTACAAATAAAGAAGGCAAAATATAGAGAAATATGACGACTTTAACGAAAAAAATATCTACCAGGCTTTCGTTTACGTGAATAGACATACGTATTATATAAATCGACAACTTCTTTAGTACTAGGCTTAAACTATTATCCGACTAACATAAGCCAGCAGCACATCTAAACTTGACTTCTGTCATTGTCAATTTGCTTTAGGCTGCCAATGGTTTAAATCGAGTACTAACTTTAGTCTTCGTTTTATAATATGATATGATGATAAAGATTAAAAGAAAAACCATTTCAACATTTATTGCAATCGTTTCAAATTGTCGTCATATCTGAAGAAATCATAAACACTCTCGGTTGATTAAATTGACCGATATAGACCAACTCATCATAATAACTAGCGGAATGGCACAATAGCACGCTGCGTTACAATATAATACGCACAAACAATAGCGGTATCTTATAGGAGACATTTCGACTGGAGCTTTCTGGCCCCAATAACGTCTAATATGCTCTTATCAGGGAAAGAATGGAAGCATTGTTGTGCCAGTAAAAGCCACACAAAAATAAGTCGCGCCTTTGCTAAACGAACTAAAGCTAAACACGCTTTTGAGGTAACTCGAGATTGCGGAATGATATTATGCTCGCATATACGAGTTTCTGAGTCATTTTTTTTGAGTGCCCCTAATCCATGAAAATGGAACAAAAATCGAGAGACTACGTCCATGATGACTGAAAAATATAGATTGCCTAATTTCCTTGTTTTGTAACTATAAGGTTACCGGGTCAAACAGTTAAGAGAGTTTTGACAATATGCTCTTATCTGCTTATCATTACTACATATTATAAAACAAAGTCTTCGCTGTCCCTATGTATGCTTAAATTTTTAAAACTACGCAACGAATTTTGATGGGGTTTTTTTTTTCATAGATAGGGTGATTCAAAAGGAAGGTATTTGTGTATAAATACAATACCACGCGGGCGCAGCCGCTGGCGGAAAGTTATTCGATGAATAAAAATGCATCGCCGAAACGTATGTACGCGCATAACTTCCGAATTCCAGTTCCGACTGCACCAAATTGGATGATTCTATTTTTATGTCCTTATACATAGGCGGTACGAAGTTCGCCGGGTCAGCTAGTAATTGTATAAAACAAAGGCACTTCCCGCTGTCACAAAGCTGCACAACATATTTTAGAGCGGTTTTCAACAACAGATAGAGTGATTCAAGAAGAAGTTTTATAATCACCGTTGGCGGAAACCTAGTTTGTTATATAAAATATATCTTTTATTTAAGCAATCCTTAATATGGCACAAGGTATTTAAAACCAAAAGGGCGAAAAACCTATAGTACCTCTCGACTAAAACTCACATTGTAAATGTAATCTAGTAACCTATAAAATCACAAGAAAAACACCTGGTTAACGTGAACGTCGTATCGTCAGCGATAATGTTAAAGCTCGTTGCACACGTGAGATTTCGATTGCGATCCCAAATACGATAGCGATTACTTTAACGGACAGTCGTAGTCGTTTGTTGCGATACAACGGAACGGGCAATAGAGGTCGTTCTCATATAAATGAAAATAGCTTCCATAATATATTTTCTCAATAAACGTTGACTGTATGTAAATAAAATAGAGTAAAGAGAAATATTGAAATAAAAATAACATTGATTTTTCTTAATATTATTGAACTAAATGAATTTAATGATATATGTATAAAAACTAGCTGTTCCATCGCGACTGCACCCCGAGGTGAAGGAATTATTAAATTAATTTCAGTTATTTTTATAGCCTACTAGCTTTCGCCAGCGGCTTCGCCCGCGTGGACCCTAGGGAAATGTTTAGTGGGATAAAAAGTATCCTATTATCTAAGTTAGCTAACACCCTATCTGTATACCAAATTTCATCAAAATCCGTTCAGTAGTTTCGACGTGATTGACATCCAAACATCCAAACAAAGAAACTTTCACATTTATAATATTAATGGGATTCGATTCAAACAAACAATCAAATCCTCCTTTTTATAATATTAATATAGTTAATAAACAGAGAAATTAACGAGAAAGGTTTCGTTGTGCAGCTTATTAATATTGTGCATTATTAACTGAAGTATGACCAAGAAGTGGGCATTTTGCATAAATCTCTATCCTGTGACCGTATTATATACGACATAGATTTTTATTTACAGAATAGCAAAGCTGAATATCGGATCGCTAACTAATAACGATTTATTAATTGCGAAGATTGAGTATTGTATAAGTTATTAAATGAAAAAATATTATATATTATACAAAGTATTATTATTAAAGAGGTTAATATAATTATTTTTAGTTGGTCTATCCTTCTCTATCTTTCGCTTACAAAGAAGGCTATCGTTCCGCTCTTTACTCTGTCTATTGTTTTTTTTATTATAGGCAAATATATTTAACCCATACAGACATGTCTAAATATGCCACATATCCTTATTTTTTCGTACTTAGTACCTATCACGTTCTATAATATAAATATGCATTCTCCTATCAACAAACTAATATATTAGGTACTTTTCCAAGTTTTCTAACAAAGTATAGTTATCTCAGTTTACCTGCTACTGCCCGGCTAGATCGCGAACTACACTTTTTATGTCGGTTGCCTTAATAATGGAACTTTTTATACGAGTTTCGGGACTTTTTGTGACGTAAGAGCTGTTTTCATTGGATCTTAGATACGTGGCCAATAAATAGGTATGTTTGGGTAAACGGGATAAGTAAAGGTGATTGGGTCTCCTTTATCGAGGTAAGTTTTGATTGGAAGTGTTTTTTTGCGTATGTTTGCTAAGATTGGACTCTAGATAATAGACAATAATGAAATGAAGTAAAAAGGAAGATATTTCAGAAAATTCAGGCCTTAATAGTTTGAGGTTAAAATTTACTACTGCTACTTATTACTTTTATTATATGGTTATAATAAGTTGTCATAGAAACAATATGGCCGAGTAGGCACTCGTCCTGGATTTGCGTGGATGCAAATTAAGATGTAATTATCTTTCCGACCTATTTTTTAATAATGGTTGTAAGTACTTCAGCCAATTCACATCAAACCTCAATTGAATCATATATGTGGACCTAAACTATGAATTACTCTGTTTATTGGAGGATATTAAGCAATTTTCATACTGCACTGCCAATTTTATACACACAAACGAGTGTTCATAGAAAATTACATTTTGTAAACTACAATTCTAACGTAAATTTAAAAACGCGAAACTGTTATATATTAGCAATAAGCAATCTTAAATAAAATAAAAATAATGGTTAAGGTTTTAATTCTCTAATAATATTTTATATTCTATCTACTTGAAGTTATAGGTATGATCACTTGCGGGGTAAGCAGAGAAGCATGGCATTAAAAACTCAAATTCCAAATTAGGTAGTTTTAGTACTTGTAGTATAGAGATTTGTACACGTGTAGAAATAGAGATTTGTTGATAGTAAACGACATGTATCGCTATCCATAGAACTCTGTGTCGTTTAGACGAAATAGTTCCTTAAATGTTACGGGGTAGAGTCAGCGATCTATAGCACAACAAGATATGCAATAATTTAACTAAATGATACAAAGATCTATGTATAGTAATACATATCGTTTATTTTCAACGCTGATGTAATATGTTGGGTTATTGTCCGTTTTTCCGCTTGCCCTAAGAACAGGTTATAGTTTATTAAAATTTAACATTGCTAAAATGATTCTGGAGTGAAAACATTGAACTAGGATACTTATTGAGAAAAAGTCAAATGTCATTACAATTCGTCAGTTTCATAGGCAGTGCTTACGAGGAGGGGTCGAGATAAAAACATTTATATCCGATAATAAAACCGGTAAGATGTTTCATTGTTATTGTCAACGGCAGAGTATTGTGCTCCTGGCCCCTGAAGTCGTAAAAATGTAGTATATTTTTGGTACGATTGAGTTGCATTGCTAGTAGTCATGAAATTGATATACGTACATAGATTAAGTTATCATAATCACGATCGTTAGCACCTACGACGATGAATTAATTTTTATAATAGAACACTTATTTATTATAACATTAGTTATATTTGAACAAGATGTCGTGACAGGAAAAGAATCTAAATATAAATTCAGACAAAAGATCGCGCCTATTTTTATATATGTCAACAAATGTATTTTTAAATAAAAGTTGGAAAATGAGATTAAGAAAAAAAAAGTAAACCTATTTTGACGTATATATTCAATTGTTGATAAATAGACACGTTGAGTTATTGTTTAAAATAACATGTAAATAATGGTGTTAGTTAATCGAAAAACGTCCATTGAAATTTTAAACGCAATCCGATCGGATTATTTTGACGAGTTAAAACGATTTCATACACGTGAAAATTACAGTACTGATTCTGAATAATATTTTATTTAACTAGCTTTTCGTTTTGAGAATGATGTCATTATTATACAAAAAATATTCTAAAGATATACTAGTATATATTATATGTACGCTATTCATGTTTTCTAAATGTAATCATTCATACTTTTTTTTGTTTATGATGCGTACACTGAAAAACTACGTAGTATTAATTGTGATCTAAAATATGCAGAATGTATAATTAAAAAAAACTACACGTTTTATAAGAAAAACTACGTAGTATTATTTGTGATCTAAAATATGCAGAGTTTATAATTTTAAAAACTACACGTTTTATTAGTTCTTCGAGGATTTTCTTTGTTTATCATCTTTTGTAAGTAGCAAATGCTTACTTGATAATGAAAATGAGTACATTTTTAGTGACTTGTATAAAAAGTATATAATTGTATCAAGAGAATTGTAATATATATATTTAAATAGATAACGTTTAAATAATTTAATCTTTGTTCGATTATTCATTGTTATATTATCACAAATGGAAACAAAAGTTACTAACAATGACTCGCATACGTCGGAGCAGAGAGGATCACGTCCAACGTAGGATAAGGCACTGCTATGAGGTGATGAGCCGACGCTAATTGGCTACATGCCCTACGTCCACATTTCAGTGTCTGCCACACACATTCGCATAAACAGTTCACAGTATTAGCACAAAAACTCGACGGTAATCGCATATCTGCGATATGACAAAGAAAATATTAGTCATTTACATTTTAACAATAAATAATTAACACTATATAATACACTGTGGATACACACGTTGAATTCCATGACATTTCTGCGACTGACAGATTAGATAAACTATATCCAATGAATCGATTTGCCGCTGCGCGTGATTTCGGATACCATAAATAACGTTTCCAAGTTATCGATAAGATAATATATGGAACGAGATAATTCATCTGTGAGGAAAATTGTACTGATGGATGGGTTTTAGAGCTCCGCGAGCGAGTCAAATAGCGTGGGCGAATGAAGGTACGAGTACATTATCGTTCTAGCACTGGCAGATAGCGGCGATCAGAGATAACATTGCCGATAAATTCAGGTGGTGAGTTTGCGCAACAGCTTATTTATCGGACGATAAACAAAAGTGACATTCATTTCAATAGGATTATCCGTTTGTCATATTTTATTTAAAGACATTGAAAGATCTCAAACAAGGCGGATATATAACATTTAAATACATATTGGTTGTATGAATTTAATTAATAGCAATAGGCTCAATATATTTTGATGTTAGATAGGATTATATTAATGCATTTAAAAAGTGTTTTGTGATGCGTTTTCCTCTATAATATATACATTATAAGTTCTTTGTCTTTATTTTTGTCGATTAAACTTTATTCTAAGGAGCAACAATTGAACTAACTAATATATTTGTTTATGAGTAATGGATACTGAGAGGTTTTGTTATTATACGTCCAGTATTGGAATTAATTGTATAATATTTCAACAGATTTAATATCTCGTACTGTTTTAATATAATATAATGAACTTGCGTTTGGTATTTTCATTAGCTGAGTGTTTATTTAGGACTTTAGTAGTTGTGGTTGGTCTGTAGTGAAGTGGTTGCGAAGACACACACCAAAGACAATCTCGAGAGGTTTCAGATTGTCCCTTTTGAGATCTGGCAGCTGAATATAGTTCCAGTAGTGTCCACCTAACGGAAACTTTAACTAAGCTTAAACTTTGAAAATTTAATTTAATTACATATAGGTACAACATTGACTCACTTCAATAGTTTAAATTACACACGAAAAACTTGTTTTGTACATATGTTTAGTCAGGCTTACTTTTTGTCCTAGCTAAATTAGTAATCTGTAAATTGCAGGTGTGAGGATAGCAGTAACTTGTTATTTTTTTTAATTAGTGCTAAAGCTTAATGTTAAAAAGAAATCACAAAAAGAGTATAGTAATATTATTATGAGAATAAAATAATTGTTGGTAAATGAGCTATACAGAATAGGTGGGTACGAAGAAACCTCATTGTAATGAGGCAGTCGTTTCTTAGTATTTATGATTCTTATTTAGATAAGAGAGAATGATTATTTTATATTAAATGTTTAAATTATTAAGCACTGTGTTTTGAAAGATGATAAGGGTAATCATATAAAAACCCGATTACAAATATTAAAACCCAATAATAACATTAAGTATATAAAATTAAAGCTTCAATATTCACTACCGTCTCCATCCATAATCGGGTAGGTAAGTATGTCCCCGGGTACACCCGGGTGGCTGGCAGCAGCATTTAAAAACTCGTACCAAAACGAGCTCATTTCGATATAACTTATCGATATACCCCAGATGTCATCTTCACATCACTAGAGATTCCAAATTCGAAGTACTGCACAGATTATAAAGTAAACATTTTTTAATGCAAATATTATTAGACGAAGGTATATGACCGTATAAATACACTCACGGACGCGTCGCCGGTAACTGTCGTGTTTTATCGCGGTGCAAACGTAGTATCTTGCTGATAAGCCTTGCTCACAATTAGGTGGAACAGCTGATAGTGCAGTTGTCGTTTGCCAATAAAGAAATAATTCAATAATAAAGCGGGTACGAAAGTAAAATTGGATAATTAAAGTCATAATAATAGTGTGGCGTTAAAATTAATGTTTTGTAGGTGCCGACAACGAGTAGCTCGGTGGCGTAGTGGATAAGTGCCGCGGCCCGCGATCATAGTCGTTAAGCGACTTTCGCTAGGGTCGGTCACGGGATGGGTGACCAAAAAATTATTATCTCGAGCTACTCCGTGCTTCGGAAGGCACGTTAAGCCGTTGGTCCCGGCTGCATTTACAGTCGTTAATACCCTCCAATCCACATTGGGCCAGCGTGGAGGGTCATGGCCCATCCTCCTTAACCATCCATAAGGAAGGCCTGAGCCCCTGCAGTAGGGATGTAAAAGGGCCGGTGATGTGTGCCGACACGTGGAAAGAAGGATTTAACATATAACGCAAAAGTGGTGGGAAACATAGGCTGGGAGTGTAATTACGTGTTATCGGATGTTAGTGTAAGGAGCCTTAAAACCGGTGGGCATGTATGAAAAGAGTTTTATATATAAACGTGGATAAGATTATGTCTTTGTGGTATTTAGTTTTGTCCGTGTAAATAATAAAAGATGTTATTTCTCTGAAAATGTCAATTACAATAAAGTTATAATTTACAGAACGTTAAGAGAAGAAAAAAAGCTATATCTCAAATTTCTACAGTTGATAATATGTTTTACCCTCAAAATCAAGTGAAGAAATTTGATAGATTTGTAAAGCCCGAGGTGGTGTTGAATGTCCATACAATGTTCAAGAACAGCCCAGCTTTCTTCACAGGTTATTGATAGTACGTGCTAATCTTTTGTACGGAAGTAGTTCATTATATTTTAGTGAATTTCTATGAAAAGTCCGCCATAACAAAAGACAAAGCGCTAAGTTTTTGTATAAAATAAGGGCATATTGATAAATTAACCAACCTTATTGGAATATCCTAAATCTGCATTCTATTTTTATAACGACAGTATGTGTTATTTTATTTAAACTTTTATTAGGTACAGTCACAGGGTACATTCAATAAATTTTATTATCACGCCAATATACCACGCCACCGTATCATATTCAACTTATTACGATTAAGTTACACATTATTAGGGCTCAGGCTTACCCTATGGGTAGAATCGAATTAAATGGAATAGGGATAATTGGTCATGATACCACCTAATGCGGATTGATGGGCGTTAACGACTGTAGATTCAGTCCGGAAATAGCACGGAGGAACTCAAGATAATAAATTTTTGGTCACCCATCCTATGGCTGGCCATTGCGAAAGTTGCTTAACAACTGTATCGCACACCGAGCTCCTCTACAATCGTTAGCACTCACCAAATTACATATTCGTTTGTGGGTTCGTTCCATTCCCAATCGGGTTCATGTACAAAATGGTAGAAACGTCCATTTATATATGCAAATGATTAAATTAATTAATTTGGGATGTGAGTAATGTATGTGATGTTCTCTCTATTACGTATTATTGTATATCTTACCGCAGCTCTCCTTGATCCTTCTTCTTCGCCGTTTCTTATGTTCAAATAACATAGAAAATAGTCTTAATAAACAATCGTCATCATTTCCGTGTACCATAGTTCACTTTTCCCACTTCACACCGTTACAAATTAATTTTCCAAATAAAATACACAATTATATATATTTAAATACTTATATAAAAACTTTTTTTTTAATTTGTATGTATATATTACGTTATACGGTAATATATTAATAAAATATTTACTTTAAGGTTTTTATGTAACTTTGCAGATGCGGAAGGTGTAAGATGCACGTTATTCTCGCTAGCAAATAACAGCTACTGTCTACCGTTCGCTTTATCAGGTGCGCATACCAAATATCACTTACTTCCAATCAGTTTTATATCAAGAAATACCGTCCAAATTATCTGTGAAAACGAGAAAACTACATTATATAAGGATCAAAACATATATTTATCGAATATTCTCTCAATTACACTCTTTATTTTAAGGAAAATTTATAAAGTTGTGTGTCATTTTGTAACCGGTGGCTTTATGGAGAATTTTTACAATTATCTTAATGTGCGAGTGATTATTTAAAAATAGTTCGATTATGTTTTGTTTTCTCTTTTATCTTTAGGTCTAATCTTAACCGGTGGCACTATTTCCGGACAGCAGTTACCGTAGCTCGTTACGCTACCGATATTAAGTATGTTATCGGTACCGTGACCGGTCTTCCGTTTACCATAATAGGTGTTTGCGAAAATCTAAAGTTAATGGGGACGCTTTAAAATGTATTCACGGCTAATTAAATTAGAAGAGAATGAGTGGAAGCGATGTAAGTTTTAAAATTACACATGATTATAATATTTTTTGTTAAATATTGAATATTATATAATGTGATTAAATCACTTCGGAAGAGTTGATATCTATTTGACATAAATTGGTTTCTGTTTCATCTTACTAAACGTATAATGAATGTTCATATAATCCAAAAATACTGATCTGATTGGGTTGAAATTTGACTCACTAATTGTTTCTACCACATAAAGATTCGCTAAGAAAAGATATTGAAAAATTCGGCCCTGAAAATGGTTAGTTAAGGGTTTGAGAATCAATAAAAACTTGTTTCCGAAGCTGCGGGTGTGAAGTTAGAATGTAATGTTTTCCACTACCAAAATATAATTTTTGTACTATATTATAACTCAACATGAGTGCAGAACTAATATGAAATGAAAATATCTTTATTCAAGTAGGCTATGACAAGCACTTTTGAATCGTCCAAAAAAATTTTTTTCCCCTACCACTTGTTCAGGACGTTTTTTTAGCTGACAAGAAGAACAAGTGAAAGAAACTTATCAGCTTCTCTATCTTTGCAATCGCAAAATAAAACATTAAAAAATCTAGAAAGAATTAATAAAATCAATTCCCAACTCATCCGGTTGCGCCGCGTCGACTTTAAAATTTTAAACAAACATTGGTATCCACAAACAAACAAATTGGTAGTGAGATAAGTAAATAAGCAAATGAACAGAGTAAATAACGAGCTGGGAAATGTTTTCCAACAGAATCGAGTAAATATACGATGGATTATTTTTAAAAATACAACAGACCCAGTTACCATTACGTACAATGGTATTTTTTAAAACATCTTACGGAGGCACATCTGTTCATGGAAGATTCTACAAATTGGTTTCTGAATATGAAAATGTATGTAGTATTAAATACAAAATTATATCTCTTGAAAATTAAAAAAATATTCATTCCAAGTCAAATCATGAGCTAATTTACTGAAAAAATGAAATTTTCAACTAAGAAACTATCATACCACAAGTTGCCTACAACACGTTTGCTGTATAGTTGTATATATACAATAACTGTGTATTCGTCAAGATATTGTAAGGTATCAGCTAAAACACTAATTGAGAACTCCGAATTGGAATACAGTCTTTACTTATAAAGGAAAAAATCGACCACGAAAATGTTCACAAGTTTTCACACGGCTCTTTCTGAATCACATTGAATCACTAGCCACTAACAAAACATAAGAGCACTAGAAATAATAAAATAAACAAGCGTATACCGGAAAAACTGAGAGTTGAATGGGCACTGGCCCTTCGTAAATTGGCACACAGCTGAGAGATGTAGATTAGGGTTGCGCCGTATCGATGCCCTAGTTTCCTATCGATAATCGGCAAGGCCGTCATGCGGTCCTTGATCCAAAACGATTGCGTCGTAAATGTGATTGATAGTTCGCAAGTTTTAATGCGTATTTTATGTTAAATCAGCTAGAAAACATAAAATTGTTCTCATAATTTAAACATTGATTAAAGCTTTTGCATTACTTAGTCTTTGCGGAATTGAAATTCGTACCAATCTTGCAGCTTACCTGTAACAAAACACGATCATTTTTAATTATTATTAGAAAAAATTAAAAAGAAATTGATGGAAAATACGTTATCATAAATATGCTATTTAGTATTTTGAATCTTATTATCCTTTACAGTAAGTTATACTTCCGACTTATGTCCATATGACGGTAGCAGAACGGCCAAGTCACATGATGTGAATAAATTGTAGAGTTTATGAATAATGGGCCTGTACATTTAGGCTTGTAGAGATAGAATCTTAGGTCTACGGGATCTGATAACTTTTGTCAATGCAAAACATATGGTTTCAGATTTACAACACTTTATATGACAATGTTTTTGGTGGCATAATGTTATGATTATCTAAGAGCAAATTAAAATAAGAGATTTTTTAGTTCAGTTTAGATAATGTAAGAACTGAATTACCACCATAAGTTCGATGTAAAAATAAGGACCAAGCATATAGCGTCATCTGGGAGTTACACCTTAATTTCATTGATATGAATTAATTTGAACTTTGACGTCTGAACTTAGTATTAATACAAGTAACATTACATAACATTAGATATTATATAAATGACTGATGTTTTTTATTAGAGAGAAACATTTAAATAACAGCATCATGATATCCTTAACACTACAATGAAGCTTTGTCATATCCAGTCATTTGTCTTTACAACATTATAAAGGATTTTTTTTCATGACCTATACGAGATAAAAATCGATCAAACCAGTGACATGTAGTTATTCGAATGACATATTTTTTATCCAATAAATAAAAATTGCGAAACTAATCGGAACTAATATTAGAAAAACGTAAGAATATTTGATATATATATATCATACATATTTTGGTTAAATTGGATCGATTTTATTGGTTTAATTTCGAAAATATAATTTTTATTATACTTGATCACTTTCGCGTTCACAATACTATACTGAAAAATATTTTTTGTTATAGTCTTTAGCCTGCAATATAAAAATATTTTGACATCAATAACCACCCACAATAACATTATATTTAATTATATTATATTATATTTAAAAGTAAAAAAAAACAACAAAAAGTAAAAATAAATATCGGCAGATAATTATATCACCTTTCACTGAGCTTTTCCTTCACAGAAATATAATAATTTATTCAGTGTTTTCATTTGTATCGAGTTTTGTATTGAGTTCGGTATTTTATTTCTGTTCGTACTCCTTTTCCAATAAATAGGCCAGATTAAACAACGTACTTAATACATAGCGGAAAAAAGGGTTAATCGATTAATTTTAATTGAACACTGTTTCTTGTTCACAGCGCGTGATTAAAAGTCTCCAGGGGCAATACGGTGGGGCGACGCGACCGTTAGCGTGATCATACATTCAAAGGTATTAATAGTGCCACAGATATAAATACCACATAGGACTCTTGTACAAGCTACATGGTCATTTATGAATTTATGCTGTGTCATTACATATCTATAGTTACGTCATCTATACTAATATTATAAAGAGATAAGATTTGTTTGATTGTTTTGTTTGCATCTAATAGGCTCCGAAATTACAAAACACACGAGATTGACATAGGTTATAATTTACGCGTGCGAAATGGCATAACAGCTAGTTGTAAATAAACACATACAACATCATTTAAATGTATAGTTTATAAAATAAGCACCTACTCGTATTATAATTCTGTCTACGCATTATAAAACTGAACTTACTTTAGAACCATATTTAAACATGTTAAAAGCTTATGTTATTCATTGATGAAGTAGCTTTATTAATAATAAATTATAAAATTGGTGCAATAACTATTGAGAGCTTATAAAACCAAACATAAATAAATAACTTTATTTATCTAAATTGAAAAGTTATTCAGAGTCTGAATTAATGTTATATTAGCAATCGTTAATATTTGAGGAACAACCTTGATGTAATTTCTACCGTAGCATGTAGCTACAAATGAACGCTACGTTGCTACGAATCGGGTGATGTGTATAAATTACAGTGAGTATCGTGTGAAGTAATTACATGATACCCGATTCTAAGTAAAATTAATTATGTATATTAAATTTCAATTAAGTAATGGCACCATGGCTAATAAAGAGGTTTTAACATTATATACCGAAAATAATATAGAACTCCTTCCCAGGTCAAATATCAACCAGTATTATGGAAATTTTAAACATCGAAAATATTGATCAAAGTGTTTTATCTGTAGTGTCACGACTGAGCATGTCCGGGGTAATTTCTATGGGGATAATAGTCAACTATGCCGCTTATATCGGGTGTAACAGGCCCGGACAGGATTTTCTTTTTAATTAGGGTTGTCGATCTCGCAAAATTTTTAAATATATTTTTTTAACATAAGTAAAATAGTCTGATCTTGTTTTTCTTTTTTAAATAATTCATTGGTATAAATGAATATGTAACTCATTTTCTCATAGTCTAGTGTAAAAGTGTAGTTTCTTACTTACTCTATGTACTAGTGCATGTTGTGTTTACCTATAAGTGTTTGTGATAATTAGTTATTTAACATAATATTTATTGTATCTAGAATGTGTGTAATGAACACAAACGTTGGTAAACCTTAAATAAATAAATAAATTATATCTTGATTTTAGTTGCTGTTTATAGGGACTTTCAAATTTAAAAGGTTTCATTCTTCAATACACAATTCATGCGTTAAGATTTGTTATTAAATTTATATTCTGCAGGTACGTTTATTTCTATTAAATACGACAAACTTGGATATTTGATAAAAGTACGAATACATATTAACTAAGCAGTAACACACCGGAAGCTCAAAACTGGGTCGGCTCTCGGAGCGAGCGATGACAACCCTACAATCCCGGTGTGATATTTAAATGGCGTCGGCAGATTCCGGCCTTTCTTTATCTCACCTGTGGCGGTGTGCTGCAGGGGAGGGCTCGATTGTTCTGTTACGATACCGCGACAAATGCGATAACAGTGATGCCGTACTGTCGTCATTAGGTGGGTTATTATTGGACCTTTCATAATTTCCACCATCAGAGGAGGTTAACATTTAATTTAATTTCGAAATACATAAATAAAGGAAGTCTTTATTTCTTGTTCTGTTATCAAAAGTTAAGACTTTATTAGCATTACCTATATCTATCAGTCAAAATCAGTAACAAGTATGTTTTAAGGCATATTTGTTGTTGAACATGTTTCGCAGAAATCGGATCAAATGAGTAACCAAAATTTGTTCGTGCTTGGGATCGTTGGTTGATTTTGTGTTTCGATCTCAATAGTGGACAGGCTGACGACAATTCAATATGTCAGTCATGTAAATTATTACAACTAAATTAGGTTTTCTATCCTAATATAAAATTCCTAAATGGAACTGTTTGGAATGGAATGCAACTGGAAAATGGACATTTGTCCGTCCCAATTACGGTTACGCATAAAACTACTTATCTATAACAGCTTACGTATACCTTTCAGGCTCATTTACTCTAGTCATCATAATTTTAGAGCCTAACATACTAAAGTATAAATATGAATTGCATATGGAGCGCATCGGCCGGTGATTTTTTATTTTGATCAAAGTTCTATACTAACCTAACCGATTTATCCCCATGGTAACAAAGCAAGTGTAATGTTATTTACACTATGACTGATTTATTTTTATTTACTTTCCTGTTCAAGTTTATACACATTGGCAAAGGGATCGTGGTTGTGATAAGGGAAATTAAACGGTGTATAAAAACGAATAAAATGTAAAACAATATTAGTGATAATTATACGCTAAGCACATATGTTACGAATTTCATCAGATTTTGTCAAACTCATATGGTGCTGACGCGATTCAAACTCTCTAATTCAAAGGTTGTCAAAAACGCTAATATGAAACTTAAAAAAAAATGTTAACTTTTCTAAAACGACAAAGGGAGATAGCTACACTGAGAAGAATCTGTTTACACTTAACAAGGGTTTCTTTTTCAATTGACAAAAAAGGGACACTAAATGGCGTAAGTGAACCGACTCGTAGTATTGACAATAAGCACAGCGTGGGTTTAATAATTATTCCACAAAAGGCAGCTAAACATCTTTATGAATACAGCAATCTCCTTTTACGACACTATAACAAAGCCTCCGATAAAGTTAAAAACAGACCAGATTCAGATAATGAACGACGCGTGTCGCCTCCGCGCATTTACATAATACCCCTAGAACGGGCGCTGTAAATTAAAATCATAAAGCCAGAGCTGGATCGCCTTGAAAGCAATAATGCTTTGTTATACCTTGTTATATCTTGTTCACGTCGTTTACTGCCCATCAGCTGGGTAAATAACAACCAGGACCTTGGATTCAGGACAATGTTCAGACGCTCGGCATATTGGAAATCATTAAATCAAGTTAGTCTTTAAAGTTCAAACTCTATTTAGAGATTTATTCAAATAAGTATAGGATAATATAATCGTCTGAAATAAATAGATTATAAAGCAGGACTCATTTTAAGAGTATAAAAGTGGTCTGAAAACCACATTTTGTGCTACTATCCTCTCAATGCGTAGTATTATTTAGAGCCTCCTCTTGTTAGACATTGTGCGTCGTAGTCATAATATTCAGTGGTATTGGGATAAAAGTTCTCTTTCATTACTGCGCATAAAGAAACAATCGACGCAAGACGTGAGTTTATCTTTATTATATATCAAAGCTGACTTAGGCAAGAAACCTATCCAATAGTGGACACACATTGAAATCTGTGTCGTGTCTTATGAAGAGGTGAATTTCATATCGTTCACTATTAATTGGTGTCACTAGTGCATGGCCATAACTTCATCATTTATTAGCCTGTCATAGCGCAAATTAATTTATTTTTCTATACTAGCCACTCTGATAGCGCGTCATCGAGTTTTCCATCAAACATATGTAGAATAAATCTAGTCTAATTGATTAACATTTGCACGTGTTTATATAGCGGCTGATGCGACACTAATTATCGTGTCGCATGAATTTGTAGTTTCGTAGTCTGAACGTATCATTACCTACTCTAATACGCTGCAGTGGGATTACCCTTTTATGCCGTAGCGTTGTTAAAATCTTTATTTTACGTTTCATCGTCGACGGCTCAACGTTTGTCTATGCGTGTCGCTCGTGTACAACCTCAGAGGCCCGGTTTTACAGCTTTGGAAGTTAAGATCTATGACGACGTTTATACTACTGCTTTTAAACAGCTACAAAGTGATTTATTCCGCTTTGGAGTCGTGTTTACTTGTATTAACACCATTAAAGTGTGTAACACTTTATATAAGAGTTGATATTATTGTATTGTTTGAAACACATTTGTATGTCTTAATATTTTTTGCAGCGGCTGAGTAGGTGTAATACGCTATTGTAATTCAAAAATTATAATCAATTCGCAGCACATTGTCTTTTTTACGTTTTTAATACTGAATATCCTATAAAAATATCCATTACTAATTTCATTGACATATTTATTAGCTTAGTGGTTTTATAGGGAAATAGAAACGTTCTATGGTTATAATCACAGAACAGAAAAACTTATAACATTACGATTGTATCTATTTCATGAATAATTTATGGGAAGCTGAAACCAAAAGCTTGCGCGTACAACTGGATTACGCACCTGAAGATGGCCGCTGGTGACATTTTATCTCAGTTGACGCAGCGAAAAGTGGCCTCTTACAATGGAGGACATAATAAGTGGCATACTTAATGACAGGTTCGAAGCATCAAACATTAAGGCCGTATAACGTATGTGTTCATGTTTCGGCCTTGTTTGAACGAAATGTACAATGGAGGCCACGTAAAGTTATCATAAATATTATTTTTTATAATATACTGTCTGTAATATCGTTATTTTGCTTGTTGGGAATGTTAAATTATATTTTTCAAGAAAAGCATAAAAAAAGCTAACCTATAAATATATATTGTACATGTGTTCGTAGCGAAATTTATAATTCCTTATTGTGACTTATAGTTATTCCCGTTAACTATATAGAACTATGCTTTCTGTATTTTTTAAAATTAGGTACTTTAAAACTATTTATTCCCAAAAATTAAACATATGTATGTATATTTGTGTCCGTCATAATAAGTCAATTCATTTGATATGTCACATAATTAGTTTGCTAAACTTTTTTTATCATTTTCGAAATAATCCCTAAAAAGACAATGCTTTGAAAAAATTCACCTTCCCTGGAATCAATATAGCTTAATCGAGAATATTATTTATCACTTTTTTTAAAGTTTCAACTCGGTTCTTTTTTTTTGAAAATTTCTTTTTATTCTTTATATTAGATGATGGATTCTATTCTACAGCTATTTCTAACCCTTTTTGAACTTTTATAGAGATAAATTTTAATTCATGTTGAAAATATGAAATTAATTGAACTTTTACCATTAGATCTATTATTTATAAACCTACAAGCACATCGAAATGTTCCGAGTTAAACTTCGAACTGAATAATAAACAAACACCGTATGTACTGCAGCAGCATGTTGAACTTAAAATGGTTTGCTCAATGTTATTAATACATCAGCCGTGCGGGAATAGTGGAGGGTAGAATAATAACGCATCGATCCCCAGGGCTTGCAGCGAATTAAACCAACGCGTCCGGTAAAGTCGGCGGCGCCGGCTCGGCGGGCCAACGATTCATTGTTACTGATTGCTATGAAGGCGTGTGTACACAAAAAATACTAACGTTCAATTGGTTTAGTATAAACAATATAACATCGAAATACGCTGTAATTAAAAATAAGAAATCTATATTTCTTAGTATTGTGACAGAATCAGAACACGTTGAAAATAATTGTTTCTAGTAATTTTTTATTGTGATTTTTTTTTTAAACGGGAGCTTACCGAACTCTTTTTGAGTATTAGGTTTAGAGAAGTCTATTGAAAATAGTAAAAATATATAGTAGTATTCAACAAGTGAAAGTCTTAGAAAAGGAGATTTTGTCAAGAAGACAGATTTGATTGCTTGTTTGTTTGCATTGGATAAGCTCCAAAACTATTGGACCGATTTATTAAAATCTTTCATCTACGGGAAGTTGCATAACATTTGGGGAACATCGGCTATACACATGTGAAGTCGCGGGAAAACTGTTTGATAGAAATTGGTTCACAATTCAAGAAGATATCGAAGAACGTATATACCTATTTTCATAAAAAATATACATCCTCTTTGAAAATTTCGAATTTTGAATGAATGAAAAAGATGCAATCTTTTGTTTTTAGCTGAAATAAACATATTATCTGAATATACCTATAGGAAATATCTGGTGAAAAGCGAATTCTGTTTTGTTATAAAAGAAAAACTAATGATTCGATTTCGATAAAATTTAAATGGGACCACCTCGATCCATTTAGCTGTCGAATAAAAAGAATTTTGAAAATCGGTCAACAATTTGTGGAAATATCGGTAAATATACTCCTCCTAATTTTCAATTCTAAAGGTTAAAAATACAGTGATCTTAAATTGAACGGTTCCGAATAAGTATCATTTTTGGAACCGTTCAATTTGAGTTCACTCTTTTTTATCACGAATCACCTAGGTCAAGAAAAAACAGAAAAGCTTTTATTCTACATAATAGACTTGTTTCATTTATTTATTAAGTCAAAAATATGTCGCCATTACAAAGCTATGTAGATAATAAGAGACGCCGAGATGTGAAGTAACGTGAGAATACAACCAATTATATATTATATAGAATATGAGCGTGGGAGTGTATTCTAAAATGTAAAAAAAATAAATTTAAATATGGCAAGAATCGATTACAGCTGTCTAAATGTTAAAGGTTAAACTGGCGATCAACTGAATAGGCAAAGGTTTCTTTTAAATAATATTTACAGCACATTTTAAAGCTTTCCATCATATTTAAATATAATGTTACGTTTTTCATATATTCAGTTAACATTAACAATATTTCGTTATAATTCCATTAAACAATGATCCATAGTTAAATTATACAAACCGGTGATTAGAGTAACTACAGAGGAACAACAATTAATAACGATAGTTGTTCATTCAGTTGACTGTAAACTAAACGTTATCGAACACGAACGCCGAGACATATTGTGTTTGTGACACAATTATAATGCACGCAAATGTATTATTTACAAGTGAAATTAATTTCATTTTTAAATTGTGTTTGGACATGAAAATTACTAGATGGCGATGTTATCATTAATATTATTTATTAGAAAATTGTAGTAAGACGTTTGGAATATATTGATATCGTTTATCGTAATAACAAAATTGAATAAGTTAAACTGTATCATATTTTAAAATGGGCCCTTGATTATATTTTTAAACCAAAAATACGTTTACCATGTTTTATACATACTATTAGATGTGAATGAGTTCTAAATGATTTAATGAAGTTAGAAATTCGAGAATGTTTCAAATGCAATATTTATATAATAAAAAAAAGATACATTTTCATTTTATTAAATGAAAAATCCTAAATAAATATTTTAAGTAGGTAGTTTACTATTTGCAAAGTATACAAAGAATTATTAAATGAAAAGTGCTTTTCAGCGGGTTTTTTTTTGCAATAACAATCCAGAATAGTGAAGGTTCGTGGTTAAGGCCCGCTTGTAATTATGCGAAACATTGGAAGATAATTTGTGTTAGAAAGATAACATATATTTTTTTGCATATTACTCATTTAATAAAATAACTTTCACATTTTTCAAATGATTTGTTTTTTTTATTTTAATTTTTGAGATAATAACAAAAATATATTGATTATAACAACTTTATAATACCCCTTATTATTATTAACACAAATTAGTTTCATAAACTAATACAAAAAGTAGTTCAACTAAAATTCAAATATTTCGTAAGATAAGGATTAGATATCTACATATATTAAAAGACTACCTACTTCTAACTTTTCTTCGTAACTTCGTAATTCAACTCTGTAAGGTTACTTCTGACGCAGTAGTAAAAGGCTAGGGTCCGAAATGGTAAGAAGTTCTGAGAGGAAAAGTTATTAATCCAATCTTCGATATACTGCCCAAGACAGTACAGAGATCGATACATTGTTTATAAGCTTCAGAGGTAATCTAAATCTATACTAATATTATAAAGAGGCAAGTTTCATTGGCCATTTGTTTGCATTGAATAGCTTCCGAAACTAGTGTACTAATTTTAAAATTTTAGTTACTTCATATGCGGATGACATATAAAAATACAGGCGAAGGCGAAAAAAAATTGATTGAAAACGAAAAAATCTAAAATGAACATTTTTTGTGTTACAAACTCTACAACATGCAGCAAGGAGAGAGTAGAGAATAAATAAATTGCGCCATAGACAGAATAATATATTAGCAGCATTGTATTGTCATTAACACAAAGACGATAAAATATATAGGTAGATATATGTCTAGTATTTTCAGTAAAATAAAAAATATGGAAAATAAAAAGCGATTTGAGTAACAGCACAACTAAGTTGAATTTAAGAAAAGGGAGGTTCCTTTTTACTTTGGAAAACAAACAGAATTCTTAATTCGAAACATTTTCTTTTATTTCAGATATTGCGTCTTCTTTCTGTTTGAATGTTCTTAATATCGCTGACGCCCTCTTGGCCCCGATGCAGATAAACTTTTGTAGCGAGTTAATGGAACCATCACTGGCCGATTTGACTGCTCGAGCGTGCAAGCCACCACAGAGCACTTCTGTTTCTTACGCAATAAAGAACTGGCGATATCATGATAAATGTGATAACTAAATTGCAGTATCACGAGGAAAATATATATTTTTTTATAAATCGTTTCTTACATTGTGAGCTTTATATCTTTACACATAAGATGCGAAGAAGTACATTACCGCAGAGCAATCCTATCCCCGTTCATTACTGTAAAAAGCTCAACACACTGCTTAGCAGGAATTATTCCTTTTACTACGGTTTGTGGTTGACCGCACAAACATAGGGACTGCCGCAACGGCGACCTGTACCTCGGCTAGCGATCCTCTATTGCAGCCGTTTTTTGTAAGGAATCTTTAGTGTTAACTGCCAATAGCTGTAGTCGATGGCAAGCAACCAGTAGCGTGTATGTAAAGTCCTTTAATTCCTTTAAGATATTAGCAGGCAATACGGTTACAGAAAAACGAATCAGCGATATATGTACATAACACTAATACAAATTGACTTATTATAAACTCTTTATTTTAGACTTCGATAGATTTTATTAATGGCATAGAAACTTCTTTTAATTTGGAGTTCTAATCATCCGTTGAGAGTGTGCAATAATCATTGGTTGGTTTGTCTGCGACCGACAAGATACAAATACCTTTATGTCGCTAAAAACGACAAAACTCTACGTCGATTAAAGATACTTTCCTTATTTCAACGGTCTTAGTATACTTTATGTTACTTTCGACTGCCGAGCCGCTTAAATCATTCGCAACAGTCCAGCAGTTTATGATTTTGTCCATTACAAACAGAATAAGAACAAAAAAATCAAACCTTTGGTTACAATATTGTGTAGACCAGTGTCCCACAAAGCGGCACACTGGTGTATCTTGGCTATTAGTTGGTTCGCCTAGGGAATAATAAGGGTGTCAACAATTATTATAAAAATTTAAACCGTCTATGTTCAGTTTGACTAAAATCTGACTAAAAGTTAAATCCAAATCAGTACTTCTATAGTGATTGAGCAACAAACAAAGTCACAAGGGCAATAGATATACGCACAACCATCTGTAAAACAGCCCAGAGCCATTTGACTAATTTATTAGTTCCCAAGTCCCAACTAAGTCCTGGAAAGCGAGACGTCTTTATTTAGACGGTTTATTCCCGCCCCCTCGACGAGTGACTGATTGCCCAACTTTCGATCCAGATGATCGATGACCGAAGTCAGCACAGTTCTGAGTAATTGTCGGATAATTTGTTGCCGTGTCTCAATTATACTAATTATATTGAGAGTTGTGCTTCCGAATGCAATAGATATTGGACTACCTATGTCTTAAATTAATCTTTACTGAAATCAAAGTGAAAGTTAATATACATCAAGTTGTAACTACCTATTCTTTTGTCGAACTTTTGATACGTAGGTACAGAATAAAGACTAAGCTTTATAATAAACTTCCTAAAATCTATTATTTCCATGGAATTGTTAATTTGGCAAACAAGATACCCACCGCGAGACTAAAAATATGCTTTTATTTGACTTCAGTAATTAGTATGTATTGTATAGATTTTAACGATTATTTTATTCAGCGATTCATCGATATGCCACACAAAGGTGATGATCTGATCCGATCCGGTGTTCATAAATATTCGAAGTCAATTTGCCGATACAAAAAGCGCGGGAAATTGTTTTCGCGCGTCGCCGCGTCATCGTGTCAATTAAAAAAGTTGTCCAAATTACGCCTTGTTTGTTTAGGGCGAGTGTTTCGCGCGCTCTCGTTATAACAAGATGGCGATCGTTTGTTGTTTTTACGAGTTTTTAAATTTAACTTTTTAAGAAATTTTAACAAATTTAGGAGGAACTTTATTTGTCGTTATTTATATCTGATGAACTTTATAACGTCGAGAACTTGTTTACTTGAATTGAATATAAAAAAAACTTCACGTCTTATATAAATTATATAGAAATTTTAGGTGAAAATCTTAACTACTTCAGTAATCACACTTTTGATTCATTTAGCTTATTTATCGTTATAAACCTTAGACATGTTATAACAAACCTAATCTTATTTTAATATAAAAAATAACAATAACATATTCTTTTTTTAAATAAAGGAAATTTAGCTAACAGCCATTTATAATAAAAAAATCTCAAGTACCTAAGTAATCAGCCTTACGATTGACGTACTTAAAATATGAAGTCAGTCTTATGTAAACACGTTACAACTAGCCCCGTTAAAGAGTAACATACCCCACAACGATATTTTTTGAAATAGCATCTATAAAAAAAGACTGCTATCTTGATGTAAAATTACTGTTTATAATAATCTAACAAAAAAAATGCTAAACTGCTAATACTTTGAAATCTAGGCTAATTAATTTCGTATAAACCAAGAAAAGTCCGTTGCCTGGTTTTATCGGAACACCTCCACAACACCGCTTCCTGCGCTGTCAATCGGGATACTGACCGCATTTATATGATACACTGTGTATTAATAAGTAGGTTAGGTTGAAAATCAAATGAATATATCTCATTTGTATAGATGAAACATAATTGTTCCTACTTACCCCTGTTATAATTAGCGCCCCGCTCCACTTATAGTGCAAAAAGTTATTGGAATCGACACACTTTTAAGAGTTAAGTTTTTAGACTACATTTGAAGTTGGGTTTAAACTACAATAGTCTTTAATGAATATCTCGAGAACAACAATGGGAAGTTGACTTCGCACTTTCGTATCAAGTCTTCATCTTGGAAATAACTTTAAGTTGGACTATTAGTTTTAATAAATATAAACCTATACCTAGAAATTTTAATTCAAATAAAACAGATCAAATACAGAAATAAACGATGAAATACTGAAGATCAACTCAATATCAAAATAAAACCTTCTTGTCAACATTTGACGCTGGTTCTTTTCATATATTTTAAATTTGGAATTGTCGTCTTCGGCTGCCCTCAATAACTCTATTTCAAACGGCGAAACTGAAACTTACGAGGTAGTGCAAACTACAGTTCCATATTTAAAAGTGGAGTTGTCGTAAGTTTGCGGTGTCGAGAGAGGGCTCAGAGCGCTCCACTGCCAGGCTAAGTTACGGCTTGTGGGCCTCTGACGTGAGACTTGAAAAATGTATGCCGACTGATAGTAAACTTTTTTCTTATTAAATATATAAGACTTTTTTCATTTATGAAATTAGTTATATGTTTGCTGGTGTTATAGAAAAAGGAAAAATAATTGTCTTGAAATTATTACCAAATTAATATTAACAATATAAATTAATTAAATGTTCACTACAATATTTAAAAACAACATAATCGTTTAAAATATTATTAGAAATCACATATCAAAGTGCTTAAAACGCCTAAAGTTCAATATCTGCCATATAGGATGAGACATCTTCGTAGATTTTAGTACCTTATATAATAATGATGTTTTTTGAAACCATTCTCAGTTGAGTGCCTTCCAACGAAACTGTAACATAAAATAGTGACACAAAGAACCAAGTCACAGAATCACGCAGTACCTAAGGGACAGCAATCGATTTTTCTCGTAACTTTAAATCAAATAAATAGATTTAAGTTAGAAGTGTGAAGTCGTGACGTGCCTTCAGGAGGAGAGTTAGAAACGTGATGCGGAGTTTACACGAAAAGAACAACATATATACAATACACAGACAGAGAAAATATAATTATTCAAATTGTGTAATAGTCAGTTTTAAAACATTATAGGCTTTCAAAGTGAACTCGATGACCTGAGTGAATTCTAATTCGGGTTCGAATTTTTACGGAATCACTCTGCTGATCATAGAAAATCTAATTACGACTTTTATCGCAATGTATATAGTAAATGTCATCTCGTTCTCGTCAATTAATTTGTTTAAAAAATTTTAAACCTAAACAATAGGAAGCTAAGCACAATATTTAAATCTATTCTGAGATTTTGATTTCGGTCTTAATGTTATTAATATACTGTGTAATGTAGGTATTTAGCTCATAAAGATTGTATTAAAGTTCTATAAAATCGTTCTTCTACTGAGACTCGGCGGGCGAGATGCCTTTAGCCCGGAGTCGGGACTTATTAATTTATGTTTCATCCCTGGAATCCCCGGGATCATGGCCACCCCCGCACCCCTCCACTTGCAACTGATACCCGCTTTCGTATCGTTCGTTGCCAATTATTTATGCAGCGAGCACAAATGAGTCTCAAGGATTCCAGGACTAATTGCTTTGAGTGGTTTTTACTTTAGAGTTTCGAGCTATCCGATATAACATAACTTTACAAATATCTATTGTTTATATAAATATTGGATTCAATTAAAGATATAACATAATAGCTTTTTTCCCGCGTAAATTATAGCCTATGGGTGATACCCATGTACGATGTGGCTTTTTTGGTGAAAGAATTTAAAAAATGGTTCATCAGTTTCGGACTCTAACAAACAATATTTTTTTCCTTTTTATAATATTATTATATATGTTAAATATGACGTCATAACAGTACTGTAAAACAAACAGTATTATAGTGAGGTATATAAATTTGATATATACAAGTCTCAATAAATTTGCCCTAACCAAAAGAAAGGTCAAGTAAAAGATACTTTGACATCTCTTAAGTTCATTAAATGTGTCTTAAGCTTAAATAAATCATACCGTAAAAGCTTCCGTCCGATACCGTGAAAAAGAAGAAAAAATATGTCTGCGACGGACTTGAAATGTTCCATTTTAGACTTTTTTTTTTTTAAATACTTTGAAGTATTTATTTTGCAATTTTCTATTATAATCGGCTTATTTGTTTCTTATCCATTCTTTCTCTATAACATAACAGTATATAAAGTAAAGGTAAAAATGCTATTAAAATAAAAAAATAAGGCAGAGTGGATTCAGTGAAGCGAGCGAGCTTGGTGTTCATAAACTGCGACTTTAAGTTGTTGTATAAGTCTTGAGTTTCGGCGGCTTTTTATTTAAATATTATGTCGGAGGCGCGCTTCCGACTTCTACAGTAATTCTGATTGGATGTTTTTTTTTCTTTTTTTGAATGAATAAAAATCAATTTTATATCGACAGTAAAGGTGCTTCCTCACCTGTAGCATTTAAAACAAGCATTACATTTGTTCCCGTAGCTACTCTGTGAAAACTTTGAAAAGACATTCTCTTAATTCTTCATATTTATTTTTAAACTAGCTGTGCCCGCGACTTCGTCTGCGTGGGAAGTATTTTGGTAGAATTCTTTTTTTCCTATGAATGCAGACGAATCGAATAAGATCAATGGGCCATAACCCACTACGCGGGCTTAATGCGTATCGGTGGGTGTTAACGTTGCTGATGCAGCCAGGACTAACGCCTTAACGTGCATTATGCCAGTGTTATGCACAGTGCTCAAGATAATAATGTTTTAGTCACCCATCCTGTAAACGGTCCTTATGAATGTTATTTTTCTATTGTTTTCTCGTTTCTCGCGCTCTGGTTGTTGCTTGTGTCTGAGCATTTTATTCGTACCTTTAAACGGTCCTTCTTTTGTTTCGATCTTTTTAAATTATTATTATTTGTCTAGTTGTATGCACAATCGGTTATTTATTGTTCTATTTTTCATGTAATGCTAGTTTGCCTGGAAGAAATCGCCGGCTAGCGATGAGTTTGTCGTTTGTACTTATTTATGTTAAATACGTATTCATGTATGTCCTTGTTGTGCAGTATTTACTTACTTATTTAACTGCAATTTAAACCGAATGCGCTAACCCACTACGCCATCGGACCCTTTATGCCTAAGCTATACTAATATTATAAAGAGGAAAGATTTGGTTGTTTGTTTGTTTGCATCGAATTTGCTCCAATACTACTGGACCAATAGTTGCAGAGCGATTCCGACCTACGGGAAGCTACATCAGACGCGCATGTCATAGGTTATAATTTTGCGGCAAAGTCGTGGGAAAATAGCTAGTTCATTATACCCCGTGAAAACTTATCTGCGGTACGCCTGTGGAGTATGAAGTCAACACGGGTTGGCGATAATCGAATCTACTTTCTCAATCTCTATTGTGTAAACTGCGAGCTCTTTAAGAGACCAAGCGCATTTCCCTATCAAAAGAAGTTTCATAGTCATACCATACTGCATGTATGTAAATGCTTCAGATTCAACTTTATAGTGCATGAGCCTTACGATGGGCAGTTAAATACCACCACCACCAGCCCTTTTCGCGTTTATCAGGTGTCTCCCAAGAGCGAGCGTTTTCTGTCTGATCTCTTTCTTTATCTATAAAAGTCGGTCAATACGTGTCTGACGGAAGATACGTGGAGTTTTATTTATTGATATAAAAAAAATATATATACATATTTTAATTTCGACTTTCCACACTCGAAGGAAATCGTCTACTAACATACTTCCGTGAGGTGCTTAACTGAGCTTCTGTCAGATTTGAACGGCCCTCATCATCATCATCATCAGCCCTTTTACGTCACCAACTGCAGGAGCTAAGGCCTTCGTTATGGATGGTTAAAGAGGATGGGCCGCGACCCTCCATGCTGGCCCAATGTGGATTGGAGGATATTAACGACTGCAAATACAACCGGGACCAATCGCTTTACGTGCTTTCCGAAGCTTGAAGTTGCTTGAGATAATATTTTTGGTCATCCATCCTGTGCCCGACCTTTACGAAAGTTGCTTAACAACTACAATCGCGGGCCATGGTGCTTATTCACTACGCCACCGAGCTACTCTGAACCGACCCACAGACTCGCGTAATATTATACGAGTGTTGTGACCTATGAATAAAGCATTGTTTCCAGCGAAGACTGAAAATACCAACTTTGAAGTACGTATCTACAGCAATTTGTATGTTAAAAAAAAACAAAAAGAGAAAAAATATATATATAACTCGAGTTGTCTTTACGTCCTTAACTTCAGTTGACGTGAATCTAAGTTTTTTAACGTCGTGGAAAAACTTCTGACATTGTCCCTGTTAGGTGCCAGGTGGCAAGCAACAGGGGTGAGTAGGATTCTCCTCCGTGAACCCTACCTACCCACGGATTTTGGTGGGTGAGGCCTACCCTCCAAAACCCGTACTCTACACCTTCTCATGGGAAATGAAAACCGGCAAGCTATGGCCGAGTCACCAGGACACTCAAGTATTGGACCATTGGTCCCCTTGCAGATGGAAAAATTGGAGAGACTCGGGTAAATCGAGTGCCTCTCCCAGACAGACGAAACCGTGCAATGCGGGAGCGGCTGCCAATCACCTCCGCTGGCCCCGACGACGACGTGAACCTAATCTGATAAAAATATGCGTTCACTGTAAACTACTCGAGGCTTAATTGCATCATCGGAAGTCTCTTTTGCGCTTGTTCTCCTACTCGCGTGATCGTATACCAAATGTCCATTATAAGCTGAACCCTATTTAATATGATTGGTCATATATAAATGAGGTCAACTTACTTCGGGATTAAAATTTTGGAATCTTATTTTTTTATTTGTCATGATACGAATTATCATTTAATAGACAATATTAATTCGTAGCTCGGTGGCTCTACGGATATGCGCCGCTGCGCACGATCGCTATTGCTAAGAAATTTTCGCAAGAGTTGTTCACGGGATGGGTGACCAAAAATTATTAAACAAATGCCTGAGGCCCTGCAGTTTGGTTGTGAAAGAGTTAATGATGATGATCAATATATCAAAGACGAAAATTTAATAAAACAATAAATATTTCATAGCAATTTTGGCGACCACGTCACTTCAAATTGACATAACTTTTGTATTTGTGAACCGATTGAAATAAATCATACACTAAATGTTAACGGAAGAATGCCGCAATATAATAGTGAAAACTGCATTTAAATCGGTTCAGCCGTTTCTGAGATTATCGTGCACAAACGCACAGACAAACAGACAAACCGACAAACAGACAAACAGACAAAAAAAAATAAAAATCATTGTTTTGTGTTCTATTACTCTTATAAATGTCCCTCATAACAGTTTTTTTCATATATCTTCAATGTACAGACATCGATCGGTTACGTTTTTATTATAGTATAGATTACTGCTAATAAATCTCATTTAACAAGTTTCTGTTCTATGGATTTACGATGTACAACAATTTTTTTTTATTTGTGCACTTGTTTTAACGTATGAAATATTTTCATAAAATGGAATTTATTTCATTTTGTACCAGTAGTTTTATTTAGTTATAAATTTCGCTCTAAATCACGCCCCGTCTTAAATCTGGGAGTGAGCAAGCGACGGAGGTGCGCGCCATTGCATTTACATAGTAATGCACGCCGCCACCGCACTGGCGGCTATTTAATGAAAATCACAAAAGGCACGAGTACGTACGTGCGAACATTGTGAATGGAGACTAATTCCTACGCGTTGTTCACCCGAGCGAAATAAAATTTTCAAAGTTCACTCACTAGAAGTTTTATTCGTAAGTTTATCTTTAGTTGTTAGTTGTTTTGAAGATGGGCTCGTTTATTTTTGTTTGTTGACATAAAAAAGATTTTATTTTGTTACTAAACAAATGGAAACTGAAAGTAAAATGTAATAAATTTTAAAAATCAAATCCTCTTTATAATATTAGCGAAGATATTCAAGAAAAGTCTCCATTCACGGCACGTCTTCAAGTCCTTCGCAATTGTTCAATAGTTCCTCTATCTTCAATGAAAGTTGATTCTTGGATTAATTTTCTTTATTAAAATAGTTGAAGAAACTGATGCATTTTTTATTTGGACGAATGAACTTTTCAAGAAGCACTTAAGAATTTTTAGAGTTCCGCATTTCGAACAGAAATAACAGATAGCTTATAAGATTTAATAAAATAAAATAAAATAAATATGTAACACCCGGTTGTCTGTCTGTCTGTCATCTAGTTTGTAACAGTAGTTTTTTTTAACAAATGGAGTGAATAAGATAAAATTTGATACACACATTTAAGTTGGTGATCAAAAGGTCGTGCAATGTAGAAAAGTATAGACTTTAACCATATCGGCCACTTATGGGGTAAATTAGAAAATAAAATGAAACATTTACAATTCCTTCATCAAATGAAAGGGTATTCTGTGAGTATCTCAAAATGTTTGAAGTAAATGTGCGAAATAAAACCCTCTTAGTTTCCAAAAATACTGCGCCTAAAATTAAAAAGAAAAGAAAATAGTTATTCACCTACAAATTACTGGAAAACCTGTTAGAATCGAGTCAACTCACTCTAGAGCCGCTTTTTTGTAAATTAGTACCGAATCCGGGACCAGGGCGGTAATGACGGCAAGTAACCATCGCGCAAGTTCCTCGCCTAAATAAAACATCAAAAATATTTACTTGAAGTTGTGTTTTCATAATAACAGTTTTATGAACTATTCGAGACTTATATAATATGAAAAAAAAAACTACTGGCTCCTCGTTAAAACTCGATGGAACGAGTTAAATTACTTTTCACTCGTTCTCTCGATTGTTTTAAATAGAAGAATATTTACCGAAAAAGAATTTCGCCAGAGCAATAGGAAAACGTAAAATCTTTCTGTATTATGATTTTATTGCAAAGGACCAGTCCCGATGGAATAAAAAAAATGGGCTATAAGTACTTATTTTTTTAGGTTGATATTACTCCGCACCCGATTGGTTCAGTAAATTTAAGACAAGATTGGAAAGCAGTAAAAAATATCCCCTACTTTTTGCCCTAAACTTTTCGGTTGTTCCAGAGAGCGTAGATTTTCTCTAATGTTAATTTTTCAATTTCTCTTGGTTTTATTTCCTTTCATTGGCACATACATTTTGAAATCATTTTTATATATATGATGTTAGTCCGACTGGAATTGTGGATTTGCATACCTTAATTATAAGACCGCTCTTTAGAAGTTTGTAAAATAAAAGACACCTATTTATTTATTTCCAATTGTAAATTTTCAATAACAAGGCACAAGATAGTAGATCGTAAGGTAATTACTTATTATTATTAAAATATTTTCTGTTTATATAGTCCATTACGCCTACATTATTAACCTTCATTACCTTCTCACTCTTGTTATCCTTCTGTTTTCGACGGGTAGGTACAAAAATAAAAATGACACCAATTTTTATTTAAAACAGCGTGCTAGATCCCCTAGGAAACGCAAACATATGTATGGGGTTTTGCGATCTGTCTGGGTCTGCGTCATAGAAATACAAGTCAATAGTAATATTAACGCAACGCAACTATCATTTTTTTTTTACAAAAAAGCACCACCTTGTTTCGCATTAACGGAAATTTAAAAGGCTATTTAAAAGAATAATTTCGCAACTTTTTGTGAAAGAAATAAATGTTCCCTATAGCTTTCTGTTCTAAGACAAGTGGGAGGCCCCTTTAAGTCGTTCTTGTTTAGTTCTTTTTTTAGAGACAGACAAGAAGTTAGGGAAAGCTGTTTTAAAAAATCAATTATGCATCGCTTTTTCTGAGAAGTTTTAGTACTTGCGTACTTCAATTTTCAATAATAATCCCATATATATTGCACTCTAAAACAGCCTTAGCGTTCTTAATCAAGTTTTGAATGTCGCCTGTAAATTTGCAATTTCTTTCCCCAACGTATCGCTTTCTAATATATAGTCGAGCCGGAATTTTAAATAAAACATCGTTACGAACTAGTCACATTTAAAAAAGTTTAGATTAGAATCCAGTGTAGCATGAATGAAATTGTGCACCGACCTTCGTGCCACTCACAGGCTATCGCCTATTCTAAGCAACATAAAACAACCTGCAGTTTTTTACCTGTCCCGCAACCCAATTTTATTTACACAAAGAACGCTAGCTAACGAACTCCAGCGTATCAGAAGTATCGTATGTATTTTCCTTTCTACCGCTACCACTACCAGCCCTTTTATGTCCCCATTGCAGGGGCTCAGGCCTTCCTTATGGATGGTTAAGGAGGATGGGCCATGATCCTCCACGCTGGCCCAATGCGGATTGGAGGATATTAACGACTGCAAAATGCAGCCGGGATCAACGGCTTAACGTGCCTTCCGAAGCACGGAGTAGCTCGAGATAATAATTGTTTGGTCACCCATCCCGTGACCGACCCTAGCGAAAGTTGCTTAACGACTACGCTCGCGGGCCGCGGCGCTTATCCACTACGCCACCGAGCTACTCCTATTTCCTTTCTGTATGCTGATAATCTTAGTCTTAGTAATTAAAAAGCTTACGTAAATAAAAATCACTACTCCTACGTTAATATTTGAGATTAAAGGATATTACCCATTCTACATACATATTTTGCCCTTGAAATAAATTCTATGCGTCTCAATCAAATTTGTGTTTCTGTGTAGCGTTTTATAACCTAGAGAATAATATATTTTTTTTCAATAAACTTTTTCTTTAGAAAACAATTAAATGATATTTTTTGATAAATGTTAGATGATAATTTTTCATGTCAATAAACTTACCTACGATTTATGAGTAAATAAATAGAAGTAATTTCCGTAACATTAATATTTCGCTTGTAAGGTTTTATTCGGATTTACCAACTGATTATCATTTAATTTGTATTTGGTGGGTGACACTGGCACATAATAGCCACACCGGCAACCAACTTACCACTCGTACCACTCGATGAAAGTGAGGAGGCATTCTTCTACCGTTGAAATTACACTTTTTTACCTACTCTTTGTCTAACATTAGCAGCCGTAATGGACGGATATGTCGAAGGTAGAGAAAAGATTTATAAATTATGATTCCAATTGGATTCCAACGAATAAGTTAAGCGAGAGGAAAGCAAACAGAACAAACAAAAAAACCAGCCAAGCCAAGATTCAGATACCATTAACACTTAAATAAAAAAGTTGTTTTCTATGAAAGTCCATATTCTTAATGAAAAAACGCTTCAAAATCCAGTTTGTCCCCGGTACTGTGAGATGGGATTCGAATCCACGACCTATGGAGTGGTTTGCAATTTTCGAGTTAAATACAATTGCTCGACTAATAGATACATATATTTATAAACTTGTAAAGCCAATTTAAGGAGATAGTTTTTCTTTTAACTTAAGGTACTACTGCCGTGACGTCTGAATTTTTACTAATGACCGCTTAGTTGGTAGAGGGGGGGACACTTGACTATAACGAAAATTAGTTCTTTAATACTTAATAAGTTACAAACGGATTACTAAATCGAAAAACGGCCTTCACATGTCCCGAATGATTTTGAAAGATTTATCCAAAGATGCCCCACATTATGGGGTAAAAGAAAAAAATATCATCCCCACTTGACATGTAGTGGAGGTGACCAAAAAAAATATTTTTGCAAAAAAAGTCGGCGTAATGAACGTGTATACTCATGCCAAATAACAATTTTCTAGAATCAATAGTTTTTAGAAATTAAAACTATTCACACTGCCCAGTTTGATGACCAGTTCGTAACTTTTATTTCCAACCAAACAATATTTTCTGTAACTTGTTGGTATTAGATTTGACATCAAGCGTTTCACTTAAAAATAATTCATAGAAGGGCAAAAGTAGTCCCGCGAAGGTAACGCTGTGCGATATAAAATCTATTTCAGTAGATATTCATTCAAAATTTTGGCCCATGTAGGTACGATATGAATTACATTAACTCTATATTGTCATGTACAGGGTAAATGTTCTGGTGTATTCGCCTTAACAGTGAAATAGGACTGTAAAAATATATTAATTCGACATCTCCGTGCCAATCTCACTTCGCAAATCCCATACGACGCGTACAAATAGTAATTTCGTATTTCAAATACTGAAGTCGGGTTAGAGCGAGCGGAGTCGATACCTCAAATATCTATTTTGGCATAATACGATTATTTCGCGCTCCGTTGCTTTACGTTAGAATAAATGTAGGGTTGCCGATCAGTGTGGATGTCAGTGGCAACCATATAAAGGTACCTTAGATATTTGATAAAATTCTGTTTAAACAAATCCCACTTATATGCTATTTTTTAATGAATTCATACATTGATATCGATTTGCTGTTATTTAATTAGATACAGATTCGAAATAACTTCTTGAACAATTAAAAGCGAAGGGATAAAGCTTATGCAGCCAAGTCTAAATATTTATAAAAGCGTTGTTTTAACGTTTAAATGCTCCTAGTTTTTGGAATGAATTGAAAGATGCGAATGGATATACCGTAACACATTTCCAATTTTAAATCTAAACACTATTATATAATCATACAATCAAATATTAGATTGACACAAAAAAAAAATATCTGTACAGACAAACTTTGAAGGCTGATCACGGGCGTGCGTCACCAGACGGGCGTATAGTCGCATGACCGCTAACCTTCAAACAGTCGACGTTAAGCCCACTCAATTTATGAGCTCATTACAAAAGCTAGCTCACACCTGTGCCGAATTAGGGAAGGACACCATTCGTACAATATTCTGGAGCTTATTACTTTTCTCGTTATGCAACGTAATACCCTGAAAACTTTTGTATGTGAGCGGGCGTGCGTATGCGTCGTCGCACGCACACACTGACATAATTTATCAATGTTAAAGTTACTCAAGGTACGAGTGGCAACTCGCCAATCGTAACCGCAGACATACTGCGCGCCACTGCGTTATCGCTCATAATAATTTGTATACCTCTTAACTACAAATTCAGAGATGGTTTGGAATTCGAATAATGCAGTAATTATACATTTGTCACATTTCGTACTTGTCGAAACATATTTTTTTTTCTGTATTTTATTAAAAATCATATATATGATACAGAAATAAAGTTCTTTTTTCTGTTTATTATTTTAGACCATTGTAAAATATTCAGTTATCAAATTTAAAGATTTAAGTTTTGAGTGTAGAAATAGTTAGCAGTATAATAAATAGAATTTTATAATTATTTTATTTTATTTGAATAAATAACGATTAACTAATCTTTTTCGACCGTAATTATTCAAAACGTTGAACAGATCACACAGTGTAGGTTATTGGTGAAAATTTATCAATTTTTCACCTTAAGACATAATCAATAACCGTTGTATTAGAGATGTCTGCATTTTTCTTGGCACTATGGTATTTGCATTTTTGGAAATTTAATTTCTTATAAGCAACAGCCCTACGTGATTATACTATTATCGCTTGGTCGGGGCTCGTATCGGCGTACCATTCTTCTTTTACTTTGCTCAAGAGTACTAAAACATTAGGAACTTACTGTAGTAGTTGTAAATATAAAAACTTAGTTGCTAATTGCTACGACGTTTAGTTACTAATAAATAAGGCAAAGTTAGTTTTACTTTTTCTATTTACAGTATATTATAAAGTTTACATAAGGCACTGTCTGTCTAACTAATAATTTGAAAACAGCAAAAAACAAAATCTCTGCAAATATTATAAAGAAGTAAAGTTTCTTACTTGGTTTGTTTGTAATCTTTGGAAATACGTATCCGATTAACAAAATTCTTTCAACTGCGAGAAGCTAAATCATACGCAGGTGAATAAGCTATAATTTAGGCCGGAAAACAGCTAGTATCAAATATTTTATTTAAATGTTTTATTCGATTACTGTCCAAGCTTCTAATGACACGTCCCTATTCGAACAATAATTAGGACACATTATTTGTTCTATATTGTGTCACGCGTTATCAATTTATTAATAGCCGCCCTCTGTTGTGCACAAGAACAATAATATTTATTTAATTACTCTGTTCACTCCGAACCGTGTGTGATTAATTTTCATTTACGTATTTCTGAAAGGGTCGTTCTACGTCCTCACAGAATAAAATAATGGAATAATTTTTAATATCATTTTTAATATGATTATATTTGTGCGATATAATGTCATTTTGTGCAAGTCGGTATTGTACTAATATTATATACGTTTCAAACTTCAGCTTATAAATATTTGAAGCTAATCAAAGCACAACGCGCACTGTTTTTAATTTTGAAAGCTTTTATGAAAAATTCACAGATTATATGAAAAAAGAGGTATTGTTTATTTAATTTTACCAGATTTTCTCTATATACAAAACTATTTTCGGATTTCGACAAAGATAAAAAAAATAAGTTGGTCCACTTGTAATCGAAATTTGTGCTTCTACACAGTCATGGCTTATTTACATTAATCGACAAGGCGTAGAGTGTGGTCGATTTATGTGACCTATGAAATTGAGTCGCAGTAATGGACGACTTCTGTGGTACATGTTTTGCCCACACTCCATATACCTTTTCATTTATATAAATAGATATATAAGTAACTGTATATACGTTTTTATGGTTGGGAGCAGTTTTTATAAGTGTTTTTGTGAATCATCACCTACATCAGCCTTATTATGTCCCCACTAAGGGGCTCAGGCCTTCATTAAGGATGGCAAAGGAGAAATCAACACTTAAATATTAAGGATCCAGTTTTTGTACGATTCTAAGGTTTTATTAGAGATAAAAATTCTATAGCTCAGTTTTAAATTAATGTTGTGAACAAACAACTTCGAATCTTATATTATTACTAATTTATATTTCACACTGAAACAACGATTAATCAAAGCAACGGCACGCAAGATTAAATATCGGAATACTGTCCCGTCCCGTCTACCCCCACCGAATAAACACAAACACAGACCAATCAAAAAGCAATCTAATACCACTCAAAACTTGATTCGGTATCTTGAAAATCAACCGTGCATTTTTATGGATTGAAAGATTTCTGATACAGCACGAGTTTCTCGTATTGACGTTTTGAAATGTAAATTAAAATGACATTAAAACTGAAAGTTGGGCGTCATGGGCAACATCGAGGTGGTCGGAAATATTGCGTTCCTCAACAAACACTCGGGTTTTATTTGTGTTTTAGGCTACGACTTATTGATGGGGACGAGGAGGGGCGGCAGCGGAATACTAACACATTTACTTGCTGATATAATAGTCCATAATATACCTAAATGCATTTATTCGTCATATTATTATTGGACATTTGTATATTACACAACTGTCAGCTTAAATATTACACTTATAATTATCAAATTCACACATATTAATATAGAAAATAACACAGCTCTTTAATAGATACTTAAGCACAAGTTAATACCACGCGTGCGCAAGGAATTGCCACGAATCAGTCGATTGTCAGCTTATATAATCGCCATCTTAAACGTGGTCGTCGTTAAGTGCCGCAAGATGTCGTCACCAGTATCGACTTCCGGTCAAATCATAATTTATTTCATTTTATTACTTATTTAACATTGAGATTGTGTGACAATAGAGAGATAATTGGATGCCTAAACGAGCATAGTGATGTATTTCAAATATGATACTGTAGGTACTGTAAGCAATGATATTTCAATAAAAAAGGGTAGACAGGTTACTTGAGTTCCAAAAGTGCTACTTTAAAACTATTCTAATTAACATACCTGAGCGCAGTCTGGCGAAAGCGTTGATTGTGTGTTTATGTACCATAATCATATTAAAATGCAATCCTATGTTATGCGAAACTGTAGAAACAATATAAGTAAGTCGTATAAAGACCGAGGGGTTATATTTAATTCGTACGTATGAATTTTTAATTCATTTATATAATAAAAGAACGAGTATATACTCCGGTTACAAAATGTAAAAAAGATCTGTCAAAGATTATGTAAGTAACAGAACAGGGGCTCTATTTTTGAATCATTCGTCTCGCGTCGAGCGCTCGTTTTCTACTATCACTCGCATACAACGTTCGCTAAGCGACGAGTGGTTCATACCATTCGTTGCAGTCGAGCGATTTAGAAATGGCGAATTTGTTAAGTCGAACGAAAATCAGTAGAAAACGAGCGCTCGACGCGAGACGAATGATTCAAAAATAGAGCCCCAGATAATTTGACTTCAGTGCCTACGCTGTACCTTACATAATTTAAAAATCTATATGAGACTAAAACTCCGAAACCCGGTGTTTGTATTGGGAGCATCAAAACCTAAATCCTGGGCAAAAAAATACTCCGATTTCGATCGAAGCCCTCGTATATATTATATCAGTACCTGGTTTATTTTATAGTTTGAAAAACTTCGTTATTTATGCACGGAGAAGCTTGAGATAATAAATTTTAGTACACCATAACAGAAATATAATATAATAATAAACAGAAATATACGTAAATGCTACTGTCCCAGTAAAAATTATGGCACCATATACGCAGGCTTATGATTTGCCTAGTGGCATTATTTAGGATAGCGGCCAAATTTTTTTGTTCGTTATCAGCGTTCCGTTTGTTATAAATATTTTGTTAAAAAAGTAACCGGTAGCCGTTGCGTATCGTAAAAATTTTTAAATGCTTTTAAACCCAAAAAATACCTAATAATTTAATCCTAGTATTTTTCCATAAACTTTTCTTTTTAATTAATTTATTTGGCGTGTCATTATTTGATGACTTTGAACACAACAGATACATGCTGCATATTATAAAACCAAATTATCTGAAGTAGATTTATTACATGTTCATTACCTAATATTATAATAATATCAAGTTCATTACGTATACTGCATATCAATATATGAAACAGTATTTAGCATAATTGACCCACGGATGAATTATCTGATTGTAATAGATATTTATGACAAAGTATGGTAACTATTTAACGGTGATAATTTACTTCATCCATTTTCTAGTTAGTTTAGAAACGTCCTATAAAGGAGATATACTCGGTGGAACAGAACGACCGACACTCCCGAGGTTCCTGGAGAGTACTATTTATCTTTTACATAATGTAAAAAAAAATATAAGTCTAGGTCAAATAGTTTCGGAGATATTAAATTACAAAGTTTTTGGAAAAAAATGAGTGTTTTCAACCCTGAGTCAGCTGTTTTTGGGACGTACTAAGGAAAAGTTTTTAATCGGTCATTGACTTCTTCATTTCTAAAAACGAAATAAACTAGTTTGTGATTTATAAGACTGCTTTCATACAAATTCTACCAGTCAATCAATAAACAAGGCAGTCAAAATGCTTAAATCGATTTACAGACTAACAGCCGGTTTATGATTTGAAAAAAGAAGAAAATTTCTACTGCCTTTTCTCAATAACCTAAGTTTTTTTAATTTCACAAGTCAAATAGTATTAGTTTTATCAAACTGCTATCAACTGATCATCAAAAAATTAAAATCGGAAACGAAAACTAAGTGATGTTAGTTTGAGACGTTCAACTTTAAATACTCAATTAAGAAACCGATTGTAAAATTTCCTAAATTATTGTAGAGAGATCAGTCTAACATTAACCTACGTTATTTTAAAAGAGCAGTTCTCCATAAAAATTGTTTGAATGGGGTAATACTCCTTTAACAACGGGATCGTTAATTAAGCTCGATAAACTCACAAAATTTCCAGCGATTCAACGATCATAAACACAAATGAACTTTGTTTTAAAAACACTGAAGAATTTGTTATTAAAATAGCATTTAAAAAGAACTTAAAAAAATGCGTGATATCAAAAGACGAATAAAAAAAATATGAACCGAGTTTGTCCCTCAATATCAAAGCCCCACCCACCCGCCAGCCGCCAGGCGGTTTCATTATTCTGTTGGTATTGTCCGGCCGATCAGTCGCCGCCAACCTTTTGCGTTGGAGTGTTGTTGCGCATCGCTGCTGACGCACCGCTGCGAAGCGTCTTTTTTGTCGATTTTTGTTTTGTTCTAGTGCATTTTTAATTGAATTTTTGTTAATAAGATATTAGAGTGTTCGTCTTGTGTGTTATGTTTAGTTTAGTGAAGATTTTGTTTAGTTTTGTGTGAAATGTGATGTGTTTTGCGCGTGCATACACTGGCATGCAAAAGAGCGTGCTTAGCTGTCTTCAGAGAAGAATTGAACATGTTCAGCATCGATTATCATTAAGATATCGGTAAATAATTAAATAAAATTAATGTATTTCGCGGTCCGTTGTAATCTACGCACAATCGATATTGCGCATGCGCGTTAAAGGGCTGTCAACACTTAGAAATTAAAAAATTTTACTCCATTTTTACACCTCCTCTATCTATAATATATAAAGCTTTTTTAAATATTTGTCAAATAAAATGAATATTTGCATGTAACCTAACTTGAAACTTTCGGCTGTGTCGGTAATTTTGTTCCTCCCTGTATACAATTTAAGTGTTTATTATAAGCTTATATGAATGAATAAGAATCATATTCGAAAATAAAACACATTTCATAAACATATAATGTATAATCCAAACGTAAATGATGCCACATGTTTATATGTGTACAGTCAAATTAAGAACACCCATTCATTTGGACTTGGACCTTGCTCAATAAGAGAGTATACTACTCTTCCGACTTATTATTAAAAACCATACAACTTCTATCCCGATTAGAATTTAAACAAAATAATAGTATAGTAGCAAAAATAGTTTTGTTACAAACAAAATATATTTTTATTATAATATATAAATAAAACACAACCAACCAAAGTCGAAAGGGACATTATCTTCCTTTTATAAATAATAAAACAAATATCATTGCTAGTTATTTCATTCAAGCAACTATCCTATTACTTACATAGAAGATATTTCTATCCATAAGGGAATAATTACGTTAAGAAATCGCAAGCAGACCCCAAAAGATCGATTTCACCAGCCTTATTATACACGCTCAAATGATTCCCTGCGGGGCGATTTTGATTGATGCGAGCACTAATCGACGTCAATCCGTGTAAGTATAACATACTGTGAAATGATTCAGAATATATGTAAAAGTAATGTTTTAATAGTATATAAGTTGTAAATAACATTATAAATAACTTTAGCACCAGAGATTTTCTTTTATTATGTTATTTCAGTAGGTGTTAAAGAGTACCTGGGCATTCCTTGCCAGATGACAATTCTGTCAATGTTTCTCAATAGAATTTCAACTACTTGCATTTGCCATATGAGTCCAATATTATTAAATATCTGTCAGACGTTGCACTAATAATATTGGACTTTAGGCAGATAGTACAATGGTTAAATGCTAGTAGTGAAGATTCTATTGATATGCTATCATTACATAAAAATCAGCAGAATTGTCCTGCAGGGCCCGGCCCACGCGAGAGGTGTAATGGAGGATTTTGTTGGGTAGGCCGACTTGCACTGGACTGCTGTCCATTGCAGTCCTGGTTTAGTCACCCTCGTCCAGGTCGGCAGGTTAGGTGGCAATAAAGGTGACAAAAATAGCCTTCCAATATGAAAACCAGTGGTAACATTAAGATTTCGTTAGTGGTATTGTATGGCTTAATCGTGAAATACCGATAACTATTGAAAATGAAGTAAATGAGAAGCTAATAGAGCATTGGTCTGCGATTATAGAGACCTTTTGCAAGTCTGTCATCAGACTGGTGTCCTGATTTATCATCTCGAGTTATTCCGGACCAGGAGACTTACTGCCCTACTTCTTGTGTTTCTCTCCAAGAGAATGAGAGAGAGTGAGGATATTAACGGTATGGACGAATATATTCTTAATAAAAAAAAAAAACTTATAAAGATGTTTTACTTTGTTCAAGTACGTAAACAAATTCAGATTTGATTTCCCATTCAAGTCATTCAATTTAATCAGCCTTTTTATCAACAGGTAAAAATAATACATCTTACACAATAATAGTTAGACATAGATATGTATGCTGTGTTGAGTACAATTTTTCACCATTATAAATAGAATTTGGGCCTGATTGCATTTGATTGATGTCCAATGTACGAGCGACCCGAGAAATATCCATTTACATATTAACGTGGGAGCACCCTGCCTTGTAACAGGTCAGAATGGGTCGGATTTTTACGGATATTCCTACGGAAAAGTGCTGGGCACGGTCCATAATTGATATTAGTAGGTGAACCATTTTGTATGGTTAAAACCTTCGATAGTTATTTTGCCATTATCCTGATGGAATATTGAGCTCGCAATATTAGAGAACACCCAAACACTCCTGGTAAATCACAGAAAATAACATTATAACCAATATTCCCATCGCGAAAAGACAATTACAGAAGCTTCCATATTCAACAAACATGAATATTTCTCGGTAACGCGGCAATATAATAGAGGGGCGAAACTGGTACACAGAGTTATCGATAAAAGAGGTCTGATTTATTATTATGATCAAAGTGAAGGCGCTGAGCGCAACGTATTTTTGTTTATCCTCTGACGTCGATCACAAATGGAACACCTACTTTATTGTCTCACTGATCTCAAAATATCGATACTCGATATGCCGATATATGGAGGGTTTTATTTTTACGCATTTCATTGTGGAAATCCTCGTATTGACATTCAAAGCTGTATTGATATTCAATAAATGAAAAGGAATCACATTGTGCAAAATTAATGTATACAAACTATGTTATTATTACATTTTAAATAATGTTTTGTAACTATGTTTGTATGTAGGTAGTTAATATGTAACTATATTTGTATGTATGTAGTTAATTGAATAATGAAAATGTCATCATCGTTAGTTTACAATCCGTCTCGTTAGATTGTAAATTATTGCGAGTGAAGTTTAAATTTTTGTTAAAGCCTGTTAATAGACTATTAAAAATAAAAATTGTAGATGGAGAAGTTCTTCTAAGTTCTTCTTTCTATTAGGATAAAAAAATGAGATATATTTTTTCTGCACTGATTAATGGCTTGTATATCTGAGTAGAACGCAGAACAATATCGCAGACAAAAAATCTTTCTACTTTCGAATTTTCCTGGCCTGAAACTAGTTGTAGCTGACGTAAATGATGATAAATTGCTACTATAAACTTCAAGCCTGATTCGAATCTGTAGACGTACTGATAGTATGTATACAAACTTAACAACAAATAACCAGAGATCGCATCTAATGCATATAGTGAGATGTCATGTCTAATAACATAATAACGTATTAATTTCATATTTTTCTTATTAAGCGCCATCTATTGGCTGTTGAATAGTATTAATCAAAATATATTCATGCATTTTAAACAATCAGAATACCACTAAAATAATATGACGCTCTCAGTTGCGGCGACGAGACCTAACCCCTTTAGCATTCCCGGCGACTGCTCTTACCAATTAAGCTAGCCGAAACCTTAGTCAAACAGTCTAATTACTAATCCATTTGTTACTTTCGCTACTAATGGAAGCAAGGTTCAGATAATTTACTTAAACAACCAGAAGAAAGTATTTTTCGAAGCATAAGATTTTTTTCGTGATTGCGAAAATCGAAATATGATATTCTAACAGCTTAATTCACAATAACAAGCTTTTCGAAATCTGTTTTATATTTGGTAATTTTTAAGAGTAACTTAATACTATGTAACTATAAAATCACTAAATATATTGTTTGGTAAAATTTGTGGTGTTCCTTAAGTTGGAAACGCCTATCATCAAATTAATTACCTACAGAAGACCTCCGCTCGACTTCAATACCTTTTTCTTGAACAAGTCGCTTTTGAGATAAGTATGTATATAATTTTTTTAAAGTTTGAAGTCGATTCTAATTTTTATAAAACGTTTTTATTTGAGATATATATCGCACATTTAAAACGAGATATTATTCCGAACTGCCGGCGCTTATTTTGTTTTGTAAAATCGGTATTGACATACTGTAATAGAATGTTTGCTGTAATTATAGCGTGCGGTCATACTTGTATCGTGCAAACTGTTCTACTTGTGAATCGTGTATAGATTCCACGTAAAATTTTAATTGTATGGCATTAAGTACCTATATTATTTTTTATTCGTTAATCAGGGACGGTACATAGTTGGCGTGTTCTGAGTAGCTAAAATTTTATTATTCGGTAATAGGGATGATTGACTAATTTTTGTTTGTTTGTCCGTCAGGTAGAATGTTAAAAAATATTAAACACGTATTTTTTTATTTTTCTCGTAATCATAAAATTATGGCGTTACATTGAGTTGAAATTTCGCATGACGTCACGTTAGAGTACGTTTTCTTCTCAACTGTGACGTAGCGAGCCCCCACTCCTCTACTTTAATGCCTGTTATCTAAGCTATTTCTTGTTAAATTGAAGTAAAAAAATATACGTATCTAATATTTTTCTATTATCTGACTGACGGACTAAACAGAATTGCAATTTTTTTACCCAGTCATCATCCCTATTCACAGTACCTCAGATGTCATGTTATTGCAGCCGTTGGTACCACCTGTATCTATAATTCGAACTGACACGTTTTAATATTGTTGAATAAAATAAAAAAGTAATAAATATCAATAGAAAAGAAAGAAGAAGTTTCCTTCTTTGTTTGATATGTTTTTTATATTACCCTAGTGTGATTTAGCTTCCCGTAGGTGAAAGGATTTTCGTGATTAGTATTTATGAAGAATACCTTTAAAAACGTTGGTTTGTTCATACATAGTTGTTGGTTATTCGCTGGAATGCAAAGTTAGAAACTTTACTTCTTTATAATATTAGTATAGTTTGTGTCTCATAGTTACATTGTTATATTATTGTTGAATTAAGAAATAAAATACATGCTTTATCGTTTTAATGACTTAAATACATATAAGAAATAATGTATAGAGTTTAAACAAATCATAATCTCAATTTTACTACATAGTTTTGTCTCGGTAATTTACCGATATTTAAGTAAATTCTCAAAATGAAAACGCCGAAAATAAATTGACATATAACTTTAACATGTATAATATTACAAGAGCGAAGGATGACTGTTGTCACTCAATTATTTTACATAAGTAAAAAGCTTTTCCATGATATTGTGAATAACAAGCATCGATATGTATTTATCTGACTGAACACCGTTTCAAATAAGCGAATGCCTGCCTATCAGCCGACCCCTTTGTCTTTTCTGCACAATTCGCCACACACGCAAATATATGCAGGGTTGTCAAACAATGCAATATTCATACTACTTAAAAAATCTACAACCCTCAACAAACAAATCAGTGTTTCCCAAACATTGTTGTGACCCACTTAATATTGGTTCGATTAGGTAAAAGTACCTGATAAGTTTTGCTTGGCAATTTTTTGAATGAAACCTACCTAGATCGATTTATAGCTTTAAGACGTAATTTTAAGATAACAATAATTTATATATTTGGTAACAAACATTCAATCGCCCAAAATAAATTTTCTAGAGTATTCTCCTCTCGTTTTCCATAAGCCTTAAGTACTTGTCAATATTCTGACGATGACACTTTTGTACAGTACGAATCCAAACCTTCCATAGGCCATTCCAGCAGCTACTACGTCAGGTATCAGATTTTTTCAGTGCAACATTTATTCAATTAAAAGTCTTCCTAAATATCCACTTAGTTATTGTAACCCTATATTCACATGTACATACGTATATATGTTCAAAAATAAAATATTATATGTTATATATATATTCAAAAATAAAATATTTTTTCCTTTCTTTCTAACCTCGACAGAAGGGAGAAGGTGCTAGAGCTCGATTCCTCTCCTCTTTCCACCGTTATGAAGATTGGTGCCTAAACATCCTCGCAAATCACCTTGGAATCCGTCACCCCCCTTAAACAGGTATGCAGACACGCATCATGCTGCGCCGGGGGACAAACCCCTCTGCGGTAGGCAAAAAAGGCTGGGCTCATAAATTTAGAGAAAACTACAAGTGTTTTTCGTACTGCGCTAATAAATAAATCTGTATCAAAACTTGGACAACCCTATTGCATGAGTCGTTTTAATAAACAAATATTTATTTTGCGTCTGTGTTATTGATATTACGGATTACGTGTATTGACTTGAAACCAAACCGCGTGCTTATAGCTTAATAAATTTCATATAAAGTAGTGGACATCTTTAGTTTACTTTTTATGTGTTTAAATATGTAATTATTTTATAATGTATTAAATAAAAAACTAAATTGTATAATCGCTTATTATATTTAATATCTATATATGGTTATTGTAAATGAACCCATTTATAGAAATTTCAAGGGCGAACGGGATGCTATTTACTAGATTACCGTTTGTCGTCTGGCACTAGGTTATCATGAACCGTTATAATTATATATAAAAAAAAATAGACAATCGTAATTTTCACAGATGATGTATTTCTGTAGCTGCAATAACAACAAATACTAAAAACAGAATAAAATAAATATTTAAGGGAAGCTCTTATACAGAAAGTGTTTTTTTACATTGGTAAGGACCACGCAGGTATCCGAAACGCACTTGTCCGGTTTATTGCGCTTGGTGTCGTTAAAACCAATCAACCCATTTTCCATTTAGTTCTCAGTTTCACACCTTTTGTTATTTGCAGAAATTATTGAACGTTATGCACCAAATGGACCAATAGTGGCACGGCAACCCTAGGTACTTACTTATTCTAATTCAACTACATGATATTGGAAATGCAGTGGACTCAATCACCTAACTGGTACTAGGTTCACTTTAAAGTTACTCCAAGACGGTAATACGAAGTTGGTGGTCGTTTTCAAAGGGATTACCTATCGAAGTTGTTCTACTGTAAATGCAGCTATTATCCTGTCGAACGTGCACCAAAACTTGCGCTGTGTAATGACCAATTTCGTGGACCGACTCGTTTAAAAACGCGAAACTTTTAATTAATCAACTTTGTTATAATTTCACTAGTAAAAAACGATTCGTAATAAACAGTAACATAAAATTAATATATGATTTCAATATAAAAATTATCTCAAGGTTACGAATTCATTTGTTTTACTATAGACAGGTAGATAGCACTATTTTTAAATTTAACGTGTTTTCTATTTGTAAACTCTAAATCGTTGTTACGAAAAAGCAATAAACTTGTTTATCGATATAATCAGATAGGTCAGCGTTTCTTAAAGTGTTAAAGTAAAATAAATTATTATGTTATTTATAAACAGTGTACATTAAATTAGGTTCTTTTTTCATAAATTAAATTTCTTTTTAACGTTTCTAAAAGGTAATCACCAAAATAACAATAACTATATTATTGATATGAAATTAAAATAATATTACGTTTAAAAATTCCATAGCACATTCTTTAGTGATATTACCATCATATACCTATACCACAGAGGGACTGTCCATTGTACTATTTACCTAAATTCCGATAAACAATGTCTTCCTCGCACATAAATGGCGATATATATAATAATTAGACTTCAGGTTATAATACAATGGCAAAATAAAAGTAGTTGAGATTCTATTGACATGCCATTATTACGTTAACATTAGGAGAATTTGCTCGTTGATTCGAGAAGACCATTTCGATTGCCTATTATTACCGGCAGCTTCGTATCATTATGCGTCTATTATAACAGCATACATAAGTTTGAGAGCCGCCGGGGATAGGTGTTCGATTTTTAAAAATATAAACTTTCTGCGCCATAGTTTAGTACACGTGTTTCAAACTTTTACTATAAAACGAAAGTTTGCCGTATCATCGGTTCACCGCGAAACTTTGTATCACAAGCGATATGCAATTAAGGTTGTGTGCGGCGTTAACGGTTTGAATAAACGAGCAATGATCGAGTGGCGCTCTAATAAAGTTTGTTTTCCATATTGATTTGGAAGCGAAAAATATAGACACAATTTTGTGCTTTTTGTAGATGCGTCACGGGCTTATCATTCTTGATAAGTCGAACAGTCGAGCTAGAAGGGTCGGTCGAATCTCAGTAAATATTTTAATAAAATAAATGATATTCTTAATGAAAAATGCTTAAAAAATCCACTTGGTCCCTGGTCCATTTTTTATTATTTTTCACTAGAGCATTGTGAATGGGAAATTGATCAAATATCATAAATAAAATGATACTTATCGATTATTTGGTACCGCTACCGAGCACGACATGATTGATATGTAATCTGCGACAATCTTACCTGTAATCAAAGAAATATCAGATTAGTTATCAATAATTATTAAAAAAAAAATTGAACGGTCAATTTTTTCTAAAATTGTTTCTATAAAGTTTTAAAGCGTGCGTGCAAGTGAAACATAAGGTTGAAAACAATTTAGTTGCATAAGGTGGTATGACATATTGGTAGCATGGTGTTGTAGTATTTATAATAAATTGACAGCATATAGTTGTATAAGAAACCGGTAGCATGAGGTTGTATAAGAAATTGGTATCACGAGGTTCCATATGAAATTACTAGCTAAGGTTGTGTTAAAAATTGGCAGTATAAGGTTGTATAAGAAATTATAGCTTAAGGTTGTATTAGAAATTGGAAGTATAAGGTTGTATTAGAAATTGGAAGTTTAAGGTAAGTTCATCTTCGTTCGTATAGGACCTCTTGCCCCTTGAGCACGTAATTAATTAACGCAAAATAATTGTAAAACTGTAATGAAAGTGCAGTTTTAATTTTTTTTTGATTTATATGATTTATAACAGTTACAGTATAAGTTGCATTTTTGATATTTTGCAACTTGAGGTACAAGCGAGTTTATCCGATTTAGTTTATAATTCCTTCAGGTGGCTGAATTTAATTTTTACTAAAGCCGGTGGTCTTAATGAAAAAGAGGAAGGGTTCGAAGATAATTAAGGTTTTGCGTCCTGGACGGGAAATCTACATAGACGGCAGATTGGTACGTTCACCGATTTATCCTTGATCATACAAAATGAAATGTTCGCCTGTCTGTCAATGCACATAAAACCATATACTCAGGTCTATAGTCTCTTGAAGATGCTTGTTCAAATGGTATGTCCGAAAGGCCTTGCGGTGTACATTTCAAAACATTTCAAAATACATATGTAGATTTAATATTATTATATTTGTTCAATTTTGCATACTCGATGCTATATATATATTTATATGTATATATAATATGAAATATTCATATAACCTTCACGGTGCGAGAACGAATCGCTCTTGGTTGTTTTTTTTTATTTATATCTATAAAATGTCTTTCATAAAATTTCATTCTTATAGTTTATATTGTTGGCAAAACAAAACGCATCAAGCATTACCCTGCTCTTCCAACGATCAATTTTTTTTAAATTTAATGCAAATAAACGATTAAACCTTTCTTTTGTAAATTTATTAGTATAGAAAACGACAGGGAAGGAAGGAAGTATTAAATCCAAAAGTGTAATATTTTTGCACTTTTTCACAAAGCACTTCGACGTTATTTCGGCTCGGGTACCTGTGCTCAACTAAAGTGTACAAGTGTTTACGACACATTTAAGATCCTGAACAGAACTACGCACGAATTGTGTATTACTTGTTGGTGAAGTATAGTGTTACAAATAAATAAAAAGTTTACTGTGTTAATCTGAAATAGCATCTAAATTAACGTTTTAGTATCGAAAATAAAACGAAGGATTAATCCCTACAGAACGCAAGCAAAGAAAACGGTGTCGAATGATGCCGCACCGTCACTTCATGATCTTGCTGTTTTGAACGCATCATTGGTTATCTTGAGATTTTTTAAATCAAAAAAAGTAACACTATCTTCATAGTTATTTTATACGTTTAAATGATCATTAAAATATGACCAGTTGTTTTGCACTCGACAACAGTATAGTCACAAAAATTACAGTCACCTCAGCCAATAGGGATGATGACTGGGTAAAATAAAATGCAATTCTATTTAGTCCGTCAGTCAGATAATTGAAAAATATTAGATACGTATTTTTTTTTTACTTCAATTTAACAAGAAATTGCTTAGATAACAGGCATTAAAGTTGAGGAGTGGGGGCTCGCTACATCACAGTTGAGTAGAAAACGTACTCTAACGTGACGTCATGCGAAATTTCAACTCAATGTAACGCCGTAATTTTATGATAACGAAAAAAATAAAGAAATACGTGTTTAATATTTTTTAACACTCTACCTGACGGACAAACAAACAAAAATTAGTCATCATCCCTATTCATGATCATTTCATCCAAAAATAAATGTATTTTTCTAATCAATTTAACATCGACGTACTTTATTTATAAAATACGTAAATCTATTGACGTTCCACTTCAAAAGTATTTACACGTCGCTAGAATCCATAATTTGTATGCCATCAATCAAAGCGAGTTGATTCAACAGCACTAGGTTTAATAATATAATAAAGTTCATGACACGAGGGAGCCTCGGTCCAGTTTTGATGGGATTACTGAATTCATTAAGCGAGGGTGGGCGAGTGAAAAATCACAGCCAAGCAGAGTTGCTTCACACCGCGGTGAAACACTAAACTTTAAATTAAAATATTGAATTTTATGTAAGACCATACAGCAGTACGTTAAGTTATAACTTTACAAAAATCGGCAATCGACATTAAATATTACACAGTTATTATAATACTCGATTTGATTTTTATACTATGACAATTGTAACTTTTTTAATTTTATAACGATTACTATACAAAATAATGTTTAGTGTTTTTGGAATTAAGATGTGATTATTATCTTATCATCTGCAAACAGACTTGATGCCTAGAAAAGGAACCATATATCCTATTCTAATGTTAGACGAAAAACATTGATTACCGGGCATCACTATTTATGGGTTGCATTCTGTCACTGTCACTTTGACATTGACATTTGATGAGATCCGTGCCAATCTTCCGCCTGGTGATCGATCATTGCAGAACTACTGGAAACGGTACATTACAAAAAAAAAAAACAATCGATAAAAAAAACTTCATAACTGCTTAACAGTACGAGTTAATTAAAATAATTTCATCTGTGATTTTTCATAAGCAAATTTTGAAGTTTACAAACTTATTAATGATGCGCACTCGTTGTCTACATAAAAATATCAGGCATTGAGGTCAGTAAGGAGCTGACATTCTGTTAATAAATTTTCGTATTAAAGAAAAAATATTGTAAGGAAACGAGCTTTGGTGACACCTATTCCCAAGGACCATAAAAAAAAAGCTGATTAGGGGCCGTCCATTAATCACGTGATGTTTTTTTTTGTCATTTTTTAACCTCCCCTCCTACCCCCCCCCCCATATATCACGTGTATTTTTAGTACTTGCAATGAATCTTAATTTTCTAATTGTATTATAGACAATTAAAGAGTACAATAATGTCTAGAGGTAGACGTTTGACGAAAAAATAATTTTATTACACTTATTTACGCCGCTTTTCGGTTGAGTATCGCGCGTTTGTCGAAAAAATAAATACACGTGATATGTTACTTCACCCCCCCTCCCCCTTGTGATATTTCGTGACTTTTTTATGGACCCCTCCCCCCCCCTTTCGAGCCTCACGTGATTAATGGACAGCCTCTTACAAAATCTCAAATCTCCCATCAATAAAGTATATATGTTTTAGTGAAACTCTTGGAAAAAATAGTCTCAGCAGCATGGTTTTGTTAACCCTCGCAGCATTGACTCCAATATTATAAATTTACAGTCCGTTCTATAGGCTATAGATCATAGTAAACAGGTGGGTGCTGTGTACACCTACTTCTCAAAGACGTTTGATAAAATTTCTCATAACTTGCTTTTACAAAAACTTTGGACGCCCGGTGTATATGGTAATTTGCTTATCCAGCAATAAAATATTTTATTGATCGTGAGAACCGTTACTTTTGTAATTTTTGTCGTTGTCTTAAAATGCATAATAGCCAATTTTCTAATATTGAGCTGTTTTGTAATGCCTCAACTAACATTAAATCTAAAATCTTTAATATGTTACAATTATCAACCTTTCATTTTATTTATCCCATGTCTTCTTCACAAAATCTATTGGAATTTTGTAAAACTATAAATGTATACAAGCCGTTATTTACTCTTTTTTATATTAAGTAATAATGGGTACTCGTTGTCTACAATACGTTCTAATATCGTTGTAATATCTTTAACATTAAAATGTTGTGCAATGACTTTTTGTGCCAAAATTAAGAGAAATAAAATCTTTTTCGTCAAAGGCAGCCTTATCTCCGTTGCATCATTAATTATCTTAAAATGCGAAAATTTTTGAGTCGTATTAGCATTTCGAAATTAGACGAAAATCGTTTTCAGAGAAAGTAAATGGGCCTTCAGGCGTCATATTAGTTCGTACGAGTTGTATAAGGCATATTGATCCGTTCAAGTATTACACATTTTTCTCATACGTTCGAGATGTAAAGTAGGTGTACGAAGGTACATCTGCAGCATTCGAGCGGTGACTTCAATTTGAGGTTTATGACTGTCGTTTACGAGCTGCGGTACAATGCGACGTGGATTTAGAGCTCCCTGAGAAAATGCGATAACCAGTTTCTACTATTGTTAAAATCTTCAGTTAGTGTTTTCTTTTTCAATTCGTTTTTTTTAATATGAGTGTAGATGGAATCACTTCTGTAATACAAAATTTTCTATTTAGGTATATGACCTATATGGTGTTTTAGTGTTTTTCATCAAATCATGCATTTTGTAGTGCACTTGGTAATTTTATATCAGCAATCAGTGTTGTTATATTGCCGGTCTAAAAGTGAGTATTTCAATTAATTTTGAGTATAAATGTGGACATTTAACGTCTGCATTTACAAGGACTTGTAACAAGCTTGACTGAATAAATGTTATTAAATTTAAATCTTGAGAGATGTTAAAAATAATCAATCTAAGTTCTTTAGGCAAACTCAATAGATCAATTAAACTTGAAGAAAACTGCTGAAAGTTGGTTATTGATGCAGTAGAAAGAATGGCTTCATAATAAATTATGATCACCCATAAATTATGAACTTACGAAAAGCGCTAATCGTTGCTCCGTTTAGCTCATCGAGGAGCTCCAGAATAATACGTATAACATGTTATTAATTTCCGTTCGACTATTCGATCAGTTGGGTCACGTGACGTCACCTCGGCTGACGACACCAACGTCCCGCCTCTTCGCTGTCACGTGTCCGACAAAAACCGACGGCCGCTGAAAGTTGAGAACAGTTTTTATACGCAACTAACGCCAGATTAATACTGGCTACGGTCAGTGTTTGCGGTTTTTGCGGTCGCACATATCGCCCTTTATTACGAAACAAAAGTAGAGATGACTTAAAAGCCTATTCGTGTCAGTTTTTATATTCTTCGTTTATTATCATACGAATGTAGATTCTAATGCTTTCTTTGAAACATTTGATAGAAAATGTGTTATGAGAATCACATGACAAATTTGAAAAAGGAAGTCTCCGAAAACATTTTTATTATAATTTGTGATACATTTAAAAAATATTTTATTGAATTAATTTAAATATATTCGGGAAGACCAACAAGACAATATATGTCAGTTTTAAATTAAATTGCAAATGACCAATAAAAGGTTCGCACAAAAACTAATATGGACACATCATGCAATGAACAATGACCATTTCGCCTCTCTCGTCCTGGTGACGCAATGTTTGTGCCTCCTCAAGTCAAAAAAAATACACAAGAAATTGTTTTCTTCACCGTAGCTTGATACTTTATAACAAAGAAATTTCCAAAGCAGATCCATTTAAACATACATTATCAAATTTTAAAAAGCATGTACTAGATATTTTACCACAGTGAGTTAATTAAAATGTAATCTACAAATTTTACTGTTTACCTTTGCACAGCAGAGTTACTGACTCTTTGATAATATATATATATATATATATATATATATATATAAAAGTAATTTAGTGACACTCAATGTCTTTTTTGTATTTAAGTCTATATTGTAATAAATTTGAAATGACTTTTTGTGTCATAAATAAATTTAAAAAATAAAAAAATAAACAAATCCTGTAAATAAAATAAACAAAATGTATTATTTTTAAATCAAATCACAACTGTAGGGCAACTTATCACTGTCACAAACTTCACGGCGACAGTGCTGGAAGTAGCTTAGATACAAGGTTGTCAACCCCTACTGTGCCAGTGAAAACTACTTTACTATGAAATACGTTGTAACTACTACTCTCAGCTTAGTCGCGACGAGACAAGGTTGTCATTACGGAATTGTATGAACGCTTTCAGAGAAGAGATGATATTTCGTAGTCAAGAGCGTCTGCTATCTAACGGCCATGCCAGGAAATAATAATTAAATCTCAATCGATAACCATGCGCACGTATAGCCGTATATCTTTACGTAGCATCCCTTGCGTGGTAGGCAGAGTGGACCCAGCACCACAAATCTATAAATATATAGGTGACTGACTGACATAGTGATCTATCAACGCACAGCCCAAACCACTGGACGGATCGGGCTGAAATTTGGCATGCAGGTAGATGTTACGACGTAGGCATCCGCTAAGAAAGGATTCTGATAAATTCTACCCCCAAGGGGATAAAATAGGGGATGAAACTTTATTTCAGGTATTTTACACGATATAATGAATAAATATTCGTTAGAAATGCTGCTCAAGGTAACTTCATCACGCGGACGAAGTCGCGGGCAAAAGCTAGTCCTGATATATATTTATGTATATATATTGTTAAAGAGTTTTGTTTTGTTATAGAATATTTGTGTTTATACGAGAGTATGGAATTGTGCAGTGCATACGTCGTCAAGTCGGCCCGACGGCCGCGGTGGGCACATGGTAAGGCGGACAAAGCGCTTAGTTCAATTAACGCATCAAATAATCGGGCAATCGATCGCTGTGAATCGCGGTGTAATAGACGAAAGTACCATGGCCAAAACCACGTTCTCAAATCCTGTCTCGAAGGATTGATACAAATTTTTATACTAAGGTTAATATCGGCTTCTAGTCTACCATAACTCGGAACTTTCATATAAGCACAGATAAGTGTGGAAGATATATTTTTTAATTATATAAACATAACTAAACAGACAAACTAGATTTTATATATTTTACAACACTATACAACTTAATTAAGATTTGGTAATTTTGTAATCAAAAATTTTAAAAAATATATCGAAAAGTCTGTATAAAAACGAATGATGTTCTCTTTATATATTTTTTTATAATTTCTCTTCAAGGCCTTTTACAGAAGTCCAAGAATATAAACTGTTCTTCGAGCATGTTCCGCGAAACTAGGACACATTTGTTTTCTCTAATGCATAGTACATATAACGATTGATGAATATCGAAGAAGCGAAAAATGTGTGCCAACACCATAAGCAAGTAGAAATCAATTGTCTCCGACTATTCCCGTGGGAAATTGAAGTAATTTATATCAGTGTTTGGCAACATATAATATTGATGTCGTATCGATCATGTCATAAATATTGGTGTTTGAGATTAAGATGGAGCGAAATTTGAAACGGAATTTAAACGACGTATGTGAATGTGGAAATGTTTGATGATGGGAATGTACTGGAAAAGGAACGTATCTTTGAATGAAAGGGAAGGTCATATGCACGAGAAAGAGAGGGAATGAGTGAGATGTGAAAGTCGTATCTTCTAGCTCCATGAAGTACGGCTTTTCCATAAACTCCTTTCGAATTTTTCAATTTATATCATATGTCAATAAAGACATAATTATCACATTTGATTAAAAGTATCTAGAAGTCACCAATAAGATGTCAGTCTGTCTTACAATTGTTATATGATTTAATGAGGTTCGACACATTTAAATCGAGAAAAAGCTTGACAGCCCTAGAGAAGTTACATTAGCGAGTAAAAATACTAAGACGATATTCAGCGGCGCGACTTTAGAACGGGAACTTAATTTAAGTGGCCCTCCACTGCGTAAGAACACTCAGACACACTTATCTTGAAGTATCGTTCTGATATTATGTCGGGGAAATATTATTAATCGAGCTTCTTATTTGACGGAGTCAGGAAAACAGGAAAATCACTAATAAACTAAAATACTTTTGGGATATTGACTGTACCGATTGGTAGGAAAGATATTTTAGGGGGATACACTAAACTCACATTATTTTTCCTTTTGATAAGCATACCTGTTCTGTATTCAAGTAAGCTTATTGAAAGCTTTTTGATTCATATTCGGGATATCTTTTGGTTGACAATTCGGCATAGGATGAATGCCCAAAAATTGATTATTTGGGCACATTTTCACAACTGTGTTATTCTACTAAAATCAGTCTAGAAAAGGTTTCATTTGATTGCGCCCGTATATTGTGACAGCGCTGCGCTCGACGATGATTTTGGGTTGTTCTTATTACAGAATAGCACTATTGAACAGTTAGACTCCAGCTGTAAAGTTGATGCTATAGTAAATCAGTCGAAGAGATATAAAAAAACTTTACATATGGCTCTTTCCTTAAAATGTAAATAAAAGCTTCAATATTATTTATGGTATTGATTCGGTTACCGATACGTCACAATAAGTATTTTATGCGATTTATCTGTAACTCTTAACGGGCACCGATCAATCATGCTTTCTAAATCAATTTGGTGATTGCTTTTCTCTTTCTTTTTTCTTGTCTTGTTTACAAACTTACAAGGATGATACGACTATATTTTAGGGGATCAATAACGTCTGTTGTTTTGGGGTTAGTATTATCTATTGTACCAAGAAATAAGGTGATTTATGCGATGCCATTTCTATTTTACTTGTATCTAAATCATTGGATTATAGTCGCGGACCACCCGTGGTCCCTGGAAACATCCCAAATTACCAAGTGGTCCGTGGAGCCGAGGTTTTATTTATACATACATGATATTTCATTTATCTATATTTATGTAAAGCATACTTAACTATCTGGGTGGTCTAAGGCAAGATAGAAATTTGTTAAATGGTTCCTAATGACTGAAATAATAATAAAGAATCACTACTCTAAATCTTATTAAAATTAATATTTGAAAAAGAGCGTGGTTGGGACGGAGAAACTATTTGCCCTCTCACTCCCATATAGAAATTATGCCTGAGATAAACGCGCGTTAGCTTTTGAAGCCAGAATAGGACAGGACACTATGAAGCCGAAGAATAGTCGATTAGATAAGGAGTTCTTGTATAAATATATAAACAATATCAGGTAGTTCTCGCGACTACGTTCACGTAAATTATATCCTATGTCAGCAAGAAGAATTTTTTAAATCGATCCACTAGTTTCGAAATCTATTTAATGCAAGTATAGAAACATCTTTTATTTACGGGAAACTATAAATGTGTCTAGCATAAACTTTAAATTACGCGGGCAAGGTCGCGGGAAAACCGCTAGTTACAGACATAGATATAATATAGGTGTGTAACCATTGTGTGAAGGAAATTGTATAAATAAGTAGTCGTTTCTTACTCCTGCCAGTCAAGTATTCTATAAATATACACCACGCGAGAGAAGGCCTTATTGTAAATTCAAATGTAATGTTTTCAAACACAATTTCCTTTTTTTTTAACACATTTGTAATAATTATATGAGCTATTTATTTAATGACATAAGTCAAATACAGTGCACAAAACATTGTGTCCATAAATAGAAGAGTTGTCGATATTTTACACAAAATATATAGGCGACGGAGTTAGATTTTTACGCTGCAATCTTTAAGACTCATCAATCCGCAATGGGCCCGACTAGTGCATCATGGGCCGTTCCCCATATCCGATCTAGGTAACGCCTCCCCAGTAGTTGGGACATTAATAGGCTGACGATGAAGGTTAAATTCTACTTACTTGTTACATAATGAAAAATCGATAGCTTCTCGTCTCAAGGCACCACCTTTGAAATCTTTGTAACTAATACCGCTTCATTCTTTATTGTTAAATGTAACTTCAGTACAAGTTTTTTAATTTCCTCGTTGGAAGCCCTCTTCCAAATGCCAACTTCGGTGATAAAAGTTCTTATAAAATTGTTTGTAAATCGTGTTCAGATTGTTGTCTGCGTTGTAATTTTGACTGTATAACGTGAAGTTTAGGACATAAAATATAAAAGAATACCAGAATCCGTTAGAATGTTTGAGGTAGTAATCAAAGTTTTTAATAGCTTGATAATGTCTAGCAACTTTATGATTTTTTAATGGCAAATGATATAATAAAGATAAAACGAGTATTTGCCAAACCCTATCACAGGGTTGTTCTCTAGAGAGTTTTGAGATAAATATGTGAAATGTGTACATAATAAGTGCAATGTACAAGTAATATGTGCAATGTACACATAATATGTGCAATGTACACATAATATGTGCAAAATACACGTAATATGTGTACGTAATATTTTAATACTCTCTGATATTTATTCATGTCAATAACCCTAATACTAGTAAAGATATGTAATAACGATAATTTGAACCATAAATGATTACAAAAGTTGCGCGAGGCAGTGGTCAAGAAGTCGTATTACCAAAGTTCTCTGAACTTACATACGCAATATTATCAGCGCCACATGCCTCTTATACTCGTATAATTGACGTATCTATCATATAAGTATATTTCAAACATTACGACGACCACTAAAAATGTCGAAGAACTTGTAAAAAAGTTTTGTTTAGGGAGTTAACTGCTTGAATTACTAAAATATGTACATATGTAATATATAATATGTACAGTAGGAAATTTTCTCCAATCGATTTTAAGAATCTAAATCGACTTCTGGATACTTCGTAATCTGATGTGATGCTGTATGTAATGTAGATATGTATCGACCTTATGACTCATTTACATTGGTCGATCCGCCTTACACTTGTGGGCTCTGTCAACTGGAGTATGGACAAATAGAGTTAAGACCTTGGTTTATTTTGAGAACCAGTTTGACCCGAGTACACGAGGAGCTTGTTAGAAAAGCAGTAGTACGATGCAGAGGTCTATGGATGGTGAATCGTATTATTTTAATAGTCATCATTTGGAGTCATTCTCGATATATTCGCCTGGTCTAGGAACACAATATTGTTACTTTTAGTGCCAGTAGTGATAAACCCCATGATCTCAACGGATCTCCACGATATCAGTCCTGGTATGCCCGACAACAGTGGCTTCTTGCGCCCGCAGATTGTCGGTCCACCTGAGTGATGACTTAACTCGTATGTACGTGTCTCCTAGTGAGCTCGTTGACATTATTTGTATCAACAATAACAACATAGATTTGTTGTTCTCATAATTACCGCTAGGGGCGCTGTGCTAATCGCGCTGACGAGCGGAGGAGAATGTAAACGTCAAGAAACTTATACTAACACCCGGTTACTGAATCGAGAAATCAAAGTTCAGCACATCTCAAACCGTACTTAAACCATTTCGTTTTCGTTTCTGATTTTTCTTTTTTTTGATAAAACTAGAACTTTCTGTCATAAAAAATGTAAATAAACTTAAATTATTGAGAATAATCAGATGAGATTTAGTATTTATTTCAATTCAGGAACCGGCCGTAAATCTTCTGGTTGTGGGATTGAACATCGTCTGGTGCGTGATCGCCATTCCTAAACTTCTCCGGTTGTGTTATAAGCCTATAAGCTTAAGAAAGGTTCTTATTGATACAAATACTAATAAACTCAATTTCGTGACGTAAAAAGTGTTTAATCACGTCCTATATTCATTATAAAGGAATTTATTCGTGATTGTCGTTTGCGGCTGTTATTGGGGATTGGTATAAGCCGGGATGAGCTTATCCCGAGGCATATACGCTATTTGGGTCAAATCTCAGACACCCTCCTGTCCAAAGTTTTAGATCCCGCATTTATTGTTGCGGCAAAGTAAATTAATAAAGACACTCGTAGCTTGTGCTGAAGAGTATTTTTCAATTAGCGATTCTGTTCTATTTCATTTATTGTTATATTTCTCTTATATCATTACTAACTAGATTATGGAAATTATTATTAGTCTAAAAACAATATTTATTAATAATAGTTTGATAAGTAATACGTTTTTATTTAAACGGTGGCCAAAAATTGTTAAATACCCATATCAAATGTGGAAAACTCTATGTAGCACTAAAAATCTGGTTAAAAGAACACCAAACTAACTAAACAAAGTTTATTAGTTTTGCTCCATATTACCTTACGTAATACTAAATTTGCACTAAATCAAGATCTTGGTAATTTTATATTTTTAAGTTCGTAATGATATTTTCCCATATTTCTTGTACTCTTTCTATTATATCCAGGGATAGACGGTGCCTCAGCTGCTGGAACATTAATAGGCTCACGAAGAAGATTGTGAATAAGTTTTTTATAGAAAGTATATAATAAATAAATAATATATTTGCCTTTAAACAAAATACACTGTAGATAAAAATACAATTTAACTCAAAGGAAAGCTATTGATTTTTTTTATCAACATAATCAGCATTATTATACAAATAAAGCTCTATGGCATTTTCTAAAATATAGTTGTTAAAGATTAATATTAGCATATATTTTTATATTTAAACAGCTCTTTAAAAAAAAGTAAAACAGAATGCACCATTTCTACGAAATTCCCTCACATAAATCCACAAACAAAGTAATATGATATGCTTTTGAATCGAAAAAAATCTACACGGATGTTGTTACCGAATTCACCAATAATGATGTCCGGTGACCGCGACCAATTAAAGCTAATTAGGAGGGCCCCGGTTCGTCCCCACCAGGACCGTAGACCTTCAATTACTCCTTCGAGTGATTCCGCCAATTCCCCGATAACACTTTACGAGTGCTTCCACTTTACATCTGTCCCTCTCCCGAGCCCAAAACGGTTTTAAAATTTTCCTTCGCCGCTAAATTTTATTTCGTTTTAATTGTTTTTACCGAACCGACATTTTACGACCAGTAAAAAAACCTTTTTCTAATGGCTTTATGATTGATTCCGTGTTGTCGGGTAGAAGTTTTTTTTAGTTCATTTTTCAGAGAAGAATATCTAAAGAAAATCCATTAATTTTATTTGGCATGCCACAATTATAAAGACTTTCCTTATCATTGGATAATTGTTAACCATGTCAATTTCGCAACAATACATTCACGATCGATCTGATGAAACTCAGGGATTAATTTGTGAACAGTTGTGTTCTGTATCGATGGTTGATTGTATCGGATATTATTGTGATCCGGCTTTCTCGATCTACCCTACATATAGTAGGCTTGTTTTCTTAAAGAAGTAAATAGTGACAATTGATCTCCACTCTCCACTTTGTTACAGTTCTGATAGACTACCATTGTTTCCTTTCCGTGCATATTTGTCAGTTGGTTATGTTCTGTAGGCGCCACTTATTTAAGAGCGAGCTTTTATATTACAAGTTTTACCTAACTTGCCGTGTTAGTTTGTTTGTTAGTATGTTTCTCAGTGTGAATCATATATTGCAATCACGCAGTATTCAGAAACATATATTAAGATAGATACACAAGGAACTTCGTACGAAACATAGCTCGTCTCATAAACTATAGCGGTCTAAATTAACGAGCCTTATCCCCAAACTACTTTGTATAACGTTACTAAAAAGGTTGTATTATATTGAGCGGAAAATGAATTTTCCGAGCGCAGGTCGCGGTAGTGAGGCGGGCGGTAAAAACAGTCCACTTTTTGTGGATGCAGTTCAAAATATAAATCTGCAACTTATATAATTTTCTGCTTCGCTAATTACACGGAGAATATGACTCATGCTGCTCTTACATAAAAAGAGTTACATATTTGTCATCTTATTCATCGTCAACTGTCAATATTTCTTAATAATGGCAACCTAATATTAATAAAAACAAATGCTTAATCGTGTATAATGTATCTATTTGAATTTTCACAGTGCGATATATCACCTAATCTAACAGTGCAATTACACCAATTTATCAGTAACCGACAAATACTTGCAATTTATTTTCAACCTGAATGTGTTCGAAGTTCAGTTCAAATAGTTAACTGAAATTTTACTTGTGAGCTGTTCTGCATATACATTCTCAAAATTCGAACTAAATTCTCGTGGGTGCATCCGGTAATCCATAATATTTGTCTTAACAGCGTTTGGATTCACTTACTTTCTGAAGGTTTTATTTTATTAGACCTGCTAGAACCATTTCAACGGGCGAGATATCTTTAATTTGCGGAATTAAATATTGAACCACACTGTCTCGATAATATCATGATATTCTTCGTTCAATCAATTTTATTTTAGACCTTAACAAATAATGTCACGAAGTGAATCGCGGTTTATTTTATAAGATGGGCCTATTTTATCTCTCGTTTTAGCTGAAATCTTACAAGTATGTTTACTCGCGACAACGCACTCTTAATCAAATGTGTTCTTTCTAAATCCTTCAGGATTTTTCTAATTTGTTTTTCTGTAAACGAAATTTAGTCTATTTTGTAAAAGATATACGACCTCAAAGAAAGTTATTAAATAACGGAAAGACACATTTTTATTAATTTATTTGATGGTCCTGCGAAAATAATCTGTCACGTGACGTTTCGAGCCATGACGTCACATTTCAATAAACACGAGTACTGGTTGCACTCGCATAAAATAAGATTTTTGAAATATGACATCACACAATGCTCCGTCATTCCACAGATTATAAAATCATAGGTTATTTTTCCAAAAAGAAAATAAACTAACCATTTTTATTTAGAACAAATAATAAGTTACCATTTTCAGTAGACATTGCGAAAGACAGTTAAAAGTTTTTCCTTTACTACAATGTGAGTGAAATGCAAAGAGTCTTGATAATGATGGGTGGCTTAAATCCAATGAGTGTGTATATATCACTGCTCATCTCACTAATTGTTCGGTCGTCTCGGAGTTTACCGTGTTTATGATATAAATTTATCGTTCATAATAGAGCTATAAATCGTGGCGGTCTCGGCACTTTCTATTATTAATTTCGACGCCGGCCGCCGCAAAATTTATATTCTTTTACCGAATAATGAAGAGGCTTCTGGAAAAAAAACCGCCTCGAGTGAGACAGCGACTCCCGGACAATTAGGAGCTGGGTACGGGCAATTTGAGAACTTGTTAAAATTAAATTGGCGAAAGTAGTTTTCTTTTCCCCTGGATAATGTGATAGATTTAATAAGGATAATGCCTGGGTATAAAACAAAAACCTTCCTTATAGTCCATTACACAGATAATAAAAAAATATTAGATACGTATTTTTTTTGTTTCAAGTAAACAAAAATGGTCTGAATAATAAGCACAAAGTTGACGAGTGGCGGCTCACTCCATCACAACTATGTAGAATACGTACAAAGTTGTGACGTCATACAACATTTCAACTCAATGTATCGCCGTAATTTACTAATTACGTAAAAAATGCGTTTAATAATCTGACGGACGGACAAAAAAAATATTATAATATTTTATACTAACAAAGTATAATAGAAAAACTGAAAAAAAAATTGATCGATTTAAAAAATATTTCACTAAAAGCTACATTATCAGCAGTATATTTTAAACAGCATAAATTTCGCGAGGATACCTAATCAGGTCAGTTAGACCTAGGGTTACATAAAGCATACATTGAGAATTACTGCTATAACTTTTTTAAGAACTTATCAAGTTACGTTTAGCAAATAAGTTCGATTTCCGCGGATCCAGGAATATCAGCATGAACGGATCAAGGTTTCTGTTTTTTTTTTAATGATATTTATTTCCATCCGATCTTTATACATTTTTAAAACGATATCGCTCATATTTTCCTAAAAATATAAAACTTTTATCATTCTTTAATTGTTTAAATATTTGTAAAAATATTTATTTCGGCTGTTTGGGTGGATTGCCTTAAAAATTGACGAGAATACGCTCTGTAGTAGTGAAAAAGTAACAAGTGCTTAAAATATTTGTCAGTCCTGTTAGAACTTGGGATGCTTAGTGGTTAGAGCAGTCATCCGGATTGCGAAAGGTTAAGGGTTCGAACCCCATATCAGGGTGTCTGGGACCAAGTGGATTTTTAAGTAATTTTCATTAAGAATATTGTAATTGTCAATTTAATAAGTTCAAAATTCATAGCAAAAATATAGTATTTTATGATGACTTGATGTACCAATTTATTATATACTAGAAGTAGGCTGACCGTTTAACTATACATAGAAATAATATTGGTTGCTCTGTCGTTATTTATTTTGCTAATTCCTCGCGTATGACGCTGCTTCCCGTAGGTGAAAGAACTTTTAAAATAGGTCCAGTATTCCAATGCAAACAAATAATCAAAATCTCTTATAATATCAGTATAAACATACAATTACTTACAGTGATAATTATTCAGTGTCATCGCTAAATATAATGTACAGCTCTGCTACGGCAATCTGCTACGACACAACGACTGAAGACAAATATCGTAGCGTCAACATATTTGCTACTTTGCTACGGTGTCGTAGCCGTTTTAATAACCAAGTAGTCTTTTGCAACGCTCGATTTACACTGTTCTCTGTATTCACTCTCTTTTCTATCTCAACGGACTATGTACCTTGAAAAATTAATGGCGGTTTTTTTCCGGAAACAACTTTGGTAATTGAAATTCGTTTTCCGTGCTCTAATAGAGCTTTATTAAAAAAATATAAGAAGAAAAAAATGGTCTCTTGTGACATTACAATAGGGAGTCGATGTCATTATTCGCACAAAGCTTTTACGAAATATTAAGGGAGGCTTTTGAGGAGTGATTGTGAGGTATCTCGGTGACGAACACTTGGGAGGTTCCAGAGGCACTTGTCAGAGAACTAGCATTGTCCATGAGCACTCTAAGAGCAACTATAGAATGCGTGTTTTTTTTGTTATCAAAGATTTGGGTGTTAGCTTAATACACAAAACATCTACTATTTGTTTAAATAGCTTAAGTCGCAGATATACGATTTCTGTGAGTATTCAATATAATTAAAATATTGCAATGTTAAACAAAGAGTTTTCATGTTTTAATATAATTTTGCAGTCGTGTATTAATCGGCTGATAGCTTCCGGGAGCAGTAGCGTGTATGTAGAGAAGATATGTATACAAATGTTACAAAATGAGGAGCAACTTTTTATAGAAACTGTTAAATAATTACTAATAATTTATTTAAATAATAGAATATTTAACTGACATTCATAACCATAACAATGATCAGTTGCTATGGGAACTCAACTCTCTTTTTAATGTAACTTCAGAAAAGCCTTCTTACTTAGTAGGTTAATATATAACAGAGACCTTTTTGCTTCTTTATTTCCGATGTTTTTATATAACAAAAATCTACACGATTTACAGTTACGAACAAAACAACTTTCAATAAGTCAAACAAATCTTCTGTATTTGACACACGCACATGAAGACATATTCCCTTAGTCATCAACGTCGAAAGAGTGGACACACATGTTTTTTAAAATCTCTGGAAAATAAGAAACATAAAATTAATGTGAGACTCTTTTTAAGAGAAGGTTTAGAGGTCGGCGCGCCCATGTTAATAAAAAAAAATTATAAGCTATTCGAAACTTGGCCTCTGCGGAAACGACTCAAATCACAAGCTATTTTTTCCTTTTTATAGAAGCAAATATGATCATGCTGGAGGAGTATTGTGGTGTTTATACCGCCGTCCGCGAAGTTCCACTGAATATCTCATGAGACAGATGTCTTGCCGTGTAACTACTGTTAATAGTTTACATTGTGGCATACTTTAATGAGATTGAAAAACTTTATAATAATGATTTGAACAATGCTTTAAGAAATTGAAGAGATTGAATTTTTATAGTGTAATTTTCTATATTGTTACACGTCTTTCTTTTATTTTCTTTACTCTGTTTAGATAGCACATGTAGGTATTTAATAAAAGTACAATGAATAGTACCTAAAGTAACGAGTTTTTTAAATTGTCAATCTCATTATGATATCTGTTAGCTTAGTTGATAGAGCTGTCGCCGTTTAGATCAAAGTGTCAATAAGGCGCATCTTTACTTTCTATTAATGCTACATGATACAATCAAGGGACACTATTTAAACCTGTATATACGTTTATTATAATAGATATATATATAAAGATTCGGAGTAATAAATTATGATCGTTTGAAAAGCCAACCTACGATAATACACATTATGTATTCTCAATGTTATGAATCACTCAAAAAACAATATAGAAACTATTTACTGAGACGTATCGAGTTTTATGTCCTTCGCTGTCGTACGGCCGCGCTTCACCTATTTATCTAGTAAGGTCGTGGTCACGATGACAGCGAAGAGATGGGCGATAAACGAGAGAAAAAAACTAAGTTTAAAATAGTACATTACGATATTAGTGCGTTATGATGGGTATAACATGCGAGGCGGAATTTCAGTCCGAGCCGAAGGCGAGGGCGTAATTGACCCGAGCATGTTATAACGAATACGCAGGTATATTGTACGACGTTTTTTAACACAATTGCGAGGAAACAGAAAAAAAAACATTAAATAAACTCAATCTACACTGTTGCTTTCCCGCCATTTTAACAGCGCGCTAACGCTGCCTACTGACTGGCGCCGCGCGGCGATTAGTTCGAAATTTGAATAGCAACAACGCGCGAAATGGCAAATAATACTGTTATGGAATTTGTGTGGACTATAACTTAACTATTTGCTTTGGTAACGTACGCGTTTTTTATGACCCGCTTTACATATTTAAACCGGTGGAATTACATCAGCTTTACGAGCAAAGGTGTTAAAAATAATATTATAATACTATATTTAGTGGTAATATCACGTAAAATATTATTTTATCAATCGAAAAAAACCAAGCTGGTCTTAATGTATAATATAGTTTATTCTAAATGCTTTATCAACTAATGCGATGGCTATCTCTATAACAAGGGTTTTGATGCTTTTTAACCGTATTGAGTAACTATGAACTAAATTTTATTAGTATTTTTTTTTAATAATTTCTGTACAGATTATCTGTAGATCGTAAGTCCTTTGCCAAAATTCTAAAATAATTATTTTTACGTAATATAACTTTTACGACTATTACGAAACTTACCAAACAAATACAACAAATACATACGCATCCATATTCTTATTTTTTATATATGCTTATGAAGTTGTGAATTTTTTTTTTGTGTAGTAGATAAGTCACTCAGACGTTAAGACATAAGACGCATACGTTACTAAGGTGAATTTTTATTTTAACAATTGTTAATATAATATTATAATAATGCTAACGGTTGGTTCTGTAGTTCAATATGTTTTTTATTTATTTTTATTTTTAAACTTTGGTTTATTCTACAGAATATTCGAGCTATCCGCCTACCGCTGTCATCAACGTCGCAGCTTTATAGATTATAGTGGTTCCATACCTCGTAAACGCTTTACGATTGGATATTAAGTCTTATGTTAAATGACAATGTTGATATTTATGGGATTCCTATAGGAACGCATGATTGAAGCCTTAGATTACTATAATGTGTCCTATTAAAATATTGTCAGTATTAAAAATAAATTAATGATCTTTTTGAAGTAATTTATCTTTTAAAATAACTGATTTTTGTCTAAGGAATTGATCTGGATGAATTGTATTATATAGGGATCGCCTACATGGAAATACAACGTATATTACCCATGAAACCCATGCAAAGAAAGTGAACATGAGTAGCCAATAAGTTATATATGACGGAGCTAATTCACTAACCTACTCGAAATGAACATTGAAAAGTCCGTAATATAAATATAAACAAGACTGGGTTTTCCTCTTCCAATTCAATTTCCCGGATTGATACAACCTTAAAATGGCCGCAAACCACATCGGCCAAGGATTCGAGCAAAATGTGGGTTTAATTAATTCGGAAATCTGCAACATCGACGTAATACACAACAAGGAGGTTCAAAAGGACAAGCATTCAGAGATAAAGTACATAATAAAAGTACTAAAAACAAAGAAACAAAGAGGATTAGATAGATAAAAGTAAAAAAAAAAGAAATGCTATTTGAACATGGAAAAGTATTAATAAAAAACAAATAAAAGATGAGTATTATGTATACTGATATAATGAAGAGGAAAGATTTGATTGTTTGTATAGAATCCGAACTGGACAGATTTTTAAAATTCTTTCACATACTTGAAACTGTACCATTCGCGAGTGACATAGACTATAATTTAGGCGGGCGAAGTCACGGGAAAATAAATACTTTTAAATAACAAAGAAAAAGGATTTAAATGTTAAATCTTACTTTTTTAATATTAAAAAAAAATATATTGTCTGTAAAAAATATCAAAAATGAAATAATCGCATACACAATAAAAAGATTGCACAGCACTTCTGTAAATGAATGTAAAAAGTTTGAATTGCATTTTAAGTTGCATAAAAGTATTTTTTAACATAAATTTTGTAATGTCACAGTGGATTGCACAATTGTGGATATCTCAAGCAGACGCTGAGATAAGTAATTTAATTAAAGAATACAATAGAATTTAGCTAGAACCACCGCACTGTGTAATTTGGCAGGCAGCCTTCCAGTATTGTTCAAGTGCAGTACAGTAGATACAGTAGGATGACCACGCTATTAGACTTTTCAAGTTCTGCATCACATTTCTTGATAAAACAAAATTAAACAGTAGTATTATAGCGTAGTTTGATAAATATTCAAGGAAATAAATACTATTTCGTAAAACAAAATAATAACACACGTACAGTCGAAAGCACGTCAAATTACTACAAAACTCAAATATCTCTAAACAATTCTGTCTTATTCTGCTATTCAATTCAAATAAATTCAGAAAAAACGTTCATATTATCAACTAATATGTCAAAGACGTGCATAACACATCGACATATTAGTTGATAATCTGAAGGCTATTTCTGAATTTGAATATGTGAAAAAGCCTGACCTTCCTGTTTTCCGTACACAAAAGTAGAAAATCGGTGTTTTTATAAAATTTTACACAACATATTTATATTCGGCTATTACATAGTTGAATCACAGACATCCTTTAGTCCGGTTACATGTGCAGTGGGGTTTTTGGCAACGCTCGTCGGCTGCTATTTGCTCCTCTATTTTAGTTTAGTTTCGGAAATGCGATCTGGATAACTTTGTGTGCTCGGTAATGGCACGAACACATTTTAACATAATTTACTACATTTTAACGGTATTAGTATACGGAATGTATTTAGAATTGAGTTTTTATTTTATTTGCACGTGAATATCAAGCATCTTTGAAGTACTAGCTTCTCAGATCTACATCTTTAAGTCACTGTAAGATGACAAAGAGCTGGCTATTTTTATTTACTTTATCAGCTTTTATTTACTATCAGCTTACTTGAAATAAGTATCTAGTCATCTTAAAAATTGTACGTCTTATTATAAAAACAAAATGAAAGTAAGTACTTTGGTTTAATTTAAACTTTCTATTTAGTCTGTCCGTCAGATAAAAGATTATTAGATTAGATACGTATTTTAGTTTACTTTAACAATAAATAGCTTAAATCATTTCGAGGAGGGAGGGAGGGGGGTGGGGGGGGCTCACTACGTCACAGCTTTATAGAAAATGTACCAAACCGTGCGTCATGTAACATTTAAATTCAACGTATCGCCGTAATTTGATGATTATGAAAAAAAAATACATGATTAATTTTTTTCAACAATCTATCCGATGGACAAAGAAACAAAAGTTCATAAGGTTGTTAAGCAACTGTCGCTAGGGCCGGTCATAGGAAGGGTGACCAAAATTTTACTATCTCAAACTCTTCCGTCGCGGCTGCATCTGCAGTAATTAACGCCCACCAATCAGAGTAGCGGTGGCGTATTGGATAAGCGCCGCGGCCCCCGATCGTTGTCGTTAAACAACTTTCGCAAGGGTCGGTCACGGGATGGTTGACCAAAAAAATATTATCTCAAGCTATTCCGAGCTTCGGAAGGCACGTTAGGCCGTTGGTCCCGGTTGCATTTGCAGTCGTTAAGACCTTCTAATCCGCATTGTGCCAGCGTGGAGAGCATTCATAAGGAAGTCCTTAACCCCTGCAGTGGGGACGAAAAAGGCTGATGATGATGATGATGAATTAGCACCGGGCCCGCGTGGTGGGTATTTTACTCTAAATAGGTACATTAAGAAAATCGACGCAATAGTTCAGACTTTCTGAAGTTTAGCTTAACAATTTTGAATATCTGGTCAGCTAATAAGCAATAAATTTCCAATCTAATATGCCAAGTGGAGTCGAAAAGCACATCCAGTTTACCGCAAAGACGGTATCGTACTCCTTCGAATGTAATCTGACATCTCTGGCGCCATGCCAACGGGTAACGTGGCGGTATATAACGCATGACGAATACTGCAGCTACCTCTGAGGCCATACCATGGGACTCTTTAATGTGATGCAAAACATTGTAATGGTAAAAGCCTATCAATATGGATTTAATGAAATTTATTTTATTTTATTTTATTCAATGAAATTTTTTTTTATAATCTTCTCTTTATTTTATACGAGCTGTTTTGTAAAGTATAATTTATGTTTAAGCTATGTCCTCAGTAGGTAAAGGAATGTTTAAAATAAGTCTAGTAGTTTTGGAACATATTTGATGCAAACAAAAAATTAAATCTTTCCTCTTTCATGTATAGATATTTAAGAGTTCCATGTATTTAGTTATCTAAATACTTAAGTACCAATGTCCAAATAAGTAATGGTTCGGAAAAGTCCGACCATGTTTTAATTATGATTTAAGACTTATTTCAATTTACGAGCCTCTAATTTGTAATAACATATGAATAAATTATTCTTAAACGGGGAATTTGGAAATATCCAAACAGTTCCTAATTCGAAATTTAGGGTTTTCCTTCGCTCCTTTATTAGGGACTCTATTCTAAAAACTTTCAGTGTGACCCCCTTATATATGAATCAATTCTATTTTCAGAGCATCTAATGCAATCAAACATTTATTTTGAGGAAAAGATATTAGAAATAGAATTCCAATAACTAATGAATCTACAGCTGAATAAAAGTTAACACTCTTAGTATCGGGCTAGTCTGTAAATATTGAACCATCACAAACAGTTTCCACCTTCAGAATTTGTTCACCCTTCACAGTTGTCAGTTATCCAATATTTGGTAAACATTCGGGGTGTTATTCCACCTCACGCTGCCAAAAGAAGCTAATATCGACGGGCGTATAGCCAAAAATATCTGCTTATAGGTGAAAAAATAAGTATTTTATGTAGTAAATAAATCACGAGATGATTGATTTATAAATAAATGTAAATGTATTACGATTACGTTAGTTTTGAAAAAATAATGCTTTATTATATTACTAGAGACCTCAGGAAATTCCTCTAGAATAGAGAAAAACCGCATCGTATCTAGTTGCGCAGTTTAAGACTTAAAAACTAATACAGACTTTGGAATTATAATTGCTGAGAGCTTCTTTGTTACATACTATGCAGTGACACTAGCGAGCGAATTTTTTCCCGCTTTTACGGAGTATGTTTTAAGTTTCTTCCAAAACGTATAATTATTATATTAAAGACGTACTACATTCACCAAACTAAAAAGCAACTTAATTAAATTATAAAAACTCTGAAAGATCCGAACACTGATCTTATGAATGGAACAAACTGGATTCATGGACAAAATTAGATTTCCCACACGCAATCCCAATATGCAAGTATTATTTAATTAGAGCAAGGAGGACAGATCCTTCATAGGAAGTGATGTAACAACAAACTAAAAGTTTCCATTATTAAGGTTGTTTTGTGTTCAACCTATGACGTCTCATCCTATACGTCATCATTTTAAATTCTTTATTTCGAAACGTCAAATACCTCGAGTGGCACTACAATTTTCATCTATAATAGACCCCGCCTTACCTGTAACAAAAAGAATTACATATGTTAGAAATTGCTATTATAAGAACATTAATGTGACGGCACTGAGCAACTTTTTATACACTTCTTTTATCACATGCACCAATTAAATAATATACCGAATAGAATTCGATAAATTGCATCCATTACAATTGGTATAACAAACTATGGAGTTTATAAACTTCTACATAATAAAAAATGCAAGATTCCGGTGTAAACGGTAGTAAAAAACGCACATTCAATATTTCTAAAACTCTATCTTTATAAACTGTTTAACCACATAACACATTTTACCTACAACAGACATTTGAGTTCCACACTGAGCAATTAAATAGTAAAGCAACAATTGTAATTATTATTCCTATATAATTAGTATTGTTTAATTTATAGTTGTTTCAATTATATAATGCTTTGCACATATATATCTTCTCTTTCTGACCATTATTATTGTGCTGTTTTAATATTATGTGTGTTTGTTTAAAAACACGTAATATAATTTTGTTGGAACGCTCAACGCTTACATTTGACTCGTTCAGTTTTACACAAATTAATTTTATCTAAGCATTTACGGCCGACTTTATATATGTACTTAGATTTTGATATATTTCATTAGCTCAGAAACAATTAAAATACCTTGGACAGCAACAAAATATTTCTTAAAAGATATTTATGCACTGACAAATACACATTAGCGATTTATGAGAAATCCCATGAATTTATAATAAGCTTACTTTATTTATCGATATTGAACAAAGTGAAACGTGACACAAAGCCTTTTACGTTACGAACAATTGCTATTGCAAAATGACAATACCCATTACGAAGACTTTGATGTTGCTTTGATTCCAAGAATTTAAAGTAAGCGTCTCAAATAAGCATAATAAATTCGACTATGACCTGTTTCGTGAAAACATTTTTCGCCCTTTACTTCATTAATTTTCAATTATTATTTTGTGTTTAGAAAAAAACTTTCTATAAGTAATTTTAATGCATATCATTAACCGCGCATGAAGACTAATTTAGTTACAGTTTATGGTGCTTTCAGTATTGTTTTGTGAATATAGTTATTCACAAAATTCCTGACTCTTTACATGGATGTGTACGTACTTAAAAATAAGTTAATAGAGTCGAAATTTTACCATTTCACTCTCTCCCAGTTTCTTTTCTTTGTTACTTGCGATCTGAGTTCCACCTTCATGTTATAGATATACGTTCAATGGACTTTAGTAAAGTAATTGTTCATTTTGCATGAATGTAATGTTCTTATATAAGTAACAGGTTTTCTAATCGATGCCCTATGTCCCTTTATTATGGGCATGCAAATATATTAATATTTATTTTTTAATCACTGTTTTGTGATCTACTTGTATATAATTATTACAGTTGTTGCTTCGGATGCGTCAGTTAAACTTAACAATAGCTATGATTGATTATTCCATACGCGACCAAGATTCGCGTCAATCTGGGATATGGATTTAATCGGTCGGATATACCAGTTTAATTGGACACCCGGTGCATCAATGCATAGTGCAGAGCATACAACAGACAAGTATACGTATATAAAGCCGAATTTATATTACGAAAAAGTGTCACGCCTAAAAAACAAACACAAAACTAAATAACAGCACATGTGAAAGTACTTTCATGATTACGTACAACAAACAGTGTTTCTAAGACGATAGCTACTTTAATATCGCAACAAATGGTCACAGTATAAGAATGTCACAGTATAGAAACTAAGCCTATTTGATAACATAAATACCTACGCTCCATTGAAACCATAGGGTTGTCGTTTTGAATGTTTCTTTTACAAAATATAAAAGGAGTTCTGACATTATCAATCAATCGAATTGTAATAACTAATTAACAAACAAACAATATACATACACATTTGTTCAGACGGTGATATCTACTTATATTATTCTATTATCACCACATGATATAGAAATAACATATGCGAAAACTGGGCGGTTAAAATATATTTCCAGACTAAAATATATTTCCAGATCATACAAAAATCTTATTTTTTATTTCATATAAGCCTACTCCTTTCCTTAATCTTTCCTTCGTTTTTTAAATAAAAACGATCGCGGAACGTATAACGTGACCCCTCATCTCGACGCGCTACGCACTACTGAGCGTCCTGTTAGGTCCACTTAGGCGGCTCGTCGGTGAGCGTGTTTATGTGTGCGTGCGATTTCGAACGCTTGTAGGCAGTTTCATCACTGTATACTTATATTTACACTGTGAAATGGTGTAGCAATAATAGTTTCACCATGTAAATCGAGACTACTTTCTTTAAAAATGTGCAATATAAATGTGCGAAATTAATGCAATAAAAATAGTTTCATGCAATTGTTTTTATAATGTAGACTCGGCTTTAAGCCTGTGCCCCAGCAACGAAGAATTAATATGCCGATAATGAGATATGAATAAATCTGTTTGTTAGAGCATTCTTGAATTGTTACGTACATAAAATTGTTTGCAGTGCATTCTGAGCGTATCGCTCTTAGAAACACCGTAGCGTACAGACGTCGGCGTAGTTGTTTATACTGAGATCGTGACACTGACGGTGATTACATTGAATTAGTGGTTATTCTATTTGAGTTATCATTGTAGTTATATGAATGTAGTACCATTTTAATGTTTATGACATTGTGGGGTGTTATTGTAGTAACAGGATGTTTTTTTTTTTGGTTAATGAAACCTAGCTAGATAGATTTATCGCCCTTGAAAGCCTCTGCATATTAAATTTCATGAAAACTGTTGAAACCGTTTTTGAGATTCAAATTATTGTTAGTTTGAAGGTATTGGATTCATAAATAGCTGCTTTGTTGGTTAATTGATAACTGTTGCACACGAAACTCTTTATATGTAAACGATGATGTGATTATTTTATTTCAGTCGTCCAGTCAAAAAGTGGTATTTGTGTAGAAAAGCAGTTGCAAACGACGCAGCTATAAGGCGTTAGGTTTACTGATAAGAGAAATATAAAGGGATGCTGACAAAAAAAATTGTAAGGGCTGGAACAATTTCCAAATGTAACATTTAACTGTAACAATCCTTGAACAAACAAATAACAGCCGAGAGCGAGTCAGGCTTGTGTACATTGTATACAAATTTCAAACTCACAGTCTACTAAAAGGTTTCCCTTTTAAAGAACTATTTCTGTATTAGTCTATTTTCTATATTAATTACTATTTTCCATATCTACTATTTATCTTTTTTTATCGAGTATCATATACAGAGCAATTTTGTAAATAAGTTTTCCCTAAATAAATTATGTTATTCTAATGTACCATGAAAATTTAAAACAACTTATCAATTATTAATTTTCAGTTTATTAAACAAAATACATTTAATAAAGATTAAGTCAAGCCAAGTATTTGTTTTATATTCAGTTTCTTAATAGATTATTTTCAATATACCTGATGATATTCGATATGAAATTGAGATCATATCAATTTCAATACGATTTCAGGGAAGACGAATATTCGTTGCATCACAATTTTTTTGCACATTCAACTAGTACTGAGAAAGACGTATCTTTCTAAAGATGAGATCATTTGCATCTAAGTCAGTGCAAAGATCTGAGTCACTTAATGCTACATTTGGATCAGTTGGCTCATTTGGATCATCGATTCTCATATAGATTCAAGAGCAGAGAGCAAGTACTATATATTCAAAGATTACCTAATAATTTTCAATGATCTTTGATATGGAATGTTTGTTTTAATAATATAATAATATGATTCGCGTATCAAGATAAAACAAAATAACACTTTTTTTTTGTTAAGTAGTTAAAAATACTCTTAAAATAGAATCATTTGTCCTTCATACTTTGTCAGGCTTAGGTCTGATAATTTGCACAACAAACAACTATTTAAACTATTGTAGTAATGTTCTACTAGTTTGTTCTATATGTTTACTAATTTAATCGCATATTAACAAATATAGTCGCTGGCTGGCCGACAAGTGCGCTCATTCGTCACCGACACGCGACTTAATGTCGCCCGAATCTTTCCGAACAGTCGCTCATTCCTGCTAAGTTCATTCGTGTTGTTTCATTCAGCACTGAGCGCCACACTGATGCGTTCAGAGCAAACTATAAATAGCTCACTGACTCGATTCAGTAAAGATTTACACACGTCTACACTCAACCTACTTTATCTACCTTATATATTTTTTCAATGGATAAAGATTTTTGTGACCTTTAATAACTTACAAAGCAGACTTGGTTTAATGATATTTTTAAGCTTTATTTAATTTTCAGCTTTTTATCTCTCTCTTATTTGTAAGTGAAACCATTTCAATTAGCTTATAATGACGACGTATTCTATTTAAAAAAATACCGTTCTTTTATATAAAAGTAAAAAATATATTTAATCTTTCTCTTAAAACATCAAAGCGTACATTTTTCATATTCTATTCTGATATATTCACCTTTAGAAGGACGCGTTCCTGCGCTGAGTGTTTTTAACCTGCGTTAATAACAAAGATGTTGTGTTTTGTCGAGTATTCCACAAAGCATATTCGTGATGATGGTATTTTGTGCGTTTTACGTTTATAAATACATAAAATAAACAATATTAGACCTCTACAATGCACAAATCCCAAGCTGCCATAAGGCGTCCAAACTTAGTTTTGTACAAAGAAATAGCGTCCAAACAAGCAGATTAAAAAACGAGATAACTAAATCATTAAAATAAAACTGAATGGGTCACAAAACATGAATTTATATTTATTCATCAGAAAAAACTTCAAAACAACCACTGAAATTAATAACTTTTTTATTTCTTCTCATAATTTTTAATATTTACACTTTGATTAGAAGAGAAATTGATAAGCATGTGAGTCATTTACTAGCCGAGGACTTTACTGAGAACTTTAATAATAATCATTTTTTACAAATTTTTTACAACACAACTCGTCATCCTGTTTCTCTATCTATCTCATTGAGGGGTGCCTTAATTCCGTTTCGTTCTCTTTTGTGTTTGATTGTAGCCTTGATTCAGAACACCAGCGCCATCTTTTGACAGAAAACGAATGAAACCGTGACCGTATGATAAAATTGAAAAAATACCTTGATTTCATTTATACAACTGACTGTTGTAGAGTCACAGGGGTGTCGTTTTATCGACAAGAAATTTATTACCGTCCATAAAGTGTATGTTATATTAATGCATTAACGGAAGCGCCTCGGTAATTGATATTTACAACTGTTACCGACCGCCCCACATCTATTTTGTATATTTACTGTGGCCATTACTTTCCCGCTTTTCGGCAGCACTTTGTTTCAATAATTTATTTACGTCGACAGTCGAGTGGACGTTACATAGTGGCTTTTTTTCAAAATGGCGGCCTAGTTAAAAAGAAATTAAGTTGTAGCCGGCCTGTGTTACAATTAATTTAAATTAATTCGCCTTTATAAAGACAGTTGTTTGCTGATTTTTATACATACATCTTTCAGTTCCGATTACAGTTTATGTGGAGTGTGCTCTTCTTCCATATTTTCCATACGACATCATCTCAACGTTCACTCTCCTTACTTTCCTGACACAGTCTATCCATCTTTTCTGTGATCTTTCATTTGTCTTTCAACGACTGACTTTCAGCTACATCACCCTCTTATTAATATAGTTCATCCCTTCCCATAATATAGCTACACCAAGTCAGATACTTTTCTTTTAGATAGATAAATTAGATGAAAATAATTGTATTTTGATATATAAATTGATTTATTTATTCATCTATTTATCATCTATTCGTGATCGGTCTAAAAAATATTATGTTAAGAAAAATCTGATATTAATTTTGGAAAACATAACGAACGTACTTTTTCGAAAATATCTTTTTCTTAGGGAATTGTAATAATCATAGATAAAAATTTTCTATGCTACGATACCATAGCCATGGACTAATAAATAATAACCATGAACATTTTATAGTTTTTTCATTTAATGTGCAATGTTTTTTTTATTCTGTCGTAAATAATGTCAATCTAAAAAGGATGTTTCAGATAAATACGAGTCTTTAGTAAATAAATTTGCGCAACAATTGACTAAGGAAACCGTTAAATCACAGAAATGACGAGTTCTAAATTGGCTACGAATATCGGAAGAATTTCTATTTATATTCCGTGGAAGTGCGACTTTTTTTATATCAAGCTTGTTCCGACCAACTCAGACTTTTCCTCGGTCGACAGAGAGTACGTTTTTTTTTCACCACTCAACTCGGTTCGGTGTGAAATTTAACCCCTTTGTAGACAGCTCTTCTATTAAAACTGGTAAAGTTAATTCGCTCAGATTGGTTCTTGGTATATTAATATTTATCTCAGAGATTATCTCATAGAAAAACATTTTTAAACATGCGACATCTCGAGAAGATATTCAAACTTATAACCTTTCGCAATCGAGTAAATTCTTTAACAGTTAGACCATACCGAGACCTTGTGTGTGTCTAATTTCATAAACACTTTTTAGTTTAGCTGCAATATACAGATAATTTACCTAAAAAGTATAAAGAAATAACCGTAGCAAGTACCTATAGCAATAAAATCAAATAACTATTATGTTATGCTGTTAAAATACAGTGTCGATCAGCCTAGTGTCGAATGCAGCGCTCAGTCGCACTAATAGTGGTCTAATTAAATAAAACCTTTATTACCTTGTGAAGTTACATCTAATGATGCCACAGCGGTGTTTTCGACACTGTATTTTTAACAGAATAACATTGTAGATATCGGGATAAATTCAAATCAGCGACCTAACTGGAAGAACATCCGTGCTGTTTACGAAAGGTCGCTGCTTTGTGTTCACCTTAGTATCGGAAATGCGTACTTTAAAATGGGATCCATGGCGATAAGTCAATGCGATAGACATAATTCATATACAAACAGAGTATAATGAAAAAACAATTTAAGAAAATTAATCTTCTTGTTGCTACATTTAAAAAAAAAAACAACATCCGGATAAGGCAACTTATTAGAAGGTCCGAAAATAGAAAATTTATTAAGGAAAACGATACATTATTAATTGCGAAGTCCAACTTCTAAGAAAGTGTAATTGATGATTTTGATCCTTAACATCCCGACAATCGTGACGCAACGGGTTTGTACCGGTCGATTCCGGTTTTTTTATCAACCGGAAGATTTGACCTTTCGTTTTATGGTGTGTCGCGAGATTTGGAACGGTCGTGTATGTTTTATGTTGCTTTTTATGTGAACATGTATCGAAAATTCAGAGTAAGGTTTTATTTAACTTTACTGTTTGTTTGAAAAATAAAATATTAAACGAGAGAGTGGGGTTAAAAAAATATATCTTACCATAATGTAGATAGTAAAGCAAATATCGCCAATATAGACGAATAAATATTCTTTCTCAATATAAACCTATTTTTCGGTTTACTGGAAGTCGAGATGCGAAAGTCTAAAAAAAATGTATATGGGTGACCAGATTAAGATTGGACTGACTGTTTTTACCGACACACCTAAAGAAAATATGTAGGATTATACTCAAGTAAAGAATATTTAATAAACCTGATAAACACTATGTCAAAATAAGCTAGAAAGCTTCATGTAATGTTGCATTTCCAGTTCTTTTTCTTTGAACTTGGCTCGACACGCTGCTGTGTGTTAAATGGCAAAATGTTTGATAAGAAACGACAAACTCTTTTCTTATCATAAAATAAAGATTTCTTTTATTACGATCCGTGGGCAGCTATAATTTAATCATCTACCTTTGCTAGGCACGAATTTACCTTTGGAGTTTAAACATAAAACTGTATCGAAAAGTCCGAAGAGTGTGGGTTTGCAGGAAAACTTCAAAAACCGCAAACGCTCCCAACAACTTCATTTAATACGATAGTAAATTCAGTCCGTATGAGGGTTGCCAGAAATGTGTTATTATCGATGAATGTTTTTGTATGTAGTTAGTTTTGTATTGCATTTGTACAACGATATTTAAGTTTATTACATTTTTTTTTGTTTAAAAGGACATTCCAAGTTTGTTAAGAAGGTTCCCAAGGAGGTTGTGTATTACTTAGATTATCATAATAAAAATACCATTTTATCAGGATAAAAAAAACAAAATCTGACTTAAAAATCGATAAATATAAAACAAAGGCAGTCAACTTTTTCAAGAAATTTAATGTGAAGAAGGGCAGTTAAAAGCGTGGTCGGCTAATTTTAGCTTAGTTTTAAAAGCTTCTCGAATTTACTGGGAAACCTTTGAAGTTATTGGGAATTATTTTAAGATTATTCGAAGTCGATTCTATTTTCTTTATTGTTTAAAGAACAATTATATTTATTATGTGGATTCAAAAATCATATTAAGTGAGATACTGGTTTGCCAAAAAACAATATAAAGATAATGATGAAATACTTTATTTAATGTATCGAGTGGCTCACACAAAGGTGTCGCCATCTAAGCTCACGATGTCTATCCTCGGCCGGGTCCATATATAAAATGACCTATATATATATCATCAAGGGTCTAGTTGTTTTTTTTTTATAACACAAGGGCTTTAGCTACTTAGCTTAGAATTTGTGCAACATGTGTGATTCTGGCTAACATTTATTTATCCATATAAAATTATAGACCAAGAAAGAGACTGGGTATTTAAATTAAATTCTCTAGCTTCACAATAATGCTTTAAACAATTTTTAATAATAAAAAGACGTTTTTTACTTCAATGGCCAACCCTGGCAGTACATCCAATTCGATACGAAACTTTTAAGTAGAAAACTTGCATGAGATCTGAACACTCCTTGTTAAAATCAAAGGCCTTAGATACAGTTCATTACTAATATTAAATTCTTTGTGCGTCTTCGAAATATAAACGAAATGGCATGTTTTAATAAATCACAACATTTTTCGCGAACAATGGATTCTCAACGCTGAGGAGCAAAATTCGGTACAGTAAAATTATCACTTATCAGTTCCACATAAGGTTCTAAAAGCAATATCTAGAAACGTTCTCTACTCGCCAAGACGCTGAGTCGCTTTGTGTGTTATATTTTGCCATAACAATTTGAGTAATATTAATTTACTTATGCAGTTGTATCTTTTCATCTTTTTAGTTTTTTTTTTTTAACAGAAAATCGAATATTATCAAAAGTAAGTCACGAAATTTCAAACAATATTTAAGCAAGACCATTATATAGTGATAATCTATTTGTGCTTTAGTCCATTTGGTAGTTTGCCAAGAATTTTCAATATAACAGGAATCTCTTGAACAATACTGTGACAATGTCTATCCTGTACGTGTGTGTAACTGTAAACCACAGGAGGCGTCAATAGCCATATATTGTTTCATTCTCTCATTGGTATGTCAATGGTTTCTTGTTCGTTTTCAACAAAAGGAACTTAAGGACCACTCTATCTACGACATTAAGCATCCTATGAGGCAAACGCGTACCAGCAAAAAGAAGAAACACTTAAAATTAATATTATCTATCACGAACATTATCCACAGACATACTATATTTTCTTTTACGTGTCTCACGTGTGTACGTAAAAGAAAATATACGTGTCTCACACGCAAGATATATTTAGATATGGAACCTTAATGTTGCCTTTCTAACAGAGATGAGTAACACCGCTACGCGATTAAGGTATCCAGTTTCACAAAAGACGTGCTACGAATTAATGCTACGGAGGTTAGATGTGCTACGTAGATAAAGCTACAAGCTAAGCATAGATCTGTGTCGTAGTGGATAAGTGCTCCGTGACCCGCATTCGTTGTTTTTGCTACCAACAATAGCAACTTTCGCAAGTTCGGTCACGGGATGATCAAAAAATAGTATCTTGAGCTACTCGGTGCTTCGGAAGGTACGCGAAGCCGTTGATCCCGGCTGACATTATCACTAGGCCAAATAGTCATGCCGCTATATTCAGTATCCGGCACTAAAATTCGTGTGACGTAATTTATGGATGACCCATATGGAAGACCTGAACCTCTGCTGTGGAGTTGTTAAATCGCTACTGATGATGAACCGCGACAAACTCTTCAAATATATGCAAAAACGAAGTTAGCAAATCAATTATTGACATACGAAATATTCTAAAATCGTGCTCAAATCCGTACCAGTATTAAACTTGACCACAGGTTAATGGAGTTAAAATGAACTTAGCAGGGGTTTGACTATAATTAAACAGACAATCCGCTGGCTGTCCGTCAATCAGCCACAGGATACCAGTCGGTTGTGGTCACTGCCAGAGTATATTAAGCCTACTATTCATGCTGTCAATTGCCATTAGAGTGCATTGCGGGCCCGAATCAAAACGGTAATTATACTGAAACTTTGTCTTTCAATTCATCTGATTCTTAAGTATGTCAACTATTTGACGTCATGTAATATTTTTTATTTATTTAATACTTCGTGTTCAACGAAATTTGTATAAAAGCATGAGTCGTTTATTAATTAATTTGTATTGATGTATGTTTATATATTGAAATTTGACTAACAGCTTTAATTCTATATAACAACGTCATTCAGTAATCTTTAATTTGTATATTCTATACTAATAACCAAATTATAGTGCTGAAGAAATATTTGATTAGTAAATTTATTTATCTATGTTCAAATACGTTTTACCTTAATTTCATTGGTCATCTACGGACTGCCGAAATGTGGAAACAGGGTTCTGTTTATTCGCTGCCAATTAGGCTGTCAATTAATACTAAACAAATATCACTAATTAATGAATTCCTAATAAAAAGCATCGCTAAAGTCACAAAGTTTATAAGTACAACTTTTAAAAGTAGGTATACGATAAAAATCACATAAAATATAACGGTATTTATTACTAACGAGATTTACATAAAATTATTCACAAATTACAAACATATTAATTATTAATGCAATCGTAATCTTCTTGTTCCACGATATAAATAAAAAAAGGAATCCTTATTAATTATCTTTATTTTGAAGTGTGTAGTCTCGAATATATTACAATATAAATAAATCTCTTTTCAATATTAATTAATTATTGTTTTAACAACTCATCAATCGACATAAAGAAATTTTCAAGAAGCTATTTCCGGAATTTAATCTTTTGACGTAAAGTAAAAATCCTTTAGGCGAATGTTCGCCGCGAGTTGAGTACATAAGGCGTCCAATTTATTCGCAATTTAATATAACTAGCGACGGATCTCGGTACGTTGTGGTTACTGCGTACAGTCTGCAACTTTATGAGTTAAAGTGACTTTCACTGTGAAGGATCGCTGTATGTGTTTTGAGTATAGTAATATTTTATGCTATTACTAAGGCTCTGTTGTCCATCCGTCTGCCACCAAACTGTTTCTAATAAACCGTTAAAGTTGGACAGTTGCAATTATCACATATGAAGTTATTAATAAACCTAGCAGGTTATGTCTATAACTTGGTAATGTAAAATCGCTTAAAGTCAATTTCCTCGACTGTAAGTTCATATCCATCCTGTCGTTCCTATTCCACATAGATTTAAAAAAATGGTCACTGTTAATTTATTAGAGATAAAAAATGCAGCGTTAATTTATTCCATACGACAGGTCACATTTACGAAATGTAACCATTTTCTAAAACCTTACCAAAGAAATTTAGCATTAAAATTTTGGAACAAAACTAAGGCGATTTTTCCGTACGGAAGCTTGTATGTAACAAGATCGGTTTGGCCATACTTTTTAATTTCATTTATGCTTTTAGTTTATGTTTTAGTTAATTTACGTACGTATTCTTCAGCTAAATCTGCTTTTGTAACGCAAAACTAGCGCTTCTATTGTCTTTCAATTCAATAATTATATAATCATACAATAAAAATAAATGAGTATCACGTCTCGTCGGCGGGCGCGGCGGCGGCTAACAAGATCCAATTGACGCAAGTTATTCTACGCACATCTCAACAACACTCGCTAATTTGCGCAGAAAATACAACTGGTGGTGGTTACAAATTAAATACTTGTATTCTTAGGGCTGTCGCACTACAAAAACACAAAATTTTTTGAAAAAAAAATCCCATTTATAATACTGTCATATTTGAAATGTCACTAGAGAGGAATATACACATTTGAAGTAATTACACTAATTAGTACACGAAAAAACTAACGGTAAACTAAAATATTATGTCACGTTATTCGAAACTATCGCAGCTCTAAATTGCTTAATTGTTTTGAATTTTAATACATTTATAGTTAGTTTCAAAATCGCTTGTAACGACTCGATATTCCTTGGAAGATGTACGTACGTGCAGTGACTGTTCCGAGTAGAAGAGTGTGGTCAGTTTTCTGAATAAATTCAACATTAAATTATACAATCCACATACAAGAATTTCTTGTTCTTGGATATAAATAACTAAAATCTATCACAACTGATTAACGACATTTGATTAGGGTGGATGACCCAGTCCTTCTCCAGGAACCAGTAGTGCGCCATTTCAATATTCAAACCTAAATATTTACGTTGTTTGAATTTACCGACTTTTTTTTACGTTTTGTAGCATTGCTGTGCCTCTACCAACCATCCATCATAACCGAAAATCGAAATCATAATCGAAAAACTATCTCAATCGAAAATTTGTACATTCTTTTTTCTATAAAAATAAACTTAATAGCAATTAGGAAAATTTTAATAGTTACATAATTATGGTAAGTAAATATTACAGATTATATTATTATTTTCGTAACGTTTGAGTCTGAACAACCCTCGGTTGTCAAAGACCAATTCGAGAGTGTACTTCAAAAAGGAAACAACTTTTGTACACAGCAGGGTTTATTGCTGACGAATTAAATACACCATAAACTTATATCATTCCAAAAGAAAACAGATAGCGAGATCTAAAAGATATAACGCCATCTTACGATTTTAATGCCAAATAATTTGAAGTCATTTTACAGAGTCACATCATCAAAAATAGTTTCAAAATGTTGCTTAATCTGTTGCTACTGGTGCACTTACCTTATAAATAAAGTTGGATAAACTGAATTTTATCAAATCTAAACGCTAATTTCATTTTTTTTATGTCTAATGAAAGGGTGGGTCACTGAAGGTGTACGTCAATAACATTTAGGAATGTGCCGACCCTATTTCGTGGGAGATGTGGCGAATCCATAAATCTCCGGGTGCACAGCATCCTAACCGTTAATATTTGAACAGGTCGGCGTAATCGGCCCCTATACTTCTAAAAAGGAGTTATGAAAAATGTGTCTTGGCAATTTTTAAAACGGGATTGATGATTATGGAAAAACATTTTTAAGGAGATATTGGGTATAACCATTGGGATTAAATCGAGATTTACCTGATGCAAGATTATAAATGTAGATCGCATTCCCTAAATGTTTATACTTCACTAATGAAATGAATGACAGGTGATATAGAATTCTGACGATTCGGCTCGTATTAATGTGTAAAAATTTATATAAATTAATATAAAGTACATATATTTACTAAAGTACTTGATTTTAAATAATAATCATAAATGATATGTCGATGTTCATTGAGATGAGAGATGACGTCATGCGTGTTAACAATTGTGCATACCTGACTTGGCGTGTTCACTACACGTGCATAATCAATGTCAGATAATCGATTGTTCGTTCGTGCGTTTATCGAGGCGTGGAAATGTTCATTTAAATAATTAATTATAATTTCAACTGATTTATCTTAGATAAATAGTTTATAAAATTTGTCCATCTCAGGTGCCGAAACGAGGCTCGTACGCACAGTAGCGCATATTTGCTGTTAGCAACACGAATAGAACAGGTTTTTTTAAAACTATATTATTATTGAGTATAACTAACCAAAAATCTCCCAAAAATTGTGTCCTTATTGCCAGTAACGATTTCTGAAACCTGGGTACCCTATAATACGCGGTACTCACGTAAACATTCTCTCTGCAGAGTGATTTGTACACGTCATTCCGCGGTGACGTCACAGGAATAAGGATCGCACCGGGACTTTTTGCGGGCCGTGACGGGAAACATCAAAATCTAGGACACGCACATAAGCACCTATAGCATACACGTGTCTAAACCAGGGTTATCAGTTAAATAAAAACTCCAAGAACATACTGATTCAGTTTCCCAGAACAAAATGAAAAATTTTACTCAACATTTTCTCGGGAGTCGTCTTAACTTATTGGTCAATATTATAAGCTACAATGAAAAGCTAAGTGAAGGTTGTTATAGTCTTTCATAAGTTAGTGTTCTTTAAAACGAATTTTAAGTATATATAAGAAGTAAATAATAGATAAACAATACCTATATATTGATGTGCATCATATATAAAATTCGGAAAATAGGTAGGTAGAAATCGTAAGTAAAAATTTGTCAACCCTACTGAAGCAAGACTGAGATAGACGAAGGTATTTACCTTTCATCATTTATGTAAACTAGCGAATATCCGTGACCGGCGCGTCTAGAAACTAAAAAGATTTAAAGATGAAGGGAAAAGAATTTGTTAGACTAATGTTTCGGTGTATCTCTAGACGTCCCATTGACCCTGGTTCAACAAACAAAGAATTCGAAATAAAAGCACGAGAGTGCTATTGATGGTGTGCTGGAGTATTAGTCACACGATTCTTCACAGATAGCAGATATGTTCTTTGCTAAGTAAAGTAAGTGTCAAAAACTGAATGTGAACTCCAAAACTGTCATCATCAACAAATATTTTCTGAAACGAATAAAAAAAATACCTGCCTAATTTCCTCTGTAGGACCTGTTGACATAAACGAATTGCCCTACATATCCTGTAATTCCACTCACAAACCCCTCGATTGTTTCATGGAGATTACATCTGCATATTGGGGCACGAGGAACAATAGAAGGACTGCAGGCGAGCCAGACAGCTAGGCACAACAAATTATTCGGCTATTAGGCAGGGGCTACGTCCGTAATATGTAAACGTGCTTGTATGGTCCAAGATATGAAAAATCATTACGAATTTACAGCTGAATGGCGAAACTAAGTTCAAGTAAAATAGAGTATAAGGGTTCCAGTTCTAATGCTTTTTCGTCACATTATATAATGTACACAACACTGAAATGAACTTGATTAATTTATTGTGATTTAAGAGTGCGCGCACATCAAAAATTTACATACTTGTGTACAAAAATAACATCTAAATATGCTGTTATTAAAAATGAAAAAACTAGTTAGGCTTCTCATGGGTCATAGCCTCGTTGGTTATAAAATTGTTTCGATAGAAAAATAAATCACAAAGTTACCCCTGAAATTCATATTTTTTCTATTTCTGAACTGCGCAGCACGAACTTGCCCGATATATCAATTCCTGTATAATTAGAAACTTTGTTTTGACGCCCGCCGCAATAATAAACTTTAACAACTAAATTTCAGGACCTCACTAGCCAGTGGCGTGAACCGTACAAAAACGGTAGCTTTCATTAGATGTATGAAGGTCCGTGACCCATTAATGAAATGAAATGGTATTAACATTATTGCTGGTGATGTTATTAAAACCGTTGGATTATCTTTGACTTGGACCCCAGGATGTTTGACTTGTCCGTTACAAATGATTGAAGGATATGACGCATTTCGGGCCAGGGAGGAGATCCCGTGTTTATCAAGATCTGTGCCAAATCTGGTTTGTGACCCGACGTCTACCAATTAGATAAACGATAAGCCATGTGAGCCCTTCAGCTTGTAACGTTATCTTGTAATTGGGATATGGTAGTTGGTCTAATGAATAGTGATTGGTGTTTTCCGAGACGTTACTGGTACTTGAAACAATTTGAAACAGACTTGATGTAAGCACTGACTCTAGATATTAATATTTAACGTACAATAATATAATTGAAAACAGTGCTGTTCATAACAAATGAAACATATCGTCTTATTATTTCAAAATTTAATTCCTTTTTATAATGTAATTGCTTTTGAATGTTCTATAAATACAGAGAACTAAAAATGACCGAAAAGAAAATAAAGTCGATATTTGTTCTAAGGTAAAAGTAGACCGATTCTATAAATTCTTTCACTTACAGGAAGCACATAGGCTATCAATTAGGCGGACGAAGTCGCGGGACATCGGGTGGTTATAGAAAAAGAAGTAATAAATTAACAATAAGCTAAATAAAAGGCGAGCATCGATCATGCGTCCGAAGTGTAAGAGTTAACATTCGTTTCCTCAACATTGTATCTCGAATACACTCTAAATATTACAGAAAAAAGGTTCACTTATACTTATAAAGCAACACACAAACATAAGCTTGTGAATTATGCAAAAAACAAAAGAGATCGCCCACTTTAATATTCAGGCGACTTCTTTTTAGAGTCGCTCAGATTGTTTAACGTTTTCAGGCTTAATCCAGGTGGGGCTCAATTCTGGATTCAGTCCACGTGCCGTAGAGATTGGCTCGTAAAGCTCCAACGTGGCCACCTCCACGATTATAATCCGTTAATTGTAAAAAATTGCGGGGAACGGAAGGAGGTGGAGCTTTTGGAGGTTTCAGATTGATTTTTGGGGCAGGAATAGCTAAAGATAGCTCCCCAGGGAAATCAAATTCTGAAGTTTTAATTTTTATTTTCACGTTCACGTTCTGACTTCCAAAATTATAGTCGTAGTTGGATATATTCAAATTAGTAATATTCTAATGAGAACTGAAGCGGAGATCTAATGGAAATGGGAATGTTTAATGAAAATGAACGATGACAAGCACTAAATAATGAGTTTATTGACAATATAAATATATAGATCACAGATACGGTGCGGCCGATGGTTGACAATTACAATTTATTGTGTTATAAAACAAAGGTTCTACAGAATTTAAAGAGGATAAGTCTAATTAAATAATTTATTGACAAAAACGAAAGATTGTACAGAAATAATATAAAAGAGGTATGTGAGGAGAGTTGTGAAGTGTAATGAGTATGTTAGTAGTGAAGGTGGTGCCGTAAAGGGGCGTGGGTCGGCGGTGAAATTCCGTTGGCGACGTTGAAAGGACGACAGAAGTGGCCTGATTTCAGCTCAAGAGGACGGCAATATCCTCTAGCAGTATTGAGGGGCGTAGGCGATTGGTGCGTAGTCATGAAGAGGCGTAGTATCTCCCAGAGCGTCAAGCAGGAAATCCTTTAATAGCTCAAAGCTGAGTAGCTGCTCGAGCTTCCAGGTGTCCGGATAAAGATAGCCTCCAGAAGAGAAGGTACCAGGATTAGATTGCAGGTGGTGTAGAAATGAAGATAACATTACACTGCCCGGGAACAAATGGTTTTTTAAGCTTTTTTCATTAAGAATAAATATTCATTTTTAAGTGTCTACTTTGAAAATTATTTTACTATGAAACATTGGGATGCTCTGAAAATTATTACTTACGTTTTTTCAGTAACATACAGTATAAACTGCTAAGTATATAAATTGAACATACATTACAACTTGTAAAGTAAGCAAATATGAAACTTAACACAAAAAAATAAGGTTCAACTGTGTTGGCTGTGCCTTCGTTTTAAATGTGTAAACGGTGACTACACGAAGGTCACTCATTAATGTGGACGTGCGAAACATGAGGAGCCCACCGCAAATTTGTAATAAACTCCCTGTGTTATTCTGTCCTTAAAACGATACAGACAACACGAATGAAGGCCTACACAAATAATATCCAACGAAAAATGAACCTTAACCTATATTAATTCAGTCGCAATTCGTATATGCCAAATTATGTGCAAGCATCAGACAACGCTACATTCTTATCAATGGTATGATAATTGTCGTATCGTATTAATATTTATAATACTCTAAAGTATTATAATTTACTTAAACACAAGTCAGCAAAGGTGGTGAGTTTGCCAATGAAAACATTACTCTAATTCTAAAGACACAAAATGGCGGCTGTTATTATGCGAAATGGCTACAAAAACCCACAGAGAATTTTCTTCATAATTCAGATCGGATTATGGAAAACACGAACTCACTTTTCTGGTACTATGCAGATTTATGGAAATATTTAATTCATTATTTGAAAGTTATTTATGTGAAGTTGGATTTTTTTATTAACAATAAGTTTACAATTTAGAGCTTAGTTTAGAATATAGAAATTATGCTTTAAAAAGACATCCTTAAAATAAATTGTACTTCATTGGATATTTAATAATGTAAATGTCAATTTTTATTAATACATCTTGGAAATAGCATTTCAAGATCAAATCTCATTTTTGTTTACATTTATCAAATATTAAATTCAGAGAAATCTTGGACAAAAATAAATTTATTCATTTCCGTAATAAAATCACTTGACAGCGCACGAACTAGGAACACAACTCGTAATTATTGGAAATTGCTGAAAACGATGCATTCAGAGAAGTAGTTCCTTCTGTTGGGTCCCGCCAAAAAGTTTCAAAGTAATATTTTAGGCTGTACAATTTGTTACAATAGACGTTTATGATGAATCTCTAGAACCAACAGTTTTGCTACTCTATTATTCTTATTAAAAAGTGTCATATCGCACAGAAGCAGAGTAGGACTTCATATAATTTAATTTTAATATGTTTATTTGAATTGTGCATGTAATTTAAAGAAATAGTAGTGTAGGGACAAATCGAGGGAAAACAGCTAGTTTTATATATAGATATATATAAAAATGAATAATTTATATATACACATTTTCATCACAGATTAGCTTCGCACGCAAATATCAAACCCGTGTGATGAAGCTACCAGTATATGAAAGAATTTTTAAAATCGGTACTTTAGTTTTGGAGCCCGTTCGATGCAAATAAACAATCAAATCTTCTTTATAATATTAGCATAAAAACTATTCGGTTTAACCTTTACCGAACCGACTATTAGGCCGAATTATTTGGTTTACCAGTTCACTGTTTTATACTTGTAAACAGGTAAAACAAATGTTGATTTGAAAATCATTGCTCAATTTTATTAGTTTTATTGAACACATTCTTCATAGGATTTTTTGATTTATAATATAAGATAAATCTTAGCTAAGAAGTTTTGCCTTTTAGTACTATAGTCTTGTGTAGCCAAGAAACTAGAAATGCTCCAACCAAATAAATTCGGCACCAAAACCGAATATAATATTAGTATTCGGACGTATATAAATAGTATAAAAGATGACGAAAACGCCGAATACCGAATAACAAACGAATATTTTTTTTTTTATGGGATAGGGGCAGACGAGCAGACGGATCACCTGATGGTAAGTGATTACCGTCGCCCATGGACACCTGCAACACCAGAGGGGCTACAAGCGCGCTGCCGGCCTTGGAGGGAAGGGTTGAGGGGTAGAGGGAAGGGAATAGGGAATAGGGAAGGGTTGGGCCTCCGGTACCCTCACTCACACGACGAAACACAACAGTCAGTGTTACAGTCTTTACAATGAACGAGTACAATAACTTATTCAAGATTAGGGTTTTCAAGTACAATTTCGAACCTACTACCGGTCACCGGTGGAACACCGTGAGAACACTGTTAAAAAGAGTATTATGACAAATTGATCACAACTATGCAAACCGGCTATTATCCCATAAAGTATTGTCCTGGGTGTGTTACAAAGTGCGATGTTAATGTTTATGTTAATGAAACACGGGATATATGAGCGAAGCACGCTATAGCTCGACATACCAAACAGTTTTATGACTACCGTCGTTGTTTAAATAGAAGTTTAGCGTTAATAATACTTAATTTAAAGTATGATATTAATTACCCTGGAAAAACATTGAACAGGAAAATTAATTGTTCAAGCATTTAGGTACTTGGAATGCAAGCGGAAGTTAAGGGAGCATTTTAATACAATTTAAAAGAAACAAAGGGATTTTTTTGGCTGTACGATAATATTCTTTTGCCTTTTTAGTAATGGGTGTGTTTGAAACAACAAAATGTCTGTTTATTACGTAATTTAAATGTCTATCTATCCGTCTATCACAGCCGATTGCCTCTAAAATTACTGCACCGATTGAATTTAATTTGGCGGTCTATTTCAGAGTGTATATAAAAATTTCATAAAAATATAATTTCACAAAATATTCCGAGCTGATCCAAAGGATCTTTTACGAGTTTTTAAGATAGAAACATTGTTACAATTATTATGTTTTATCTATACTAATATTATCAAGAGGAGAGTTTTGTTTTTTGTTTGATGTTTGTTTATAAGCATCCAACAGTCGTCGAAATTACTGGACTGACATTCTTTACAATTGTGAATAAAGTCTAGAAAATATAAAGGTTTAGTAATTATAATTAATACCAAAAATGATACAAAATGAAAACAACAATTTGTGAACATGGCAAAGCTCAATCTGTTACGTATACAGGACTGGGTTAAGAAGTTTGGGGATCTCCGGCTATCTTCACTGGCCCAACTCAATCCATCCATTCACAACACCCACGTCAATGTCAACGGGAAAATGCGTCGTTCCTTGAAAATCGGTATTTCTGACTATAAGTAACGAGATACTACAATTGAGATGAAAAGGGCTCGTTGATAAACGCAAATACCTTGAAATAGACAAGTTTATTGCATAGGTATACGAGAACACTTAGAGTTTACAAAACACTAGCTCACCGCGTATATTATAGCCTATCACCCGCCTATGATACAGCTTCTCGTAAGTAAAAGAATTATTAAAATAGTAGTTTTGGAGCATAGTCGATGCAAAAAATAAAATCTTTACTTTTTATAATATTGTTAACATATAAATAACTCGGTAGCGTAGTGGATAAGAGCCGCTGCCCGCGATCGTTGTCGTTAAGAAAACTTTCGCAAGAGTCGGTCACGGGATGGGTGACCAAAAAAAATATTATCTCGAGCTACTCCGTTTTTCGGAAGGCACGTTATGCCGTTGGTCCCGGCTGCATTTGCAGTCGTTAATACCCTCCAATCCACATTAGGCCAGCGTGGAGGGTCATGGCCCATCCTCCTTAACCATCCATGAGGAAGGCCTGAGCCCCTGCAGTGGGGACGCAAAAGGGCTGATCATGATGATGATGATAACCCAACTCCCTCTTCGCTAAATGAAAATGAATTATTTCAAATAGGGTCGCTCAGAATTATTTATTTATTTATTTATTCATGTATTGCATGTCACAAGTATAAAGATGTTACATTTATATTTACAGTTCATGTGACACCCTGTAAGGGTGTAGCAAATTCTGAGTACTAAAGGCCATACTTTATATAATATAATATTGTCAACTTATTATTTAGAATGCATATCCTACTTAAGGCTATATATATCTAAAAACAATTTATATTTTATTCATTATATATTAATAATTAACATTGGCATCTACAATAAATGGTTTTATTTAAAATAACTTTTCAAAGATAGTTCCTTAACTATTTGTATATTATGCTTTTGAGTGAGAGACGTAGTCGAGGTATCTTTTTCCAGCAACGTTGTTATCTGTGTTTCGTGAAAGAGAATTGGACTCGAAGTATTCTGCAACGATCTCCAATGAGGACTCTTGATTGTTTGTGTTATGAAATTGGGTAAAGATACCGAAACTATCCACAATGCAAATAATTAGAAAATTCATTTAAGAACGCAATCACTTGAACATGAAGCTGTATGTATTGTGAGTAGGCGGTGCTAAAATAATCTTATAATATGAAATAAAATGTAAATGTCTTTATTTAAGTATGCTTCTTTCAAGGACTTTTAAATCGTCAAAAAGAACAGGACATTCGTTCGTTCGTTCAGAACGTCTTTATACTGACAAGAAGAACAAGCGAAAGAAACTTACCAGCTCTTTATCATAAGTAATGACATTTACAAAAATCTTGTCATTACCAAAATGGTACGTGGGCTAAAATACTTTTTAATGCCTAATCTAAACATACGATTTTAAATTTCTTTTTTTTATAAAAATATAAATATTCTTATTTTTATATGCAGATATAGATACGTTATAGTTCGGTTTATAATGTACCTACCTCTGCAGCGTTAGTTTAAATGAGTTAATTATAGTTATGGTCAACAATATATGAAGGTGTCGGAAAATTAAACAACTGCGTTACGTTTTGAATTTATTTTTAATTTTTATTAATCTTGTACAAAGAGAATCACAACGTGTCAGTTTTAAACTGTAACGCTTATAATTAACTTCTTATAAAATTAAATCACAGAAGTTTTCAATTACATAGAGTATCCTTATTACTTTGGATTGCTGCGTTACCAAAATTTAATTTTATAACATAAACTTTTCTATTTATCACAAATAAAAACTTAAAATTAATACCAACTAACAACATAATCTTTCAATTTTGATGAGTAATACGTACGTATGAAATTAAAGCACGTTAAATAATAAGAATCATAGATATATTGAAAATACTATAAAAAATCTGAGGGACACAAAAGTAACGCAGTAGTAAGCCCAGTAACACGGTAGTATTTTCTTACATACAATTCTTGTACATACAATATTTGTACTTTCTATAGAGATCTAGTATAACGATAAAAACATAACAAAATATAAGTTCCTATGACACGATATAAAATTAAGTATCTTCAATGAAATAAATTTAAAAACTCAAAAAATAAAAATCACAAAATCAACCTTAATAACTAATGGAACACTTTCAAATCAGTCCTACTTTTCAAAGACGTTTAATGGCTTATCATAATCAAAGTATATCCTTTTACCTTTTACGACAATTTTAGGATTAGGAACAATTTCTAAGATGTTATCGTAAGGTTCGTAAGAAATATCAGTATCTACTGCTTTGAACCTTTTACCAGTTTTATCTACTGTCTTGTAAAACATTATTTTGACGTCTCCTTCTTCATCAACTTCACTTTTAGCAACACCTAAATAAGTTTAATATTTGTCTTTAACAGAAGACACTTTTACTAAGATATGGACACCGTCTGATATCTTTGTAGGATGAATATTTTCCTTTTCAATTAATTGCCTTTCTTTTATATTAGAAACTGATGGTTGGCTATAGCTGGCTAAGAACTCGTCATCAGAGCTGGAAGGTGTGGAATAAACCGTATTGTAAAATGTTCTTCTAGGTACGGTAATTATATATAAAATATCATCGAGAACTATTTCCTCATCCAATCCATCAAAGAGAATACCTTCTGTAAGTGTGTCAATAACGGGAGCAGGAACAGGGTGATAAGTTTTTGGGCTCATGCATGAGCAAAAACCTCTTTGGCAAAAGCAACTGAGATCTCTATATTGAAGTTCACCGGAGGTGTCAGTAAAAACTTGATGTACTAGCATCGTACCTTGAAGTGGTACAAGGTTTTTAGGTTGAGCTTTTTCAATGTTTTGTATGTCACTGTACGTCAATAAATACAAACGGACCTTGCTTAACTCCTTCAGTGTTTTGGTGAGCGATAACCCTGGTGTTGTAGAGAGCATCTAAAATATACTGCGCATTAGTATGTATCTTGCATAGACAAATCTCTCTTCCAGAAACTGAAGGTGGCTTTATATAAAATGGCCTGTTTTTAATGAAACACGAATAAGAACATCTCAATTCTGGATTTTCTTTTTTAAAAGATTGAAATAGGTTTTTCATTGTGTCTAGTAAATATCGCTTCTGTATTTTAATTTTATTACAAGTGACAGTTTCCCGTTTTCCAGCCGAAGCTCTAGAAACATCGTCACGAACAAAAAAGCTTTTAATGCTGTTAACCAGATTTTTCTTTGAGGTATTCTGCTGTCGTTTCATCACTTTCATCAGATCAATTCCCAACGTATCGCGTACAATAGCAATTTTTATTGTAGAGTTAGATAAGCCTTCTCCTTGAAAAATTGTTTTAATGATTGTTTCTCTTTGATTGACTTCAAACTTCTGTAATGGTCTTTGATGGCATTGGTTAATGTTGAATACTTATTTTGGTTAAGCTTATTTACTTTTTCCGTGTGTTTGATTGACGTTTTAGCTCTATGGTATCTCTTTTTATATTTACTACACATTCTTTTCAACTTTTCTATTTCTTCCTGCAATTACAAATTATTTCTGTACACTGCAGATCTATCTCTTCGTATTTGTTTTCGGCCTCTAGACCTCGGTAAAACTGGAGTTCCTGACCGCGGGCTCGACGTCGGTGTAATGTCCATAATTTGTTGAGCAGTTTTTTGTCGTTCTCGACGTTTCTTATTTGCAGTTTTCCATTTACGCTTAGTACTCCTATGTTCTCGCTCTGTCATATCTTTGACAAGTTTTTTATTTGCATGGTACCTTTCTTGGTGTTTTTTCTTAGCTTCAGCATTTCTCACCGGGTCTAGTTTTAATTTAAGCCTATAGCGACGTTGTTTTTCTGCGTTTGTTAACGCCATTTAGCGCAGAATCTTTTCTCTAAGATAAAAAAGAAACAATATATGAAAATTAAGGCTTAAATAACGTATCACCAACATTGACAAATATATTATTTAGTTTTATATGTAGTTAGTCATGTCTTTGTACTGTCAGTGTTAGAATATCTGCACTTTGGTATTCGATTTAGTGATTATTTACAACATAGTCAAATATTCACAATTGCGTTACCAATGCAACAACTGCGTTACATTTTCAAGTAACGCAGTGTAGCAGTATCGCAGTTGTAAATATTTGACTATGTTGTATATAATCACTAAATGAAATAACAATGTGCAAATATTCTAACACTGACAGATCCAATACATGACATATAAAACAAATATTATGTAAATATTGTCAATACGTACCTTTCGACAGTGGTAACTCAGCGGCCACGTAATAAATACACGCACCTCCCCCGACGACTCCGACGCGACTGATCTGAAGAGCGTCCTCTTCCCCCGCGGTTGCCATCGTTCGTTATACGAGTTACAATATGTAAAGCCGAATAAGGTGCAAAAAAGGGTAATACACTCACTTAAAGGTTTATTTTCATATAGCAACGCAAGGTAGTTACGATTTTAGTATTTGTTAGGGACACAGTCAAAATATTTTTTTACTCCAATAATTTTTTGATGTAAAATATATTTATTGGCATTATAAATAAGGTTTAGGGCTTAATTCATTATGAATCGCCACCTAGGAAATATTGTGGAAAAAATCCAGAGAAGCTTGAGACATGTGCTCAAGGACAACTGTATTTTGTATGAAGAACAAATGCGTTACTAAGAATGACAACATCGTTACTATATTTTTTGTTATAATGATGTATTTTTACTGGTCAAATCTTGTGTTCTGTATTAAACAATAATGTAATATTTTGAAATTAGCATACTTATTTTACACTTTTGTAGTGTTTTACCGTAAAATTCAACAGTAGTTCAAAGGGACAGGTTTTTAGGCATAAAAAAGTATTTTGGCCCACGTATTATAACAATAATAAATACAGTTTTCAAAGTCTGTAGAACATAGGTTGGTACATATAATTAGTCGTTATAGAACAAAGCGAAGGCTAAATAATCATTAACTTTGTAATAGCCTTTACTCTAAGTATGTTCTTTATATGAATTTTAATTTTATTTACGGGTAGGTCAATTACATTTCGTATTACAATTACATTATGTGAATTGACTTAAAATATTATACAGTTAAAAAAAATTGCTTCATTTATGTCGACAACATAAATGCCCCGTACATGATGAAATCTAATTTATAAAAGAAACGTTTAAAATGTTATATACAATTAAAATTTCAAAGGCACAAAGTAATTTACAGGTTGGTCATTGTGCCCTTATACAATGGGCATTCTCCTTTCGAACTTAACTGTTATCATGATTAGCGATTAGCGATCATGAACCAGATATGCTTCGCATCGATTTACATGTGGTCAAACGTGGCTGTGGCATAGCAATAATTACAGCAAACAAAATAAAATATCTTTCATATAAAACAACAAAAACTCGACAATCAGCGAGTTAATAGCGGTCATTAAAGCGCATTTATCGTTAACAAAAAACGGCCATAGTCTAAAGCTAAATACTTGGAATACCCCATTAAAATCACAAAGCGACTTTTCTATACTTATAATAACAGAAATTTCATTTGGTTTGAACGAAGAACGAATGGAATGACGGGCCGTATTTAGGTCGCCTGCTCTTCCGTTAGTTACATTCGCGGGGTGAATAGGATGCATAATTACATTCGTTGTAAGCTTGGACTTACTCATTCATTCAGTCGGCTCATATCTGCGCTATGCAGATGTCGAGATCCGCACTTTTGTGATGTTCTTTTTTTGCATAAGCGTATTCATAAAAGGTTTAAATGAATTTTTATGTGACAGTAATGTAGTCTGTGTTAAAACTTGTACAAGTAGACGTCGCTTTAATGTAAAAGATTTTAAACTTGACTGTTTAATTTTTAATTTAAAATGTTGAAATGTACAGTCAACACATAAGAATATTCAAAATTGACAATACTCCAAAAATATTTAGTGATCATCCGATGCTATAAAAGAAATTGTCTCGGAGACCAATCGAATGAATTTAATATCTTTTGCAATTACCATGCTTACCTTATCCTTTGTTTTTTCGTGCTAAATTAAAAAGTATACATCAAATTAGTAATTTTTTATTCACAACTGAAATTATATTTCATGAATAAAAACTTATCGACTTTTTTGTCGACGGTACAAAGGGTGACAAATAAAAGGGCATTCCGATCCAAATGCTTTGAAATTAGGCCGGCTCCTAAAATACGCTAAGGGATTAAGGAGGTCAAATTCAGTAGAATTATTAGAAATCTGGAACGGAAAGACGCCATCACTTGAAATTAAAATTAAAGGATTGGGAGAGTCGAAAATTAATAAATCATTTTAAGTGTTTACAGTCAAATGTTATATTAAGTTTCAATAGAATGAAAACCTCCGTAGTCGAGAGACGATTAATTTAGGAATTCATGAAATTCCTGAGGCCGCGATTTTAATTCCTGACATTATATTATAGTTCTAGACAGAAACAAAACACTAATTTCTATTCTATTCTTGATTTATTTAGTTATTTTTAGTAACAAACATAATAATGTTACAAGGTTCACCTTCTCTTGTATGCAAAAGAACATTAGTGGTGATTTATAAAAATTGTTTATAACTTAAACTTCATACGATTGGACTCTACTGTGAATTGACGAGAGCCTCGAATAGTCAGTTCCTAGCTGGTTTACCTTACTAATGAGGAAGTATTAGAAAAAATAGTTCCCGAAATCAAACTAGATGTCGCTACGGTACGTTCTTGATTTCTCCATGACACAACCCTTCCGGTTTTCTTTCATGTGTAAAAGTGAATTAATTTTCAAAACTCAATAAACAACTCATATTTTATTTGTACTCTTACGTATTTGTATTGATTGATAATTTTCGAACTTTGCAAAGTTCAGTTTTTTAATATGTTATTTAAAAGGAACGGAAATTACTATCTTTGATACCATTCGTTTCCTGCAAAAATCAACTTTTGCTAGGGTCGCCATCTAGTGAGGTACTTTTTAGTGCTTTCTTTTTTTTAATACTTCCTCATTGAATAACTGTAATGTTTTAGCACGGTGTAAAAAGAGGCTAACAATAAAACTTACTCTGAATGAATATTTAATAACGGCATACCTAGAAACACATTAGGTCCGTGGTATGGGCAGATTTTCAAATTTATGTTACACAATACACTAATTAAGGAATTAATGGCTATTTCAGATGAAGCTCGCGTACAACGAACAGTATGTTTATCAAAATTGTAATCGAATGTGTGATGTGATTTTGACATACCTGCAGCTTCAAAAGATTTTTTATTTGGTTCGCTAACTACCTTTCTATTTAAAAAACGATAATTAACATTTGCCATTTAACGTTTTTTTTTCAACATTTTTTAGTGGATTTTATATTAACAAAGTATTGTATTACGAGTATTAACGACTTAAGTTTAAATATTTTGTTTCTAAATCGTTTAAAAAAGAAAGATTCAAATTAAAACTTTGCCAATTAGGTCCGCATCGTAACAATATCAAAACAAGTTGCCTTATATAAAAAAGGAAAACTAATTTGTTAACAGCGGCTCCGGCGAAAACTAATATTAGTTATTGTTCTAGTTAATTATGAAAGTTTTATGCTGTATCATACCTGTGGCGTATGCGGGCTCCAGATCGTCTTCATCGTCGGTGTGGTGGCGACTCGACGCGTGCGAGTGGGAGTGGGAGTGAGAATAATGAGGTACCCCCACATGAACCGGCTGGATCGGCTGTTCGTAATGTTTATGGTGGTCTACGTAGACTCTGTGATGATGGGGGCACGGGGTCGGCGGTAGGTAATCGGCTAACGTCCCTCCTCGGGTCAGAGTAGAGCCGGCACTAAGAGTACCACCACCAGAGCAAGACGCTAACGCGCTCCGAACAGACCCCAGGTCTAATGACGGTCTTCTCGATAACTCCCCGTAGCTCTCTCCGAATAGCGCGCTCGCTGGCACCGCGTGTCGCACTTCGTGGTGGTGCGAATGTCCACCATTCGACGACGAATGAGGGGACGCTGAATGCTCTCTGCTGTCGCGGGAGGTCGACGCCGTATGTAAGATGCTCTCGTCATGAGTTTCCATTACTTCACGAGCGGTTGGTGGGTTCGGGTGCACGTGCACCGCGGAAGTGCCAGCTCTTCTGGGACTCCGCCCGCGGTCGGGCATCACGGAGGACGCAGACCAATAACCCCACGCCATTTTGTTTAAGTTTTTCAGCACAGATTCACAGTAAGGCCATACACAACGAACTGTTCTAACCAGGTGACACACTCGCGTTTTTCTAAGGTAGAAATATCGATTCTGATAGGGTCGCCAACGTTTATTTTTACTGAAACTACGAAATAAATAATTAAATTGATTTTTTAAAATGATATCGCCGTTCCGTTGCTTTTAAAGAGAAAACTTGACAACCCTTCTAGTTGACCGACTAAACGAACTAATCTCCTTTGACGTGCAAGCTTAGACCGCACGCTGCACTGAGCTTGAACCACAGCGAGCGACACTGACGCTGTGGTCACAATTCATTCACGCTAGAAGTACGTACGTATATTGGACTATTAATACTCAAGCAATAGGAGAAAAATATCAACAATGTATACCTTTATTTACTGTAATAGTCTGAATGTCTTAGAATATAGGTTTTATCTAATACACGCACATCTTATGTTGTAGTAAGAAGCGTGTCTATCAGTGATTGATGTTTTAGTTTTTTGAAAAGCGAAAATTTATATATATTAAGGATTTAACTTACTGTTCGCTTTTTCAACTGTGGCAGCGGTAATTTAGCTTGAGTCAACTTTGTTAGGACCAGCTAAATGAGATGGAAACGGGCTGATACACGGCGATAAACAACCATCACACTGATTGATGGCCTACCCAAAGAATGACCACGATACGATAAATTAAAACCTAATTATGTAAGTTTTAAGTTGTTTTTCCAATGCTAATTACAAATACCATCTGAATTTTTATTTAAGAATGATGGAACTATATTTTTATGCATTAAGGTTGACAGCAGAGGAAATTTTCTTTGTGTTAAAAACAATAATAGATAATATTTAAGCATAATTGTTTTATAACAAAGAAATAATCACACCATTTGGAAATGTAAAAGTAGATATATTAATTTCAGATAACTCTTATTTATACCACCGACCGCTCCATTATTTTTAATGAAAAAAAAACAATATAATTCTCTATTTTACAAATTACAAATAAACTTAGAAAATACTTTTACGAATAAACGTACATTTATTCTCCAAACCTACACGCACAACTTTTGATAAATTTGTTTTGTTTTCCGTTTGTACATCATAATTGTCGTACATCATCATAATGTAGCACTCCAAGTTGTATAAGGCTGCCTCTATAAATAACGCAGGAGAAAAAGGCTCTTATTTTTAACGGAGCAGGGAATTAAACAAGCCTTACCGTAACGATATTGAGAGAGTACAATACGCCAAGCTCAGTACACCGGCTCCTTCTGACTCGGAGTAATGCTTTAGGAGCGTTACACACGAGCGGTTTTATTGTACTTCAAAAAAGTCTTTAAAAGGAGGTTAAAGCTGTGAACGGATGAATGAATAAATATGATCACAATGCCTTTTAAAAAGATTAGTAGATTTTGATCTGATGTTTTTGTTTTCTTTATTACGAAATACTATACGACTTTTCTATATTTCGCAGTGTGTTATGACGATTGATGTGATGAAATTTAACAGAGTAATTTGTATATGAAAAAAAAAACGTTTCGTCTTGATTCGTAATTGTAAACTTAATATTTTTTTGCGAATATTCTTAAATTCTAGTTAAAATACTTTCAGTTTGTTTGACTGGAATTCTAAGTCGATTGTGTTATGTAAACCAGGCTTAACTGGCGCAAAATTATTATGTTTATTATTCCCGATGGAGCAAATAATTCCCCTTTTGACGGCGGGACGATTGCTCAGTCCGACGGAATGTTGCTTTTGTACGGTCCTCTATAGAACACCCCCATAAAGTGTAGTTAACGCAAACTAACTTTCGGTGACGTAGAACGGATTATTCCGAGGTGTTTCACAATGAATCAGTAAATTGAACAATTTCAACAGCGGTTTAGTTGAATACAAATGTGTAAATAGTAATAAAAGCACATAATTTTAACAAAAAGCAGTGTAAGTTATATTTGCTCTTATTTCAAAAAAGTTCGTAATTTTTTAGGTGATTCTACAATTTTGAACATATTTTTATTAAATATACAATAATGCTAAAAGGATATCTACTTTCATCAATAAATTAACTAACATAAAATTAAATATATAACAAATAGTGATGTCATAATACTACTAGCGTAAAGAACGCATAGAGGCAGAAAGCAAAACGCGTGATGTTGAATACAATTATTGATGTTACGAGGTGACGATTAAAACCTATTTTACATTAAGTTGGTAATTTAGAATTTTAATTTATATCCAATAAGTTGTTAAGTAATTTAGGATCATCTAGAAGTTTGATTTTCATGTTTCGCTTTCACTTATCACGCACCCTCTTTGTATCTCTTTGTAACCAATCTTACGCTCCGTTTCACGCATACATAAATTTAATAAGCAAGGAATCAACTCGTATCAAAAGCGAGATCAAAAATCCGCTTTCATACCTTTACACAAGTTTGCGTGAAATTAGGAAACTCCATTTTGAAACGTTCAGTGCCGGGATTGCGCAATGAATTCCATTAATCACACACTGTAGACACGTAGGCGTCGCGTCGCTTTATGTTAATTAATATTAATAAATTTATTAAAACAACCTTTTAATGGGTTCAAATTTAGGTCTCTAATATAAAAAGTAGTATCAAAATCAAGATAAAAGTAATGCGCAAACAAAGACTTATCAGTGCGTATGAGATACAAATGATATACAAATGAGATTTATAATGTAAACATTGTCTTTTTATCTAACGCTGTCTAAATAAAAACTAAAAAATAACTATCGATTTGCCCCGGGCTCGTACGTACACAATTTAAAGGTAGCTATCACTTTACTTAAAACCATTTGCGATTAATTAAATGTGAAAGTCGTGTGAAATCTATACGGTAGTTTTCGAGCAAATTGTGTTTAAGCGGACAGGCAGACAAGAGGTAAGAATTTCATATATAATATTGTGAAATGTGATATTTTTAGGAAGTGTCACAAAGTGACAAGAAAATCGGAACCATTGCGAAAGCCGTCAGAAACATATCACATTTTCTCTAGAATAAAACGTTATTATGGCGCTACTTATTGTTTATCACCGGGGAAGAGCACATTAGGCATCATGGGCTGTGTTACATTGTGTCAAGGGATTCGTGATGGAGACTACAATGCATTGTATAGGGGAGGGCGTTGTTGAATAAATAGCAGAAATAGCTACTCGTTACTGTGAGAGATTCAATTAAAATAATTTTGTTGGTGGCGTTATTGTTTTCAATTGGTATATAGCTTGTGTAAATAAGTGTCTACATATAAATAATATTATAATGCGATATAAATCCGCAGAGATCGCGAAAGTGTGAATATGACTTTTTTACCTATGGGATACGCGGGTAAAACAGAAAAACAGCTGTTTTGATTATATTATATTTTGGACAGGTACTCTATATATTAAGCTAACCTATTGACTCATTTTTATAGGAATCGTCAAAATTCGATACGCAGTATTAATATGAAAAAGAAGTATAACCTGTCCGCATTACGATATGTCAGTGCGCGTATTTATAATCGCGTATTATTTTATCGTGCTTGCTATTACATACCTATTGCGCATTTTGCTAATACACAAGGCGTACAATTTTCATTAAATTACAGATTTCTTACCGCATGGATTTTTTTCACCGCCAATCCGACTCCTACGAGATTTAGTGTCATCAAGAATAAAAACGAGAGGTGAAACATCACAATGCCAAAAGCTTTCAAAAGCAGACGAAGCTTTATCCGTTCTTCTGCTTGTTTATTTTAAATTAATGGCATAAGGACACGTTACAATGTGTATTGTGCGTGTCTGAAGTTAGTTTTTCCTCAGACTTACAATATTTTATTGGAAATTCCTTCTTCAAAAACTTAACAGAATCAATGGCTGACATCATTTTCATTTGAAACAAAATAAGACAAGAAGAACTATACAAATATTAATCATCAAGTTTTTTTTACGTATGCTATTTGAAATATAGAATAATCGTGATTGTAAGCACAATTTCTTAAAAGTATAAATATTTTTTTTCATGTGAAGAGACATTATTATTGGAAATATTGCATTCGAAATGGTATTTTTATGAATAAAAAAATATTGAAAAATTCCGTGCGTGTATGCAGACGAGTGCTTTTCCAATTAAGTTGGCAAATTTTTTAAGTACTGATTACCCTACGCTACAAGCGAAATATTCGTACCAAAGAGTTTTTTCAGATAAATACAGAAAAGTACAGGCACAATCACACTCTTATTTCGTAGTTGTTGAGAAAGAATAACAATATAACCAAGAATAACAATATAATAAATTCACTTTCTCAAGCTTAATATAAAGTTGAATTTGATTAAATTAAACAAAATAATAATATTAAAAAAAAAATGTGGACTCGAGTTCCGTTTCCGATCAATCGAGTGATTGGATTCAACAATATTCCTTTGTGTAAATACCTTCATCGTATCGGACAAAAGTTTTCAGTTAAGCCTATTCCCTATCAGGTTCAGTCGAACGGTGAAATTCGGAAATTCGATCCTAAACGAATATCTGGGTAAATCAAGATAGCAGAAAACTTTGAGAACCCGTGTGATCAGATTTTTTTTTTTTCAATTAAATTAATTTAAGTAATTAATCTGACGTATACATGTATTTAATTCACACAGACTTATTTACAAACACTGTCTAACATTAAAAATAATTAATATGTTCTCAGCTATTTATGTAATAAAACGATAGTTTTAAATCGAATATATATTAAAACTAACTAATAATATTATAGTGTTGTAATATTTGTAGGATATACTACGGAATATTGCAATTTACACATTCTAAAAAGTGAGGTTTTTGACTTCGCATTTGCAAACGTATTCACGAGCTGGTCAGTATACGATTATTCTACGCAACGCAATTACCATGTTTTGATAGATATTCTAATTTTGTATAACTTTTGTTAAATATCTAAATGATTTCTTTGACCGATATATAATTATCTATAGATAAACTTTATTGTATACGTTGCATGCGCGTTGTATGAAAACAAGCTAACTCGGTCACATAAAACGAACTCGTAAAAAGTACTAACTCGTATATATATTATTATCATGTTCATAACAATGGGTCATTGCCATAAATCTATCAGTATAGTAAAATAAAGATTTATGACTTTAATAACTACTCAAAGCGAGATATAATAAACAAAAGTTGAAACTGAGAGCAAGGAGTTCGATGGCGCAATGGTTATCAATTTTTTAGTTTTGTTTTTAAATAAGTTTTTAACAGCAAACAGGTGAATTAAAAAAAAAATCTTCAAAGTCTACAAATTTTCCATTTCTGAGTGCAATTATACCTTTTTTTATAGGGTAAATTGATAAACATGCGACTCATGAAGCACTGACAATAATCAAAATAGTTTGCAAGTAACTCAAAACCGTTTTTGTCTTATCTCAATCAATGCTATTAACAAAAAAGGTTCTGCTTCAGAGTAAATTTACGCTAAAATTGCAATTTTAGTATTAATCCAAATAAGTAAATTTCCTAGGAGTAAATATTACTCCCGTAGAACCTGGTACTAGATTAACTTTTGAAAAGTCTCTGCTTAATATTATGGCTCTTGATTAATAATACTAATGCAGTCTTAGCGTAAATTTACTATAAACCTTGTTTATTCAGCATAAAATTTACTATAAACACTGATTGCGTGCATGCGTCAATCAAAGTCGACAAATACTAACCATAAATTGCAAGCTCATTGTTGTAGTGACTCTATGAATAATATAAAGTACGTGCCCAGACACTACAATTACTTAAATAATAAAGCACTCGGGTGAGCATCTTAGATGAGATCGCCATCTTTCATTCATTTCATTTTCATTTACTACTTTAATCACTTGACATTAGCAGAATTAGAAATAGATAGGCTATTAATAAAAGAATAAGGAGCACTTGCGTGTCATAATCGATGATAGTCTCTCATTTAAGCCACAAATGGAATATTTACGATAATAGCACTTTCTTGAAAAGGTCGTTTTTGAAATAAGTATTATTTATCCCTTTTTTAGTGTATAAAGAAGGTTGTTATTTAAAAAAGAAATTAACCTTTATTATACAATAGGCTTAACGCGAAACGAAACATCTACCGCTTTAATACCAATATCTGTTAAAAATATTGTAAGAATTTATTGATGCTTATAAAATAAATGTAGTACAAATAATGTAGAATGGGCAATATCAATAAAAAATAATTTAGTAGTCTAGTAATATTTCAGTAGAAAGGTTACTTTGGTTTTGCTTGTGAAATAATAGTGACTAGTAGGTGATTTTTTTTATGGATTCTTCACAGTTTTATGGATTTAGATTATTAAACCTGATAATCGTTTGCCTGACAAACAAGACCCCGTTCGGGCACATGATCTTTTCCTGTATAAATATAAAGCTTTAAATATATATAGCTTTAAGTTTATTATAAATTTTCAAAGAGGGCTTAAATAAATATAATTATTGCCGGACGCAATGAGATATACAGGGCCAATCTTTTGGCTCTCCGCCCGTTCTTAATGAAACAACCTTGTATACAATCGGTGAATAGAAAACCATGTGAAGTCACTGCGCAATATATGTTTTATGACGTCATAAAGAGTTGCGTATTCAACGACAACGACTATTACCTTGGTAGATTTCCAATGTATATTTAACGTGACATCTCAGATCATAAGAATGTATATCAAACGTTTTTGATTTCAGCCATAAACGGTTGATTACATCAGTGTTCAAATGAAAACTTACTACTATTTAATAACAATCCAAATGCTACAATATTTACCGATATATCAATGTATAAAATATCTATAGTCAAAGAATTTATCGGAAATACTGACCCAATCAAGAAAATTTCACACCTAGGGGAAGCTACATCAGACTTGGGTAACATAGGTTATAACATATTTATGCGGGCGAAACTATAATTTATAAAAGGCGCAAGTGACTGCTTCAGTAATCGAACAACGTATAGCTCAAACTACTTGACGTATTGAGTTGAAATTTGTGCAAATCAAATAATTATTTGATTGAGAGTCTATAAAAGTGGATGAAAATCATGATATTTATATAAGCGAATCAGCAGGCGAAAATCAAAAGCTTAAAACAAATTGGGTAGGTTTATTATTTTTAATCAACAAAACATCTATCTAATACAAAAATCATATACACTCACGATCACAGACAAAATTTACTAACTGAGTTTCTTGTGTATTATATATCCATAAGTTACTCACGTTTTCACAGCGAAGTCGCTGAATTTATTGTGAAGACATTTAGTATCTAAATACTCTGAAGCCAGCGGAAAGATTTTACTTGTTTATAAAATGTTAATTATAACTTTTACTACGCACAAAAAAATTTTCAGCAAACGGCTATCATAACAGTTGTTCTAATCAGTTTTAATCGTGTTAAATTGTGTTTTCAATTCTAGAAGTACATATAAAATTTATTTGATTAGATTTGACTGAGTAATAAGTTAAAATGTTTTTTAACCTTAGTTAGACAATGATACAACAGAATTGGCACCATTATCAAAGCAATATAGTTCTGTAAGACCTCGCCGAAACACCTTAATCGGATAATTAAAAACAGGATTCCACAAGTTGACGGCGTTGTTATCTCATTAAAACACCGTTAAGTCGATTAAGCTCGTGATAAATGAATATTAAATGTTATTTTTGTTTGTAAAGGTTGAATAGCAAACTTAGAAAACGGCAAACACTTCATAATAAAAAAGAAATAAATTGTGAAGAAATCAAAGATACAGTTGTTAGTTACCAAGTCAGGACTGCATGAGTAGACAGTATATAATCAACATGTAAATATCATTACGATTGCTCCTAGATTTACTAGAGTTCATATAATCGTACCAAACAAACTACAAACTAATATTCAAAGCAGATCGCACGTCTAACTAATCCTCTTAGTTCAGTTACCTGATCAATATTGAACTTCCTAATGAATATTAGAGTGCTTGTACGCGTCACCTTGACAGGTTATATAGCCACTTTTGACAGCTACTAGAGAGGTTAACTGTCATATTGTTTGATCTATGGAAATGTATGTTTTTCTAACTGTAGACAGTTGTTCATATAAACATTATTGTTAGGAAATAATGTGACGAAAGGAAGGTAAAGACAAAATTATTATATATGTTATTAGATAAGGTCGTAATATAATTGAGATATAATTATATTATAATTTAATCTACCAGTAATGAATCCATGTTCATAATCGTAAAATTAATATCGGCCATTACCTTTTCTATTTATAGTAAAGAATTATTAACAAAAAATTAAAATAGAAAAAAGAAATCTAATGATTTGCTAGAGCATTTTTAAAGTTATGTGATTCTGTGGTCTGAAAAAAAATAACCTCGAAATTTAAGGCGACCGCTAACGCTACGCTTAGCAAAAGGCCTAAAATGTATTATTATCTATTAAAGTGTTAAAAATCAATTAAAGTGAGTTTTTTTATTTCGGAGCCTTTTTAATAACTTTTCTATTACTTTATTACAAAAATTCTTAGTTAAAAATGCTTTATATAACACGTGTACGTTATGTACCTACATGTCAATAAAAGATAAAACTTGAAATATACACTTTACCATAATATATAATAAAATACATTAATAAATGTATAGTAATATGTTACATTATTCACCGCGTTATCTATGTTCGTAAAATTTTCAATAAGCAAACGTTTTCATTGCGGTTATTTATATTAAATTCAGCTTGTTATCGGAAATCCGCACGTCCTGTTGTTATTCGTATAATGACATTCTCGTGGTTGTTTATTTCTAGGGTATTTAATTTGATGAAATAATATGCAATATATATGCATGAGGCGCAATAAGAATAATGATTAGATGAAAAAAAAATCAATTTAGTCCGTCAGTTAAATATTTAAATTAAATACACCTTTTTTGCTTCAAAGTAACAAGAAATTACTTAGATAATAGGCAGTAAAGTTGTGGAGTTAGGCCTTGCTACGTCTCAGCTCTGTAGAAAATGTAAAAAAGGTTTACGGAACGCGAAATTTCAACTTAATGTATCACCGTAATTTATTTATTACGCAAAAAATAAAAAATAAGTGTTTAACATTCTTCAATAATCTTCCCGACGGACAGACAAACAAAAATTAGTCACCGACCCTATTTGTAGATTTAATATTACTAATGATAAAATTGAAAATAAATATCCAATCATTTCCATGGGTGCAGTAGATAGCGCGCTCACATTAAGGCTGGATTTAGTGCTCGACCTACGGTCAGCGCTGACATCGGCCGAACGTAACTATATTCATTAAAACATATATACGGCTACAGTGCAATACTGATCGTAAACTACGCGCGTACAGTTACGTCACGCTGGCAAGAATCATCGGTAGAGCTCGTAGAGCATCGATTCTAAAAAAACTCCCTAAAACAAACATTATTTAAGATACCGCGTGCACACAAACACACTAACTTAAACTTAACACTAACTAAAGAAATAACGTCCAAATAGCTGAAATCAAAAATGAGAAAACTACATCAAATTTGAAAGGGTACTTCCGTCAATCTCAAAAAAAAAAAAACAGTATGTATTGAGTTCATTTTTTTTTCTTTTAATTGTATTTTACAATACATATATACTAATTCGAAATTTTGTTTGCATCAAATAGGCTCCGAGACTGCGGAAACGATTAAAATATTTCTTCCACTTACGGGGGCGCTACATCAAAAGCGAGTGTCTTTAAATTAAGTAGGTGAAGTAGCAGAAAAATAATTAGTAATTAATAAATTAAGTAATAAAATTCAGTTAATTAAAATGCAATTATCAGGTTAACAATAGAGTTTACAGAATTAGACTTTACAGAGACGAGACATAGGATTTGCTCTAAATAGTTATGTTGCTTTTAAATAAGATGTAAAAGAAACCATATAAGTGTTCACAATATAAAAAAGCGCCTAGTATATTAATGTCAAAACCAATTTTGCTCACTCTCGATGAAAGTGGCCTTTGGAACGAGGAAATAACTCAAGCACTTACAAATAATAATTTGCGTCACGAGAATCACAGTAAAGTTGTGGCCAATATAAAAAATTACATGTGAATTTACACAAATTAGATGAATATTCTACTTTACTTTCTAAGTTCACAGAAAAATATAACCTTCACCGAAATGACTTTATTTTATCACAGGGGGAAATGTTAGTACAAATTAAGATTTCTTAGATTTTTTTTTATTTAGAAACACGAAAAAGTCCTACTAATTCCACAGAAGCTGAGGTTAAATTGAAGTGTTTTGTCAATAAGATAATAGTTTATGAGTTGAATAAATTATGGATGGCTGGCCAAGACTGCGGTACCCCCTTTTAAGGACATTTTACTAATAAGTTACCACTCAAGGGCCCCTTGTCAGCACGGCACGACGTAAAGTTTCTTTGCAATATGTAGGAATATAAATCATTAAAATATTTATATTTGAAACTTCAATTTCTTTGGCATACTTTGGTATACTGATTCTTTGATTATTAGCTTATTATTTTTATACTTTACGTTGTTGCATGCCTATGGATACCACGGCTTACCACGCGATAAGACATCTTACCCGTTATGCATGCATTGGGCACAGCTCGGAATATTAACTCCAGAAATACCTCTTATCACTGATCGTATATAACAATCTTATAGCCATTTCAATTAATGCCACTTAGACATATATGTTAAAAAAGTTGTATAAAGACAGAACAGTGCAACGGAGCAGCCACCTACTGGGCAAGATATTTCACATCATATGGCAAGCTTCAAGAGGCAGTCATTGATGTATGAAGGCGTTTCGAGCTAAAGAATGCAAAAGCCTGTCATCTGGCTATTCTTCGTCAGATACAGAGCTCATCTAATAGCGCTAGGGTGACGGAAGGAGTTGACGAGTAGACCACACTTGTACCAGGTAAGGCTGGTCCAGAAAATACCGTTCTAAGAGAGTATCTCTTATAGAGTCGAGAGTGAGAGACTACTAAAGAAAACATTAATGTAACCTTTTCTTTTGAACGATATAGATCAGATTAAATTAATTCACATAAAATGGCTTACAAAAAGAATAGCAAGCAAACAACAAAAAAAAAAGAAATAAAATAAATGAAACTGAAATATAAACTCGATCATTTCCTTTAAACATTTAATTGAAATGTTCCAATCAACACTTTAAATATAGCCCGGGTCAATTAGACCCGCACAAATACCTAAAGAATCTCAATTCCACAAAACTCGACCTTAACACGTAACGATATCTTAAAGCAGAGTCATTTATCACCATATATATATACTTACAAAGAAATCTTTGAGAAAATTTTCTTCTTTTAACTGTCAACCGTTATTAATTAAAGGAAGCAGTCATTAGAGACGATTAAAAAAAGTTGACGGACCGGCCGTTCCGAATATAAATATGCTACGACAAAACGAAAGCTTCGAGTCTCAAAATTAAAGTAATTTCCTAATGTACTTAGAATTTCCTTTCGGAACGTGGCTCGAGAACGGATTAGCGTTCTGAAGAAATCGATTTAGAATTCATTCAAAACGACAATGTATTATACAGATGGTTCAGTAGTTTCAAACTGACGCTATTAATGTCGTTAAAAGAGCATTAGTGTTTGGAATCTGGTAATTATAGATTTAGTTTGAACAACTTTGGGGTGTGCGTAATGTAATCGAACTATTAATACAATATTTATAACTAGAAAGGCGTGTGTGAATGAAGGTTGATGAGAGAATTTAATCGTTAAGCTTTTGAAATGTTTTTGACTAAGAAAGATTATGAAAAGTTTTATATGCTATATAAATTCCATCGTTTATATATTGAATTTATAGACTAATAAATAAACAAGCAGTAGCTTTATAACTTTGCTCACGACCCGGAGTTTTAAGGTCAACAAGCACTTGCGTACTACAGGGTTAAAAGACCGCGGGCGCGGTCTGGACCATTAAGTAGAGCGATTCTAACCTCAACAACACTTTCTGTCCGATATACTGCTTCTGCACACTGGTGGAATCGGCACGCTATGGCAATAATAAACACGGTGTGATCGATATTGAAGTATCAAGTACGTTTGTTTTTCTTGCGTGTCAAAGGAGATGTACGTTATCGTCGGTGCCGACTTACGCAACTGAGACGCGTGCTCGGTTCCTTCTATCGTCGAAGGGTTGAGCCGTTTGAGGTACGTTGAGAGTTGTTCACTGTTAGCAACGGGGTCGTGGAAGGCCGTGTCGCCGCCGGGTCGAGTGCCCGCTAGAGCGACGTGCGGCGGGCAGCGCGGCCGGAGCGGGACTGAGCCGGCGGCGGCCGCGCCTGCGTGCTCCGCCCCTTCTCAACCCCCCAATTGATGTAATATTTATCTTGGATTAAGAACTAGATAAGGGGAAAGCCACGTTGCAGCGACGGCAGCCGTTACGCGAGGTGCTGCTTCTAGACCGAAAAGCTTTCGGTTGAATCTTTTAGGTCTGGTATTTGGTGGTATAGTATAGAGGTGACAGTGGGAGATTGTCTCATTTGATTAGCGCGTGGAGGCTCGGATCAATCCGCTACGGTCCGCGGCTCGCGAGCTCGGTCGTCCGCGGCTTTGGTCGGGCGCGCTCGGGGCGGTGACGTCATGTGACGCACGCGCGACGACAGGTGGGCGCAATGCGCCGCACCTATCATATGATCATGACGTTTCCTATTGGATTTGGCGGCCGGCAGCAAACTGGAAATTGGCTGCGGTAAGTTTGCGTTGCGATCGAATGCAGTTGATTTATTGTCTTCCAGGTATTTTGTAACTTTGTACGTGAAACTTTATATCGGAAAATTATAGGTAAACGCTGTTTGTTGGAATTACAGTGCACACAATTTATAACATACATTTCTTTCATGTGATAGTGAACTAATAGCAGCTGAATTAAATGGATCTGTGTTTTTTTGTTTTTGTAAAATGTATAAGAAGAAAAATGCTTTCTAACAAAAAAAAATGAAATAACCCGTAACTTTAATTTTACGTAACTATTTTACATAGTCCGTTATTGGTTGGAATCGTCAAAAAAATAATCTAGCAACAGACATGACACCGCAATGATGGTATAATAATCAACCAGAGACGATGAGAAGTCTTTTTATACAGAAATGAAATCAGTCTATAAATTAATAATAAAATGCAAAACCTCTTAATAAATTTTGTTAAACCTTAAAATCAATGGTATTCTGGTATTTGACAATTCTTGACAATTTGACGGCTAATAGTGGCATAATATACGGTTAGAATGAGAAGGAAGACTGCGGTACCCCGTCTATTTCTTTATAATCACGCATGTGAAGTCGCGGAAACGAAACCCAGCAGAATTATTCAACGGTTTGTTTGTAGCGGTCCTTCACTATAAATGATAGGGTATCGAGGTCTTCTCTCTCTTTTTCTAACCGAGGGACGGTTCTGCTTAAAAGCAACCGTATAAATAAATAAATAAATATTAGACTGCATCACAAATATTACTTAGAATTCAAGATGAGTAAAGTCCTCGTATTATGGAATATTTATGACAACGAAGGTACTAACCATAACCTCAGACCCGAGACAATATACAAAAGTTCATTTTCTATATTGAACCTACGGGGAAATCGTCTTGTCTCCCTTACTCTATTTATAAATTCTTCTATGCATAAAATACGTATAAAGTAGCTCGTTTGACTACGCTTATTATATCTATTTACCTATAAATAGGTGCGTAATTACAAAAATGACATACAACACGAAAGTAGAAGAATGTGAAAGGCCAAGACACACCTTTCACGATCAAATCGATCGCGTGCTGTTAGAAGGTGATGTTAGAAGTCATAATAACTGGCGAGAATTTATGAAAAGAGTAACTAACGTAGAAGAGTTGAAAGACGTATGCAAGGACTGTGACTCACACAAATGTTTTAAGTACTGTTGATCAAGGACATTTTGGTGCTCCATAACCGTAACTGAAATAATAGCATATCCCAAATAAAATAACATATAATGTGCTCATAAATGAAAGTGTTGATTTTAACCATGTTGTTTACGCACAAAACACGACTCGTAATTTTATTTATCATTTCAATTGCAGGCATAACTAAGGATAATGGGATAACATGTAAATGGCGATAAATATTTAAATAACAATTTGTCCGTCTAAATGAAACTATGAATAGTAATAATAGGGGCCATCACAACATCCGCGTAATTGCTCTCGAGACTCAATTACGCGGATGTTATGATTGGCCCTCGTCTTCTTTCCAGGACGAGTCAATTGATTCAGCGGGTACAAATCAAATCAAAATTGCTTATTCAGTTTAGACTTTTACAGAGCACTTATAAAAGTCGAAAACTACGCCATCGGTTCGCAAAACTATGGAGGGAGGCCTTGCACTGAGAAGAACCGGCAAAAAATAAAAACAGCAAGGGCTGTTTTTTCTCCCTGATTTATTTCACACGGAGAAGTCTTATTTGAAAAGTGACTTCATTAGAATATGAAGTCACTTTTCGGAATACGAAGTTTCGGAAATTTCGGAATTCATATTCTAATGAAGTCACTTTCCATTACAATATTAGAAAGTTACATACAAAAAGTTAAAATATCTTACACCATGCCTTTTTGTCATTTAAATATTGCTTAACGGTATAATATCCTTTACTTTGTAGACAATTTTTAATACGACTTTTAAACACACGGTACAATATGACTGCTGTAGACTTTGCTTCCGCGTGCCTTCTGTTTCGCGCATGTTTCACCATTTTTGAACTTGCTAACATGCTCCGGATGGAATCTCGTAGGCAATTACATCTTGCTTGTCTCGTGTTTAAGGGTATAAAACACCAGCAACCTAAATACTTCCATGACAAATTGAAGTTTTTCACTTCGAAATATGGTATGAGGTCTGTCCGGTCTGCTTTTGCCTGTTACCGTCACCGCTCAGTGGCATTTAGAGGTAGTTTTCGTTTCCAGGCTACAAAATGCTGGAATGATCTACCGCCCCCATTGAGGAGCTTACTTCGATATAACTTTCAAAAAATACTTAAATCATATTGCTCGAGCTTCCGAAGGTATGCTTGATAAGATATATGTTTGGTTGATCTCACTTGACTGCCTTGTAAGTTATCATACAAGTAATTATATTGTGATTATATTATTTATATAAATTTATCATTCTTAATTTTTGGACATTGACTGAAGACATATAACTGTATTGTGATATTTTATGTCTATAATCTGATGTATGTTTGATTGTTTATGTTTTTTATAAATATTTTTTTTTCTTATTTCGACTTTATTTAATGTATCTTATAACTGACTTTTGCTATAGTTTTCTTTTTTTATTTGTGCTCCCACCACGCTACCGCTCATCTTGACTGAAAATCGGCGCTTCGACTGTTCCTGGGTGATTTTTTTATGTACCGAGCCTTAGCTCTTTTCTAACTGCTACAGGTACATCATATATTAATAACTTATTTGATTTAACTTTTTTGTGTGATTCTAAACTTTGTCGATTTAATTGTGTGTAGTTATATAAATAAATATATAGTATGATACGAATTTAATATCCGAAACTGGAATAATCCGACTAACTCCCGAATATCAACCCAAGAATCCAGATCCAAAAATGTTTCATCCATAGCATCTTTGCTTTTAATAATAATAATAGCTAGATTTGATATTTCTATGATATCGTCAAAGACTGTTCTCTATTTCACTAAAAAGTGCTTTATTTTAAAGCTTTGATTGTTTTGAAATAAATAAATAAAGAATATGACACAGCGAATTTGTAGCGAGTCGCATAAGAATGGACGGCAAGCGTAGAGGGACGTGCATCGCATGCTACGACGCTACGTGCTACAGCGTATCATCTACGAGATGGTTCGTAGCGGTCATAGTGTTTCTAGTTTCAATAAAACCAATGTTGTTTATTGCATACGAATGCGAGATATTACGTTTAATATTTTTACTGTATTGAAAATTCGTTTTATCTGAACGAGTTAAAGTTAGTTCTTATTGACGCACACTTAAATTAGTTTCAACAAATTGATACAGTTTGATTCATTGATCAGATTGATCTGACCAAAGACAAATTAGTACCAATCAGATTGATCTTACAATACAATTTCTTGAATGGCCAAAATATACATATTCCTGTTTTATTTTGTTTTCATAACTATTACACGTTTTAATATTTTTTTATGCTATGGGAACTAGTATTATTATAAATCGGGTAATAAAGAGGGCGGAAAGTGGGCCGAAAATGTAATATGTTGAGTTATGTAAATGTATATAAATGATTTTACATATTTGCATCTGACATACTTATGTTTTCTAAACTAAATTCCTTGACATTTTCAATAATTTAATATTTCCATTTGACATCTATATACATTTTTTATTTAATTTTTTGTACAATTTGATAAAATTGACATGATTGATGACTAATTAAATTGCAAATGTTGTTACAACTATAATATAGCATGCAAATTAAAAGGCACATATTGATGTAGTTGAATCGATTAAAAAAAATCTATGTACTTTGATTATTATAACTGTATTTGACGTTTTATTTTTTCAATTATTTACTTTAATTAATTCGATCGATTGAATTCAAGATGGTCAAGAAAAAAAGTTCCAACTATCTCTACCAAAGGAGAACATACAGCTTGCACAAATACAGAAATCTGGTAAAACCATTTTTAATTGTGTACCGACGGATACATCATTGATGTTTTGGGTCCATACTCAGCCACAACTTCTGATGCTGAACATCATGTAAAACGAATTACATAATGAAAGACCTTTACGAGAATATTTCCTTCGAGGTGATATTGGTTAGGGACTCTCGAGACACTTTACCTTTGTTGCATCAAAGTGGATATAGGACATACATGCCTGCTTCTTTAGGGGAGGATGAAGCAGTTATCTACTTGTGAGGCAAATAAACCAGCAGTCACCATATGCCGTTGGATGGTAGAAGTTGTTAATGGTAGGTTTAAGAGAGATTTTAAGATGCTAAGACAAAACAAAACTATTTCAATGTAGCAAATAAAACTTTTATGAATTATGATCTATAGTTGATCGTGTACATGCTAGGAAAATAATAAAAGAAATAAATAAATACATGAATATAGAAAATGTTATAGCTGATTATATTATTGGAACTAATTTTGAAACTATTACTGTACATTATGATAATTAAAATGATTTTCCCCAGCTTTCTAAAAGTTAACTTATAACTCGCAGGGGAATAAATTATTGCAATTATATTGTAGGCAGACGCACTGTAGGCCAAGCCCAAGCAGGGCTATGTACCAAGATCATATAGTTCCACCTGCACAATTTCTGGATATTGTTTTAATTATAATAGAAGATGAATAAAAAAAAAAATAATTTTATTTACAGTGTAAGACTCTCTACCTAGCTATTTACTATTTACAGTAATAGTCTACCTGACTTTCAGTCACGACTTGAATACTAAATATAATAAACATAAGTGTATAAAGAACATATTCGCACTTCAGAAATTATTTATTATTATATTTGATCAATTTCCCATTAACAATGCTATACTGAAAAACATTCCTAATGAAAAATGCTTAAAAATACACCATGTCCCTGGCATTCTAAGATGGAACTCGAACCGCTGACCGTAGAAGAGAAATCGTAAGTGATAATAAAACTAACAGACAGCGATTTATAGTTCCAAACCAAATTTAAGAAAAACTTTCAGATAACTATACCAAGTTATACGTTAGATTCTCGACTACGGAGTAAAAAAATAATAAAGTTTCATATGAATTGAGTTGTTTCAGTATGATGGCATAACATAAACCAAATCGCATTTACTTTCACACTTACAGGATATTGTTTTTCCACACCGCTACTTGACAGAAACACTACACGATAGAAACTATACAGCCATACAAAAGAGACAGCCAAAAGTGTGATTCCAATCCGTGCGCCGAGCGATCCGTACAAATTATTAACACTGTCGGGATGTTCCCAACACTAGTTATTACATAAGGTATAAATAGCTGAGTAATGTATCCGCGAGCTTTCTCTTTCTCTGTATACTTTATTAGGCGCACGCGTCTCAGTTTGTTGTTGACAATAATAAACCTCTTCATTATAACAAACCAGCATTTTAATTACAAGTCCACTAACGGCTGCACAAAGAACAAACTTCAATTGAGGTTAATGACGATATTAAACTCTAATGAAAGTTCTTAATTTTAAAATTTGTATAGGTAATGTCTTTTTAAACTAATTGTAATTTTGATAGAACTAGGTGTAAGTCCTTTAAAAGAGATTTCAAGGTGCATTTGAGTTGGTCGGCTGCTGAGCTTCAAGGGAACATAGACCTTAACAGTTTTATTATAAAACAATGGCTTAAGTTAGTACTTGGTTTTGACAATCACAGAAGAGAAAACGTCGAGTTGAGAGGTGATGACTTATTATGCCGAATAATGGTTAAAACCTGCTACTAAAGCCGCTAATGTTTTACAAAAAGAGCAGTGTGGCCAAGAGTTGCATAAATACTTAACAATCCATCAACAGCAATGTTGATGTAGTTCAATCAGTGATGCATTATAACTGCACACAATTCTATGACAAAACTAATAATGATATCAAAATGGAATATAAAAGTGCAGTGTTTGATTAGACATCAACACTAGCCCTAATAGAGGATATATCTGATTGATTGTTTCCACAGAAGGTGTTCAGATAGTACTGAACTGATTTTAAAATTTCTTATACCTACGAGCAGCTACTTCATACGTGTGAGATGTAAGTTCTAATTTACATGCACAAAGTTGCAAAATTACTGGCCGTAAGTAATAATATTGTCGATTACCATATTGTTCATTAATTTCATCAAACGATATGCCGAGTTTTAACTTATTGTAACATCTGACCACTCTAAGGTACTTTATTTTTATACTCGTACCTATCACATTTTTCACATTTACAACAGTAAAATCTTTTACTTTTTTTAAATTTATAATCACTTGAATACTTAACTCGCGAACTGTCCCCTTCGAAACGTCAAACTAAGCACGCAGTCACAGACATCACACAGACCTAATAACATCTAACACGCGACGTATAAATTATAGGCTATTCAATTGTACATTTTTTAATAACGCATCATCTATATTTTGTTGTTAGTACTAAAACCAAATACAGATCACTTATACAATCACTGGAGTTGTCAACAAAAACTGTTTTTTTCCACACTGCCTCGTCCCTTAAGTAACCAGGACGTAATACAATAAATATATTTAGGTTACTTTTGTAACCATGAACGTTTGAGTGGATAATAAGTTCATTACCGTCGTAATATTAAATAACGTACCTAAAGAATTTTCTAAGAATAAGTATCTATATTTAATAGTTTAGACAATACATAAACGATCTTATTATACAATAAAACAAAGACTAAAGATAATGCTTGGTTTTAACCATAGGCAGCCTAAAGCAAATTGACAATGACAGAAGAGAAAATGTCAAGTTGTAACGGTGAGCCGTACCACCGTTTATTTCGTCCTAGGAATCCACATGTAAACTTTGTCTTTGATCTTCAACATCATTTCCTTTCATGATTCACTTTTCTTAATTTAAAATTTTGAGTAATCCAACATGCTTATAATATTTATAAAATATGGTTGAAGAAATGGGTGATGTATGTAATTTATTCCAAGAGATTTTGTTAAGAGGTAGGTCACTAACAAAGTAAACCAATATGAAAAACATAAATTTTTCAGGCGCCAGATCTACCTGGAATACTGAGCCGGACAATTTGGTATTTAAATCGCAAGGGGCCTTGTAATTAACGAACAACAAGTTTACTCTCGGTTTGCCATTTATTCTAGAAACCTTTAATTAATGTTTAATTTTGTGTTAAGTTTATTATATTTTTTTTGACTATTAATAAAAAGGTTTACATCACCCAACTGAGTCACTCCTTAATGCAGGTTGCTTACACAGCTGCATCATGTACTAAGCTGGCGTGCCCAAGAATGTGGTGTAATAAGTGAGTGTGGCGTGGTTTTGATTCAGAACATTTTTTTATGAATGTCAATTTGTAAAAAAATGATCTAATGAGAACATGATAATTTAATAATATATTAAGTTATTATAATTTAAATAAGAAACATGTAAACGTATATTTTCGTGAAATATCTACTAAATTTTATCTATTACGGAAAACCCAGAAACGGGGTATGTATTTGTTATATTTAACTATTTTAATTATATTATTAAGGTAATCATACAATAATAATACATAAAAATAATAATAATACATACAAACTGTTTTTATATTAGTTTTTTGTTTGTTACAGTTTTTCTTATTACCCTCAAATAAATCAAGTTTTCAAGCTTAGTCATCCTTTTATTCATTTGCCTAAGCAACGAACCCGTCGAAACGTGTTGACTTATTTTGGTCGGATGATGGTTTAAACCTGGTACTAAAGTAATTTCTCATAATATAAATATAGTCCCCATAATAATATATTTTGGTTACTTTTGTAACCATGAACGTTTCAATGGAATACAACTAACCATTATAAGAATTTTCATTTCTATAATAATAATAATTAATATAAAGTCTTTATTTGCAATAAATAGGGTTATATGCACAGTAATGACATTAAAGTTTGAGTGAGTACTTGGTTTTGTGTTTGGTTTTGGTTTGACCTATTTAGCCATATCGAATAGCATGCAAAAAAAAATATACAGACGACCCTTTTTAATTTTTAAAATATGGAATCCTAAAAACGAAAATGTTTCCACCCATTAAAATAAAAACAGCACACGGCTCTCGCGTTCACTCAATGCTACGTACATTTTCGCCTCCATTCTAACTCTGTTAACTTTTTTTTTATATAAATACTCGCAGTCACCGCGTAGACAGCTCTCATGCGTTATGTTCTACAGAGATGGATTTAGTTTGGCCGTAATTGAAATTGTTGGTCTGACGCTGGAAATGAAATAACTTTATGTATATAATTTTACATTTAAAGAAAATCTATCATAGACCATATGATATGCAATGATTAAAAAAGATTTCAAAGATTTATTGACTAAAAGTTTGTCGAATTGTAATCAGGAAGATTGCTGACTGACGATCGCTTTTAAAGATTAAGCGACAAGAGTCTTTAGTTTTACAAGTTCATTAACTTCGTAATATTAAAGAACGTACCTGAAGAACTTTCTAAGAATAAGTAAATCCACATAAAAATATAATAATCTAGACTACGTAAATCATCTTATTATAAAACGAAAACTAAAGTACTTGGCAGCCTTAAGTAAATTGACAATGACAGGAGAGAAAATGTCAAGTTGAGACACGTTGACTTAATTTGCTCGGATAATGGTTTAAACCTGGTACTAAAGTAAGTCCTCGTTTTATAATATGACGGAACGTGTTTCTATCTTATATAAAAAATCCATAGAATAAAATTTATATATTTAAAAACAAAACTGAAATTTTCTTTTATAAATTAGTAATTTATACTTTATATACATTATTTCTGTTTCAGTATAGTAAAGGTCATCCCTTTCAACCGGCACTGGCATAGCGTGAGTCAGGTGCTACGAGGGGTCATCATTATAGCGCGTTCATCACATCACTTGTGCTCGAGTAATGTTTGCATCCGTTACTATAAATAGAGTAGTAATTTATGAGCTGAAAAGAGGACACTCAGAAAAAAGAGGACTGCAACACTGTTTAAATAAACAACCTATGTAATCTACGTCTTTTTTATGAGTTTTTTTTCATATTAAATTGAAGTTAATTATGGAATTTTTCATTTAAATTGCTAGACAGCATAGTTGATTTTTTGACAACTTTTACTTTTAGTTAAATACAACGGTAAGATAATTTAACTTTTTAAAGTACCGATTATGTTAAGAAAAAAGTATTCGTTTTTCAGGAAGGAAAGATATGAAGCCGAGAGGACTTCAACTCAAAATGACACAACAGCGCTCAGAGTGGCGAAAAAGAAGGAGAGCCGATATTAAATCAATTCAATGAGATAATTATCTTTAATAATTACTGAATTATTATATAACAATTTTAAAGATAATTGAGAGTAGGTTTAGTGAAACTTAATCCCAATTATGTTTCAAATTGTTTAATACGTGGTCGGGGGGCTAGAACTATATGTAAGTTACCTCGGTAGTCACGATCAAAACGCATTTGTCTCAAATTAGAATGAACAGAACATTTCTATCTGCATCAAATTTATTTTATTTATTAGTCAACTAACGAGACATTCACACAAATTCTTACATTGATAAACAAATTAGTCTTAGCCAAAAAAATCACAAAAGCGCACCATACCTTCGAACGATATATCATCATCATCAGCCCTTTTACGTCCCCACTGCAGGGGCTCGGGCCTTCCTTATGGATGGTCAACGCTGACCCAATGCGGATTGGAGTGTATTAACGACTGCAAATGCAGCCGGGACCAACGGCTTAACGTGCCTTCCGTAGCACGAAGTAGCTCGAGATAAAAAATTTTTGGTCATCCATCCCGTGACCGACACTTGCGAAAGTTGCTTTACAACAACGATCGCGGGCCGCAGCGCTTATCCTCTACGCTACCGAGCTACTGAACGGTACATGTTGGGTTCAAATTCACTGATGCTGTTACCGTAATTTTATATTGTACTGCTTCTATCTGCAATATAAACCGTAATATTCTAACTGTGCCAGTGGTACGGCTGAGTTACCGTGCAGTGTGGCAGATACAAAAGTTTTAATCGTATACCGATACGAGTATGCACGTCCGTCGCCGCTGCTGGTATGTCTAATGTTTATATTGCCTGCATATTGTATGGGCTGCACTATCGCAATGGATTTATTATATATAATTCGTCCGAAACAAATACAATAGGAATATGATTAGAAGTAACAAGTTTGTGCCCGTTTTTTTAGAGTTCGTACAAAGGGTAAAAAAGGGACCCTAACTATATAACTTTATTGTGCGTTTGTCTGTACGACGTTTAAAATTATCACATATCAATATATTTTTGTGCTAATCACTGTATAAATTAGACATTTAAGGAGGGCGAACCCATTACAACGAACGTGAATAATTAGCGTTTTTTTTTTACAGATAATCAATGGTAAGTGACCATTAGTGTCAGAGTCCGATTTGAACTTGGCCAAAGGGAAAAATGTTCAGTATGATTAACAGTAACGAAAAAAGCATTAAAAGTATACCAACTTATTTTTATTTTCTTTCTGTAAAAATTATTAATTACCTTTGTTACCATTGCGTTAAATTCTAAACTAGAATATTATCAAGAAAACTCTACCGCATTCCGTTTGTTGTTTATTTAGTATGAACGTGCCTGGATATTAGAGCTCGCTTCTCGCAGTTGGCAACCGTAAATGAGTTAGGCAGTTACACTCACTGTACCTACACAGCTCGCTGAGAGTAAGCCCTAACTACTTAAGGCGAGTTAAATGAGGTACGGACGGAACGCTAATTGGATCAGATGACTTATTTAAATCTTTCAGTGAAATTTATTTGTACACTAACAAAAATTGTTTTTAACAGACAGCAGTAGTAATTCTGTTACACGAACTAGACTAATTTTAGATTTAGTCCTGTCAATCTTCATTTTCAATTGTTTAAATAAATCTTCGTCTTTCTTTCAATTGTGTTAATCAATATTGAAACCGAGAAATAAATATATTTTTAAGTAGGTGAAAAGCAGTTCATTTACTAATTGAAATCTTAAAAAAATATGAATGACTAGCCATTTTCCCGTGATTTCTAGTCTATCACCCGCGTATGATGTAGCTTACCGTATTTTTATAATCGGTCCAGTATTTTCGGAACTTATTCTATGAAATAAAAAATAAAAAATAAAAAAAATCCAATTGTTAAACGATATTAATCTTATAAAAGTACTTAAAAAAAATCAACATGAATCTTTAATTTTTATTAAAAAATCTTTCAATTACGCGATATGTTACTGACACCTTAAAACCATTATTCGTCGCGGTGTAAGCCAAAGCATCACTGCAATAAAGAATGAAATATATAAAAATAGAACGAGTCGGCTCATAGTTGAAGTAGGCGAGCCGAAACTTGCGCAATGTTTCTTTTCAAAATGGATTTAGAAGCCCCTGGAGAGGTGGAGAGCGCCTCGAATAGAAACCTAAGAGTTTGCTGAAAAAACGACGTCAAGAGTTATTTATTACTATAAGGTACCTATATTATTTTTAATATGGCGGTTATCAAAATAGGTTGTATTCAAAACTTTGGTATTGCTATTATAATACAGCTATCGCTAAAAAAGGTTTTAGTTTCTGAACTTATATTTTTTATTTTATTAATTTTCAGATATATTTAAGCAAAATTGTAAGCAAAATATGACTTTGAAATGTGATTGAATAATATTTTCTTTTTCAGTTTCTTACTTTATGCTCTCTATAATGTAACGATACATAGTGTACTACTACTATAATGTAGCATGCAGACAACTAAGACCTCATTTATCCAGTTACGATGAGTAATTGCGAAGTTATATAGGAACAGATGAACATTCTTACATACGTAACAACCAAAATCATATCCTTTCTTTTCGCTTCGCTGTAGTCAGGTAAAAAGAAAAACCAAACTAACCTAACGTATTATATTTAATTAATTTCGCATTCACAGTGCTGTACCGATAATTATAAAGTTCAACGACCGTAATTAAATCTCGAATAACATAACATAATATTAAGACCCACTTTTAATATAACATGTTTTTATAACGCTTTTTAGATAGAGACAGTTTTTAAATTTGAATTCCTTTGATTCAAACCGAAAGTAAAAAAAAATAAATTCTACAGTTCAAATAACTTTTCTACTATTTTTTTTATAGAATATATATTTATTCATTATTGCCTTACATACGCATAAAAAATCTTATTATTGCAGATAGTAAACAAAAGAGTTGAAAACTTAAAAAATTTTTAACAAGAAACTTCTTAGATAATAGGCATTAAAGTTGTAAGGTCATGCGACATTTCGCCAAAGCTTATTGCTTACGCAAAAATTAAAAAAAAAAAAGTGTTTAATTTCTTCAATGGTATTCCTGACGGATAGATGAACAAAAATAAGTCATTATCTCTATTTCTAAGTCATCATCAAAAGTAATCTCTTCCTAATTAAGTGTACAATAAATATAATAGCGATATAGTGGATCAATTACAGCTACACACTATTTGTATCTACATAGAGTATATAAACCTTTTTTTATTTCGACATAAAACAAAACATCGCTCTTAATACATAACCTTCTAGCTTGCTAGGAAACTAGACTTCAATATAGCTTTTATTTCGCAGACAATAAAGTCTCTTTCAACGTCAATTTGTAGGTTTTGCTAATGAAGAAGTTTTAATGAGGCACCCACAAGCACCGACCTGAGGTCTGTTAATTGCAGGCAACATCAGTGTTATCTATTTTCGCGTAGGCTACATTTTAGCTATCAAAATAATTTGACTTTATAATCTCTGTTCACATAAATATATACTGAGGGGTACAAACTTTTTATCGAAAACTACTTTAAATGTAGTTTTTTTATCTACCCCAAATCTCCATCACACTTACCAGCCTATTAATATCCCTACTGCAGGGGCTCCAGACTTCCCTATGGATGGAATTAATTAAGTCTAATTAGGAAAATGTGCTATAATCAACCACGCGGGCGCAGTAAGAATTGGTGAGTATTAAACGTCTGCAGATTCAGTCGGGACCAACGGCTTAACGTGTCTTTCTAAGCACGGAGAAGCTTGAGATAGTTAAGTTTCGGTCACCCATCCTATGACCGGTCATTACGAACGTTGCTTAACAAATCCCAAATCTTAAATTCGAGTATTTAAATACTTTTTAGTGCCAGTTTTAGTGATTGCAACATTAAATGAAGCTTTTTTACACGACTGCGGGACGCAAAGAAGTATAACGTGTTATGTATGTGTGTTCCTTTGTGGCAAAGGCACTCAGCTTATATTTTAATGATTTCTAAGTCAATGGATTTTTCCTCGATTCAAATTAAAAATAGCTTAATACCTAAGAAAACGATATATTTGAATATTCATCTAAGACCTTTTAAATTTGTAGTATATATTAAAATTATCCACCGGCTTCAGTAACTGCAGTTTTTTTTTTTTTTGAAAATGCAATGATACTAGTAATTAATCAAATCGAGTAAACAAGTAACTGAACTGCTATTATTTAACAGTAGTCGCTAAGAAGGCAATAAAAAAGTAGTATTCGCAACTAATAAACAAAAAACAATCTCTACTCAGAAGCGTTTAAACAATATCTAAACAGAAAGAGGCAGGAACCAAACAGATTACTTGCCGATAGCACCCGAATAATATGCTGCTTACCTGGAAATAAATAAACTGACATTAGCATTGCGTTTATGATTAGTTGTTCACAGAAATTCAGACTGGTAACATATGTTTTAATTCTAATAAATAGTTTAACGTCTGCTACATTGAAGATGAATGAAACACTGTATTTTTAGCGCTTACTTTTACGATTTTAATGAACTCATAACTGAGTAAAATAAACTCGGAAATTTTTTATCATAGTTCATCCGGTGAACATTCTAGATAAATTTGGCAAAATAATAAATTGATAACCGCTTACAAATAAAAGAATGTTTGCCCCACTGGAATTAATTGTATTAAAATTTTGTAAACATTAGATACTCTATAACAAACTAACAGGTTCGTACGTCCTTTTAAATCCCTAAGGATATATTTGTAGTCTACACAAAGAGAAGTTATCAATAACCATAAAATGAACGCATTCCAAACGATAACCAAAACGGAAAAAGCAGTTTCCAATCGGCACAGGAAATCGGTAGTATTTATTAATACTGTAACAGTCATTCATTTACGGAATAATACAAACACGCATGGGGCAACAGCCGTTGTGGACTCAGATACCAATTTACCACCTTATTTCCACTGATAAGCGTATATTTTTCCATGAAAAATATTATAAATGGTATAACAGTGGCAGAGATTGGTTGTGCGTTTTGATGAATGCTCTAACGTAGCGACGATGCGAAATAATTTCTTCCATTCATTCGCTAAAATATGATCCCTCGCTCTTATTCCTTGAGTAATGAATTCATTTGAACAGACACTTGGATAGCTAGAGATGACGGCGTTTGTAATTGCATGGAATTATTGTCGCCATTAAATACTAAGAGGAATTACCTAAGCTAAGGGGCCGTCCATCACGTGATGTTTTTTCAGCATTTTTGAACCTCCCCCTTGGCGATACATGGTGAGATTAATCTCCCCCCCCCCTCTCCTCCACCCAAATCACGTGTATTTTTAGTATGTACAAAAATCATAATTTTTGACGCAGCTTTTCGGTTTAGTAATCGCGCGTTAGAGGAAAAATTAAATACACGAGATATTTTACTACTAACGCATATTATATAACGCGATTTTTTTACGAACTCCCTCCCCCCTTTCGAGTCTTACGTGATTCCTGGAGGGCCCATAAGGCATTATAGTCTATTGTGTTAGCTATGACATCAGGCTTTTGAGTAAAAATATACTCTACTAGTGGACGCCCGCGACTTCGTCCGCGTGGAAGTCGGTATCCCGTGGGAGTGAGAAGTTTTCCCAGTAAAAAGTACCCTATGTGTTATTCTGATGTATAACCTATATTGCTGTAAAGTTTTATCCAAATCCGTCCAGTAGTTTTTTCGTGAAAGAGTAACAAACATCCATACATCCATACTTACAAACTTTCGCCTTTATAATATTAATAGGATGTACAGAAAAAACATTGCTTTCTGCAGAACAGTTTTTCTTTATAAACTCCGCTTTTCATCCAGGCGCAGGACGCAGGAGTACAGCAGAACCTATGGTCTCAAATAATCTGTGGCTTTTTTATCGTAATAATCAAATATAAACTATTAATTATGTGACATCAAAAAAGGTTTATAATGTGAATCTCCTTATTTATATTTGTTTTATACTATCACAAGATATAATAATTGCACCCCACAACACCAATATATTTTGACATAGCATTAAAACCCTTTAATTACACCAATAATTCCAAATACCTTATCTAAATAACTCCTCGTGCTATAAATAAGTAAAGGCAACTAAACCAATATAATAACAGCTTAAGTACACCATCAATACATGATAAATAAAACCATACTGTGCTCTGCAATGGTATTTGTAGGGGGTAGTATTACTTTCATGGATTGCATTATCCATGAAGGTGATGCCATTCGTAAATATTGTAGTTTTTTTAATGAACCAATAAAGGTTTAGAGAACCTTATCGATCGCTCCACGAATCTGTAAGATGCAGTGAGTACATTTAAATTCCATATTAATAACAAAGAGTGGACCTACAGCTTTTCATCGCCAGCCATACGACGCCCTCTGCTGAACATTGGATTCCCATAGATCTCTAAAACGATCGGTTCTGTGCTACGCGAAAAGAGCGGCTGCAGCTTTTTACTTATACCTTACACCTTCTAACTAAAAATGAATATAAGCAACTTAAAAACCTACTTTGGGTGTACCTGCGCACTTTATATAATTGGTATAACATAATAGGTAAAATTATCAGAATTCTATATGTAATGTTAGTCATAAAATATCAGGTAGGTCGTAAAAATGACGAAAAGTTGCCGCGGTTCTGTATTCGCTAAGTAATAAGTCCGGACTTAACGTGCTCTTACAACTAAAACCCAGCTGCTGAAAGCTCGATAAAGTTACTGTCGATAAGTAAAGTGTCATCAAATATTCTGATAAAGATATTCCCAACATAAGATTTGATCTTTTAAATAAACTTCAGAATTTCAAGCTAAGATTAATGACGGCGAATTCACTAAAATTATAATAGCAATGATAAATTATATGTTGCTGACATAAAGACATATGTTGCTGACATACAGCCTAGGACTAGGCTTATCTGATAGAAATTATAGACAAGTCTAGTAGAGATTCTCGCAACTATTTGTCTCTTCAAGTCTCTATTATTTAAGGCTTGGACATTCATATAAGGAATTATACTAATCTAAGCGTTTGCTTGCGTTTGCGTTTGCACGTGGTATAGTGCCATTTTTATTATTATTACAAGCTTTTATTTAATTTACCTTCTTAGTTAGGGCGCAAATTTTGGAATTCAAATTTGACACGTCCAATAGATTTGAAATCTAGCATAGCATTATTAACATGATAATGCAATATTCTGGTGTCAGTAAGCTGATATGATGATGAAGTAGGAAGATGGTCATAGGAACTTAGTGATGGAATGACGCAACTGCATCGTGTTTGGGCTCTTTAGATCCGTCTTTATGAGAACAACAATATAGTATATCATATAATTAGGAAAACACCTTGCAGTACAGATGTTATGTCAGAAATTAATAGAATGAGACAAAACTAAAAAGCAAATATTTAAAGACATTTTTTTACAAGTTCATAACGTTAATGTTTAAATGGGTACTTATAATCATTTTTTTTTCTAACAGTAATTGATTTGTAAAACTTGTAGCGCGTAAAAAATATGTGTATTTCCTCGTCTGCGATTTCATTAGAGCGCTCAAACAAAAGCTTGTATTTAAAAGCAAAAGTGGATGAACATGCTGTATTCTTATTTTTTGTTGTCGCTTCTTTCTTTTTGCTTAAATAATACATTGCGACACTTATACACTCATACTTGTTTTAGTGTCGTTTGACACTGAAATGAGTATGAATATGCGCCGACAGCTTTCTCGCTTTGCTCCCTAATAGCTACGCTCGTAGTCGTCAGCGCGGACGGTCCGCGTTACACTAAAACCAGCATTATTATTATTGGTTGATACGCAAACTCAAGAAATATCAACTCATTGATATTCAGCTATCTCAACTCAACACATCGATTGACGGTCATCTCACTTAAAGATTTCAATTAATCAAATATTTGGAAAGTGTTACTTTATTTTTGTCATATAGGTATAGTTTTAAAAGTACACTCAGTAACAAATAAGGTCTACGTAAACCCGTGCCCAAAAGTTCAAAACTTTAATCTTTAACTTGGTACAAAGCAAAAAGAAACCCTCGTTTCAAGTTATATTTACAAGCGAGCAATACCATAAATATTAGGGGTAATTACCAAGCCGAATAGGGAGGTGAACTCCTAATTGCTGTCAACAAATCACTATAAGCCACGAAAATGTAGTGTCAAAGCGGTTGTAAGCTTCAACGAAGTTAACTTATTTTTAACCACAAAACAATTTCTAACGAGGATTTTTAATCCAATTCATAAATTATTGAAACGACTTATGAACCAGAAACTTTATTTTCATGAATACATAAACAGTTTCATATACTAGGACATAGAATATATTTCTTTTTTGTAGAGTCAGAGACAAAATGAAAAGTAAATGAGAGCCAAACTAGTTATCATCAGCGATTCTCAATACACGAGTTACAGTACTTTTTTACACTTCGTTAGAAAGATCTATTTTGTAGGATGTAAGGTATACTTTAGTTCAGCAAGAAATCCGATTCAGACACCAAGTGGGCGCTAAATTGCGCGACACGGGAAAAACCGACACAAATAAATTTGTCTGTTGTGAACGTAAGTCCATATAGTGGGGATACTTAGCTGGGATATATCGCTGCAGAAAGCGGGCAATTATCAAAGCCGGATTATATTGCGGATTCCTCTCTTGGCATGACTAAATGGGGGCCAGCTATTGTAGATATTCTTCATAATAATTTTAGGGAAGCAACCTAAATCCAAGAGAGGACAAGGAAAAACGTGTGTGATTTATTCTTGTTTGTAACGATATTCATTTGTAACGACATACATAGCTGAGTGATTTCACGCCAGTTTCAAGGTTTCCATCTCCAGGGTATGATTCTCGATCGGGTCAATGTCGAAAAATGACTTGTTGGATCCTTTACAGACTCTGTCACACTTTGTCTTACAAGACTAAGATAATGGTCTCCTTAAAATTATTATTAAGTAATTATTATTCAACGGTACCGATCGAAAACATTCATACAAAGTATTTTTTTTCTATATAGAATGAATTGGTTGAAGCGCCAAAGTCAGCACCGTCAGAACTATTTCGATAGCTAATACAGAGGAATATATGAATGCTGGATTCAAGATTGCGTGAAAAGCTACAAATAACGGAATTGAAAATCCTTTTATTAATATTAACATGGTATAAATTTAAATGTGTAAAGCTAGGAACAACGCAACACTAATTATTTAACAGAGACAAGCTTTGACTGAGAAATTTAGTGGTCAATCGGACTCAATAAATAAATGTTACTTCGTTCCAATACAAGAACGCGCTCCTCCTCTACGGTATGGAGGACGCATCGTGCTCACGACGAGTTGAAAGCGTTGAATTTTAGGTACAACGCCCAACTTAGTCCAATGTATATTATGTTCTGCCCACTTTGCAGGAATTTTTAACCTAATTTGAAAAGTCAGAACCATCAGTCAAAAATATGAATGAAAAGGTGGGAAATGCTCAAAACGCTAGATATAAATGGAAGATAAGGATGATCCTATGGTTAAGTTTTCGTTTAATACTTAGCCAACTAACACCAGGAGCTTGGTATAATATTAACCAATCGAAGCCCTGCACTAATCTACATTCGATATACCGAGAACAGTTTCGTTGTCTCCTGCTCTGACTTACGTATTTAGGCCAGAGCACGTTAAAGTTCACAGTCTCATTCTGATAATTCGCAATCAAATCAATTATTAAGTCGGCTGTTAGACGCATTATGAAAGTTAAAATCTACGGCGGATGTGCTGAAAAGAACTAGCAAGAAACTCAACACAGGTTGCTTTTTTCTCCACGACTTTTTTAATTCAGAAACGTCGAATCGGAATAATGTCCCCTTTTAACCGACTTCAGAATAGGAAAAGAGCAAGTTATATATTCGACGGCGATGAACATACATAAAAACGTATGTTCACCGACATTTCTATTAACCTACAGTAGTGTAGTACCTACGTCCGACTTCAATTGCAGTTTCTTGAATAAATTTAAGACAAGTATCATTTCTCACTTTTTAAAAGTTTGAATACAGTTCTATTTTTGGAAAATAAAAGTTCTATTAAATTCGTTCATCGTTTCATTGGTGTAATTTGAACTAAGCACTTTTCTCCTAAATTGAGTTCGAAGCTCCAACCGACCAAGTCAACTAAAACAGCACTTAAAAATATGAGCAGCACTCTTAGTGCTGCGCCGGTGCTAAATACAGGTAGATACGAAACCGTACTACGTGCTCTGAATAAGTAACGGCTATGTGAATAAACTCATACTACACTGCCGACTGGGAAACTAGGTTGTTAATATTTGAAGCCTTTTTAAAAACAGTTACGTAGCAACAACAACGACGAAGGTTATTTTTCTCTCTGACGTACGAGCTCAAATTTTTATCACTAAATGAGAGTATTTTTAATACTTGGTTATTTTATTTTATGATTTTTCAAGAGAATACTGCATTCCGAGGTTTTGAAAAACAAAAACAACAGTGAACGGTTACTAGTTAACAACATCTTGATCGAGTTCTGTAAGTAAGAAGTTAAAAAAAAAAAACTATGTAATTCAGACAATACTTTCCAAAAAATATTAATTTACATTGCCGCGTGGCCGCCGGCCGGTCACCGAGTAATTGGTGCGTTCGTTAGCGAGTAGCAATTGATACGTGCCCCAATTATGAACCTGTTGAGGCGCCGACGTCTTATTTCATTAACTATAAAAATAGAAAAAGAATATCTTGATGAAAAACATAGCAAGATGCTCACACCTATACTGGTGTATACATAGCGTGGTCGGTTTGCAATACGAAGAAGAGAAAAGCCCATCATAAGATGGGTGACCAAAAATGTTTATCTCGAGCTCTACCGTACATCGGTAGGTACGTTAAGCCATTGGTCCAGAATACATCTCCCTATTTGATTTCATTCATTGTGCACGCCTGTGCTTCAGCGACACAATAGGTTGATATAGTTACATATAAGAATAATCCATTTTATACATTGAACTTAATCAAAATGAATTACTTATTTTTCTTCCGCAAACAAACTGTTAAGCTTCGAAGACGACTGCCGACGTTTAGATAACATTAGAATTCCTTAGTAAACTAAGCAGTTAGCCACATAATACTACAAATCTATTTGTCTACCAGCTTTCCGCCAGCGGCTTCACTCAGGCGGTCCCTAGGGTACCCTAGTAAGATAAGTAGCCTATATGTTAATTCAGGCTGCAAATCATGCCTATGCCAAATGTCATCCATGTCCAGTTAGCAGTTTTTGCTTGAAGGAGTAATAAACATACTTACAAACTTTTTCATTTATTACAACAAAAATATTGCCACACAAACAATATGCTATTACAGAGTGGATAAGATGTCTAAGGAAGATGAATGATCACATTGGTTGATTTTGATTGGGAATCGTTTTAAAGCAAAAGCGAAATCGCTAGAAGGAGGACACACGGAGAGGTCGTATCGTATCCTTTGCACGCATCTTTAACTTACATTTTCAGTTTATAACCTTTGAATTTTGAATCAGTTCATCAGTTTGTATTCTTTGCATGCATAGATAGCATTGATTGATATGTTTTTTTAACTACACTATGTTAAATTGAGTGGAGGTATGCGTCTGCGAGCTCAGTCACAATTATTCAATTATTATACGAGAATATTCGTAGACAGTGCATGAATCTTGCATATTCTACTAATTTTTCTAGAATATAGCAGAACGTCTGCTTTTTTTATATTAAATTGTTCTCTTGTTCCTTAGTCTGTAATTAAATTAATATTAAACAAAAAAATGAGACGACATTCTCAATATAGGCCACCTAGTCAGCCATCCCGTCGACATAAAAAAGTTAGAAGCCAAATTAATTTGCTGCCATGCTGTTTCATCTCGATTAAAATTTACGGGCGCTCCGATGGAAAATTGGGAAAGCAACCGGTCGTAAAGTAGACCAATTTGGATCGTTTTAGATATTAAGATAAATATTTATCGACTGTTTAGACGACGGTCGAAAGAGGGCCGTGTGAAGAAACATTGACGGGTGTGTATGCAGCTACTGATGAATGCGAGAAAGCGAAAATGGCGTGTCAGGACCGTGACAAATGAACATCAATCGTCTCGCCTATCCCTAAGGGAAAGAGACCTGATTAGTGTTATGTTAGATGTTGAGTCAATGACCACTCTTTATTCCATAGTAAATAATTGAGAGATAAAATTTAAGACCAACAGTTTTGATTTGAAATTGATTACTTAGTACAGGAGAATTAAATTTAATAGTTGGTTTATCGAACTGCCAATACTTAAGTGCTGTTTGTATGTCTTTTAAAATGCAAAAAAAAAAACTACAAAATCAATTTTCACGAAGCTATTTGTGCAAATTATTGATATTAAAGTGTTTTTATTTTATTCAAATAATTTCTGTGCTACAGTACTATTCTGTAATAACATCACTGCCGACGTCGAAAAGAACGAAAAGAAACCTACTTCAAAAGATAACAAAGGTTTTATTTTATTGAACCTCTATGCTATGACAGTGCTATGCTCAAAGTAAAATTCTATGATTTTATTACAGAATAGAGAAACTGATTGTCTGGTCATTACAAATGGTGTCGGAGCCTACCCACAACAGATTATAAATTGTCAAAGTTTTGTCATTTTAATAGCATTTAATATTACGAAATTAAATGTCACCCGCCAGTTTCGTTTTACAATTCGTAAATGTAAATTTTAATTAGCGGCATTATCAGTGTGAGTACGTTAAATATTGCCTAGCATGCTGGACTTATTTAGGATCCCGGAGTCCACAATCGTAAATTCCGTGAAAACAGACTATCACTTACAGTGAACGTAGTGCTAAATTTGCTCGAGCATTGTTTACTATATTACGTGAGCAGTACATATTATATTTGTTTACATTCAAATTGAGACTTAAAACAAATATTTTAGAACCTGTATGAGCTAGAATAAAATACAGCAACCGTCTATATTTTCATAGTTTTAAAAATTTCAAACACTGAATTAATTACCTGCGAATTAACATATTGGACAGCAATAAACATCTATATTACCCTTATCACAATTCACAAGACAAAAGCCAGGAATTTGGTTTGGGATTAGTAGAATACATTTTCGCCTTTGCTTTTTTCATATCATGCTTCATACATTTCAACAATATTACGCGGAAGAATATTATTTTAACCGACTTCAAAAAAAGGAGGAAGTTCTCAATTCGACTGTTTTTTTTTCTTGTTTGTTACCTCTAAACTTTTTACAGGGTGGACCGATTATGATGATTTTTTCTTTGTTTGTCAGCTAGTGCTTGCTGTGTGGTCCCATTTAAATTTGGTACAGATCTGGCAATGGATTCTATGAGAAAACCATATAAATGTGAAATTTGCAATATATAATTTTGCAATATTTATTAAGTATGCGTGATGTTTATTACCCCAAAACTCAAAATATTACTAAAATGCATGAAATTAAAACTTTAAAAAAATAGAACCGACTTTATATTTAAAAAAGTGAATAATACTTATCTTAAAAGCGGTTAAATGTCGGGCGGTTAATATTTAATTAACTACAGAAAACCTTAGTCCGACTTTAATGTTTTTTAAAACATTTAACCGTATTATTTTTTACATTTAAAATATTGTTAGAAATTTTTTAATTTGTAATGTAACTATGGAAAAGTTTTCGATGAAATATTTAACTCAGTATCGTTTATAACCAGTTCTAAGGCATTTCACGCCATTAATGTCGCACTTGTAAAATGAAGCGACAGTGGCCGTGGTGCGTGCCAAGTTCGCGTCCCAGAAGTGCCAGGGACAAATAATAAACATGTGCATTAACTTTGTCAGTGCCAAGTTGCCACTATCATAATGTTAACAGCTGTTATGATTAGGTAATATTGGCTGATCAATTTACTTACGACTTTTAGAACTACTACTGTCAAATTATAGATGTTCGTTAGTTTTCTAATGATAAAAGACAGATCGGTAAATGGGCCTTGTGACCGCTAGGTTCGTTCCACTCTCAAAAATATTAAAGACTCATTAACTTTATTATTAATACAGTACCTAATTTGATCTTACGGTATGGAAAGTAAGGGATATGTATTGGGAATTAAAAGCAACGACGAAGTGTAAGTATGTCGCATAGCGCATTTATATCGATACGGAAATTAATTCAAAAGTATAATTAAAAGTATAAATATATTCGTCTTGCTAGTAGCGGTACTCTAGAAGTGTCATAATAATGCTTTTCACTTCTGCATGTGACGCTACTTTTTCCAAAGAGTCTTCAATGACAAAATATTTTTTGTATAAATTGTACAATGGAATGCGATGGGTAGTGATGGCGGTGCAGAGTTTTAAAACAAGATGTTCCGGTCGTAGCTCAGTGAACGCTTTCTTTGTAAGTCGATATACGTTATGCTTCACCCTGTGCACGCTCATAAAAGAGCACGGGACACTGAGCAAATAGGAATTAATATATATTTTTTAAATGTTTTCATATGATAATTTACGTCATTAAATTAACTAAAACTAAGTAACAATAATAATTAATGAAAATATGTAACAACTACGAGCAATTTAAACGCCGGAATTTTTAGCGCACTTATCGTGATGTCAAAGTACACAACTAGAGATATGACGTTTTAAATCAATATGGATTTTGAGTGATAGATTATTATACAATTGCCCAAATCGATTCAAAACTAATCGATTTTTTAAAGTATAATAGTTTTTTTAATAATCATATAGTTTATCAAATTCATGAAAAGCATAAAACATCTTATAAATTGTAATCTGTTGTTGTGTTTATTTTGTGACATAATCATCGATGTATTATATCGATGTTAACTTTTTGTAACAACGACGTCCCTATACACATGTATGTTCCTATACAATGTGTACATTTTCATCACATCCGCTCTGACAAGTAGCAAGGCGTTTGAATATTTTGAAGCTACCACATTTTTGCACATTTTAATATTTTTTTTCAAGACGAAAACTAATGTTGAAAAATATTTACACAGACTACATTCAAAAAAAGGTTAAATATACTTACAAAAGGTATATAATAAATATAATATACGTTACACGGTAAAAGTATAATATACGTTACATCCGTAACGTCGAAATAATAAGATTCATTGTATACCTTCCTTAATATATGAGGTTGAAGTATGTATGGCTGTGCGTGCGGGCTATCCGCATCTATTTTAAAAACGATTAAAGCATATAATAATGTTGAGAATATAATTTTTCACGTATTTCAGTTGTAATTTATGCTCTAACAATATTTAACCATAGATGTTAATAATATTGGAGTAATAGAAGTAAAGACCATCATGAATAATTTACTGACGTAGTGATCAAAATGTGGTATAGTTCATACGTTGTTTACGAATTACTTTATTTTAATGTCACTATATTGGATCTAATAAATGATAATTATTGTTTAACAGAAATTTTCAATGTTAATTTCTTAACAAGTTATTAAAATATTCGATAAATCGTGTACAAATTCTATGGCGTATAAGTTTACCAATTTGAAAGCGCCCTTATATTCAGCAGCGCTCTGGAAGAAAAACACCACAGATAAGGAGTTTTCCGAGTAGATATTACACGGTTAAAGTTTTAAAACCGACGCCGTATTTGCTCTGTAAAGAGTCGTCTACTTTCCGAATCTTACCGTATAATTTGTTGTTGGATGGAATAAACAGAAATTATTTTTAAAACCTTACTGGAAATTGATATATACGGATTTATTTGTTCAAATCGTCGTGCAAAGCTTGACCCGACGATTACGCTCGGGTTCCCGCTGTAATTTATTTCGCACTTTTAAGCATATATAAATAAATCATCACGTCATAGAGTTTAAGAAGACTAACAAAGAAAGCGCCATCTGTTGGTACATAAGGTAGACTCTCTGACAAAAGGTTTATTATGTAAAATTTAAGTTAATATGAACTAGACTATTTAAAAAGTTACACAAAAATATATATTCAGTATCTATTCGTAAACAGGTTAAAATATTGGAATTCGCTTCGCATTTAAAGCCATTAGGTAAGGACTCGCGATTTAATTCGTGCCACGTCGCAAGTCATTAGTTATTCGTACACAAAACGTTTTTAGTTCGTCGATAAAAGGGGCCAATGCAGTTTTTTGTAGTGAACGCTCTGCAGTGTTCGAAAATAGGTTACAGTATGAATATTTTTTCACCATTCATAATTTACTTTGACTGAATAAGTAATTGTTTTCGTTAGCCTTTCATTGCTATGACAGGTACAGAGTTTAAGAAAATAATTAAGATTTCTATTGTTCACTCAGCAACCCTTAATAAAGATGGTTTATATAATAATAATATACTAATATAAAATGCTTGATAATTAAAAACATATATTGAAGTATTTCCTTCTTCAAAGATTTCTTTTTTTTTATTATTCAGAAACTCCACAGCTTATTTATAAATACATACTATAATAATGTGATGCGATAGTAACTTAAGCCAATTTCCTATCGTACAAGCATATATGAATTGGCTCTTCCATGAGTTGATAGAGTAAGATTGTAGAAATCAAAATAGTACGGTGAATTTTATTCAGTAGTTTCCATATTCCATACGCAATCTCATATTTTTATTATCCAGACACCATCAAACAGAAGTGAGTTCATAATCTAATTTTTTCATTTCTTCCCAATGAAAAACATTGCCGATTTATAAAATCTTAGTCTTCAATAAAATCTCCAAGCAGTGGATTTAAAACATTGCTACCATTAGTAAAATTCTGAGAGCTCGAAGGCTCTTTTTAGGCTAAGCACCGTTGTGACATATCGCCCGATTAATCAAGCATAAAACGCTTTGCTGAATATTATATAAAAACTGTTCTTATTCTGTTCTACCCTGCGATTCTGTAAAAAAACCAAACTCGTATTCGAATTCACTCAGGTGTCCGAATTTTCATCAAAACGCGGCATCCGCTCAATTTTGAATTGGTAATAACGTTTCGTGGCATAAGTGAAGTGAGTACCGAAATGACATGGGAATAGAATATCCGAGACATGTATTGTATATTCAATCTATTTTTATACAACAAATGGAATTAATAGAATTTGGACACATGAGGGAATTCGAATTCGGGTCTGGATTTTTACATAATCGCAGGGCTGCTCTTAAAAAATCTTATTATGACATATTTTACTTACTTCAACAAAGGTAATTAGTTATCTCATGATGTTACAGAACAGCAACCAAATAAAAAACATATTATTTTTCAGAGTTCCATACTTCAAAAGGAACCCTTTTATTGTAAGGATCACTGACTTGTATTTCTGTTTGGCTTTGCGTACGTTCGTCCGTCTATCACAAGGTCATACAAATCTGTTATTTCTACACTTGATTTAAAACTTAAATGTTTTGAGGGTAAATCGCCTAGACGAATATAACATATTGTGGTAAGCTGAACAGAACCTGTACGTCAAAACTACTGGAGCGAAAATATATGAATCGATGACCATTTTTAAGGGTTAAGTTAGTAAATTAAACAATCATTACAAAATCATTACACTTTTTTGAAACGTGACTAAATGTCTTGTATGAAATTTCAGTGTATACAAATTATATTCAAGTAATGGAACACATCTCTATTTAATTATATTATTGAACTTTTACATATGTAACCTTGTCTATGTTTTCACTTAGAAATATATTGTAGTTAACTTTTTCATTGTTATTCAATTTATAGATTATATGGAGTTTTCGCTTTCTTTTCAATCAATTTTCTGATGAGGGACTAGAATATAATAAAAACTAACTCCAGTATAAAATGTACGAAGCTAACCTATCTATAATATTAACGAATTTTAAAATTAATCACAGAGCATTAGTCAACATTTTCCGAGCGTATGCTAGATCGTTTATCAATACTTTAATCTGCCGTTGGTAGTTTTCATTTTTTATTGGCTGAATAAAACGTCTCGTTGAGAGTTAAGTGATCTTAGAAGCGTTTAAGCGCGTGCCAGAAAACGTCTAAGGAGAATGATAATAATATACTGCGTATATAGCTTTAATCCAATTTTACAGCTTGAAATGCAATCGTTTATATCGCCTGAGAACTTCAAGTTATTTAGTTTCAAAAATAAACTCTCAAAAATTAGTCAAAAACAATAGCAGAGGAAGTAGGAGTCAGGGCAATGAAATTGGACTGTGGTTCACTGCGGAACATTTGTTTACAATGTTTTTCTTTGTAAACAGCTGTCAAAAAAACACTATCCGTTGGAATAATATTACGTTTCAACAGCCAAGATTGGCGGACAGGTAAGAAATTTGACTTTCAGGTTAAGAAATAATTAATTGAATAATTCTATTTTAAACGTTCAATTCCAATTTAAATTACGTAAACTAGGTTATTACAAAATTATATTAGTTGTATTTACGTAAAAGAAAACTTTGATTTTTGTATGCAGTACTGCAGATGGTGTTTATTAGCTGAATATACATAAAAAGTAAGCAACTTGGCAATTGTTTAAGTAAAACACAGCAGTTTCTTAGAAACTTATCTACGCCAAACTCGCCCCTAGCCGATGCCAGCAATTTTTTCATTCGTTCATTTTTTGGCGGGAAGTTTTTGTGCAATCGCTTGGGCGCTCTCCAAATAGGTCGTGCTGCGTTTATCGGCCGAAGTTACGCATCCTGATTTATTGTGGAAGCCATATTTAATGCCTCATATTAAGTGCAGTACCTTATGATTTATTTACTACCATTTATCAAATAAAAGTGCTATAAATATAAGTAAAGTATCACGTCTTTTGGTGTTTTCTTCAGAATAAAACTACTTATATTTTAAAATACAAACTTTATTCATTATTTTCGTTTATTAATTGAAACATTCGTGTTAGAAGCGAGCTAGCTTGCAATATAAGAAGTCTTTTATTTATTTTTCGAGTAACCATCGAATATACGAATTCAAAAAGACTATAATACATATAGGTATATCACTACCACATAAAGTGAAACGAAATGGTATTCATCTGTCTCACTTAGTGCGGCAAATGTGCGACGTAGAGCTGCGGTGCGCGTCTATTTGATATCACGTGACAAATATCAGCGATAGTCCACTGTCGCACGTTCGAATCCGCTTTGTTGGCTGTGGTCCATTCATTCGTTCAATTCACTCCTTGTTAGGATAAGGAAATGTATAGTCCATTATTATGGAATGATTAATCGCCGAATAAAGTATTTGGCAATTGTTAGTGGTTATTTGGTTATGTAGATATAGATATGGTTGGACACAATTCAAGGATGTCTATACTTATATTCAACATTATTCATACAAAGCTGAGCATTTTGTTAAAAACAGTAAATACTGTAACCTATAAGATCTATTGGGAGTCGCGAGCAATGGTATATGTCTTAGTTCGGTAACATCCAAGAAGTGATTTGGATAGCTTTAAGGAAGTTTACTGCTTCCGGAGATATTACTTCATTCATTCATTCAAGATATGTTACGTTTATAGATCCGGTCGACTCTCACACAGTTTTTGTGTTTATAACTTCTGTTTTCAGTCCCTATAAGTGTGAGTATCCATTTATTTCGTTCGAAGCTGTAACTTTAATATCTAGTTTATTGTGCTTAAAACTGAAAATGATATTTTATATCATTTCCGAACATCATGAATGAATTATGTTTATCCAAATCGCCATGGTTTACTCATCACTACAGAGCAGGTCATTTACAGTCCTTACATGAGATTGAAAAATACTTTAATACGTGAAGATAGATGTCTTCTAAAATATTCAGTTGTGTGTGGCTTGTAATAACACTAACAATGCAAATTTCACCATGAAACAGGTTTCGTTACTGATATAAAATGAACTAAATGACACATGGCGTCACGTAAACTCTGCGCAAGTTAGATAATGCTGGTAATCCCGTATAGTTTTAAAAGTTAAAACACCAGCACTAAAAACTATTAAAGTTTTTTATGTTTCATGACCGGCAGTATTGAGATTATAAAAGTTTCAACAGCCATTTTTATAGGCTTCAGTAGAGAGGTTATTTAAAAATATTACATAAATTATTATACTTACAAGTGGTATTGTAATGTGAATTCGGTAGTTTGGTATCTCGAGAGTACATTACCATTACATAATCGATTTTAAAAAATGTCAAAAATTACTTATCGCTGTAAGTAGATACTTGTGTACTTTTTTCTTATATTAAACAAACTAAATATTGTAAGTACAAACAACGCAGTCGCAGAATTTTTTGGATTGTATTCCGATTGTAGGAAAATATCGTTACTAACTTTATGTTAAGCAAGAAAGTACCGTAGAATCACTAATTAAGACATCTACTTCTACATATTCATTTATTATAGATGTAGGTATCTATTACACAAGTAAAAATTTTTTTATCTAGGTACCAAAATAAAATAAATCTGACTCGTATAAAGTTCTTATTAAAGAACATTGTATTTTAGAATGGTTTTAATATGAAATAAATTTCATTTTTATTTATTGTGATACAAAAATATTTCCGCTTTTTTTTATACTAGTTTTAAAACTTCTTAGATAATATGACTTTGACGTCACAGACTAACGGAAGAAACTCATAACATAGTGTAACATGTTGATATTATTGCGAACACATGCTCCATTACAGGTTTTGTTTATGATTTCGTAAAGGCACATTTTTATTGGTCGAAAAGTACTGCATTCAGGGTATGCCACAGTCGCATTTGGCGACACAATTTCCTGCGCGGATATTTGTCGTTAATTAAGTTTTTTAGTTTTTGGCTATAAAACAAATCCTTAATATCTTTATTATAAAAACGTTGCTTAATAAAACAGCGGCGAGTACATTGTGGAGGTTAAGCAACTTTCACAATGGCCGGTCAAAGGATGGGTGACCATAACTTCATAATATTGAGCTCCACCGTACTTCGAAAAGCCGTTCTTACGCTGTTCCAACCACCATCCCCACTGTTCCCAAATGTCCAAGGGATATGACTCGTTCTTGCTATTCGGTTCCATCTTTAGAGAAGGCCTATGCCTCCCAGTGGGGACATATATATAAACATACACTAACGTAACCTAATTTCACATATTGGTCATTTCTTAAGTCCATTGCTAAGCCTTTTAACAAAATTGCAGATCCACGTTGTAAGGAAAATATTTGTACGAATTTTCTTTTGTAATTTTTTCATCCATACACATCGAATCTCTTATTGTGTGTTTATTGAATCATCGAAATATATATCGTAAAGTAAATTAGAAAAAAACGAAATACATTTCTACAGTTATTCCTGTCTTTAATAAAAATTAATTGATAAATCTAATTTTAGATTAACAAAATTATAGTTCTATTTTTTTTTATTAGACTCGCTATTTTTAAGCGATTTCGACTGCTGCAATTGTGTCATCGCGAAAATGCAGCTTCCTGTAGGTGAAAAAAATTTAAAATGAGGCCTGTAGATTCGTTACTTTTAAAAGTAAACACAGTTTATTAAAGACTAATTTAATGTTTGACGAAATGTAAAACCTCCCTTCCTTCCTAACCTTCTTGTTGACGATGATATTTGCTCTATGGATTCTTAATTAACCTAATTTTGAATAAAGAACAATATATGATCTTTAGTTTCGAAGAAAGATTTAGGCTACCCCCAAAATTGATATTTTATAATCTAAACTTAAAAAAACAAAAAAGAGATCTAATAAAGCACATTATAATGAAACATTGCATGAAACGATACATAAAATTCGACTTCTGAATAATGTTACATGCAAGAACTGATCTGACAGAGAGCGCAATCGTTTCGAATAACGTTCCGTTATATCTGTTCAACTTTCCTTACGTCTAGCGGATATAAATCATTATTCGCATTTCCACATCTGAAACGGAACGTAAAGTCTGGCAAAGTTCACTCGAGTGAGTTTTGGTTTCTATAAAGATAGTAGATAGTAATAATTTCGTTCGTGTCCAATAACAAATATGACTGTAATTAAGAGTGCGCTTAACCAAACAATAATAATAATAATAGTAGGTATGTCACTGTATTGTTGCAATAATACAGATATATAATAAACATCACTCTATTCAAAGCGAATGTAATCACTAAGTTTAAGACAAAATAAAGGCAAAGCACAAAAATATAGCAGGTCTTTCAAAGCGGGTGGTGTCTTTATAACATTTCTAGAATAATCTCGGAACAAAATTTACGACATTTTTACGATGGCTATGTTCTAATATTTCTCGGCTAAATAAGAGACAGAAGGACACATGTTCATTAGCCGGCGGCCTAGAATTAGCTACTATGTCAGTTATTAACATACAAGTTTATTACTTTATCGTATCAAGCATGTTGGCAGATATAGAATATTTTCCATGTGTAACTTGTTGGAAACGAGTGTAAGTTTTTATATATCGTAACTTTGGTCTATCAAAATCAGTTATATCGACCATCCAAAGTTAAGGGTTACTAGTTAATTATTTTGTGAATATGTGTATTAATGACAATCTTTATATAAAATTTTAAAACATGAATATTGCGTTTATCACGCTTAATTATAGGTATTAAAATCTTTACTTAGCATAAGTTAATTATATCCAATATTAGAAGAATCTAATAGGGAATACCTCGAAGCATAAATGAGTGTTAAAAAAGTAGATGGGAATGCATCCCACAAAAATGTAATAAAAGACGCGAGGCGAGACCTAAAACAAAGAATAGCAAACTGACAGGCCAGTCACAAAATAACGAAGTATTATTTTCGTATATCGAATTATCAGCCATTTGGAAACACGAGTCTATTTATTCATTGAAAACAGAACTCGAATAAGTCAGAAGTTTCTGTATCAAAGCAGAAAATTTAGCGATACCAGGCAATAAGGCGCTACAAAGTATTGAATTTCACTAGATCTAAAGGCAAATTCACTTACATTGGTGAGTTAATAATAATGTAAGGAAGAGCTGACAGCGGTGCCTGTCAAATCGAAAATAATCTATCAATAGTGGTTGGTATCTATTTAAAGGATACTCCAGATCCAAAATAGCGAATCATGTTTTAACTATGATTTGTTGCCGTTTATACATGTGAATTTGTGTACAGGTACAGAGCACAGCAGATATTGCAGATAGTAATTGGGTGCCGGACTTGCTAAACGTAATAGTTTCAAAGTTATAGCAATGGACTTCCGTAATAAATATTGGGACTAGGACCGGTACTTAAAAAAGAAATGGAATTATATTAAATTTTAAGCACAATGTAATAAGACATAAAGGTTAATGTGACTAACTGTGAGTGGATTTGAGTGCTAAAAAATTGAATTAGACTACCGACAGCTCACAGAGGCTGGCCAGTAGATTAATTTCAGTAGGTACCAATCTTCGGGATGGAAAATAAAACGTCTTGCATTAATAGAGGTCAATGGTTTCATGAGCGTGGCCAAATTGACGCACCAAGGCGAAATAAATTAGTTATCAACCAACTGTCTGCTACTAATTTATATTTTCACAACGCACCCGACGTATTACTTATCGCACTATAGGAAAATTACTTTTTACACAACAGTGCTAATGTGGATCAGATCTTTCAATCTAAATTTGACGCTTTTCTCGGTTTTCGATCGAGCTGAAATTTTGAATACCTGACGAAATGACTAAAGAAAATTTGTGCGGTTAGTTCATGATTTAAAAATATCCTAACACTGTCCGATATATATACTTATGTTCCTTAATAAAAGAAAAAAATGGCTTATATCTACAGAATATTAACATTCTCTGTTTGAGTGATATTTATTTCCAACACTGACATAAAAACGTTTTGTCAAACTAAACTTAATTTAATAATGAGGTTAATTCTTAATTTGTCTTGCAGAGAATGGAGACTTCGTTGTTCTCGAACGAATAATTCTTTAGTAACACACGACCTACTTCCCTGCCTGTCATTATCGTAATTAACCGTCCGAACACGGGCAATTAACACTAAACGCCAGTCAAAATTGGCGTCATAGATTCAACACTTTGCATACCAGACAGGGTCCATTATATCAACCCACTCCAGCATACTCTTCAAAGCAAATTATTCGGTACACAATATAAATTTAGCTATACATAGTACATCTCAAAATTGGCTTTATTCTATTAATAAAACCTTCACTGTTTAATATTATCTTTATAAGTTATGATGTACATAAGTAATGTCTACTTGTAATTAGTATTTCTGGTTTAATTATTTTCAGACAAACCAATTAACAACAACCAAGCAAAACTTAACTTACTATAATCGTAATATGTTATAAGATGTTAGTTATTTTAAAAGAATACTTCATATTATGTTGTTAAATCTTCTTTTTTAAAATATCTGAAAAGAACCTTAAATTAATTAATCTTCTGAAGAATATTTCAGGTTACTAAATAACCTGTGTTTACACTACTGTGTTTACCATATCAGGAACTAATATCCCAACGATATAGTATTTTTATATTTATATTTAGGGTACAATATACCCAATTGGATATTATTTTCCAATTTATCTATATAATAATTCTGTTTGTCGAGATAGATATAAAAATACTCATAATTATTATTTGCTATCACATATATTACACAATTCCTTGAATCAACAATAACTTTTTATAACATGTATTATATTTTAAATTGAGGGCCTGGCAAATCCACTAGCCAAGCATATCATAACGATTTTAGGCCACCAAACTCGCGAGGGTTAAATTTAAGGTTAATGCCTTAACCACCTGGACGAAATTAATGCTCTGTATTGGAATCAAACGGGTATCCATAGTACTTTTCAATCGGTAACACAAGGCCATCAAAGTGAACGTTTTTTTTTTTCAATATTTCAATAGTCACGGAAGAAAAGACTTCTAGATAATGTGAGATAATATGGATAAGATATTTCAAGTGGCCATAAGCCTAGCTCTTGGTAATTGGTAGAATAGCGCTAGTATACACATACTTAAATCCGAATGCAAAAAAAAACATTTAAAATTCTTAAATCAATTCAGTTGATAAGTGTAGGAAGTAACAAGCGTTCAATATGAGTTAGGGATAAAACTAGCATTTCGTTTCAGATATTTTCGTTTCTTTACGACATCACAACTCCAACGAGAATTATAAATTGTCATCGAGTTCAAGAATAATTTAAAATAAATATTGCTAAAGTCAAAAGATAAAATCTAACCTCTATGATCTGCAGAGAATCAGCACTTACCTGAAAAATAAAAAAATAAAAATTATTTATTGTCAACAGACAAATGATTCGCAATTCTATGGTTCTTAAAGTGAATATGATTATTTAAAGAAATATTAGTGTAGATCAAATATTGCAACCTAATTTTGACCCACTTTCCGTTCAAGACTGTTTGGGTGGATTACCTGAGCATTGATGAAAATACGATCTGTAGTAGTGAAAAGTAACAAATGCTTGGAAAATTCATCAGTACTTTTAAGTCGCCCGGATTGCGAAAGGTCATGGGTTGGAGTTCCATCTCAGGGTGCCAGGGACAAAGTGGATTTTTAAGCATTTTTCACTAAGAATATTCTTGAGTATAGCATTGCGAATGTAAAATTGATGAAATATAACAACTATAATAGAATTAGATACTACACTTTACATTTCTGAATACAAAGCAATTCCAGTGATCAAAACGCACTCATCCTATTTAAACTATTAGTGTTTATAGCCGAGTTCGCATGGTATTTAAACTGCTAAATATCTAATGGTAATACCTACCTCTGTGCCAATAAGCAACGCACTATAGTAATTAAACAGTAAAAGTGGTTATACGGTATTGTTCTGCCTTTGATAGCTATTACAATGGAGAAAGCGAATTAAAGATAAGCGCTAACGTATAGCGTAGGCAGCGTAAAACGTTGCAACCAATAAACAGGCTATGGTGATGAATTAGTCATCGTGACAAATGGAAGTTTATTAATTCGACAAAAATAAGTTTTGTTAAGTTTAAAGCTTATATTTCTGCTTCAACTACTTTTAAACGAGTAAAACGCGTAGTTGCGTAGTTACAGACAGACAGACGGAAAGCTACTGAGTTTTGTACTATGTAGTGATATTGTTATAAAATATTTGAATTATTTAATTTATAATTTGTTTATTTACCTTACTATAAAATACCAGCAGTTCAAATCTTAAAACGTGGATCATAGTTCGTGTCAAATTTACATGAAGTACGTAATAATTTTTTTAAATTATTTGCACAGCGCCATCCGTAAATTGAACTTAAAATACAAAAAAATGACTTTTGTGCTCGGTAAAAATTCTTTGAAAATATTAGAATTGCTATGCACGGATGGGTTCATGAAAAGTAACGCCGCATTGCGTAAAATACTCCTTATTTTCTCACTAGCAACAAATGGTAATAACTTAAAGGACAAAACTAAAGTAATGGGGGTTTAAAAAAACGACGAAGCATTACAAGAAATAGTAGGAGTACCCTTGCTCTTATTGTGTTTTTTGGCTCGGCTTTGCTAGGCACTACCGTGGTCTCAGATCTTAGTTTTGTTATGTACGACATCGCTTTGTTTTTTTTTTTGTCATACCATCACGTGGAAGTAACGAAAGTAAGATACGTATTAACTATAATTCGAAAAATAGTGATAATTGTATACCCAAGAATTATAGCAGCATATTATTAAAGAAGTCAATAGAAGATTTCCGGCATGTGACTCAATCAAGTATTTATTTACCATTTATTTCACAATTAATATGCAGTTCTTAATTAGAAACGGAAACAAATGAACAAAGACACAACGGCACAATAGCCGTTCCCATATTTGTTCCATCTCCAAGAAGGTGCCAGGTTCCCGTTCCCGTAATAGACGAAATTTTTAAATCGGTTCAGTAGTTTCAGAGCATATATGCAAATACACGATTGCCCAAAAATTGAGTGCATTGTGTTAGTATAGTATAGATATATATGTTTTACTGTTCTAAAAGAATTTATAATAGGTTGGGAAAAAAGTTCCTTCGCATTTTTCTGAAAATTCAAAACATTTTTTAATAAAGTTTATTTATATTTATATAAATTAGGTACCATTTTGTTCGATAACTTTTTGCCATCTTGTAGATGGGGACATGATCCGATTGCTATGGAAATTTTGGGGCTTCTGATGAAAAAACCGCGACAAGTGGTTTTGGCAGTCCTCGCGTGATGTTAACCTAACATTTCCTTTTTTTTTATAACGCAGGGTAAATGCACCTTTAGCCTTAAATCAGGACTCTCCAACGAAACTGCACTAGGTCTATAAATGTGACAAATTTTTTTTTCGGTTTGCGTTGCATTTTTACCTTTTTTTGTAATAAATTTTTAAATGTATCTTATATATATTTTAATTTCATCATTAGATTCAATCATTTTGACAGTAAGAAAGCAACAGAAAACCACATTTTTTCCTAAATTGAATTCGGAGATAACTCCGAATTTTCTTTAAAATTCAATGATACCGATACCAGCCAGATACAAATGGGATAGCCAGAAAGATTTTATTACAAGTTTATGCATACTAAATGAGAAAACACTTTTGCCCAACCTTATATATATAAAAAAAGGAACGTTATTCAATAAAACTATCTATCAATTGCTTTTCTGTTATGCGCCCAAAAATAGTTCTTTTTTTCATTATTGTAAGTTTATGCGTTTTCAATGTGATTTATCTGTATAAAAACAAAGAAAAAGAAATAGCCCTCGCTGTTTTTCTTGTTGGTTGTTTTAATAAAAGAATCCCGCTGAAGTGTTTTTTGCAAGATCGAAGATGCTGTTTCTTAACTTCCACAAGTGCCAGGTAACAAGAAACATTGTAGACTGAACAGTTTTTAAAATTTTGTATTTGTTTTTCAGTATCAAAGTTAAAAGTACAGAGTGTAAAGTTATGTAATAATATTACCGAAGAAATAAACCTTGATAAATAAGCCTTAGTTACAGTCATAGGACGCCTGTTTAGTTTTTATCTTGTTTAAATTTTTACAATATTCTAACTATAATTACATTTGACTTCATATGACATATCACCAGGCAGAAAAATTAAAACTTAATAGATGAAAATATAAATACATATAATAATGCAGTTATTTTAATGAAAATCTTTATATTTATGAAACCTTTTTAGCCTCTGTAGCGTAGTATTTCGAACGTCGGTTACAAGGTGTCCCCATCTCTGAGATCCCAGGTTCAATTCCCGGTCGCGTCAATGTAGAAAATGAACTTTTCTATATTGTCTCGGGTCGGGTCATCTCTGAATCTGAGCAATATATGTGATGTTGTTTTATATTTATTATTATTTATAACGCAGTCATAAGGTTATTTTGGCTGACAAGAAAATGAGATATAAGAAAGATATCAATATTATTTTTAAATATAACTGATTGAACATAAACATATGTTAATTTCATTTTTTTAAATTATAGCTTCGAAAGCTAATTTGTTAACAGTGATCTATTTATTAATTTGATTTGATTCCATCCATAGGGAAAGCTGGAACCCCAGCAGTGGAGAAATAAGGTGATGATGATGAACTATTAAGTAACCATCTAAATATACTTTTGTTAAATTAGACTATGACAAAGATGTTTATAGTATTCACAGTACACATGAATAGTTCCAATAAAGACCAAGTTAACTTTGAATTCACACGAAGCTCCACGAATCCTATCTCATAAATTTCATCGAGATACAAATTTACTGTGTCACAACAATCATATGCTATAAACTTTATTATGAAAACTAATTCACCAGCCGATATGGAACAATAAGTTTCCGTGTAATTAAGAAGTCGCATAATTGGACGAATCAAATATATAGTAGATATGTATTACGCAATGCTTCCAGATTCACTGTGTTACAGTAGATTTACTGTATTTTGGACTTTTCTGCTAGATACTGTAATGTAAAAATACAGTGTATTAATATGCTGTTTTTAATTTGAAATAACATAAATTCATCTAATATAAGCAATAAAACGAAACGTCGGTAACCTAAGACCATCAATATTGTAGAGTACCCATTTCTATTCTATAGAAACATTGTCATTGAGGTTTCTGTGCAGGGGATTTCCCTATTTTGAGCACATCGTACCTGACTTCAAGTAGCGAATCTCGCAGTCTCTACCGGACAATAGAATATTGTAGCGAGATTATAATGTTTGCATTGTTTTGGGTGACGTAAACTCAAAACAATTTTTTTTATTATTACTTTAACTACAATTTACTTTAAACCTAAAAAAAATAAATAAAGTGATGTTCGTGATGTTTTTGGTCTGTCAAGGGTAAAAAATAAAAATAGGCAACAATTTCGAGATAAATGGCTCCAAGTACAAGACTTTCGTTCAGTGAATTAATAATATAGAAACAAAACAGAGGAATTGTCTAATCATAAACACCATCAAAGTATAAACTAACATGTTTTTTTATTTATTATTTAAATTTAGTTTTCCAATAATTTTACTGTAACTGATTTTGGTATCTACTGTACTGTTTATAGAAACTTTTGTATTTTTAGCTGACAACGATGTAATTTTGCTTTTGCGATCTGGAAACACCGGTATTATGGTTCAAACATAAAAAAATCTATTTGCAATAGGTATATCATTAAAGAATTTTTTATATATATTTTTCAGGAAAATTCGGTCTTCCTTTTCCTAATTTATAAACGATTTAAAAAAAGAAGGACGTTCTCGATTCGAATATATGTTTTTTGTGTGCTTGTTACACTATTAATCCACCTATTGTTAATCGATTTCATTTTTTTATTCGGTAGTTTAATGACCTTTATAGACCATTTAAATTTTATCGAAATTGAATCAGTAGTTTTCTTTTTTTACCAAAACAAAATACGCTTTTCATCAGATATCACCTTTATAATATGATGTCATGTTTATATCAACGAAAAGCTAAGGATTTCTATGTTCAACAAAATTATTATAAAATTATAAAGTCAGTAAAGTCGTTTACTCTTTGGTTAAAAATAACCAATGATACTCTACCTTCAACCGATCCTCGTATTACTTCGGCTTTTCTCATGCTCAGACAGCTCGATTTTTTATTTAATCGTATGTCAAGTGCCATTGTATTAAGACATGGGGAGAATATATAGAACAATAATTTTTTTTTTTTTATTTTCTTTGTTTTCGTGGTTGGGCCGAGAACTTTTCAAATCACCCTCGTATATACAAGTATACTAGTATTACGTATATTATTTCTTATGCAAATAGGTATGTTTTTCACCGATTTCTTCGTGGTTACATCACACAAATAGCAGGCCCCACTGCAGTGGCTCAGGCCTTCTTTATGGACGCTTAAAGAGGATGATCCATGAGCCATCCTCCTTAAAAAGTAATATTTATCTTAAAAGAGGTTAAAGTATTATTTATCATTTATTTTTTAAATTTGGATGACGATTCCATTTTTTGAAAAATGTTTTTTTTCGCATTACCTCCATCGAGAATTGAACCCAGAACATCAGAGGTGACAGAGGTTGAAACCGGCGTGTGATACACTCAGTTAAGAAGGTCGATAAGATTTGAACTAATTTTCCTAGTACAGTAAATTACAAACTAATCACTGAACTATTAATTAATACTATCTTACTTAATGTCAAATTCAGATGATTCAACTTTACCTTTACGACTTTATTTATAAAAGTACCTTTATACCTGTTTACAACTGATGTACAAACAAATCATATACACAAGTATTGGAGATCGAAAACCCTCTAGAATTTCTGCTGCAATGATTCTGTGCGATCGCAGACCAACAGCAACGCTTGCAAAGATTATTGATATCAAAGCTACGTTAAGGGTTATCATATGCAATATTTTTTTACTTGCAAAGATAACAACTGTTTATACTTTGATTAAATAAATATATTTAAAATATTGAACTTATTGTTCCTCCCATACCAAACACCAATTTCATATGTTATATGACACTGCAAATTTATATTTGTTTCCTATTTGGATGGGAATAATCTATGTTTGAAAAAAAAATGGAGCGTATTGGGAGCCTATTCAGTAGTTTCGAAACCCGATAAATGCAAACAACAAACAAAAATTTCTCTTAACTATATTAGTACACACCATCTACAGTGCATGATTTGTTATAATAATCAGCTTTATAAGTTTTTAGTTAGTATGGTTTTGTTCGTTTAAAAAAAAACTCTTTTTGTATTTGTTTATTAACATGCGTTGTAATTTGTATTTAGTAGAAAATGAAAAATAATTTACTAGAGTTATTTTTATACAGGAAATATTGTTTTATTTCACAATTCTGAATTACCATCTCACCTTTTTATGTCTATTTCTCCACGAGTGACAACCCTGTAATCGATACAGAACTGTTACCGCGGGGCTTTTAAGCTTACTCCGAACGTAAATATTTCATATTTTTAGCTTTCAATACATTCACATTTACTTTATCAAACGTAAACAATAAATAAGTATTATAGGGTGAACCAGGAAAACTGTAACCACCTACTAAAAATATATGTCAAACTGGCAACTTTGACATTTTGCTCTACATAATTATGAAACGAGCTACAAATGGAGTACTCTCAAATTTTGATGGGGTAAATATAACCGTCTAAAAAACATTTTACTTTAACGTTGAATGAAATAAGTTAATGAAAAATACGATTTACCTACCAATATTGAGTAATTAATTTCTTTGAATTATGTACAAAAATATGGAGCTTTCATTAAGGGCGGTCAATTAAAACTGAAAATGAGGTTTGTGGCGTTATTGGTTGGTATGTTAGTCTAACAGTCAGTTGCACAAACGTCCATTAAGGTTTAATTACATCTTTTAGCTCTAATGAATGTCAAATTTGTATGGGTAATGACGCTTTGAACTAATGACAGTTTTAATGTTTTTTTGTGCAACATGCTGTAAAAAGTTATTCTACAAATGACATTTTATTCACCTATTCTCAAATAAACCAGTAATGAGTTATTTCAATCTACTACTTTCTCCTATTCATTTCTAACTAAAATCCAGACAAAGAAATAAAGGTTAATGAAACAGCAGATATGTACTTTGTGACTTAGTAGTTTAATCAGAGGGTTTTATTTTTTTTCGCTTCATCTCCATGGGCACACAAAGCATTGTCATTTCTGTGTGGTCTCGTAGCCCATTAGTGGCTACAGACATGGAACTGACACTTTGATTTAGCCGATGAAGATTCCGGAAGTACTGTCAGTTAAAAAAACAGAATAAGGTTTTGTAGCTTTTTTATTTCAAGTAATATGGTTGTGTAGCGGATTTAGTGTGACAACAAAAAATGAAGTCGATGACGACCTCCGTAGTTGAGTAACTTGCACGCTGATTTCAAGGTTGCATTATCTTTAAGTTCCCGGGTTAGACGCCTGCAGAGCGATTCTGTAATAATCCGAACCGGAATTCGAATTCACTCATGTGTCCTAATTTACGTCATTTAGTGAAGAAATTCTATTGATTCCATTTTTTGTACTAAAAAACCTAAGGCAAATTGATTGATTATAAGTGTCTTAGTTATTCCATGTGACTTCGAAACTCACTTCACTTATGCCACGAAACATTATTACCAATTCAAGATTGAGCGGATGCCGCTTTTAGATGTGGATTTGGCACCTAAATGAATCCGGGTTTAGATTCGCAGGGCTGGTCGAGTCATTGTAGAAAATTATGTTTTCTATATAATGATCTCGGGTCTGGGTGTTGGTTGTTTGGGAGTGACAGACCGGGAAACTTCGCTTGGATTCCCAGGTTCCCACTTCCGACCGTATAGCTCGGTGGCATAGTGGATAAGCACCGCGGCCTGCAATCGACGTTGTTAAGCAACTTTAGAATCGGTCATGGTATGGCGTTCTAAAATTATATTATCTCAAGGTGCTCCGTGCTTCGGCACACATTAAGTCACTGGTTTCAGTTGCATTTGCAGTTAATAGCCTCCAATCCGCATTGGGCCAGCATGGAGTCTCGTGTCATGGCCCATCCTCTTTAACCATCTATTAGGAAGGCCTGAGCCCCTGCAGTGGGGACGTAAAAGGGCAGATGATGACTCCCGACGGAGGGTATACCCAAGGTTCTTAGTGGGCAGGCCTCCGCTCTTTGTTTATGTGTTATGATATCTTCGTCGGTTCAGAGACTCCATTAAGGGTTTTTTTACTTATATTGGAATCTGAGCAACGCATGTGATTTTGTCTTATATTCATTTATTTAATTTAGGTCACTCACTTAACTCATACTTAATAATTTAGTAAAAATATAGGTACTGATAATAAGCAAACTTTTTCATTTGGTACTACTTTTGCTTATATGTGTTTGAATCTGGTGATTTATCACAGTTCCGAAACAAGAATAAGTATATTTTCTCAAATTAAAAGAAACTGCTACCACGGTGCAATTTTTTTATGAAAACAGTTGCATGGTTGGAAGGAATCTATCGATGACGTGAGCAACCTCAATCAAGCTAAGCTCACATCTATTCATATCATCACCACATGCCTAAGCTGGCATTTCCCACTCAAATTAGCTCCTGTTCATCGGTAAACTGTTTAAGTAATATCCGATTTAGTAACGAGCCGAGTATTAGATGAATCGATGTGACTTGATTAATAACTTCGCATCGATAATGCAACTATTTGTATGGTAAATTATTTCCTCAAAATTTAAGCAGGTTTTTACACTATTTTTTTGTTGTAATGATATAAAAAAAATATAGTTAGGTTACACAGTTTATTACAAAGTCAATAAAGTATAATTTATTCATGTAACTAATAATAATAATAAATAATTCATATTAAATGACATCACATACATTGCTCAGATACCAAGATGAGTAGCTAAAACCCCGTAATAGGAAGTATCTGAGACAAAGACGGTATCACAACACCCAGATTGTCTCGGACAATATAGAAAAAGTCATTTTCTACATTGACCCGACCGGGAATCTAACACGGGACCTCAGAGATGGCAACACCTTGAAATCGGCGTGCGCACCACTCGGCTACGGAGGTCGTCAAATATATATTCGTACTTTTATAATATATAACACGTACATTATACGTTTATATACATGAAATTAAAAATCATTATTTAATTAAAATTAAAATAACAATAGTAATCGGTTTATTTCAGAACACAGATGTCTATAAATTGGGGGTCATCCATAAAGTACGTCACACTTTAGGAAGGGGGGGGGGTTGACTAACTGTGACGTCAGCACAATATTTAGTGGAATTTATATAGATAAATAGGTGACAAAAGGGGGGGGGGGGGGAGGTTAAAAATCCTGAATTTTGTGTGACGTAATTTATGGGTGGCCCCTTGTTAGTTGTAAGTGTGAGAATGATACCTTAATTTTTTAGTAGCAGTTTTAAATTTAAGTTATCTAAAATGAAGCACAATATATTTGTTAATGTTAACAGTACTTGACACGTATAGGATACTATTTAACCGAAACACCGTAATTTTCCGAATTGCCGTTCGATAACAAATAGAAAAGGCTCTCAGGTGCTTATTTAATTCGTATGAGTAATAAATTCGAAATGGTACAAAAATATTAAATATCCGAAATTGACATTGTTCCTAATCTCTGAAATAAGTCTTCCTACTATATCGAGACTGAACAAGATGATCATTAAATCAATGACAGTTCCGAGAGTGACACAAAAGTAGAACACAAAACGGTACCGATAACGCGGTGTAATCGATGAATTTCGTTATAATCGGTCAGAGCACAAATTGATTTAGCACTTGTTTTGTACTCTAGTTCGATTAATTTCTGATTCAAGCATCTCGGTATCGTAATTAGCAACTCGACCGGTTAGTTGTGGAGGTCAATGTTAAATTAGTACATTTACGAATATTAAATTGTAGCCTTTCAGATCGATAGCGTTTGCGAAGTCTGATCAATGATCATGGATCAGATTATAACGTGTAACTTCCGCTCGAATGAACCCATAAACTGCCTGAATAGATGTTATGAAAGAAATTTGAAACAATATGGCCGGCATTTGTTTTATCATACATAAGCTTTTGAACAACGACTCCGGTCGCGTGGTCCAATTTTAAGTCCAGAGATGAGAAAATTCCATAAAAACTTTCATCCCTTAATTAACACCCCAGGGGTCGAATTTCCTAAAACCACGCCTTAGAGAGCACCTTCGTCCTAAAAAAACCCGCATGCAAAATTTGAAACTACTAGCACTTGTAGTAAAAAAGTTTCATACCAACTTTCATCCCCTAATTTAACCAATTCGGGGTGGAATTTTTTCATTATTTTTCAATTTTTCAAATATTGTAAATGATAAAAACGAGAACTTTATAAAAAACCTAATAAATATAACACACTCCATCGTGCGTATCATTTAAAAAACTATAAATTTTATAAATATAATGATAAATTGGTTTTGTTGTCGACGGTACGTACAGCACTAATAGGATTACATTCTAGGATATGTAACGTGGAGCTGAAAAATTGCCACAGCCTAGGAATATCTATATTCTAAACTTACGAAAATGTTTTTTTATATCCTTAATGAAAAATGTTAAAAAAACTATTTTGTCCCTGGAACTCTGAGATGGGACTCGAATCCATGACGTCGCAATCCGGGCGACTGCTCTGATCACTGAGCTACCCAGGACCTAACAGGACTGACGAATTTTTCAGGAAATTTTTCCTTTTTGGTTTTTTTTAATATCATTTACTGAGAAAATCAACCGAGAGTATTCTCTAACTCTAACTCCAACTAATGAATTTTCAAAGGCAATAAATGTTAATTTACATAAATTTATAAACGGATAATATTCAGTTCCTTTTTAAATGGCGGAAAATATTACCAGACTGTTTCCAAGAATAGAAGATTTGTGGTACCGAGCTTCAGACGAAGGTTAACGGGTTAAATTACTTAAATATTTATTCGAGACATACTACAAGGAGTTATATAAATGAAATATAGTAACCATAAGAACAAAGAACTATAGTTAATTGTTGGAGATTAGTTCAGTAATGTTAATTTAAGTTTATTAGTAATGTTAATTTATGTCAGTAATGTTATTTTAAGTTTATTAAAGTTTAATAACTATTATTATATTTGACCAATTTTTGTATTCACGATGCTAAACCCAAAATAAATAAAAAATGTTAAAAGAACATAATTGCACACAAACTATTTTTTCAATAATAAATCATTCTTTGTTAAATCTTATTATTTTAAAAAAAAATATAAATTTCGCAAAAAAATGTTTTAAAAAAAATATATCATACTTTTTAGTGATATTTTTATATTTTTAAAGGTAATACGTAACACTATATTAAATAGCTATATAAAAAATATGTCAACATAGTGAAAGCTAGGAAAAAATATTTTGTTTATTTGCTAAAAAATATTTCTTTTACGGGAGACTACATAACACAAATTCTCCAAGTTAGTGATAAATTTTATATAGTACAAGTCGAAGTTAGGTTTAATACAATATTGTAGCGAGATTGGATATTTTATTGTGACACATAGGTACCTGAAATTGGTGGACTAATCGCTCAACTGTAACAAGAGAACAGCGTTACGTGTCATCAAACACGATAGTTCTGTTAACCGGCAGTTAGAGTCGACCCAATTTCATCAATACCACACCTTATAACGTATAGTCAACAGCATATAAGCTTATGCAGCGGCTCAGCAACTGATGGTAAACCCAAATCACGCAATGTTATTCAAATTCGCTGCATAGGTACTTCATATCAAAGATATTCACGTATTTATTGAATAACTTTAAATTTTAAAACACCTCCAAATGAAGCACAAATAAATCCCAATTTATCTGTTTAATAGACTTCAAAATACAAAGGAGGTTTTATGTTCGACGGCCATGATGCTCATCGATATTTCTGCCAATTGTTGACCTATTTTCAATATAATACATTTTATAACAAAACAAAATTCGTTTTTCAACATATATCACCTAAATATTTAGATGATATGTATTGTATTTCATGAATCTCAGCTAAAAACAAAAGATTGCGTTCATTCAAAATCAGAAAGGAAGATTTTCTATGTTCAACGAGCATTTATATATTTTTATGAAAGTAGGTATATCAATCCATTTCTTTTTGAATTGTGAACGAAATTGTATCAAACTAGGTTTTCCTTCCAACTTCGCCTGCGTAAGTTATAGCCTATATCCAACGCGTATTATGTAGCTTTTATAAATCAGTTCAATAGTTTCTGAGCCTATTCAAAGCAAACAAACAAGCAATTAAATATTTCCTTTTATAATAAGAGTATAGACATATTGAAAGAAATTACATATATTGAGCAAATAAACTCTTCTTTTCTTCTAAGACTTTCACTATGTTGAACATTTTTATTTGTATAGATTTATATCTATAATCTATACTAATTAATATTAGCTGAAGAGTTTGTTGTTTGTTTGTTTGAACGCGCTAATCTCAGGAACTACTGGTTCGAATTGAATAATTTATGTTGAATAGACCATTTATCGAGAAAGGCTTTAGGCTATATAACATCACGCTGCAACCATTAGGAGCGAAGAAATAATGGAAATCGCGGACGAAGTCGCTGGCGGCCGCTAGTAAAATTATAAAGAGGAAAGTTTTGATTGTTTGTTTGCAACTAATAGGTTCCAAAACTACTGGAGCGGTTTTAAAAATTCTTTCACCTGCGGAAAGGAAAGTCGCTTTTGGGACAAGTATTATTTATCACTTATTTCAAACTTTGAAGTCGTTTGTGTTTTTTTTAAGGTTTTTTTTTACATTGATTAGATTTCATTGCAGTCCCAACAAAATAAAATTATTTTATTCATATAAGCTTATTGAAAATACTTTTGAATTGCCCAAATTGCCGCACTTGGTAAGGTCTTAAAGTAAGGTATAGTCGTTAAAATAAACAAAAGCTTAAAAACTGACCAAAGGAAGTAGTCTAGACATGTCTACAAGCCTGAGCCAGCCATAGCTTCGCTAGATTTAAAGAAAGTAATCATGTTTGAATATTTTTTTAAAACTTTAAATATATCCTACTATGGCGCCCCCTTTAAAATTTATTGTAATTTTATGTCTTTATTACAATGCAAAGCGAAAGTTAAAAGCAGATTTTTATATTTATACGTAACCAACCTACAAGGGAATGAAATAAACGTCGAATTTGTGACGCTCGGACATCGTACATTAGCAAAGAAAGAGCAAAAGTGAAAACAGTTTGGTGTAATCATCATTATTCTTCTGACGCGGAACATCGCAATAACATTCGGTGACGAAATTACTCGAATCACATTCATATGACGTTATTTTTTACCTTACAATACAATAAGAAAGGAATTAAATCTATAATGTTGATCTACTGATTATATCTCTAAGCTGTACTCTTGACTTTCGATTAGAAAAATCATAATAAAATAATTATATTTTCTACTTTCGACTAACTATTGGGTTTTTGATTGAAGAATTAAATAACAGAATAAAAATAACGTAACCAGTCAAGCATATTAACATATAAGTGTTTTGTAAAAGCAAGTGTGGATGCCCTGGGATCTCACACTTACTTTGTCGACTACGTTAGGAGCAACAGAACACACGTTATTCTAAGATTGCATGTGCATATTGAAGTACAATTATACAGAAATACATTGTGGCAATTACTCTTTAAAAACAATCAATGATCGACTCTATCGATAGAGCAAGCTCTTAACATTATTAGTTACAATACCATCGATAATATCGTATCGATTACATTCTTATGTTTGTCAGAGTTTGTGTGATCATATGCTATTGTAGTGACTAGCTAGTACTTACCATTTCTAGAGATAACTCTTCGAAGCATATGACCAAAGCGGCGCGCCCCAAGACATATCCTCTGCTCGCGAGCCACCTCGTCCACGCAGTCACTATCAGAAGCCGTATCTTCCCCACTGTCATCCTCTGACACGAGAGATCCATGCTTATTCCTAAAATTGTCCCCGTTGTAGTTCAACGTTGGCTCGCTAGCACCCAAACTCTTTGGCTCCGACCATTCACCGACGTCGTCGAATAGATCATCTAAATTTGTTTCTAATAAACCTTTGGCACTGCATATCACTTTATTTTTAATGTCATCGTGTGTTCTAATTGCATCTACACTGCTCGAGAGACACTTTTCTCGTCTGGAAGATTTCACGTCCTCAGTTTTTGCACTGACGTCGTCGTACGTTTTCGTCCTGTTTTTAATTCTCAAAGAGCTCTGCGTTGTCAATTCGCCCTTTTTAATTTTGTCCACCGCCAATGCTTCGACTGCTCTCGGTCCAATTTGATTTTGACCACGAAACATATTCGATAGAACCAACATTTTCACTGTTTTCAATGCACCAACACTAGTTAAATATTCCATCACTGCATTCCTTTTCATTTCACTGTTGTATCGCACTGTATTTAAAGAGTTAAAAGAATTGGTGTTGTGTGTGTTTTATAGAAGTGAAACGAAAATAGTGCAACATATGCAAAGGCGTATTTCACGGAGAACTAGGTATTATTCACCCTTGTAGAATATTCTGTGTACGCCTCAGGTGATATTTTGTCTGGGAAACCATTCGCCGTCGTTGGGACAGTCGTGTCTAAATAAAATATCAGCGGTACGGATTCACACCTCCATCAAACTTCTAGATCTTTTATTGTTTACTAAATAATAAATTAACACGAATAAGGTAATAGATTTGATGGGATTTGTAGTAGGTAATCAAACGGTATATGCTTAGTGAGTAATTAAAAAATACTTTAAAGTTGAGTATCTTTTAATAGAACGACTTAAAATAGTTTTAACGCGTGTTTTGAATAAATTGAAACATTATTAAACATTTGTATTCGCTCCAACGAATGAACTCCTAAAATGCGTTTAAAAATGTTTAAACATCACAACAAATCGTTAACGATATTTTGAAAACCAGATTAACAAACCTGTTCTATACTCGATGGGAAAACTTTTTGTCTTTGAGCATCAACTATTCGTTTAACAGCAGCTTACTTTTTATTACTACACAAGCCAAAAATATAAGTTAAATTAAACTGATTGAAAAATCGGTGTCAAGTAACCTAATTATGTGACGTGGCTCAAACTAACATCACAAAATATATATATTAATATATCAATAAATTGTAATATTACACAAAATACAAAATCGTTTCGACCTGCTTACGCTACGAGGGTCAAACTGAAAGTTCTTAGAAAATCAAAAACTGATTACATTAGCCAGTTATTAGTTTTATTATATCTTTTCAAAATATTGTCCATTCACGTCAATACACCGCTGCATGCGATGGAACCACTGGGAAAAGCACTTTGCCCACTCGTCCTTAGGGGTCTCTTCAATGGCATCGCGATACGCAGCCACCGCTTCTTCAGCATTCATAAACCGCTTTCCTTTAAGTTTTTCTTTAATTTTTGGAAATAAATAAAAATCACAAGGCGCGAGGTCGGGGCTATACGGCGGGTGACCCAGTAATTCAACGTTTGATGTCGCCAAATAGTCGATCGTTCGCTTGGCGGTGTGCGACGAGGCGTTGTCGTGGTGAAGGAGGATCCTACTGCGAGGTCGTTTCTCTCGAACTTTTTCCAAGACAAGTGGCAAACAATTGGTAGTGTACCATTCTGCAGAAACTGTTTTTTGATCCTCTAACACAATTGTTGCAAAATGACCTATCCTTCCAAAGAACGAGGCCACCATTTTTTTTCCCACACTTCGATCTCTCTTCACTTTAGTTGGCAACTCCTCGAAAGGAAACACCCACTGAGCAGATTGTCTTTTGGTTTTAGGATCATAACAGTAAATCCAGCTTTCGTCACCTGTTAGTATGTCGAACACAGCATTTGAGTCACCTCCGTTAAATCTTTCAATCATTTTACGACACCAATCCACACGATGGAGTTTTTGAGCCTCAGTCAAATTATGAGGTATCCACCGGGCGCAAAGCTTCCTGACCGCTAAATGTTCGTGGAGGATTTTGTGCACTTGACTCATACCGATGCCTAAGCTTGTCCGAATCTGTTGATAGGTCACTCTTTTGTCAGTCTCTATCATACGCCGCACAACACAGATGTTATCTTCAGTCGTCGCCGTAGAAGGCCGTCCCTCACGTAAATCATCAGTGAGATTAGTGCGACCACGTTTAAACTCATTAAACCAGTTGTAAACAGTCGCACGAGATGGGGCTTCATCGTGAAAGGCCAATTGTAGTCTATCATAACTTTCTTGTTGACTTAAATGACATCGAAAGTCATAAAAAATCATTGCACGAAAATTTTCTCGTGTTAAATTCATGATGACGTGACACAGACAATTTTCAATTTGCCGCCAAATCGTAAAACAAATGACAAATGAATGAAATATATACTCAGTAATATTGGCAAAGAATTATATTTTCAAATTTTAGAATTATTTTTTTATTATATTGTTTATAAGTGGCCAGTTCTAAGAACTTTCAGTGTGACCCTCGTATTATACTTGCGATTTTCATTACTAACAACTGTTAAACTTTTTTTTCTTCTATGAGTACAATGTAAACAAATCAGTTCTCATTCCATTTTATTTGATGTCGACGTAATCTTTAAGCAAGGAGCGATATATGTTTTCCAATCTCGCATCTCGATCATCTGTTTCCTCAAAATATCTCTCTCCTTCTTAGTCAAAAGTTTTCATTTATTTCTTTTCACCCGATCTAGACGAAATATGTTAGTAATATTAAGAATTGGAGTTGCTAGATTAAGTTGCAGATATACTACCAACCAATTTATCATATCATGGAATATTCGTTCAGACGCTGGTGCCAAAACAGCAACATTTTCACAAATAATTGCGAAAGAAGACAAAGGAAACTATAAAAGTCAAAAGGCATTTTTAATAAGAATAAGGCGGTACGATTTAGCCAATTTAAATTTTTTCCAAAGTGTAAAACGTGTTCCACATCATAAAGAAATCCGGTACTATGTAGCCGCTTTCAGAGCCTACTGATTATGCAGTGGCTTAAGGTAAGCTGACTTTTGGTATAATCTTGTATGAGAAACGTGACGCGCTTGCCAAATTTTTAAAGTTAAAATATTTCAGTATTATAATTATATAACAATTTTAAAGATTATCATGAAGCTCTGAACAAAAACTGCCTTGATATAATAATAAATTATGGTCGTCTTGCGAAACAATTCTTACATATTTACTCAATTTAGAAATAAATTCAAGTACTATACAACTTATGTGCAAAGTTTATTTTTTCTAATTTCTTTATTGATGCACTCATGTTGTCTTAACATTAATTCGTTACACTTTATATTATCCTCAACAAAGACAACAAGATGGGTCAAAATAACCAAAATAGAAATAAGTTCACACCATTAACCACACAAGGCGGTTTGATATTAAAAATGATCGAGATAATAGTGTTTCCTCTTTAAAAAACATTCAAGGTTGCGGCAAGGTGAGTTACATCACTAGCCCTAAAGCTCCATGCACACTTTCCGACCATAGACTTAATATAGAAAAATCACGTTTCAGAAATAAATAAAATGATCTTTTAATCGCTTGACCCAACTGAAAAAGAAGTATTTTGATTCCTTTGCCTGAAATTAGTATTTATACTAAAACGAGACAAGAAACGAATGACGAAATCGATATTCTAGATGATTTATATGTCTTTGAAACACTAACAAACAAAATTACCTAAGTATCTTTTTTAATTTAATTCTTTGTTATGAAATGTTTTAAACCTTGTTAGAAAATATACTGGAAAATACTTATGGATTAAATTAGATTAAATATTACATAAATTAAATACTATAATCTTAGTTAATGTCTAATTAATATTAGAACACGAAAATAAAGAAAAAATATATTTAGTGCTCGAGCTGAGATTTAAACTATGAATGCATTTATAGAATATTAAAAAAAAACTTTTAATAGGGATGACGACTGGGTAAAAAAAATGCAATTCTATTTAGTCCGTCAATCATATAGTAGAAAAATATTAGACACGTATTTTTTTTTTACTTCAATTTAACAAGAAATAGTATAGATAACAGGCATTAAAGTTGAGGAGTGGGCGCTCGCTACGTCACAGTTGAGTAGAAAACGTACTCTAACGTGACGTCATGCGAAATTTCAACTCAATGTAACGACGTAATTTTATGATTACGAAAAAAAAATACGTGTTTAATATTTTTTAACACTCTACCTGACGGACAAACAAACAAAAAATATTCATCATCCCTATTGGAAAGTTATTAATAAAGTTATAGTTGGCATGTTGTTATATCTGTTTGTCTGTGGAATCAATACAACAATAGTTTGTTGATCAAAAGTGGGTTACGCTGCAGACAGAGAAACTGTTGTTCGGTTGCGTAATCTGATTGGCCGATTGTTGCGGTAACTTAATGACATGCCGCTATTGAGTGTCGAGTTCAAATAGAATGTGGTAGGTAGTAATAACACTATTGGTTAACATTCGTGTACTACACTTCATTCAAAACTCATTCCAGTATATAACTGAGCAACATAATCAACATTTTTTTTTTATATTTTCATTGTTAGTAGTGAGAATCAAGGACAATAGTAATTTGTAAGCTTCCTTTGTTCTCCTAAAGTTCTTTAACGTTCGTTTTGTACGGTTATATACGGATACGTACTTATTCCGAAATCCCTAACAGAACCTGTCATACTCGTATTTTTTCTCATTGTTTTTTATACTTATTGTGTAGTTGTTAACCTTATATTTTGTGTTTAGCATATTTTGTTTTGATAATAATTTCCTGGACATAGTCTCGGGCTAGTCATATGTGTATAGAGTAAACAGCAGAGGCGCTAGAGTACAGTATAGTAGTAGATGTAGTACTTTGAAAAGGTGAAAGATAGTATTTATCTAAAAGGCAGTTGATATATTACGGTTAATATGAATAACCTACACAAAACGACCACTTTTTGCGTTAGTTCCGGGCATTTTTATTTTATAAGAGGACTCAAACCTCAGAACCAACCTGAAGTTAGAGTAGTTTATCCAAATGTTGACAAACAAATATTCATATATGTCTGTCTTTGAACAAATACAGAAAATTAATAGATTAATACGAGCTTAGACAATGTTTACGACCCAACTCTTGTTCACCTCGCGACAGTTTTCAGAAGTATAATACAGCAAAGTGAAAATTAAGTAGGTAGGTAATGCATTTATATAACTGATTCCACTATCAAAGATAAATAGAACATCTGGTATCAATGCCATCATTGATGAAAAATAACTGACGTATTTCTTGTTATTTTCGTCAACATGGAGGTTTAAGTGAAGAATAAATACTATTGGAATTTAATACTAATTTGATAAAAGTAAGGAGCCAAAGTAAATAATTCATGTGTCTTTAGTAATAAAAATAAAGTTGTACAATGCCACATAATGAATGTACTACGACAGTCCAATATGAAGGTCTTCAAAACAATGTAATGAAACATAATGAGGGCTGAGGTTCACGTAAACAATCAAGGGCCATGTTGTGTTTGGTAAAAAAAAAGAATAATACACAAACTCGTTCTATAACAACACAATTTTATCAGACTTCTAAGAGGATCTAGAACTTTTCTAATAATCTTGAACGTTGTTATAGTCATAGTTTGAAGAAAAATAATATAGAGTTCGACAGATCATATAGGCGTACGTTTTATATTAATAACATCTCCAACTTATGAGAGTAATTACTGATAACTAGTTTACCGCCAGCGGTTTCGCCTATGCAATTTACACAATGACTTGACAGCACATTTATGCCTAAGTTACTGTTTAGTGGCATGAAAAGTACTTAGCGTGTTATTAAGGCATACAATTATCAATTATTTAAGTAAAATTCTTTCAGTATTTTTTACGTATAACAGTAGCAAACACACCTTACAAACTTTCGCACATGTAATGTAGGTAGGATTTGGTAATTAATTAATAGTCAGTGTCTTAACACCATATTAATATTATTTTTATCTCAATCCTCTCAACGGATTGTTAACTTTTAATGATAAGTTATTAATACCATATACTTATTGCGATTGTGAATTCATGTGCGGCAGCGTAGTAAGTATTGCAGATACTGCGGAATGTGCTAGATATCCTAGTGTCTTGCTATGATAAAAATTTACTTTCGCGAATATAATATTAATACAGTTTCGCGTTGCAATGCCTTCATCTTGCTACAGCTCATTGCATTTGTTTGGTAAGCAAGTGTACGCCTGCGTAACCGGAAGCTTTGTAAACGCATAATTTCTGCGTCATTGCAGCATTGCCGCAGTGCATATCCCTGACACATAATAGGTACCATGACGTAGATAAAATAATAGAAACGAGTAAGTGTAATAACTTCATTCCTATTATGAATTAGACCAAGTGTCCTCATTGTCTTTTAGAAGTAAGACAGGGTTAAAAACTTCGATATCAATCTGTAGAACTCAATACTAACATACTTTCCAAATAACAGGGTTAAATGTTGATCTATATTCTAACTTTAAAAACATGTTCACTATAAATATGTATGAAAATTAATTATCACCGCATTTAATTTTTAGTTTTCTAATCCGGAACTATTTGTCACCGATGCAGACTTGGTGCGTTGCAATGAAAAAACTCAAGTTTTTTTGTATTTTTGTCAAATCGTCAGTTCCGAGTTTCTTTTTTAATTAAAATTACCTACTGTTCCCAAAAGTATTATAATATCTTTATTAGACTGCAAAGAAACTATTTTTATTAAAAACGTAGGTATTTAAAATTTTCGTTAGTCGAAATCGGCGTTACGTAAATAATTCGCATCATCATACGTTAAGCTTTGATCTTGTATGTGTAGGGTAACCATAAAAAGTAGATTATTTAAGAATTTTTATGTGCTTAATTTATCTTAGAAGCATATACAAAATTGGTCTGGCTACAGGATGAATATAATAGCTACGAACGGCGCTTTTTTTAACTATTGATGTCAACAACAAAATGTCAGAACTACAAATGTTAGCTTTTTGTGATATACAATCGATTCTACTTTGATAACATTCTTGAGCATTTTTATATAAGAAACTATTACTTTTTATATATTCTGAATTGCATTTTCGTTATATTTTATTGACAAGAACTTCGTGTGTGGACAAAGAAATAATGACCGCGGCAACACGAGTTTGAGTGTGCTACCAAAATAATGCAATAAATTAATCAATTAATATACGATTGATAAGAAGAAATATTTAAATGTTTTTATGTTGAAACACAGCCGGTCCATATAAATTTTTATGGACTGAATCATGGTCACCCCAATGGGTACGGAAACGTGTGTTGGGACTGCAATATGAACGTGGACGTGTCATTTTGCTTTTTTTTAATTTGCGCGATTAACTCATGCTCAAAGGCATTCCGCTCGTGCGGGCGAAACGCGATTTACGTTATACATAATTATAACGTTTCGCATTTATATTTCCTTATTGCGAGAACCGTTTTCATTCCGATAAATTCTCAATATTCCTTCGTATTCGTTTTATTTCAGTTATGTTTTTTATAAAATAGTTTCGTTTTGCATTTTGTTTTCACGTTCCTATTTTGAATCGACTAACTAAAATTACCTAACTGGAAATAACTGGAATAAATACCCAACTGATAATGACGATCCTAATGCCCGAAAATAATAAATACCTTAAGCGTTTTTCGTATATTTAAATAATTTATACTTACATTAGAATTTACAGTCATCACAACTAGCTACTGTACATATAATAACTGCTGAATTTAGGACAAAAAACAGTTGCGTTCTTTGATGGGCGTTCAAAATTCAATTTCGTTCAAGTGAACGATGCGATGGAATGTAAATTAACGTACCATTTTTTTTTAATTTGTAAAAGTTTGAATGTAATACATTTTTCTTTCATTTTTTTTTGGAATTACAATTATGTAATAAAATGATGACTTAAGTAAAAAAACACATTAATATTTTGTTTGAAAAGTATTTTATGATATAACCTCTTTTGCCGTATAATGCTCTTTTGTCGTTAAATCTGTGTGCTGAGATAAATTTAGACCCAATACAAATATGAAGCGTGTTATTGAACGCAATTATTAAAATGGCCATAGTTTATTTTGAAGGAAGACGCCATATTGAGTCTAAATCAGCACAGTTGCCCGGCCAATTGTAGCCAATTATCTCACATACAGTAAAGTCAAGTACACATGATGCAATAACATTATTATTCAGAAATTAACATAGTGTTTTGTTTTTTTTGAATTCATATTTAGAATCTAAGAAAGCTTTTCTAGTTTTATATACAAACTTGTTTGTATCAGACAGCTTTGTAATCAATGGACTCTTATATATGTATTGTAAGCAAAATTATTTGAAGACTTCAACAGATGAAATTTGTTTGCGATAGTCGGCACAAGCAACTTTGAATCTTATCTATTAACACTTACGGTATCACTACATATTTTACGTAAAATCAATTTTGTTCAAGCGTAATACGTCATTACTCGCTAATCGATATCAATTTTAATACATAAGAGTCGTCAAACATTCGGTTATAATAAATTCAAATGTGACACTATCTATGTGTATTTACTCGTAAGATACACATTATGCTTATACAAATAAACAATATAATTACACAATTTGTTTAATATAAAACTTTACATTGTGTAACAAATAAATACTATAATTTATATAATTATATACTTATTATAATATAAGCAATCTTATCAACATTATCTGATTTAATTTTAATCATGAGAGCATATTAAATTTAATCAATATGGTATAATAGATAGTCGCAGATACCTACGAATCCTGTTTGAGATTTTTTACCATCAACAGACACTTAATAAATTTTAAATTCGTCTAAAAAATTAATTTCAAATATGCACCCATCAATTAAATGAGGTAACCCAGATAGACGAAGATAACGAAAGATAAAACAATCTTACACTTACAATTGTCAAACCGTTTAAAATTTTATCTTAAAGGTTGTCAAAAAAGGCGCTTCACTGCATTTTTGTAATGTGTACAGCGGCTTTATAAATAAAAACAATTGAAGTGCTGCACTGATCGAGTACGAACATTTTCCGCTCGTTGTCGCAGTGACGTCATACCACTATCCCGAAGGTTATCACAGGAGCAGAGAGGAACCGTGTTCGTGAACAGACAGGCGCGTCCAAAATTAATATATGTACAATAAATAAATATAGTCTTTTTTTATATTTCCTTGGTGTGTTAATATTTCTAAAGCACCCTGCTTGTTAATATTTCTAAAGTCTTTGCCATATAGATTAAAAAAAAACAGTTTCATCAACATAGCTGTTTCAACAAATATACTCCTAACACACAATTATCTACATAAATACTGACCCGGCGAAGTTCGTACCATCTTTAAACGATTTGAGGAAAAGCATTCTTCTCATACTGTCTAATGACGCTGCACTATTTATGGAAATCAATTTTTACGTAGAATAAAGCATTATAAATTATCCAAAGTTTTCTAAGAATCAGGACAACTGTTTTAATTCTTTTAAAAAAATCATCCGGTAATTCAAATACTCGTATCATCAAGCAATGTTCTTATATCACCCAATAAAATTTAAATTGTACGTTTATAGCTTGTTCTGATCACTTCATTCTCAACTTGTACATGTATTCGTGTAATAAAACCACATTCATAAATAATAACACATTAGGAAGGGGTAAATAGAACAAGGACAATATGAAAGAAGTTTAGTCGTTATAAAATAACCTGCGTCGTATTATTTTAAAACTTTAGCCTGATAACCTAAACATAGTGATTGAATTTTGATTTCATTGTTTTGTCGCTCCTCTGGGTTCCAGTACTATACAGAGACGTAAATGCAGGAAATTAACGAAAGGTTTCCTTTTTTTCTATTCTTCTTTTTTTATAAATAATAATTATAAAATCAAGATTTCTTATCTTTCAAGAGCAGAACTATGTCATGTTATTTTCATATCGAGAACATCAATTACTCCTTTATAACAATCATGTGAAGATTCACACGAAAACGTCAGGTTTTTTTTTTTGTTTTTTGACTCAACGGAAACATATTTAATGATAATTATTATCTACGTAATTATTTTATTCGACATTTATTTTTAAGGTCAATATATTTTTAATACAATTTCATAAAAGAATAAATCAAAAGCCAGGCATCTAAATATCTTTTTATTTTAATAAGTACCTCAATAATGTAATTTTTAAAAGTATCTAAGTAGCATACATTTACATTTTACATTTAGACTTACATTTAACTGTATAGTATGTATACAGTTAATATTTATTTATAAATATACCCTAAAAAAAATAATGATGAATATTTTAAAAAAGAAACAGGATCACTACCAACTAGGGATAATCCCTGAGAAAAAAAAAGAAATTCTATTTAGTGCGTAAATCAGATACTACTGGAATATATGGCTTTCACAATTATTCAATTAAGTATGAAATTTACAAAGGTGTGACGTCATGCGACATGTCAACTCAATTTATCGCCGTAATTTATTGTTTACTCGAAAGACAAAAGCGCATATTTCATTTTCTTAAAAAATCTACCTGACGGACAGACAAAAAAAAATTGATCATCATCCCTATAAAGTAATTGAATTACTCCTATATAGGATGTAAAACTTGTTTGAAATCAAAGAAATTTTCTTAGTTAAACCTAAGCATCAATTAAACGTGAAATCTAGAAAAAGTAATTTAGCATAGTATCCACTTTAATACTTTCTCCCGGGATGTTGCTTGCTAAGTGCGCGCACGCGGCTATCTCTCTCTACCGCCGATAAATAAACATAATGCTAGAAAGTGACGTATATATCGGCATGCATGACAACTCAAGCAGAACCGGAGACCGATACAACGGCTATTTTCGGTGGGCGCCGGTGAAAGTGCACGATGCATTGATATTGCACGTGTGGAGTTCTGCCAATATTTTTGATGAGCATTCCTTTTAGAGTCGACCACAGACAAGCAAAACTTTTTTCTTTCACTCTAGTAATTGAAAACATGGCGATTGTAGAAAAGTAACAAACAAATCTATCAATCGATAAACAATACCAAATAAAGCTAATTAATAAACTAGTAGAATCTTACTTATTGTTTAACTATAAAAGAACTTATCTAATGAAATTTGACAACATTTTCTTTTCGTGGTCTGAAAAACATTACTAGAATTACTTTTAACAAAGAATAATTTATATAAGTATGTCAAGAATAAACGAGTAGAATTAAGAAATCAGGTAGAAATATATTTATTGACTACACATCTTTTTTTATGATTGGGACCATTATTGAGCCTTCATTCATAGCTTAGCCCAGCAATCGACTTAACGAAATTACTACTTTAGCTAAATAAATAAAAAATTTGAGGTCAACATGGACACGGACTTTTGCATCTCTCTTATTTAGACAAAACGACATACGCTTCTAGGTTAGCGCCTTGCGAGTTGCGTAAAAATCTTGAAAAAAAGCCAATCTAAGACCCAAGGATGATTAAACATTATTAAGACAGCATTGTAAATGTAAAATTGTAAATAAATATAGAAAAAAATTAGCGAAATAGTGGCATGCAAATTTTATACCTACTTGTAGATATCGAAGAGTCTGTTATAATGAATAAATTATATGGATTCTAGTAAAACGAATAAACATCTTACGATCAGTTCCTATTTTACTAAACGACAAACGTAATTATGTTTACTTACCTACCTCTTGGTATGTCACAAGACGGCAGGTTTCACTTTAATCCGAATCCAAAGCACAGTGGATTGACAAATTTCCTTCTTACTCTCTCAATGTACAATGGATCTTGCAAAATGGATTAAATTCAAGAATTTTTATTAAAATTAATGCTTACTTGTTGAAAATTCAAGTAAGTATACATTTATATATTTCGTGTCATTGTATCATGTTATCTGCTTTATAAAAATTCTTCTGGAATGTGTTATTTAAGTTGTCATTGACACCAACTAATGAACATAAATTTTGGCAACCACATCTAATGGAGGCAAAAAATAACCACTTTATGGCTAATAAGCAAAACAATTTAAAGCTCAAACGAATTTCACTCTTTAAATAGTACAATGTTAATCTATAAATACGTTAAATTGTAAAAAATAACAAAGGTTGCTCAATTGCTAAATTCTCAGTCTAAAGCACCAGCTAAAGAATAAAAAGTGACATGAAAAGGTACTGACAAATTTATTTCCAAATATAAACAAAAGTGGTCTCATTACTGATCCTTGTGGGAAAGTTTCATTGTTGATCAATTATATTCACAAAAGCACTAACTAATATCAATCACCATCAAATGTAATTCAACGAGGATACAAGGAGATAATTTAAGGACGACCTTTAGATTATAGGTACCTAGATTAGTAAGTATACGCAGCTGAGTAATAAAAAATAATTATGAACTACGTATAATTAAATATGGTATTACGAATACTTTAATGAAAACATATGTTTTCGTTCGTTTAATATAAAACTATTTATTGATTTTGTTACTAAGATATGCACTTTATATTACAGCTACTGCAATATAATCGTTAATACTTATAGTAATAAATGTCAATAAGACTGCAACTTTGTTTGAAATTATACTTAATATCTACATATTTATAATCTCGATGTTTCAGAATATGACGTAACTCAGCAACAGCACTTTAATAGAGTAAACAGATGTCTGTAATGTAAACAATATTCGAATCTGTTTTCTCTTAGATATCTTATTTGTTTAACAATGCAAGGTTTCGTTTATAATCTCAAGCTGGTGTACTGAGAAAATATAACTTATCAACGCTTATAGTTCTGACTACTATATAGCTTATTATATCAAACCAGTTCTGTTTTAGAGCTTCTGAGTCACGTAGCGGAGGGAATGAGGTTAGTTACCTGTCAAATTAATGGTATTACTTCAAGGAAAACGCGATTACACCGTTGTAGATTTATGCAAAAATTATCGCTGCAAAAAAGTCAAGCCACTAATCAACTTTATTATGGTCGTTATTAGATCACCGAATATGCTAATAAGTGTATCATTTACACATTAAAGCGTCACTTTTTATAGGTTTTAAAGTTTATATACTACAAAGTACTGTTGACGACGAATCCTAGTATATAGGTAGTAATTTAATTCGCCACGTTCAGTTTCCTAATCGGATAGAAACACGTTTTATTTAGTTCGCACACTGAGGCCAAACAGTCACCAGATTTTTTATATTACTTTTTGCTCGCAGTTTGTAAATGAACAAAGAATATAGCGCTCGAAACATTAATACCATACTGCTCGATAACCGAATAGAGAAAACCCTTTGTGTTATAAAAACAGACAAAGCACGTTTGAATCATAAGTCGACACGATAACGCTGGAATTCAATACACAGTTGATCGTAATCATCAAAACATGTCAGCAAAACTGTGTCTCGTTTACGAACACACGCAGATAGGCTGTTATCTTCTAGGCGACAACATTCGCAGACCACAACCGAGACATGTGAAATCCTAACTTGATTTGGGTCAACGCATTATCTTGGCGACACCGGATATACAAAGAGTCGCGAATAAAAACAGAGGCGAACGGCCGTAAGCACTGTCAAAAACAAACACAACACCACCTTCACGCCGTCACTTGGCGAGGTCATCGCTTCCATTCTAGACGTACGTAATAACCGAAAAACGTAAATGCCGGCACTGCGTTCACTGTTGTGTTTCGAAATGCAAATTGTCGAGACGTCGCGAGCGCGTGTACAGACGCCGCGCCGCGCGAAAAACACGCGTGCGCGCATCGATTTCCACAATGCCACTGTTTCCCATGCGCCGGCGGCGGCTGCGCGACTGCCAATTAGCCGTCACGGCCTCGCAGCCGATGATCGAAATGACAATAATCGCGAGCGGACTCTACTCGCTCGAACAATGAACCACAGTGAGATGAAACGGAGAAAAATTTACATAACACTGTCCTGTATGGTCTGTACACGATCGCAGTGCTGTTCCTTTTAGCAACCTAAAACTAAGCGATGAATTTATCATATCGGGTTTGAACCAAACTTTTATGATTACTGTGAATTGGCGCGACTCAATTGAAGCGCAGGACGTTGCCCCTACCAGTCATATATCTAAATTAACATCTATTTATTTTGAAAGCTTGAGCATAGTTTGGTAAATGCTCGAAGAAATATAAATTAATTCAATTCAATCTTCTGTCGAACATTGGAATTAAGCATAAATTTCACAGAAGTCATAGCACCAAAGGTCAGGTAACTATTTCAATATCGGTCTACAGGGCGGACAATTTCAATTGAAGCGGAATAATTTGACGCACCCGTTGCTAACATAATGGAGCTTACTAAGGCTTGGCTTACACGAGCAACAGAAGTGTTAGGCGCCAACCATTTATAATAAATTATTGAAGAATATTAAATACGTATTTTTTTATTTTTTTTGCGTAATCATTAAATTACGGCGAGACATTGAGTTAAAACGACGCATGACGTCACGCTTTTATACATTTTCTACTAAATTGTGACGTAGCGAGCACCTCCCCAACTTTAATGTCTATATCTAAGCCATTTCTTGTTTAAATTGAAGCAAAAATATACTCTAATCTTTTTCTTATATCTGACTGACGGACTAAATATGTATTAAGATAGATATTATTTTTTCTTAGAAGGCAAAAAAGAGGGAGACCTGTCGTTCCTTATTATCAGGAAAAGGAACGAAGTGTAGATTATAATAAGGTATGATACTTTTTTTGTTTTTTCCCTTAGATCCTTATATAAAATTATGCAACCCTCGGCTGGCCAATACTTACTATTTCTTACATAAAGGGGAAGTGAAACTGTTAAAATTCATCTTATAGATTAAAGATGCCTTTCATAGTAAGGTTTTTTGTTATTAAACTATTATTGATAATAATGAATTAAAACATCTAAGCTCTATTTTTTACTATCTATGAATGATATCTCTAACCGCTGTGAATACACCCTACACGAAATATATCAGTGTCATGGTTTTACGTTATATCAATATGCTATTCTGTTAAAAAACAGCGTCGAACTCGACGTTGATGGTATGTATGGCTGTGGTAGCATAGATATTAATGTTAGACGATATCACATAAATTGTTCAGATTCCAAGATGAGTAGCTAAAGCTCCCGTATTACGGAGTATCTGTGACAACGAAGATATTACAACACCCATTATTAGAAAAGCCAATTTTCTACACTGACCCGACCAGGAACCGAATCCGGGACCTCAGAAATTGCGACACCTTGAAACTAGCGTGCGAACCACTTGGCTACGGAGAAAAACTTTATTATCTATTGAAGTAGGTTTTATGTGATTAAACTTCAACGATATGACAGCGCTGCTTTGGACATCATGTTCGAGACAGTTTTCATAACATATATTATTTTGGGAAAAGCAGCTCATTGTGAGAAGTACAGTTAACAGTACGTCAGGTTATACAAAACTGTAAAATTTCTCGACTTGATTTCAAACCTAAATACATTTAACGTAGAGTACGGAATCAATTGCAGAAATTCGACATATTGTGGTAACCTGACGTGCAGTCGCGTGTACATTGTGGTTAGTTTAACTCTTGTAACGGCACTTTCTTTAGCACTAGTATCGTTTACCAATAAAAAGTTTAAAGAAACTAAATTAAAAAGACAATCACCACCTTAGTCTTATGTGAACACGGAACCTGTAAAGGGTCCGAAACGCCAATAAAACTAAACACAAACGCGATAAAACCATTTAAAAATTGTTTCATTTATTAGATTTAACCAAAAATCAGCGAGTGATAAAAATAAAATCACAGTATTAGAACGCCTATTTACAGCCAGTAAATACTAATGAAAGCGTAAAGTAGAAAGTGTTACATGCTTATCGTCCCGGCCTTAGTCTTTAAAGGCGATAAGAAAAAGTACAAAATGACAGAAAGCCAAATGTCGATTGGTGTGTAATGTAAACCTCGTGTCTAAAGTCATGAGCGTAATAATATGTACCTTTTTTTGACGCTTAGAAATGCGTTACGCATACCCGCTCTCCCTTAGCACGAAGTCGGCAGGTTATGTGGGAATGTCCCCTGCGGAATCACCCCAGACTCGGGCTAGTCAAATAGCAGTGGCCTACTAAAACTCAGCGATGTCCCTCTCCGTTGATGCGCGAGGTGATGAACAGGGACAGCCCGAAGACCACTTCCCGCGCAGTCCGCCCCCATTTCGGCTCACACCTTGGAAAGCCAGTCCCTCTACGGGCTGGAGATAAGTCTCAGACATATTAAAGACATACACCCTAGACAGGGCAGGGTCGAGCAATGCCCTACTAGCGCGCAAAGCAGCCCGATTGCCAACTTAAGTAGTTATGTGTTTCTCATTACTATGTAGTTTAGATAAAACAGGGCCTTCATTCACTATTTGTTGCATCTTTTTAGTAGAATGCTAGTCTGTTATATTTGAAAATATAATATTATATATATATATATGTGTGTGTGTGTATAATATATATGTTGTATAAAACTTTCATGGTAATTAACACTAGAATAGCGGTTATTTACTAGGTTGCTACCATGTACCCTGTATTTATAAAATCGGCGCTGTTGCAAACGCTACGATTACGGGGTAACTGAAATATTCAACTCGATGTTATCGGCAGATATATCGATCTACCTTTTTTCGACACCTCTTACTCGATAAATATGAAGTACACGGTAAATTATTAGAAAAAAAAAAGAACATAAATAGCCATTTTCCTAATATGATGAATGAAATAACATCCACAAAGCTATTGAATACCAACGAGTATACATTAAACTATCATAGCCGCTTAAAACGCAAGTTAGAACATTTTGAACACAAATTGGGTACGATAATACAATTACATAGTTTCTTCGGAATATTACGCGCCTGAATGGTCACGTTATAACACTCATGTTTGTAAAATGATATTCATGACTACGAAAACGAGAATCATAGAAATGTTTATGTATGTATGTACCCGTACCAGTGTGCGGTCATGTTTTGATTAGATCCCAGTTTGGGTTATGTAAGATCTTAGGTTCGAATTTAAACAAAAGTAGAAACGGAAATGATTAAAGTGAAAGAGCACCGATAAGGGACACTAAGAGAAATTCGTCGGTTCCAGGAAGTGTGTTCTTGCCCGGAGCTCGCGATCCAACCGACAATATAGTTTGAAAATTGCAAGCACAACACAGCACCTTAATTAGATTACCTAATCTATGAACAATGTTATAATTGCTGAAACAAAATTTAGACACTGCAAATTTCACACCTACCGTGAATTTTAGCTCATCCCTACATTTATACCGTGTGTAAACTTGTTTTATTGCGTGAGTATTGACGTCAGTTATGTTCTGTGTTCGCGAGCGGAGTCCATCATAACACAGCCGACTTGCGAAGTGAATAAATGAAACCACAGTGAAAATGTGCGGGGTGGTGGATACTTCTACACTCCGCATATCTTCACCTTAATAGGATTGATTGCGGATAAAACCGCTCCGCTTCAATGCTGTGTCACTCTGATGATAGAGATGACACTTGATCCAAACGCTTTCAATAAACTTCAATAAAGAATATTTGGATTCGTTTTATTTAATCATCAATCAGAAGCTTGCTGGCGCAGTCTCGTTTTGTCTGATCGACAAATAAACGTCGATTGGACGCGACCAAAGTACCGTCCCGATGCTTGATGGTTTAGTTGATTGAATGCAATATTTTTAGTAATGAAATATTAGTCATCACACATTAATAAGACGCAAGGTCATTTTAACCTAGTGAAGACTTTCGTTTCTTACACGCTAGTTAACTGACGTGATAATAATTGTCACTGACTACTTTTTACCATTCTATAATAATTATAATTAGCCTATGGCCCCGTGGATTTTCTGTGAATACAATCCCATAAAGAGAACAGCCTATAACACACCATGCAAGTCAAAGCATTAGTTGGTTAATACTATCTTTCGAAATACATTGAATTAATTTCGTTAATAACATATTCAAATAACTTCATATATAAAATTAAGTTCGACGGCATACACATGTTGTTTAAGTAGGTGAGCTGTAAATAACTTGCACCAAGTTCCTATACTTAAAGTTTCGGTTATTAAGTTCGGCTCGTATATTGAATCATGTATGCCACGCGCTGGGACGTAAGGCGACGGTACCATGAATTTAATATAGTTCTCGATGTGACACGAGTGCTATCACGGCGGGATTAATTAACGAACATGCATGTTAGTCTGTTGTGCCGCTACTGGAGCTTTAAATAGATAAGCCCTTACCATATTTACTAAAAACGGTAGCTAACTCACTATCGAAAGAGTGATCTCACACATCCAGCTTCTGAGAGCAGTAACAGGTACATACCTGTTAGTATGACAATTCGTTTTTGATTATGTTGGCAATTTTTTAATTCTACAAATTGTAAATATTTCATTTCACCAGTTCAAATTTACAAAAAAATCAATACCTTAACACGCACTATGCAACGGAGAGGTTGACAAACAAACAATGATAATCACAACGGCCGCGGCGGCTTAAAAGCAACACATTCAATTAACACAATAGGGCCCTGAATTGCCGTTCATAACGCCTGCAAAGTTAATTAAAATATCCTTAATTACCACGCAGCAACAGCCCCATATTTATATATCAGCACTTCAACTACGTAATCAAAACAAAATTAACATTAAAAATCTATCGATTTAAAAATTCTTTGAATTGTTATCAATTCAAACAATTGTTTAAAATCGATTAGCTTATTCAAAATGAGACTGAAGTAACTTAAAATTTTAAGAATTTAACATACTGAGACTGACTCAAGGGAAGTTCCATGTTGGGCGCCAAATTGTGCCGCAATGTTTGTACTTTATTAGGACTTACTGTTTGTATATAAGTTTGCGACGCTCCTGTTTTATTTGTCGCGATTGTAACACACTGTATGGTTGGCTGCCTGAATACACTTCATATTTACTCCGTGAACAACTGAGCGGCGACTGTAGTAATTCAAAAATAACGGTCATAATCTAGTGTGGTTTATCATTGGTCAAAGTGCGATCTTTAAGTCTCTTCTAACAGAATAGAGGAAAAGTAGCGAAGTAATCGTTTAACTCATCAAGACAACCTGTCAATTAAAAATGCCCATCCATGGCAACAGGTAAACAGAAGCACTTGTTGTAAACGGCAGATAGTTTTAATTGTAATGATTAAAGTGGATGAAATGGTGATGCTGACGATATCATCGACCTAAATATATTCATTTGTAAAGGCTCCCAAGTTGTGTTTCCAAAAAATCTGGCTCAATAAATAACAAACTAACGTGAAGTGTCAACACAGTTCGCAATGTTTACATTGTCGCCGACAAGTTTTACTTTTGCTGACAAATGTTTGGACCGCTTCCGCTAAACTCAGCTTAGTAAAACTAACTTAATTGCATCTCATTTAATTTTAGTCAGTTTTGCGTACACACATATTCTTATTTGATCTATTAAATGAATGCCTAAGTTACTATGCAAATGCATCTCAATTTAATAACTTAAGCTACATTCATAAACTTCATCACAACATCTTTGAATTGCAGTATACTTTAGTGCCAACATTATAACACCAAACTCCCACATTGGGCGGCAAACCATGTTTCAGTATTTGCACTTTATCGGGACAAGTTTCCTGTTTGCACACAAGTTTGGGTTTCCGTTTTATATGCGGCAAACTTGAATAGACGCTCATTAAATTTCCTTTGCTTATATGAAACATGTTTCAGAATAAAGACACGATTCGAATTTCAAATTTCACAAACGTAATTAGATTTAGTTGAACATCAATTTTATTTTTTATATAACAGTCTCATTTTATAATAATCTTGACTGAAGAGAGAAACAGAGAAAAAACAACGCCACGATCTGAATATGGTAATGGGCGCCAACCGGAATCGCAGCGGCTGCAGATAAGGTTTTATAGCGAAAATCTACAATATGGCCAGGCGTGCAAACAGCGGGAACATATGCAAAATGGCGTCGATAAGTGTACAATATATAGTGTCATCGGAAAAATTCGCTCTATAAAGTATTGTAACGTACAAGTAATCGGGCGGACGCCAGAACTTGTTCAGCTACAGTCGCGAATAAATAATTTATTTGCAGATAAATTATTCATTTATGGTAATCTGTAAAACGCCAACGTGATCTGAATTTCGACGTTTTCTTCATTTTAGGAACGACGGCGACGAGGCGACGCGACGCGACGTCGTTCTGACATATTGGTTACGAAGATTTACTTAATTATAAAAATTCTCATGTTGGTTTACTTAACGACAAATCTTATTATGTAAACGCTTAACTCATTTGACTCTAAGAAAAGATATAATCTCGTATTAATTTGGAAATGCTTTTAATATTACATTAAAGCATTTTATTTAATTTATAGTGCATCGGTTATTATTAAACAAACATTTATACTTTTGTTCTAATGAGAAACATTGTTAAAAGGTAAATAATCAACAAACAAAATCATTAATTCTACACTTTTACTATCGTGATTAAGATAACCAAAAAATTATAATAAAGCACACGTTCTCATTTATAAATTTCTAAAACCACAGATACACACGTCTTAAAGACACTACTTACTGTTTTTTATGTTTACAATATCGCATAAAAAAACGCTTAACATTAGTTACAAAATAAGAGAGTTCCGTGGATACTTCTTTATTATCTTTACTTATAATTTTACTATTTCTCGGAGATTCAAATTTAGGAAGCGGATGGGTTTACAGGAGCAAGGAACAAGGTGGACACTTCAGGAAGAAACTGGAAAAAATATAACGACTTTATTGAATAAAACTTAAAATAATCAATTATATTTGTAAACTTAATGAATGTAGACATGGAAAATAAGCATGTAAAAATTACAGGAGCATTTTTTAACAGCTTCCGTTTTGTAAAGGTTTATTCAATCGATTTGATGAAGTTTTCTAAATCGATTTAAATTTTAATTCGTTAATATTTAGTTTCAAACACAAAAGCAGATATTTTTCATTTTATAGTAACCTAATGAGATATTGTAAGTATATTCCTAAGGATCCTTGTGAAATGCATCAATATCATGGCAAATGCGCGTTATTATTATACAAAAGCTATTAACGTTTAAAATACAGTCTGATGCATAACGGCGCGCAATCAATGCAACAACGTCTAGGCGACGAGGTAAGCAAATAGTGGTATGCCGTGAGGACTGGCAATTTGTGTGACGAATTTCAAATATTCAATAATATGGAAACATTGTTTTATGCAGGCCCCGACATAGGAGGTAGGGGGAAGGGGCAGTGGGATAATGGTGAACGTTCCCTGGCAAAAACGTTTTGTTATCTATATCGAGTAACGTGACATACAAAATACATTATATTTTATAATAGTTTAGAAATTAATAACGATAATGTACTCCACCGATCTTCGAAACTACGGGGTCTAAAAAAACAGAAAATTGTTCTCTATTGTTCGTTTCAAGAAATAAATCCCTCGGTAATGTTCGCTTATAATGCAAAGGAATAAGAGTTATGTTAAGAGAAAGGAATAATTGCTAGATTACCTATAAGAAATCTATGGTTTATAGAATTTATACAAAATCCTCAATTCGAAAATCCGATTCGGTCTTGATGTTTTTTTATAATCTTTTAACACCTTTGTCTACCCACACAAATCGTAAAAAATAAGTAGGAATGGCTTTTACACGGATGATAGACTATTAAATTGACTATATTCAAGTTACCTTGTTCTACATTACATCGGTTCAATTCTCATGAGATAAAAGCGAAAGATACGTTTTCTGTGTTCAGTAAAATGTTTGTAATAATTATCTGTTTATACGAGATAACCTCGTTGTCTGCAGAAATTTATTTTATTTATAGCAACAATTTGTATATTGCGTAGTGTAAATAACCTTTTTTGTTTATATAAGATATGTTTTTCTTTAGTTTTATTTTTTGGATTATTAGTTAATCAATAAAGTTGTTAATGATAAAAGATCGTAGTTGAATCTTTAATACAGTTTTAATAGTTACAGCAACCAAGATCTATGTAAACTCATATGAAAGTCAAGACGTGTAATATGATCAAAGCAAGCATTATTTCAGTGCATTTTTATACAGACCCGGTTGCACACAAGGCTGCTACGCCAGGCTGCCACAATATGTCATCTTTTTAAAATTGATTTTAAACTCTACCCACAAAACATTTGGGTTGTGAAAATCAAGTGGATAAATTTGACAGATTTATTACGAATAATTTTGAGCGAGAATATTGATGATGATTGAATTCATATACGTAGGTCATATTGATCAATTCCATTGCCATAACCGGAACACAAATATCAAATATAATGAAATTAACCATTTCGACGAACATCACTTACCGAATTACACTTAACCGACTCGGAAGCTTAACGTAGATAAACTTTACAATCACTAATCTCAGTGTCTCAATACACATATCGGTGCAAAAACGGTTAAAGTAATAATAATTAAGCATTAGAATTTAAGACCAAACTTAAGGATACAAATAACAACGACAGAGTTAAATAAACCTATTTTAAAAAAAATATCGGGTGTATTTTTGAAAAAAAAAAATATTGATATTTAATATTACAGGCTTGTTTTGACAACTTTAAAATCCAGCCAACAGCGAGTCAATCTCGAACATCGAAAGTTCGAAACGACGTGGGTTCGAATCCCATCTCAAAGTACCAGAGACGTAGTGGATTCTTTAAGCATTTTTCATTAAGAATATAAAGTAATAAACTACAAATTTCCGCTTTTGCTTGCGAATTTGCTTAAATACACCCGAAAATTAATTAAATAAAAAAATATAAAACCCAACTATAGCTTAATCACGCTCTAAAAAGTTTGAAACAAGAAATTGTTTTTTTTTTCCTTTTTGCGGTACGGATGTACACAATGCTTGTATACAAAACTGTTTAGTGACAGCGCATCGAGAACATCTGCGAATTCTTACGGCGGATCGCAAGAATTTACGGATTCATTTGCATCGTGCATTCCAGCACAATGTTACATCAACTTGTTGATAGTCAGTCAGAATTCTTGCTGGACGAAATTGTTTCGTGCCAATTGGCAGTCCTTTGTTCAAGCTTATTATTATAGCGTTATTTGAAGCTATACTTCGTTGACTATATGGCACTACATTCCTGGCACTTTATTAATATAATCACAATAAACACTCTGTTACATTAAACCATTTTTTATCACTCCATTATGATGAATGTCACCACTAGGTAAATATTTAAGAACATCCAGTAAACATCAAACAATAATATTAATATTTTCAAAAATGGATGCAGCTGATGAAGGAATTAAAATAATATCTAGTGTAGATTGATGGACCCATACAAAATGAATAATATTCATCATCATCATCATCATCAGCCCTTTTTACGTCCCCACTGCAGGGGCTCAGGCCTTCCTTATGGATGGTTAAGGAGGATGGGCCATGACCCTCCACGCTGGCCCAATGCGGATTGGGGGGTATTAACGACTGCAAATGCAGCCGGGACCAACGGCTTAACGTGTCTTCCGAAGCACGGAGTAGCTTGAGATAATAATTTTTTGGTCACCCATCCCATGACCGACCCTTGCGAAAGTTGCTTAACGACAACGATCGCGGGCCGCGGCGCTTATCCACTACGCCACCGAGCTACTACAAAATGAATAATACTACAGTGAAACTATACATTTTACTTACCATGAACAGTGAGCTCCGAGTCCCGATTCAGCTCATACAGCCTCAGTGCTTCATCCAGTTCCAGTTGCGTAGATATGGTACAAGGATCACCTTCCTCATCAACCCATTTCATGGTAAAAACCTGGAGACAGCAAAATATTTAATTTCAATACCTTTTGGAAATATGTACTTTCATTGTGTATCTGAGGTCAATGCATCTGTATACATATAGTACACTTTAAGTCATAGGGGTATATATGCAAAAATAAGATTTTTTTATGTGTTTTCAAGTAAGAAAACCTTTTTTTTTTAATTACTATAAATATATGAGTGAAACAC